>CM060903.1:1239345609-1240595609 GCA_030737815.1 Allium fistulosum | reverse complement strand
CTCTTGTGAGAATGATATTGGTCGATTGTGGAAGTTTTGTAAACATAATTTTCAAAAAAGCTTATGATCAAATGAGGATGGAAGCTAAGGATTTGAAACCGTCCAAAGCCTGCATTCATGGCTTTAACGATGCTGCAACTAAAGCTGTTGGATATGTTGAATTACCGATAGAGTTGGGAGAAGGTGACCGTAAGAGAGTACGGATTCTACCGTTTGTCGTTTTGGATGTTGACTCTCCATACAATGCTTTTCTAGGCTGACCGGCCCTAGCTGAGTTCCGGGCAGCTCTTGCCCCATGGTATTTAACTTTGAAGTTCCCGATAGATAATGGTGTTGGGGTTGTTCATGGTGATCAGGCGACTAGACGTGCCTGTTATGTAGCTGAGTTGAGGGATGCTTAATGGAAGGAGAAAGGTAAGGGTGTGGACAAGTCAGTCCGCATCCAAGCCACTAAAGATTGACAACTAAGGCCTGAGCCTTGGCTCGGGACTTGGGAGCCACCATCGGTTCTATAGAGATATAGATCCGAGAGATGATGAGGAGGAGCTCAAAGAAACGAAGGCTGCACCAGCTGAGCTGATGATTGACATCACAGTTAGCTACGATGACCTGACATGGGTCCTAAAGATCGAATAACAGCTCAGCTCCCCGATGATGAAAGAACTTGCTGAATTTCTCCGAGCGAATCTTTATGTGTTCGCTTGGACTCATTCTGATATGTGTGGGATCTCGCCTACCATTGCGAGCCATGTATTGGATATCGACTCGAGGCATGTCCCGGTGAAACAAAAAAGATGTGGCATGGATCAGGAGAGATCTACTGCTCTAAAAGAGGAGGTGGATAGACTCAAAGACAATTGGTTTATTCACGACACCCTCTAACCTAAGTGGATTTCTAATCCTGTGCTTGTGAAAAAGGCGAATAGGAATTGGCGGACATGCGTTGATTACTCGGATCTGAACAAGGCATGCCCAAAAGACAGTTTTCCCCTTCCAAGAATCGACTAGCTGGTAGACTTGACCGTAGGACATGAATTGCTATCTTTTATGGATGCGTACTTAGGATATAATCAAATCCCGATGCACATCCCCGATCAAGAGCACACTAGCTTCATTATCGATGTTGGATTGTATTGCTATATAGTGATGCCGTTTTGACTAATGAATGCAGGAGCGACTTACCAGCGCTTAGTCAATAGGATGTTTAAAGCTCATATTACAAAAACAATGAAAGTATATGTGGATGATATGCTCGTAAAGTCACGATGGTCAACCGACCATATTAGAGACCTGGCAGAAATGTTCGACATCTTCCGACATTACAAGGTGAAAATTAATCCTTTGAAGTGTTATTTTGGCCTAGCATCAGGGAAGTTCTTGGGTTTTATTTTTAATGCCCGCAAAATTGAAGCTAATACCGAGAATATTCAAGCTATCCGCGATATCCAAGCGCCAAAGATTATCAAACAAGTACAGAGTCTGAATGGTAAGGTTATCGCCTTAAGTTGATTCATTTCAAAATCTACCGATAAATGCATTCCTTTCTTTGACTTGATTAGGAGAGGAAAAAGGAACTTCAAATGGACACAGGATTGTAAAGATGCATTTCAAGCATTGGTGAACCACTTAGAGGGACCTCCCATCTTATCGAAGCCAGTAGATCATGAAGATTTATATATCTACTTAGTCGTGTTTGTACACACTATAAGTTTCGCGTTTCTTCGCGAAGACAGTCGGATCAAGTGACCAGTCTATTACGTCAATAAGCGATTGACAGGAGCTGTTTGCAACAAAATTGGTCACAAACACCCGAGAATATTTTTATAGAGAAGTAAGTGAATAAAAACAAAATTAAACTGAGTAGGTGAATTAGTAAGCAACAAAGACTAAGCAATAATCAGAGACACAGAAATTCATACTAGTTCGGCGTTGTATGCCTACGTCCGCTTTAAAGATTATCCTTTATTAATCACTTTTAAATTTGATTACAGCAGTAGAAAATAGCAAGTACTTGATTACAATGGAGTCTAGAGTAACAAGCAACGTAAAAATCCCTAGAATGACCAATTAGGCCAGTATTTATAGATGAAGACGACCAAATATCTCTTTGAAATTTCGACCGAAGGACCTTCTAAACCATATGAGCCCACTAGAGGGATCGCTAGGCCCAATTTCCAAAGAGGAGGGATCGGTACTGATCTCTTCTTTGGTCAAATTTAGGGGATCGATCCCTATGGTGGTTTCCTCATGCGAAAATATGTTTAGCTTCCAAATTTCATGTCATTTGGATCATTGGAGCTCGAGTTATTGCTTGATCTTTGATTCAACATGACTTGCATGCTGCCTTCTACCGATCCCTTTCAAGGGATACATGTCGATCCCTCCAAACTTGTCCATTTGATGTGCAATCCCTAAGGTAGGTTTCCTAGGGCCCTCATATCTTGCTCTTCAAATTTCATAAGAATTGGACTTGTAAATCTCGAGATATTGATTGTTTTCCACAAGAACACTCTTGTACTTTGAAACATGTTGATCCCTCTTATTGGAGCCAAACTATGTCGATCCCTCATATGCATTGAACCATATTCCATACTTCGAACATTTTGCATTGCACATCTCTATCAATTCCATTCAATCTTGACTTCATATTACAATCTGTACTTGAATTCTGGGCCCCATAATTACGACTCAGGAGTCATCGACCTTGATGGTAGTCGAATCTAACTTGTGCAATCAATTTAATATAGCTGGGTTAAAATGCCGGATAATACTTGCCCTCCAAAGCACGTCTTGTGATGAACATGACGCGAATTGAAGCAAGTTGGAGTCATCGACAAGAAATCCATCCAGTTTTCTGAATGGTTGCTATCCATCTGCCGAATTACTTTTTCAAAGTGCTGTATTTCTCATTGATCATCATGACGCTTGGTCGATTTCCAATGGTATAAATCCAGGGCTATATTCCATCAGTTAATATATGCAAGTCCGGTTCCGCAAGTCTAACTAGTTTTGGTTATTCGGTCCAGCTTCAAACTTAAAAGCTTCAGGTTTGATTCCAATTTCTGTCGATTTTAAAAATTGAAATTTCAAGGTCACTGTTAGCACCAAAATTGGTCACTAACCTCGTTCAGAAAGATTGTGTAGAGATATAAGTGATGAAAGTAAATTAAACAGAGAAGACAATGCTAATTTAAATGCAAAAAGTAAGAACACCAAATTTATAGTGGTTCAGCGTAATTGCCTACGTCCACTTTGTTCAACTTTATTGATTTCCTTTATAGTTGATTACAAATACAATTCGTGAATCAAATGCTTGAGTGAAAGTAGAGAAGATGAGTCTTGAAAATGGCAGAGTCTCTCCGGTGTTTTCTCTCCAAAAAAGGATCCCTTTCACTGTGACCCTGCCCCTCTATTTATAGGCAAATATGGGCTGGACTTCCCAAGTGGGCTGGATAGCCGAACGCTCAAGCCCCAGTGCAGTGGTCGCTGTATGCCGAACCAGGCGTGCCGAACGCTCTGCGCCGAACCATTCCTTCTATGCCGAACGGTATGTTGGTGTCGTGGGAAGTGTAGGATGGTTGTCTGTTGAGGACGAACGTGCCTCTGGATGCCGAGTACTACTATCGCCGAGTTCTACTTGATGTCGAGCACTACGCCGAGTACTCCTGTCGCCGAGTTCTACTGGATGTCGAGTACTACGCCGAGTACTCCTGTCGCCGAGTTCTACTGGATGTCGAGTACTACGCCGAGTACTCCTGTCGCTGAGTTCTACTGGGCGTCGAGTACTACCTAATGCCGAGTGCTACCCGATGCCGAGCATTACCTGATGCCGAGCATTAGTTGATGCCGAGTGCTACCTAATGCCGAGCACTACCTGATGCCGAGCACTACCTGATGCCGAGTGCTACCTAATGCCGAGCACTACCTGATGCCGAGCATTAGTTGATGCCGAGTGCTACCCAATGCCGAGCACTACCTGATGCCGAGCACTACCTGATGCCGAGTGCTACCTAATGCCGAGCACTACCTGATGCCGAGCACTAGTTGATGCCGAGTGCTAGTTGCCTGGTCAAATCTCCAGGAAACACTTGCCCCCCAAAGTGTATTACGTGACTGCACGTAATACGCTTTGAACTATGTATCCTCCATGTCTCGTTTCAAATCCTTGAATAAATTCTAATGGAGATGCCTTCTTGAGAATATCAGTGGTCATCCGTGTCTGATTCTGCAGAGCTATTAGGCTTCGGCTATCTGATCTAGTCTTCTCTTAATAACCCTTAGTGAGAATTCAATTTCTGTTGATTTCAAGAAGTCGTACTTTTTCGGACGTACACATGCACGTTCGGGTACATGTTCTTGCCATTGGCTCTCGGATGCGTATAAGTCGTCGCCAACTCCATCTAGTTTAATTGCAATTCAATCGCGATTCCTTGTTTGTATTTTCTGTGAAATAAGGGTTGCAATCAGCCACTTGAGGAGTTTTCCAAACCTCTCTTCAGTACAAACTCTATGATTTTGTTCACAGCTTCGACCTGTCCATTTGCAGTTATAATGGATCATGGAAGGTCATAAGGACAGATGACGTTACGGATAAAGAAGTTGATTATTTTCTTCATCTTCGTCGTGGTTAAGAGTTCTTCATCTGCCCATTTGGTGACGTAATCAACTGCTATGATGGTGTATTTCGCACCACCTTTAGGATTGACAAGAAGATGATTTTAGTGCCCCCAAGTGGCAAACGGCTATGAACTAGCCATTTGACTAATTTCCATCGGCGGGGTTCCCGGACTTTTTGCAAACATCTTGCACTCGTCACATTGTCTAGCATGATCAACCGCATCTGGGTTGATGGTTGGCCAGTAATACCTGTAGCAGAGTATCTTCTTTATCATGGTTTTCCCCCTGATGTTATTACCGCATTCTACTTCATAGACTTTGCTCAAGATATCATTATGGGCGATATGCCGAAGCATGGGGATGGATAAACTCCTTTTGACACACGAATTATTCTTAGATGATTTGGCGTGAAGCTTTGAGGAGGATCTGTCGTTTTCCATTCCTCCGTTCAGTAAGAATTCCTCATTGTAGATAGTCTTTGATAGGAGTCAACCATGACACCTTTTCATTTTGTTCGCTGAGTACGTGTGTAATGATGTAATATGTGAAGTCGGTTAGTAGCTCTTGGACTTGGCCGAGATAAGGAGCAAGACAATGCTCCCTAGCAAGATCAACTTCCTTAAATTTGTATACTACCAATCAAGAATCACAAAAGATATGTAAAGTTTTCACTTCAAATCCTCTAGCAAGTTTGAGGCTGACAGTCAAAGCTTCATACTAAGCATCGTTGTTTGTTACAGGTAAATCGAGTTTTAGGACGTAGCAGATTGATCGTTCCTCAGGAGTCATTATCAAGCCATAACACTGATCATTGGATGCTCCATCCTCGTACATTTTCCATTTTATGGTCGGTTCTCTACTACTCTTCGAATAGTCATCTGAGGTAGTGAATTTGGGTGTGAGGTCTGCTAATTTCCGTCCTTGGATAGCCCTTCGTGGGAAATAAGTGATATTGAATTAGCTTAGTTCGATATTCTATTTAAGTAGTCTTTCAGACGTCTCAGGTCATTGTGTGCCCTGTCGCAACGGCTGGTAGGCGTAGACGTTGATGGGGTGAGCCTACAAGTAAGAGTGGATCTTTCATGATGAAATCAATAGAGATTGTGCTAGCTTTTGTAGCTTCGGGTTGATATCCAATGCATGGCTCGCGATAGTTAATGAAATCACATATGCATGTCAGAATGGGTCCAAGGGAAGATATCATCATTTATTCAGAAAAATTCAACTAATTCTTTTATCATCACTGCACTGAGCTGTGATCCGATATTCAGCGCCCGGAAAGGGTCGCCATGGCTGGTTGTAATGTCGACCGTCAGATTAGCTGGTGCCATCCCAGATTCTTTGAGTAAAGATGTAACTATCATAACATTCAATGTGAAATATGGTTGGGACGGCCAATGTTGATGGTTACTCTAGTCGAATCCTAGAGTCTTGTCATGAGTTATTGAGCCTAATAGCGAAGGGCTCTGAATGCTCTAATAGATTATCAGCAAATGGCCAAAGATCAGGCTTAAAAGCGCGTTGAAGGAAATGTCGAGTAGGGGCCAGCCTCGAGTTGCGTGCAACTGCATAGCTGGATCTTGCCACGAGTTTGAATTTGCCTGTATATTCGAGTAACGCATTTTCTATTCGATGCATTCATGATCCTTCACTCGCCCTTCGGGTTGGAGTGACAATCAGTTGCCCACAAGCTTTGGCATTGATTTAATGATTCTATCTCTAGGCATCCTTTCGGTCGTTGCCTTGAGTAGCTGTAAGCACTATACACAAGTTTTAATACTGAGCTATCGTAGCCAATTTTTGGATGACCATGCGTCTTCTCCCAGTCTCGGGTTGATAAATGTACTGCATGGACGGTTGAGTCTCGTCCTAGCTATGTATATGTTTTCACCTAAACTCCAAAGACATAGAGGTGATTGGTGAATAGTCGGTTCACATTCATCTTGCTTCTCGCTCGTGCCCCCAGGTCTAGGGCATATACCGATAAGTAGGAAGGCCAGCCATGCCCACTTTAGCTTTACTCTCTTTCCCGTTAAATCGTGGGATCATGTAAGTCGATAGGAGACTAGGTCTCGCCTATCTTGGATTTTATAGTGGTTTTTCATTCCAAGAGGAATACTTCGATGCCACGTAAGTTTCAGGGCGTAATTTGGACAGTGGATGGTCATCCACGTCCACTTTGGTTCATGCTCTGTAATCAGATCTCGGGGTAAAGTTGGCTACAAATGCAGTCGGGTTATGCTCATCCAGTTTCATACTCCTCCTGACGAATCGAACGAGGGTGCTAGAGAATTTTTGACCAAGTATTCGTGGTTTACCCTCCTTTCCATACTCTGGGGGTCATAGTTTTTCAAAAAACAAACATCCGAGTCACATTCGTATGTGCTTGGTGCGGATCGGCATTGACCCTTGGTCTGAGGTATGATATAGTAGGTTGCTCGTAGCTTTGGATGCCGTTTCGATTGGTTCTGTATTGAGGCCTCCATGTAGTCGCTACCTCAAGTTATAAAGAACGCCACGCTAGAGCTACAATAAGCTGTCGTATTCAGCTTTTTAGTGTTTTGTACCCCTGCCCCCAGTAATGATTTGGCCAGGTCACTGGTTGGATGGTCGAACTCCATCCTCGGCGGGTTAATAATCCTCCTGTCGGTTCCAGGTCGAAGTTTGCGGAATAGAATATGGTCAGAATCCACTCGTCTATTTATCGATGTTTATATACCACTCTGCATTCTGGTGACTTAGTGTTATTCTCCCCCCAGTTGACTCGCGCCCAATTTGTGTTCATGCTTCGGTCCACGCTCCGGGGACTTAGAGATTTGTCAAACGGTTTACGCTTTAGTCCATAGTTCGAGACGCAGAGATTTTTGTCAACTCGTTTATACTCTAGTTCGCACTCTGGGAACTTAGAGTAATCTGGTCCGCTTCTGGGATTTAGAGATTTTTCTAAAGTCGTCTATAATCTAGTCCATGCTCTGGGGACCGAGAGTACTGTAGTCCGCACTCTGGGGACGTAGAGGTTTTTGAGTCATTTATACTCTAGTCCGCACTCAGGGACTTAGAGTACTTTAGTCCGCGCTCTGAGGACTTGGAGGTTTAAGTCGTTTATACTCTAGTCCGCGCTCTGGGGACTTAGAGTACTCCAGTCCGCACTCTGGGGACTTGGAGGTTTTAGTCGTTTATACTCTAGTCCGCGCTCTGGGGACTTAGAGTACTCCAGTCCGCACTCTGGGGACTTGGAGGTTTAAGTCGTTTATACTCTAGTCCGCGCTCTGGGGACTTAGAGTACTCCAGTCCGCACTCTGGGGACTTGGAGGTTTTAGTCGTTTATACTCTAGTCCGCGCTCTGGGGACTTAGAGTACTCCAGTCCGCGCTCTGGGGACTTGGAGGTTTAAGTCGTTTATACTCTAGTCCGCGCTCTGGGGACTTAGAGTACTCCAGTCTGCACTCTGGGGACTTGGAGGTTTTAGTCGTTTATACTCTAGTCCGCGCTCTGGGGACTTAGAGTACTCCAGTCCGCACTCTGGGGACTTGGAGGTTTAAGTCGTTTATACTCTAGTCCGCGCTCTGGGGACTTAGAGTACTCCAGTCCGCACTTTGGGGACTTGGAGGTTTTAGTCGTTTATACTCTAGTCCGCGCTCTGGGGACTTAGAGTACTCCAGTCCGCACTCTGGGGACTTGGAGGTTTAAGTCGTTTATACTCTAGTCCGCGCTCTGGGGACTTAGAGTACTCCAGTCCGCACTCTGGGGACTTGGAGGTTTAAGTCGTTTATACTCTAGTCCGCGCTCTGGGGACTTAGAGTACTCCAGTCCGCACTCTGGGGACTTGGAGGTTTTAGTCGTTTATACTCTAGTCCGCGCTCTGGGGACTTAGAGTACTCCAGTCCGCACTCTGGGGACTTGGAGGTTTAAGTCGTTTATACTCTAGTCCGCGCTCTGGGGACTTAGAGTACTCCAGTCCGCACTCTGGGGACTTGGAGGTTTTAGTCGTTTATACTCTAGTCCACGCTCTAGGGACTTAGAGTACTCCAGTCCGCACTCTGGGGACTTGGAGGTTTAAATTGAGAGCAGTCGTCTTTCCACTCTTTAATTTGTATTCATCTACTGTATCGAGGCTAATGTCGTCGAATGAACAATCGAACCACGTTTGCTCACAGAATGAGATCTTGCCCCCCCCAGGATGAGGGACGGAATTTGAAAAATGGACGATCGATTCTCGTCCGCATGGTGATTATAGCTCTTCCAATCAAGTCAAGGAAGGAGGTATATGACAGATGGTTGAATCACATCCATGTCGGGTTAGATAGCCAAATCTCTTACAATTTGCTCCGTATCTCCTTCTAGAAAATAAGGATAATAGATTGTTGAGTAGACAAAGTAAGTTGCATATGTTCCAAGGTGCAGTCGTGTCCATATATTGACAGTGATGGTTAGCGAGTACGCAGTCTACCATAGCTACTTCAAGTTGGGCTTTCGAACAACCTTTCGTGTTCAGGGTAGGATTTGATGTGTAGATGATCAAATCACGTCCACTTTTGACGGATCCCGGCGTCACTGAGCTTCATGATGTGTATCCGTATTTTGTCGAACTTTGTTCTATGACTCAATTGGAGTGGATGATCGGTTGTTCGAATCGATCATAAGTTGAGCATACGAACTTGGATCGTCTTGAAACTTGGAACATTGGCTTCCCTGGCTTTGATTGTTATGTCTTGTTAATCGTGGCTCGATCCAGACTCGGACAAAATCCATCGATATCCATAGTGAGCCTTTGTGTAACCGATCTCCAAGACGAACTGTCACTGGTTTCTAATCAAGTTCTTGGTGTCACGGCCTTGCCAAAAGGCGGGATAACATTTGCCCCCCAAAGGACGTCTTGTGTAAACATGACGTGCTTTGAAAAACAGTAGTCTTTCTTGCTGAATATTTCCGTTCAGTCGATTGCTTGACAGTCGTCTCTTAATCGTTTCGTTGCAACCTTCTTTTAGACAAATGTTCAACTAGCGTGCTTTGCTTTGGTTCTGCCCCCAGTTTTGGGGATGAGTATGGAGTTGATGTATGTTTATACTCCGTCTCACACTCTGGGAGTACGGAGTTGAGTAGATGTTTATACTCCGTCTTGCACTCTGGAAATACGGAGTTGATTAATGTTTATACTCCGTCTCGCACTCTGGGAGTACGGAGTTGATTAATGTTTATACTCCGTCTCACACTCTGGGAGTACGGAGTTAAGTAGATGTTTATACTCCGTCTCGCACTCTGGGAGTACGGAGTTGTGCGAAGGATCGTCGTGTATCAACCCATTTTTAGCCTTGATGTGATGGCTTGCCCCCGAGCTCGAGCTTCACTAAGCGAGTGGCTGGTCGTATCGCAGCCGCTCTCTACTTGAATAAATTCCACTTGCAGGATGGAATTCAGCTCTCCGTGCATCGTGATGTTGTACATTGTATTTAATCCATAGCCCCAAATCAAAGGCATATGGTTGATGATGAGCAATAGAATTATTCTCGTCCAGATGTAACTCCACACGTCCGATCATGGTCTGCGTAGATTGGTTGGCAACCAAATCTGAGTACCTGGACACCTGCATCGTTTTGAAAGTAGTTTAGTTCAAGCTAGTCATTTCATAGAACAATTGAAATAGAGATGGAAATGGAAATGTATCAAAGAAGATTATGGTAAATCTCATTGATATGTGAAGCAGCATCGTGTGCTCGCTATTCGACTCCGCCCCTGGCTCCTTTCAAAGGGATGTTGGCCGTCAACCGTCCAATTGATGATCATAGCCCTTTATTAATAGGCATCAGATATTCGCTGCCCGCCATTCTACAGGACTTGTACACACTATTGAAGCTTTCCTTTCCAGGTCATCTTTTTGATCACACCTCGGAGGTGTTTGTAATCGCTCGCGTTAGGATCAGTGAGCATCTGGGAACATACAACATTCCCCTGATTTTGAGGTTGTCAATTGAATCTTTCAAAGAGCATATGAACTGAATTCTGAAGTCTTGTTTCGGCTACTGGGATCTACATCCTTAGCCAACGGGCCTTCATTGTTATCGTTCTTAGTCTGCTCCACTCCTCCTCACTTTAGTTCTGATTCATTTTGTAGAAGAAACGATCCATAGTCGTAGGAGGCTCTTTAGCTAAGTAGCTGCCAAAATATATCTGGAGGTCGACTTTCCTCAAACGCGATTAGTTTGATACCCTTGTTAGTATTTGGAATAAGTTTCTTAGAGCATTGGTTTGCTTGGGGTCATTAAATTCGAAGTGCTGGGTCAGCGAAGAATGGTGCTTGGAGTCATCTTGGCGTTTGCTAGAGTCACATCATCTATGTTCTCCAACCTTTGGGAGTACCGTTTGAATAGCGGTTGCTTGTCTGTTCCCTTGATGTCGTTCATAAGCTGCCGCTAGATCTTCTATGCCCTGGTCGATCATGGGATGTCAGGGAAGTGGATAGAATGTTCCTTTACTAAGTTGAGTTTTGAACTCATTGTCAGGGAAGTGGATAGATGTCTCCAACCTTTTAGTCTCTTTTTTGGAAATTTGGGTCGTACCCGAAAAAGATTTTTTTTGAAAATAAGGGTCGTACCCGATCCATATATTTTTTGTATATGGACTAGTCAGATTGTTTTTTGAGAGAGAGATCGGTATACAGTGCATGGACTAGTCAGATGAGGAATAAGGAGCGGGATTGCCCCCAGCATTCTGTTGCTGCTGTTGAGTGAGTTGTGCCATCAGGTTGGCGTTAGCTTGCATCTGCTCTCCTAGTTGTCTCCTTCTTTCCCTGAGCTCTCTCATCAAGTCGTTGAACTCTATTCTGGCGACAACTGGAGTTTGATCATGGGCGGCAATTCCTTCACCCGGAATTGCTGGTTGATTGCTAGGTCCTGCTTGTTGCACGCTAGCTGTCTCGCGGGCATCCGCATTATGAGAAGCTGACCTGGTACGTGGTCCTGCCATTGTAGAGTTATCGGTATGAACTCTGAGTAGAATCAACGGATGTCCTATCAGTGAGTCAGATCTTCTTTGGGGGATTTATTCAATCCAGTAGCTTCAAAGCAGATCCTTAAGGTCTGAGAATTCAATTCTCAGTGAAAGCACCAAAGTGTTAGCACCAAAATTGGTCACTAACCTCGTTCAGAAAGATTGTGTAGAGATATAAGTTATGAAAGTAAATTAAACAGAGAAGACAATGCTAATTTAAATGCAGAAAGTAAGAATACCAAATTTATAGTGGTTCAGCGTAATTGCCTACGTCCACTTTGTTCAACTTTATTGATTTCCTTTATAGTTGATTACAAATACAATTCGTGAATCAAATGCTTGAGTGAAAGTAGAGAAGATGAGTCTTGAAAATGGCAGAGTCTCCCCGGTGTTTTCTCTCCAAAAAAGGATCCCTTTCACTGTGACCCTGCCCCTCTATTTATAGGCAAATATGGGCTGGACTTCCCAAGTGGGCTGGATAGCCGAACGCTCAAGCCCCAGTGCAGTGGTCGCTGTATGCCGAACCAGGCGTGCCGAACGCTCTGCGCCGAACCATTCCTTCTATGTCGAACGGTATGTTGGTGTCGTGGGAAGTGTAGGATGGTTGTCTGTTGAGGACGAACGTGCCTCTGGATGCCGAGTACTACTATCGCCGAGTTCTACTTGATGTCGAGCACTACGCCGAGTACTCCTGTCGCCGAGTTCTACTGGATGTCGAGTACTACGCCGAGTACTCCTGTCGCCGAGTTCTACTGGATGTCGAGTACTACGCCGAGTACTCCTGTCGCCGAGTTCTACTGGGCGCCGAGTACTACCTGATGCCGAGTGCTACCCGATGCCGAGCACTACCTGATGCCGAGCATTAGTTGATGCCGAGTGCTACCTAATGCCAAGCACTACCTGATGCCGAGCACTACCTGATGCCGAGTGCTACCTAATGCCGAGCACTACCTGATGCCGAGCATTAGTTGATGCCAAGTGCTACCTAATGCCGAGCACTACCTGATGCCGAGCACTACCTGATGCCGAGTGCTACCTAATGCCGAGCACTACCTGATGCCGAGCACTAGTTGATGCCGAGTGCTAGTTGCCTGGTCAAATCTCCAGGAAACAGTCATATACATGTGTGTTCATATACACGTTCTTGTCGTTGGTTCCCGGATGTACTTGTACGTTCATGGGTCATCACCAATTTCATTACATTTTGTATGTTCATGTTTCTTCTCTTTCTTTTCTTCTTTTTTTTGGTATGGATCGGCACATGCATAGCCGATCCCTCCTTTCTATTCCTTGTGCTCACAGGGATCGACATATTGATAGCCAATCCCTCTTCTTTCGCTTACAACTGTGGGCCGAACTCCTCTTCATTTATTCCATGTCGACCCCTCCTTTTATATTTATGCTCTGAGACTCAACACCTTTTATACCAAACCATCTTCCTTCATTTTGCGTGCCGTGTTGAATCATGAGTTTTGATTCATGACAAAAAGCTTAAACGATCAGTGATGAGACTATACGATCAAGCAACAAAAAGAGAATGAGATATGCAAGCTT
Organism: Allium fistulosum; assembly: GCA_030737815.1. NCBI lineage: Eukaryota > Viridiplantae > Streptophyta > Magnoliopsida > Asparagales > Amaryllidaceae > Allium > Allium fistulosum. Next base: position 1,240,582,452 of record CM060903.1, on the reverse strand, counting down.
ATTAAACTACAAAGGAGATGAGACTTCAAATCTAAGTATAGTATGATTATTTGCTGAAGTTTTAGTCTTAGATATGGTTTATAATTGTTAAAATCTATCCTCAAGTAGTTTGCACATACTCAAGTAGTTTTAAAGTTCAATTTTTTTTTAAATATGTGCAAACTGTGCACTGACGACCAGGTCAATCGACTGACCGAAAACAACCAGTCGACTGAACCTGTTCAGTGCATAGAAATGCACCATTTTACTCTATTTTCGAATATTCAGTTGACTGGTCAATTTTGCTCAGTCGACTGATCGGCTCTAACGGCTAGTTTTCCTGAAGAGTCACTTCTAATTGCGAAGAGTTTCGATCCAAATTGAAGAGATATGGCTGCACCTTTTGATTGAAACTTTTTGTGAATAGTTGTAACTATTTGTTCACTATATAACACGTTAGAATCACTTCCCAAATCACTGAATTTTATTTTGATTTCTTGCTATATTCTCTACTATCTATCTCTGCAATCTAAAAGCAATCACAATCTATATATTGCTTGAATCTCCGAATTAAATAATATATTCTTCGATTCTAAGTAATATCTTCCTTTCATATCTTCACACACACAATATATACTTGAGGATTTGATTATAGGAAGGGTGTGCTATTAAAGACATATCGTGTTATTCAGAACACAAGCGTCAACTATTTACTTGTACCAGTAGAAGTCATGTTTGGTTGTTCAGGCGGTAAATGTCCTCTTCGGCTGTTTGAGGCGGAAAAATCATGTTCGGCTACTCAGGTGTTGTATACCTATTCCTCCGGGTTAAGAGAGGGGTTTATAGAGTTTAAATCCAGAGTGTAGTCTGGGACTGGATGTAGAACGGGAAATTTGAACCAGTATAAAATGTCCTGGTGTGCTTATTTTATTTACTTTATTACTATTATCTATTATCTAGTTTATATTTCCGCACTATTATAATATTCCATATTACACGATCCTAAGTGTTAACTAGCCACTTAGCTTACGCACTTCATGCCGAACCCCCCTCTACTTATATAAGCCATCATTCCACCTTTCTAACTTCACTTGTCTAATTTTCCTAATTTCTAACTTTGCATCGAACACTCTTCTTCCATTCACAAAATCGAACCCTCCTATCCTTAGCTCGAAATCCATCTAGAATCTAGCCTATCCCACGAACTCGTCTCTTCTCCCCTTCCAATTCGAACATCTCCAAACACTTGCCCACACTTTAACTCAAATACTCACAAGGTAAGCTTGTAAGTTATACTCTTTGATTTTATGATGTGATAATGGATTCCACACTATTGGGACTTTAATGGTACTTAATGTCTCAATGGTCAAAATGGCTTGGAGGATGTGATTTGTAGGAGGTGAAAGAATTCGATAGGATAAATATAGAGGAAGAAGAAAGGAGAGTAGGGGAAGGATTGGTTGGGACGTGGCGTATGGTGTGGATATGCCGATCCCTCATTTGATGATGTGGGAGAGGGATCGGTAGGGAAGCTTCTTGGGAGGATGACTTAAACAGTGAGGTTGGAGGGATCGGTAAAGTGGATCTGCATGGGAGGACCAATGTTGGAGATTCACTGGAAGGTGGTGTAGTAGAGGGATCAGTAGTGTTTGTTGTGAGAGAGGGATCGGTACCACTAGGTTGAGGAGAGGGATCGGTAGGATTTGTAGAAAAGAAGGGATCGGTACTACTAGGTTAAGGAGAGGGATCGGTTGAAACACTTAAGGATAGGGATCAGTATAAAGGGTTCGGCACATAAGGATCGGCAGACATGCTCCTCGAACTTGAAACCTAATCCAAACTTACTTGTTTGAAGAATTACTGCCAATTCATCTCAATGAACTTGAACATATGATGACGATGAACAATAAAACTTGCATACTCACTATCGAACTTGAGATTGAACAATCAAATCCCTGTAACTTTCAACATGAACTTAAACTTAGCATATAGACTTGAATAAAAGATTTTGCACTTTGATATGCCAATAGCCGATCCCAAAGCTTTCACAACCGATCAATCTTCTCGCCAGTTGAGACGGTCAGCAATGCCGATCACTCTGGTCGGAATCCAAAGTCTCGTCATTTAACTTCATTCTCTTATTTAAAATTATTTATTTCTGTTATACACTACACTACACCGCACTAGCTCACACTTAGCGTGGGGGAAGGGGTAATTTTTCTAATCTTGATTCTCTACCGAGTATAGTAAACATGGACTTCAAACACTCAGAGCATTTATCTGCAACATCTTCTGGACCAGCTCCGCATCATAGCAATCCTAAACCAAAATCGAGTTCCGTGACTATATCTGGCAGGCTTTCTCTTGGTCATCAGGCCAAACTAACGGAATTTCCTAGCCCGTTGGTCAACCTTTTTTCAGATGTTCCCATCCTTCTGGCGGAGGATGTATGTTCTGCGCCCGATGCAATAGAAGGCACCATTCTCTTAGATAACCCGACAGATTCTCAAGCCTCCTGAATTGATGAGGCTGCCCTTCACAGGCTGTGTTCCATACACGGAATTCCATTGGGAGACGTCCTAGTACCTTCGATAAATGGCAGGCCTCACTTGCCCCTGGAGGGGTACACAACGTGCAACAAATTCATGTGCTGGGCTGGATGCGTGCCGCCATTCAATTCATTTATTTGGGAAATGTTAAGATATCTTGGAATAGCTCCCACTCAACTTCACCCGAATAGCTATGTCTTCCTCCATGGAACTTTTTTACTGTTCATGAGCGTTCTGTTTCGCCCGCCAACTCCTTAGGACATAAGGTTCATTTATAACTTTAAAAGATGGTCAGGAAGTCCTTCTTGTGTTTTTCTTGAGCCTTCATCCAACTGCCAAGTCTTAATGGGTGCTTGGAATAAACTTTCTCATTTCAAACACGAGTGGTTCAATGTTCGATGTCTGCCTGGCTTCGCAAGGTGATGGTTGGAAGGATGTAAGTGTTGTCTTCAATTCATTCTTAAGTCCGTTAATCCAAGTCATATTTTTGAATCAACTAACATCCTGAATTTCTATAGGTGTCTGCCCACGTCCTGAGGGCATTAGTTTTTCAAGAGCGATCTTCGTTGTTCATGCTAATCCTGTCGAAGACGGGGACATCAAACTTCTCGTAACTGACGAGTTATTATTTCTATTCGAGCTGTTGGAAGAGGGTCATAGCATTGGGCTACTTGGAAGTGCAGCATTACCCAGAAACGTCACAGAGCAAGAAAGGGATGTCAAAAATCCTGTCGTGCCCCTGGTTGAGGGGACTCAAGATAACGTTGAAGAAGGCAAAATTAGGGATGCCCTAACCAATGAACCTGGCGACGCTGATGCAAGCCCAGGCAAGGCACCTGTGGTCAAATCGTCATAAGGCACAGAATCCCAAACGCCAACTAAGAGAAGGAAAAAGCTGGCATATAAACTTCGCAAAAGAAAAACCACTACAGATCCAGTATTTGTTATTACTTCTGTTGACGAAGAGTCATCTTTCCAACACTTAGAAAGTTCAATAAAAGGATTTTTAAATCTCCAGATTCTCGATGACATTATGACTCTCAAATATCAATATCGAGGGGCTCAATTCTCTTGCCATGAGCAGTGAAGGAATTCTTCCTACTGACAGAGGAGAGAAAACGCCTATAAGCAAGGCTGCAGCTACTGGTCTGTTAGGGGGAACACTAAGACACTCCCAATCACATGCACTCCACTACATGCTCTTCATCAATCTTTTACATAATGGTTACTTATATGTTCTCTTTTGGTCTTTGCAGGTGCAATGACTCGGTCTCGAGCTTTTGATTGCCTAACGTGAACTTTGACGCATTATGGATCTAGCCGAGGCTCATAATCAAGAAGGCATAGGGAAAGAGACGACGGCCAGGAAAAAGGTCATCGTTCAAGGGAATCTTCTTCTTTCAAGCGTAAGTCCCAGTCTCAGTCATTCCATCAAGAAGATCAACCCAATCGTCCTATTTACAGTGGAGATCAGACTTCCTATCCGGGACCTCAAATCGCTGTATCACACGAGCAGTACTCTGGTTCTTCCAGCTCCAAGCAACCTCATAACTACAGATCGAGTAAGCATCCAATCGCCACTTCCGATTCATCCTTACCTACTGCTACCCTGATACTTCCACATGGGAGAAATTTACTGAACTGAAGGCCACTTTCCCAAAAATCTATTTTAATGGGCTTAAGTTCCTTCCCACAATTCATATGATCCTGGGGCATGCCAAAGCAAGCCCTCTCACATATGTTAACGATGTTTTCATGCAATATGAGTCATTCCAGCACTTAGCGGAAAAAATATTCGAGGTTTCAATTGAGCGACAATATGAAATAGATCATCTTGAGCTAGAGGCGATCCATGATAAAGATTTAATCAAACACCAAGATACTGAGATATCGGAGTTGACAGCAAAACTTGCTGAGGCAGAAAAAATGTCAAGGGATTGCCAAAGGCAGTGAATCGTTTGGAAACTGCCCATAAGAAAGAACTCGATGCGGCCCTTAATCGCAGCGGCGTACTCGCTCTGGAAAAGGATTCCTTACAAAAGGAGAAAGATATCTTGGCTCCCCGTGTTGAGGAGCTTGAAGAGCTTCTTAGGAAAGAAAGGGAAGAGAAGATTGAGGCTCAGGAAGAATCACAGAGGTATTGTGAGGAGGCTGTTGAAGCCAGGAGTCTGAAAATCAAACTTGACGAGCAATTTGCCAAAATAGAAGCTCTTAAAGAAGAGGCATGAGAGGAAGGCCACAAGGAGATGATGGAACAAATTGAAGCCTATGTGGATGAAGCTAAAGAGTCCGGTCGAAATGAAATTAAGGACATGTTTGATCCACTGATCATTGAATACAATGCTAAAGTCCTTATCCGCCGCAACTTGGGTTTTCTTGGAGAAGGTTATCTTGAGTCACTCGTCGAAGCCTGGGAGTATATCATCGAGATGAAAAAGAGGGAGCTGGGTGAAGCCAAGTTAGATGAAGAGAAATTGGTGTAGGAGATCCTTCGTGGAAATGAACCCCTAGACCTTGCCGCCGCGAGATTCCGTTATTTCGACATTTTAGCGCCTTTTGGTAAAGGGAAAAATATTGCTGAATCCTCGAAATCCGATCCTAAGGGCCCCTCTTCTTTCCAAGCGGCTGAAGCATCAGTTTCTTTTGGCCCGGGGCAATAGTTGAGCTATGATCCAGATAAACCCGGTTACCAATCTAAAGTGCTAACCCCTATTCTGGAAGGGGGCACTCCGGCGACAACCAAGAGCCAACCGGATGCAGGTATTCCACTATACTCTCCAATCTTTGAGAGGTTTTGTTCTTTATGCCCAATGGTTTTAGGCTTATCTCCTTGTTTTGACAAATCGGGTCTTCCGGTCCCGGCCAAACTTCTAAAAGTGACGTTGTCGTGGAGCAACAAGAGAAATCAACAGAGATTCTGACGGCCGCTGATGTTCTGGTACCCGATGCTCAAGTCATCGGAGCACTCGACGATGATAAGGCTGAAGATTCGCTGCTGGTGGATGAATCTGATGATGTTGTTATTACCGGCACCTCCAAACGCACTAATGAGATCAGCCTGAAGGAGTGCATTGAGAAGGAGGAGTTGCTGAAGAGAAAGGCCAAAGCTGAGCCCACCGAGGTGGACATTGATGATCCACACCTTGTCCCACTACAAGTCATTCCGCCCGGTGGGTCGATTCTGAAAGAAATCCCTCCAAGCTTCGAACGCTCTCCCACCAAAGGCGGTAAAGGATCAAAGAAGAGAACAAGCGGAAGTTTAGACAGCGCCACTCCTAAAAAATCCAAAAGGGAGAGAAGATCGAAGAAGTAGTCGTCGCTTCGTCTCGGTGTGTACATAGTTTGCATAGCTGTTTGTTCGTTGTTTGTTTTTTTATTTGTCGTGGTTGTACGAGTACGACCCTCGGTTTTTTGAATAAACTTGTACCATAATTTTGAATCTTATCATGTGAATAAAAGTTTTTGTTTTCTATTGAGCTGTTCGTGTGAACTATTATTTAAGTAGTTGAACTATTACTTTCCATTCAATGTACTTGTAATTCGTTGTTTGTTAATTCTAATAACAATCCACTAGCTCTATCCTAAGGCTTCCTTGTGGTCGTGGCCTTGAGTCGCATCAAACGCTAGGCTCGAGCCTTAGTGTTATGCAGTCGAACTCAGCGATTTAACTAATTATACTCCTGCTCCTAGTCTTGGGTTAGCGAGGTTAGACGTTCGATGGTCGAACTCCAACCTTAACGAGTTTATACTCCTCCTGTCGGTTTAAAGCCGGAGCTCATGGAATAGTGAATGGTCGAACCACACTCATATATTTGTTTATACTCATATCCACACACTAGGGATAAGAGTTATTTGATGGGTGGTCGAATCGCACCCAATTTATGTTTATACTCTAGTCTGCACTCTAGGGACTTAGACTTATATCACGGTGGTCGATTCACACCCGATTTATGTTTATACTCTAGTCTGCATTCTAGGGACTTAAAGTTATTTCACGAGTGGTCGATTCACACCCGATTTATGTTTATACTCCAGTCCGCACTCTGGGGACTTAGAGTTATTTTGGAAAGCAATCGGATCGTACTTTCCTTAATTGATTGATTTCCCCCAAGGTTTGGGGTTTGATTTAGCGAGCGATCTTACGTGTCATGATCGCTCTTATTTTATTTCAGTCCCATCGTTCGATGAGATTTATTCGATCATTAGATGGTCGAGTCACATCCATTCCTCATTGTGTATCTCGTCCATTGGATTATGAACGAGAGTTATCAAATGGACAATCAGAACACACTCATCTTGTTTAGTCCCATTAGGAACTAGCGTAATTGATTAATTCCAAACTCTAGGAACCTGTTCAGACATATCGACATCAATCAGTTTCATCATGTAACTAATACATAATGCTACAGTAAACATAAATATAAAGGAAGTTCAAAACTTTATTTGCTAAATGGAAAGGAATGACATAATCTGTCTTTTTACCTATCTGGAAAGTCAAATACTAAAGAAAATTCTTAAAGCAAATACAACTGAATGAAAAAGAAATAAACTAAGTGAAATAGCGTTGTAAATGCTCGCTATTCCACGCCCTTGGGAGTGTCATGCCATCAACAGTCGCTAGCTTGAAAGTTCCCTCTCCAAGCCTCTGTTCAATGACATACGATCCTTCCTAGATTGGATTAATGTGCGACGGGTAGGAAAATCTCGTTTTAAGACAAGATCGCCGATTTCAAAGGTTTTAGGTCGGACTTTAATGTTGTAGTATCGGACGACTCGATGTCGATGCGTAGCTGCCCTCAAATTGGCTTCCTCATGCTTCCCATCTATAAAGTCGAGAGATTCCAAAATGAGATCTTTATTCGTTTTGGGATCGTAGTAAGTCACTCGATGAGAAGGAACTTCGAGCTCAACAGGAATGACGGCTTCGGAACCAAAAGCAAGGGCGAATGGAGTATGGCTAGTCGCGGACTTGTGGGTGGTCCAATATGCCCACAGCGCTGTCGGGAGTTCATCCACCCACTTACCTCTAGCCTTTTCCAAACGCTTCTTCAGAATAGACTTTATAATTTTGTTCACAGCTTCAACCTGTCCATTTGCCTGAGGCTGAGTGACTGCTGCAAACCTCTTTTCAATATGATACCTCTGACAAAAGTCTTTGAATTCAGCACTATCAAATTAAGTCCCATTATCTGTTACAATAGTTCGTGGAAGATCAAAACGACAGATGATGTTTCGAATAATGAAGTTGATTACTTTCTTGGTTGTGATCGTGGCTAAAGGTTCTACTTCGACCCATTTGGTGAAATAATCAACTGCGACGATAGCGTACTTTGCACCACCTTTAGACGTCGGTAAGGAACCGATAATATCTATACCCCACATCGCAAACGGCCATGGGCTGACCATTTGCTTGATTTCCATCGGCGGAGCTCTTGTGTAACACCCCATATTTTCAAGTAACATTATTTAGGATATTTAATTAGCTAGATAAAATAAAATAATGTAAGATGATTAGTGGGTTGAGATTTGGGATTAATAAGGGGTAGTCGTGCCTATATGCACATTGAACTAAAAGAACTAAGAGGGAAATAAGTGTTAGGAAATAAGGGAGGGCAAAATAGAAAATATAATAAATTTATACCCTAAACCCATAGGAAATAAAAAACACGTTCATTTCATATTTTTTCAAGTACAAACATTTCTAAGGCTGGCCACTATTAGCAATCTCAAGAGAAGATAAAGCTAGGATTTTCAAGAGGAAGAATCAAATCACTTAATCAAGATCGAATCTCACATCCTAAATCACAAATCTAAGGTGAATAATGACTACATCTCACTTTTCTATATGTTTTTGGTTTTAAGGTTAAATCTGATTTATCTTGCAAGTTTATGCCATGTTTTTGAATGATTAAATGATATATATGCTTGTTGATGATTTATGCATGTTCATATTTATTTTTATGATATGTTTTGGTAAGAAAACCCTATTAAATGACATCTAAATGCTTGCGATTTTGGACATAGATTAGAAATAATATTTTAGAGAGGGGTTTCAATTTTCATAATTTTCTGAATTAATATGGATTGTATATTAATTTTCTAGTGAAGAAAATAATTTATTGGATTTTAAATTAATTACGGCTGAATAATTAACCATTTTGGTCTGAAATTTATATATGTTAGAAAACATATTAAATAGGATTTTCTGCAATTTTTATAAAATTTTCATAAGTGTTTGGATGAATATATAAAACTATTTAAGGTATGAGATTTAAATGTTTTATGTATTTAATTAAGGAGAAGGGGTATTTTGTAAAATAAAATTACAGTTTTTTTTTGAAAATATTGTCGGCACTTTTAGAAAAGGTATTTAGCAACCAGTGGAAAATTGAAAAATAATAGCAGGTTAGTTAAAAAGTGTTTCTCTTTTAAGTTAAAAACAAAAATAACATGTTTTTAGCATGTTCCGCCACTTTCAGCATAGGGGTTCCGACTAGGACGTTTAACCACCATGCTTTCGAAATCAATGTGCATGGTATCAAGTTACTTGGTACGTAGCGCATTGGATAAAGGTGAAGGGTACGTAGTCGAAATGTTGGGTTCCGAAGGGGTTGGAGTATGCTTTGTTTTAAAATCAAAGGTAGCGCCTGCTTTGCTTTCGAAAGGTTAGCTTTCGACTCAGTTGGCTTTCGACTCAGTTGGCTTTCGATTGGGTCAAATATTTTTAAAGGAAAGGTTTCGAATGAATTGCACTCTTATGTTTTAAATGATGCTTTCGAAGGGGTCAAAACCACTAGTTGCCTCCTTTTTACCTTTCGAAGTCAATGGTTTCGAAAGGTATACTTTGCTTTTAAAATTAACCACTTCTCCAATGCTTTCGGAGGGATAGTTTCGACACCATCACTTCTTTACTTAGGAATAGCTTTCGAAAGGTAGGCTTTCGACCTAAATGATTTATAGACCCTTTTGTTCTGTTGAAGTATAACCCAAAGGTATCGAAAGAGAATGGTTTCGGAAAGTGTTCTTCCACATGTTTTAAATTGAGCCCAAGTGCTTTTGAAAGGTTTGAGTTTCTAAAGGTTTGATGCTTTCGAAAGGTATTTAAAACGGTTTCGAAGGGGCGGTTCCCCAAAGGGTTTCGAAGGAGTCGAAAGGTAGTGTTTTCTGATGGTTTCGAAAGGATTGAAATGGAAGGTTTTTCCAAAGTTTTCCAAAGGCAATGTTTCAAAGTGTTTTAAGATATGATGTCTAAAGTTTTAATGCTTTCGAAAGGAAGGATTTCAAAGGTTTCGAAAGGGGTTTAAGAATGGTTTCGAAAGGGAGTTTTTGGCCTTTCGGCCTAGATAAATAAAGGGTTTTACTTAGTTTTGAAAGAGATGCTTTCAATGGTTTAGAAAGGGGTACTTTCAATAGAATCGAAAGGGGTACTTTCAAGTGTTTAAATGTTTTCATCAACTAAGGTTTGAGTAAAGTATATATATATATATATATATATAACATGGCAAGGTGATTTTGACTATAGCATATAGTATATGTATTTTCCTTGTGTGAGTTGATTTAAAGGTCTTAAATCAGTTTGAAAAAGGTTTTCAAGGAAAATTATGGGTAAGAATACCTAAGTAAAATGACTCAGATATTAGAATACCAGATGGGACTGGTATAGGGTCGCGCCCTATACATTAGCTATTAGCCCCAGCTAATTTTTGTCCAAAATTTCAATGTATACGGCTTTGTCACAGTTAAGACTAAAATTATGATTACACACAGAAAGGAATATATATTTGTATACAAATAGGTTATTGGTGAGCCCGCAAAACCAATAGGACCAGGTGACCTTGGGAGATGATTAAGTTAGGTACAGACCGTCCAGAAGTGAAGTATTTAACAGTTAGTTAAGGACAGACCATCCAGAAGAGGAGTGTCTAACAGATGTTAGATTATTTTATTTATATTATCTAGTAGGCTCGAGTCAGCCAAAGGTTAATAGTCAGCCAAACAAAACTAAAGTGTTTGAACAGATAGTTCTTTTATTACCTGATATGGATGTTTACATATGATGCTTTACAGTATTTAACCTATTTTAGTTGCAGGAAAAGATTTGCAAAAGATATGTTTTAAAAGGATGTTAGTAAGGGGAAACCCATTCCGCTAAGCGGCATGGTTTCACTTAACATTAGTAACCGGGGTGTATAGTATTATTCACACCAGGCTTTATGTCTGACTCGAAGTTTATGTTTTCCCTTTAAACTCTCAGATGCTGAAAATTGATTTGAGTAGGCTGTGGGTTGAAGTTTTTCAGGTTTTAGTAGGATGACGAATAAAGCTACCGGAGGCGAGCAGGAGGCTAACAGATACCTATTTAGGAGTTGATGTTCTTTGTTTTGTGTTTATTTCTGTTGTGTATTAAGTTATTTATAACTCTGATCATCCAAGGGGGCATCTTCATATGTCACTCTTGGCGTATTTTGTAATAAGTATATTTTATCATTGCTTGGGAGACGTTTTGGATTATGTAAACTGAATATGGAACATCTATTTTGAAATGTAATGGAAAAATGATGTTTTGAAATCTGTGATTTGTTTCATATTCAAGTGCTTCTGATATTATAGATACCGTTAACATAGCCGTATTTAGTCACCGGAAGTTAACACTATAGATGACTGCAGCATCTGTAGCGCTTAGCTTTGGGCATCTAGATAGGGGATATTACAACTTGGTATCAAAGCATAGGTTTATGATATACTTTAAATAAAAATGATTTTTGAAAACATAATCCTTAGGAAATAAAGTTAAGATTGGGGTATGGGATAACGCTATAGTAACATACTTGTATTTGTTATATATGTATAAGCTTTATCTCTAGACTTCTATCTTTGTTAGGCTATTCTTCTGTATCTCACGAGGCCTGAATACAGATATGGACGGAAGAAGAGGCAGAGTTAATCTAGGAGGAGAAAGCACCACCACAAATGGAAATTCCTGACCGAATGCTAGAAGGACTTAAGGTCAGGCTCAGGCTGAGAATGTTGATGCTGGGATTCCCCAAGTGGATATGGGAGTCATGTACCAGTTTTTCGTGAACATGATGAAAGCTGGAATCGCAGCTGGAGTTGTTGGAGGGAATGCTGTTGTAGGAGTTCAAGAAGCTCCGATGGTCAATCGGTATGCTAACTTGAGCAAAGATTATGCTAGGCTTGGGGGAAAGCCGTTTATTAGAGCTGAGGATGCTATCGAGGTGGAAAACTGGATGCTACACTTTGAAAGGATTTTTGCTGACTTCTGGCTCAATGACAAGCAGAAAAGGAAACTTGCTTCATGAAAGCTTCAGGGAGCTGTTTTGTTTTGGTGGAATACTATAACTGCTGGTGTGGATGAAGAGACTATGACGTGGGCAGATTTTAGGAGGAGGCTTCAAGAAAGTTTCATGTCAGTAATGGCACAGCCTGCCTATATTAGGAAGTTTGCTGAGCTAGAACAAGGGGAGATGTCTATTCTAGAGTATGCAGGTAGGTTCAAGGAGTTGGCCCGATATGGGTATGCCACTGTTGATACAGTGATGAAAAGGAATGAGAAATTCATTAGAGGTTTGAAGCCAGAATTGGCTAGGGCTATTTTACCGCATATCAGAGATCCATGTGATGTGGTAATCGAGATGGCATTAAGACAAGAGGAGATGTTAGCTTGTTTGGAAAAGAAGAAGGAGAAGGATGTCCAGGTTGGACAGGGCCAAAAGACAAAGTTTTTCCATAAGAAGAATGCTCAAAAGGGAGGAGCAGCGAAGAAGGGAAAGTCTGAAGTGGTCTGTTACAAGTGCGACAAGAAAGGACACTATACCCATGAGTGTCGTACTGGAAAGGGAAAGGAAAGGAGGTGAGTGGAAAGAAGAACATTAGGTGCTTTAATTGTGATCAAACCAGCCACTACAAGAATCGGTGCAAGGAGCCTACAAAGGATGGAAAAGTCCAAGTGTATGCATTGGATCCCGCTGCTTTGAGGCCAGTAGTGTAGGAGAAGGGAAAGGCGGTGTTAGGAGGTAGGCTTCAGATTCACGGTATGTCTGTTAGCGTTTTGTTTGATAATGGTGCATCATATTCTTTTTTATCTCTATGTTTGGTAGATAAGCTTAACCTAGAACCCTCATATTTAGTTACTTCCTCAAGGGTTGCAAATCCGATAGGAGGGTATGCGACATTTGGGATGAAGTGTGACCATTTAGAATTTGATTTTCTAGGTTACACCTTTGTTTGTTGTTTGCATGTATTTGACTTTGTAGGGTTTGGAACTATATTGCGCATGGATTGGTTAAGTAAATACGATACTAGGATATTTTGCCACGATAGGAAAATATCACTTAGACACCCAGATTATACTGATCGGGTAGTTTATACCAAAAAAAATCCTAGTTGTGAGGTGAATTCTTTGTTGGGTTTTATGGAGTTAGAAGATGAGTTGAATTGCATTTTCGTGGTTATAGAATTCGCGGATGTCTTCGAGCCAGTAGTAGGATTGCCATCGAAATGAGCCATTGAGTTTTGGATAGATTTGGTGCCTGGGGCAGAACCGGTAAGTAGGCCGCCAAGCAGGATGACACCTACGGAGATGAAGGAGTTGAAAGCTCAGTTGGTAGATTTGGAAGGCAAAAGTTTTATCAGACCAAGTAGCTCACCTAAGGGAGCAGCCGTAGTGTTTGCTAAGAAGGCGGATGGATCGTTAAGGTTATGTATCGATTATCGTAAGCTGAATGAGAAGACGACAAAGAATCGATATCCATTGCCAAAAATTGATGATTTGTTCGATCAGTTGAGTGGAGCCAAGGTATTTTTTCAGTTAGATTTGGCGATGGGATTTCATCAGCTTAGAGTAGCGGAGGATAGTATACTTTGAAGGCATTTAGAACGAGATATGGATCGTACGAACAGTTATTTATGCCGTTCGGACTAACTAATGCACCGGCATTCTTTGTGGATTTGATGAATCGGATTTTCCGAGAGCACTTGGACAGGTTCGTGTTAGTCTTCATAGATGATATTCTGATATACTCTAAGGATGAGAAGGAGAATGAAGTTCATCTTAGAGTTGTGCTTGAGAAGTTGAGGGAGCATTAGCTAAAGGCGAAATTTTCGAAGTGCCATTTCTGAAAGAAGGAAGTGAAGTTCCTTGGTCATGTAGTCTCAGAAAAGGGTTGTCTGTAGATCTAACAAAGATTGAAGCAGTGAATAATTGGAAGAGACCCGAGATAGTGACCGAGATAAAGAGTTTCATTGGATTGGCCGAATATTATCGAAGGTTTATAAAGGATTTTTCGCGGACAGTTGCACCGATGACTAAGTTAACGCGAAAGGATGTGAAGTTTGTGTGGACTGATAAGTGTGAGGAAGCATTCCAAAGCTTGAAACACTTGTTGACACATGCACCCGTGTTAGTGGTTCCGTAAGGGAATCGAGATTTAGTAGTTTATACAGATGCGTGTGGTATTGGGTTAGGAGTTGTACTAATGCAGAGGGGTAAAGTGATTGCCAACGCTTCTAGACAGCTTAGATCGCGTTAGGTTAGATATCCAACGCATGACTTGGAGTTAGCTGCAGTTATTTTTGCTTTGAAGGTGTGGAGGCATTACCTTTTTGGAGAGAGGTTCGAGCTTTATACCGACCATAAGTCTTTGAAGTACTTGTTCTCTCAGAAAGAGCTGAACATGAGACAGCAGAGGTGGTTAGACTTTTTAGCCGCTTATGATTTTGGAATAGAGTACACACCGGGGAAAGGCAAAAAAGTGGCGGATGTGCTCAGTAGGAGGCATCAGAATGCAGTGTTGGCTATGTTAGCAGAATGGAAAGACTTGGAAGCCTTAATAGCTTGCAAAGTGCAGTGGAGATCCAAGGCTGGGTCTAGTGGAGGATCTGCTATATTGTCTTGTTTAGAAGTCCGACTGGTATTAATTGAGAAGATTGCTTCTAAACAAGAGGAGGATCTAGTGTTAGCTAAATGGATCAGGAAGTTAAGAGAAGGAACGGAGAGCAATGATTTGAAGGCTTTAAGTCTTAACCAGAATGGATGGTTGCGAAAGAAAAGGAGGTTGTGTGTTCCGAATGAGGGAAACATAAGGAAATAGGTTTTGGAGGAATGTCATCGTTCGAAGTTCACTATTCATCCAGGAGGAACCAAGATGTATCAGGATATGAAAAGAATTTCTTCTAGGAAGGTATGAAGCGGGATAATGGTTTATGTGTAAAGCAGTGCTTGAATTACCAGCAGGCAAAGGCTGAACACCAGAAGCCAAGCGGATTGCTTCAGCAGCTGGATATTCCGGTTTGGAAATGGGATTCTATTTCTATGGACTTTATTGATGGGTTGCCAAGATCTAGTAGGGGAAATGAAAGTATATGGGTCATAGTGGATAGACTGACCAAGAGTGCCCATTTCATTACAGTTAAGTCGACTAGGACGGTACCTATTTTGGCGAAGTTGTTCATGAAGAATGTGGTTAGACTACACGGAATTCTTAGTAGTATTGTTAGTGATAGAAATTCTTTGTTCACTAGTGAGTTCTGGAAGAGTCTACAGGAAGCTTTGGGGACCAAGCTCAAGATGAGTACCGCTTACCATCCACAGACTGATGGGAAAACAGAAAGAGTTAACAAGATCTTGGAGGACTTGTTAAGAGCTTCTGTATTGGATTTTGGAGGATCATGGGAAGACCATCTACATTTAGTCGAGTTTTCGTATAACAACAGTTATAAGACTAGTATTGGGATGACACCATTTGAAGCTTTGTATGGAAGGCCATGCAAATCTCCAGTTTGTTGGCTAGAGACCAAGGATAGATTGGTTCTTAATCCAGAATTGGCAAGAGAAGCTACTGAGAAGATTGAGTTAATTCGGGCTAGAATGAAAGAGGCTCAGTCTAGGCAGAAAAGTAATGCAGATAGAAGAAGAAAAGACTTAGAGTTCTCCATTGGAGACTATGTGTTTGTTAGGGTTTCACCGATAAAGGGTGTGATTAGGTCCGGGAAATCAGGAAAGTTAGCACCGAGATTCGTTGGACCTTTTCGTATTGTTGAGAGGATCGGGAAACTCGCATATAGAGTAGAGTTATCGAGTAGTTTGGCAGGAGTCCATAATTTTTTCCATATTTCTCATCCTAGAAAGTGTGTTAGAGACCCGGAGACTACTATAGCACCCATAGTGTTAGGGACCAAGTAGTAGAGTTGGACTTGATCATAGTTAGAAAGCAGATTCGGATTGTGGCGAGAGATGAGAAGAGGCTAAAGAACAAGACAATCATATTAGTGAAAGTCCAGTGGAGTGACGATGAAAGAGACTGTACTTGGGAGACAGAGAGCAGGATTAGAGACGCTTATCCTGATTTGTTTTGATGGTATGTTTTACCTTGTTGATTTATTTGTTGTGTACTTTATCGTAATTTCAAGGACGAAATTCTTTAAGGAATGAGTTTGTAACACCCCATATTTTTAAGTAACATTATTTAGGATATTTAATTAGCTAAATTAAATTAAATAATGTAAGGTGATTAGTGAGTTGAGATTTGGGATTAATAAGGCGTAGTCGTGCCTATATGTACAATGAACTAAAAGAACTAAGAGGGAAACAAGTGTTAGAAAATAAGGGAGAGCAAAATAGGAAATATATAAATTTATACCCTAAACCCTTAGGAAATCAAAACACACGTTCATTTCATATTTTCTCAAGTAAAAACATTTCTAAGGTCGGCCACCATTATCAATCTAAAGAGAAGATAAAGCTAGGATTTTCAACAGGAAGAATCAAATCACTTAATCAAGATCGAATCTCACATCCTAAGTCACAAAGCTAAGGTGAATAATGACTACATCTCACTTTTCTATATGCTTTTGGTTTTAAGGTTAAATACGATTTATCTTGCAAATTTATGCCATGTTTTTTAATGATTAAATGATATATATTCTTGTTAATGATTTGTGCATATTCACATTTATTTTATGATATGTTTTGGTAAGAAAACCCTATTAAATGACATCCAAATGCCTTATGATTTTGGACAAATATCAGAAATAATATTTTAGAGAGGGGATTCAATTTTCATAATTTTCTGAATTAATGTGGATTTTATATTAATTTTCTAGTGAAGAAAAAGATTTATTGGGTTGTAAATTAGTTACGGCTAAATAATTAAGTATTTGGGTCTAAAATTTATATGTTAGAAAACATGTTAATTAGGATTTTCTGGAATTTTTTTAAAATTTTCCTAAGTATTTTGATGAATGTATAAAATTATTTAAGGTATGGGACTTAAATGTTTTATATATTTAATTAAGGAGAAGGGGTATTTTGTAAAACAAAATTATAGTTTATTTTTGAAAATATTGGCTGCACTTTTGAAAAAGTTATTTAGCAACCAATGGAAAATTGACAAATAATAGCAGGTTAGTTAAAAAGTGTTTCTCTTTTAAGTTAAAAACAAAAATAACATGTTTTTAGAATGCACCACTTTTGGCACAGGGGTTCCGACTAGGACGTTTCGCCACCATGCTTTCGAAATCAATGCGCACGGTATTAAGTTACTTGGTATGTAGTGCATTGGATAGAGGTGAAGGGTATGTAATCGAAACGCTGGGTTCCAAAGGGGATTGAGTATGCTTTGTTTTAAAATCGAAGGTAGCGCCTGCCTTGCTTTCGAAAGGTTTGCTTTCGACTCAGTTGGCTTTCGACTGGGTCAAATATTGTTAAAGGAAAGGTTTCGAATGGGTTGCACTCTTATGTTTTAAATGATGCTTTCGAAGGGGTCGAAATCCCTAGCTGCCGCCTTTTTACCTTTCGAAGTCAATGGTTTCGAAAGGTATACTTTGCTTTTGAAATTAACCGCTTCTCCAATGCTTTCGGAGGTCACTTCTTTACTTAGGAATAGCTTTCGAAAGGTAAGCTTTCAGTCTAAATGATTTATAGACCCATTTTTTCAGGTTTTTAGTAGGATGACGAATAAAGCTACCGGAGGCGAGCAGGAGGCTAATGGATAGCTATTTAGGAGTTGATGTTCTTTGTTTTGTGTTTATTTCCGCTGTGTATTAAGTTATTTATGACTCTGATCATCCAAGGGGGCATCTTCATATGTCGATCTTGGCGTATTTTGTAATAAGTATATTTTATCATTGCTTGGGAGACGTTTGGGATTATGTAATCTGAATATGAACATTTGTTTTGAAATGTAATGGAAAATGTTGTTTTTAAATCTGTGATTTGTTTCATATTCAAGTGCTTCGGATATTATAGATACCATTAACATAGCCGTATTTAGTCGTCGAAAGTTAATACTACAGATGACTAAAGCATCTGTAGTGCTAAGCTTTGGGTCTCTAGATAAGGGATGTTACAACTTGAAACATTTGTATATATCTGGCACTTGTCACATCGTCTCACATAGTCAACGACATTTCGATTGACGATTGGCCAATAATACTCGTAATGGAGTATTTGCTTTGCTAGAGTTTGCCCCAAGTGTGATCGCCACATTCCACTTCATGAACTTATTTTAGGACTTGTTTTATCTCATCGTGAGTGATACACCGGAGTAGGGGAACAGAAAAACCCTTTCTGTAAATAATTTCTTCTTGCATGATATATCGCGAAGCTTTACGAAGGACTCGTCACTTTTCATTCCTTTGTTCAGGTAGGACTCCTTGTAGCAAATATTTTTTAATCGAAATCATCCATGATTCCCTCTCAGGCTCTGCCTCTAGTACCCAGTTGATTTCTATCAGGTTTATACTCGGGGCATTTAATACTTCGACCGGAACCAAGCCCATCTGTTATGTGTCACCGGTGCTAGCAAACTTTGCCAATGAATAAGCCTCTCTATTTTGATCCCATGGAATATGCAAAATGTCATAGTACTCAAATTCAGTCAATAAATCTTGGAGTTGGGTAAGATATGGAGCAAGCCGTTGTCTTTAGCTTGATAATCTCCCCTGACTTGGCATACTACCAGCTGTGAATCGCTAAAGATTTCAAGAGACTTTATTCCCAGTTCTCTAGCGAGTTTAAGTCTAGCAATCAGAGCCTTGTACTCAGCTTCGTTGTTTGTCACTGGGAAATCAAGCTTTAAAGCATAATAGATCGACCGATCTTCGGGAGTTACAAGCACAATTCCATCTCCAGAACAATGATCATTGGATGCTCCATCAGTATACAATTTCCCCCGTATGGTAGGGATTTCGCTGCTCTTTGGGGAATCATTCTACGTAGTGAATTCTACTATAAATTCTGCCAGTGCCTGGCCCTGGATAGCCCTCCGAGGGAGATAAGTGATATCGAATTGACTAAGCTCGATATTCCACTTGAGTAACCTTCCAGGCGTCTCAAGTCTTTGCAGGACCCGTCGTAACGGCTGGTCAGCGTAAACATTGATCGGATGAGCCTAGAAGTACGGGCGGAGCTTTTGTGATGCAATCAGCAAGCAATGTGCCAGTTTTTCTATTTTCGATAGTTCCTTTCAGCCCCCGTCAATCGCTTGCTAACGTAATAAATCGGTCTCTGAATTTGATTCTCCTCATGAAGTAATGCGGCACTAATAGCATGTACCAACACGGCCAAATAGATGTATAAATCTTCATGATCCACCAGCTTTGACAAGATGGGGTTCTCGCCAAATGATTCCCCAAAGCTTGAAATGCGTCTTTGCAATCCTATGTCCATTCGAATTTTCTTTTCCCTTTCCTAATCAAGTCAAAGAAAGGAATGCATTTGTCGGTAGCTATGGAAATGAATTGGCTTAAGGCAGCAACTTTTCCATTCAGACTCTGTACTTGTTTAATAGTCTTTAGTGCTTGGATATCGTGGATAACATGAATCTTCTCAGGATTAGCTTCAATTCCACGGGCGTAACAATAAAACCCAATAACTTCCCTTATGCTACACCAAAAGAACACTTCAAAAGATTAATTTTCATCTTGTAAGGTCGGTGGATGCCGAACATTTCTGCCAAGTCTCTAATGTGGTCGCTTAATCGTCATGACTTCATGAGCATATCATCCACATATACTTCCATCGTTTTTCCAATCTTGTCTTTACACATCCTGTTGACTAAGCGCTGGTAAGTCGCTCCTGCATTCTTTAGTCCAAACGGCATCACCATATAGCAATATAATCCAACATCGGTACTAAAACTGGTGTGCTCTTGATCGGGAATGTACATCGGGATTTGGTTATATACCCAGTACGCATCCATGAAAGATAGCAATTCACGTCACGTGGTTGAGTCCACCAGTTGGTCGATCTTCGGAAGGGGAAAACTTTCTTTTGGACATGCCTTGTTCAAGTTAGAGTAATCAATGCATGTTCTCCATTTCCCATTCGCCTTTTCACAAGCATAGGATTAGATACCCACTTAGGGTAGAGGGTGACATGGACAAACCCATTGTCTTTGAGTCTATCCACCTCCACTTTGAGAGTGGAAGATCTCTTCGGATCCATGCCGCGCCTTTTTGCTTCACTAGGACACATGTCAGAGTGAGTCCAAGCGAACACGTCTAGATTCGCTCGAAGAAATCCAGCAAGTTCTTTTAGCATCGGGGGGCTGAGCTGTGATCCGATCTTTAGGACCCATGACGGGTCATCGTGGCTAACTGTGATGTCAATTGTCAGCTCAACCGATGCAACCTTGGTCTCCTTCGGCTCCTCCCCATCATCTCCCGGATCTATATCTCTATAGAACCGACTGTGGCACCCGAGCTAAGGCTCAGGCGCTAGTTGTCAATCTTTGGTAGCTTGGATGCGGACAGTCTTGTCCACACCTTTACCTTTCTCTTTGCATTGAGCATCCTCAACTCAGCTACATAGCAGGTGCGTCCAGTCGCCTCATCGCCGTGAACAACTCCAACACCATTATCTGTCGGAAACTTCAAAGTCAAAAACCATGAGGCAAGGACTGCCTAGAATTCGGCTAGGGTCGGTCGGCCTAGAAAAACATTATAAGGAGAGTCAATATCCAAAACAACAAATGGTAAGATCTGCACTCTCCTACGGTCACCTTCTCCCAACTCTATAGGTAATTCAACATATCCAATGGCTTCAGTTGCAACACCGTTAAAACCGTGTATGTGGGCTTTAGACGACTTTAATTCCTTGGCTTCCATTTTCATCTGACCATAAGCTTTTTTGAAAATTATATTTACTAAACTTCCACAATCAATCAATATCCTCACCAAAGCTGGGTCGATCATGGCCGAAATGACCATTGGGTCAATCGACGGAGCCTCCATCTTGTCCACATCTCTATTTCTAAACATGATATCATCTGTCATTGTACATTGTTGTTTTACTGGAGCTCCATCTTCTGTATTCGAACAATATTCAAAATCCACATGCTTAATTGCGCTAGCATAGCGCTCCATCTCATGTCAACTCTTATCTACTGGGTGCGGTCCTCCAACTATCGTATTTATTACCAATCTTCCACCAGTTCGTGTAGGCTTCTTAGCCCTGCACAGTATTTGTCCTCGGTTGGGGTCGGATGTCCCTTGTCCGCCATCCTACGGGATTTTTAAAAATTGCTACAACATCCTTCTCGAATCAGCTTTTCGATAATGTCTTAGAGATGCCTGCATACATTCGTGGCATATCCATAGCATTCGTGGAACCGACAATAGTTTCCGGTTTGTTTCCACTTCTCAGTTGATTCTTTCGGAGGCAACTTCCTATATTGCATGGTATTGTAGGTAGACAAATAGATATTTTCTAAGGACGTATTCAACAGCATGTAAGCATCGTACATCGGAATCCTTGGCTTCTCTCTTCCAGAATCCCTCTTTCATTCTCGGCCTCTATCTCCGCCTTTCTTTTGCTGATTCGGCTTGTTTTGGACATTCACTTGAACTTTTCCATAGCTATCATTAGATTGCTTACTACAATATTACTCTGTACCCCCTCTCCCCTCAGTCCCGCAAACATTCTTCTTCCTAGAAGACCTGGCTTCCTCCTTTCTCAAATACTGAGCCGCCTTTGTGTAAAAGCGCTATAACGTTGCGGGCGACTTTCTAGCTAACCAATCACCAAAATCAGATTCTGGATCTATCCCTTCCATCACGGGCACTAATATCGCATGGTCATTCGGATTACTGATTTCTATAACAACTGTATGAAATCTCTCCAAATAATCTTTCAACGATTCTCCTGGAGCCTGAATCACGCTGGATATGGAATTACGTCCTTGGGACGATTTGTGTGCCTTCGGAACTGCTCAGCAAACTTTGTTGCCAAATCATCGAATCTAGAAATTGATCGTCGGGGTAATCTTGTGAGCCACATTGTTGCTATTCCAGAGAGAGTTATGGGAAAGCATTTACACTTGGTTGCATCATCTGCTTGTGCAGAATCCATCAGCCATTCGTATCTCATGATATGTTGCCTGGGGTCAGTTTTTCCCTCGTAGGCGGGAATTGATGGCATGTTGAACATCCTTGGATACTCCATATGTAGAAAATTATCAGTGAATGGGGTATGGCTTCTGGAGGTTCCCCAGTCATCGTTAGTCAAGCCCTAGCTCTCTCTCACTAACTGTTTGACTATTGCTAATAAGTCCGACATTTGGATGGTTGGTGCCAAGCGGTGGTCACATTCCACCTAACGTAAATGGTCCGGTCGATGTCTGAGGGTCGTTCCATGCCTTCTTGATTCACCATCTTCTCGATGTGTATCTTGTAAATTCACTTCATCGTCATTCCAGGGAAGGACTTGGTCCACATTTAATTGAACTCCAGCATCCAAACCAACTGAAGCAAATCCAACTTGATTACCATGATGCATGGGTGGATTCCCGCTTCTGGTGGAGGGATTGGTACCGATCCCTATGGAGGGATCGGCACCGATCGATCCTGGCAGACCACGATGGTCTGTCGGTTGATGCCCTGAAGTTTCTACGCGATATTCGTTTGTTCTGCGATGCCTGTGCCTATGATACTCATCTTATGATCAAGAACTCTCTGATGCCGAGTAAGGAGTGGGGTCCCTCCTAGCTTTCCCTCACTGCTGCTGATTGAGATTGTTCATCAAGTTGATATTGGTATGAATCTGTTGATTTAATTATCGACGGCTCTCCATCAGCCCTCTCATTAAATTATGAAATTCAGCTCTTGTAATGGAATTGGTGGGATTCTAAACTTCAACTAGTTCAGCATTTACATCCATTGGTTGATTGCTTGGGCCTTCTTGCCAGATGCTAGCGTTCTCATTACCTTCCACATTCTGAGAAGTAGATTCGTATTCCTTACCATTATTGATAGCTTTGCTTAAATTTCTACAAATCTAAGTAGTATTAGAAACCTCTTAAAGATAACAGCAGATCTCCTTAGGGGGATTTTTCTAATCTAGTAGCAACAATGGGATCCTAATAAGCCAAGAATCAAAGTTCTCGGTGAAAGCACCAAAATGTGTGAAACTAAATTGGTCACAAACATCCGAGAATAGTTTTGTAGGGAAGTAAGTAAAGAAAAACAAAATTAAACCGAGTAGATGAATTAGTAAGAAACAGAGAATAAGCAACAATCAGAGACATAGAAATTTATAATCGTTCAACGTTGTATGCCTACATTTGAAGATTATCCTTTATTAATCACTTTTAAATCTGATTACAACAGTAGAAAATAGCAAGAACATGATTACAATGGAGTCTAGAGTAACAAGAAGCATAAAAATCCCTAGAATGACCCATCAGGCCAGTATTTATAGATGAAGACGACCAAATATCTCTCTGAAATCTTGGCTGAAGGACCTTCTAAACCATATGGGCCGACTAGAGGGATCGCTAGGCCCAATTCCCAAAGAGGAGGGATCGATACCGATCCTTTCTTTGGTCAAATTTTTAGGAGCGTTCCCTATGACGGCTTCCTCATGCAAAAATATGTTTAGCCTCCAAATTTCATGTCATTTGGATCATTGGAGCTCGAGTTATTGCTTGATCTTTGATTTAACATGGTTTGCATGATGCCTTCTATTGATCCCATTCAAGGGATGTATGCCGATCCCTCCAAACTTGTCCTTTTGATGTGCGATCCCTAGGGTAGGTTTTATAGGGCCCTTATATCTTGCTCTTCAAATTTCATAAGCATTGGACTTGTAAATCTCGAGATATTGATTGTTTTCCACAAGAACACTCTTGTACTTTGAAACATGTCGATCCCTCCTATTGGAGCCAAACTATGCCGATCCCTCCTATGCATTGAACCATATTCCATACCTCGAACATTTTGCATTGCACATCTATCCATTCCATTCAATCCTGAATTCATATTACCATCTGTACTATACTTCTGGACCCCATAATTACCACTCTAGAGTCATCGACCTTGATGGCAGTCGAATCTAACTTGTGCAATCAGTTTAATATAGCCGGGTTAAAATGCCGGATAACAAGAGCTGAAACAAACTACCTGAAAATAGAGAAACTGGCATACTGCTTGCTGATTGCATCACGAAAGCTCCGTCCATACTTCCAGGCACACCAGATCAGTGTTTACACCGACCAGCCGTTACGATAGGTCCTACAGTGGCCTGAGACGTCCGGAAGGTTACTCAAGTGGAATATCGAGCTTAATAAATTCGATATCACTTATCTCCCTCGAATGGCTATCCAGGGTCAGGCACCGGCAGATTTTACAATAGAATTTACTACGCAGGAAGCTTTCCCAGAGAGCAGCGAAATCCCTACCATACGGTGGAAATTGTATACTGATGGAGCATCCAATGATCATTGTTCTGGAGCTAGAATTGTGCTTGTAACTCCCAAAGATCGGTCGATCTGCTATGCTTTAAAGCTTGATTTCCGTGCGACAAACAATGAAGCCGAGTATGAGACTCTAATTGTTGGACTTTAACTCGCCGGAGAACTGGGAATAAAGTCTCTTGAAATCTTTTGAGCCTCACAATTGGTAAGTATACCAAGTCATGGGAGATTACCAAGCTAAGGGATAATAGCTTACTCCATACCTTACCCAAGTCCAAGAGTTGTTGACTAACTTTGAGTACTATGACATTACGCATATTCCACGAGATCAAAATAGAGAGGCTGATTCATTGGAAAAGTTTGCTAGCACCAGGGACATACAACAAATGGGCTTGGTCCCGATCGAAGTATTAAATGCCCCCGAGTATAAACCTGATAGAAATCAACCGGGTACTAGAGATGGAGCCTGAGAGGGAATCGTGGATGACTCTGATTAATAACTATTTGCTACAGGAAGTCCTACCTGAACAAAGGAATGAAAACCGACAGGTCCTTCATAAAGCTTCACGATATATCATATAAGAAGGAGTTATGATGAGATAAAACGAGTCCTACAGGTAGTTCATGAAGAGGAATGGGGCGATCACACTGGGGGAAAACTTTAGCAAAGAAAATACTCCATTACAGGTATTATTGGCCGACCATCAATCGAGATGCTGCTGACTATGTAAAGCAATGCGAAAAGTGCCGGATATATGCAAAAGTTCCAAGAGCTCCACCGATGGAAACCACGCAAATGGTCAGCCCATGGCCGTTTGTCATGTGAGGTATAGATAGTATTGGTTATTTACCGATCTCTAAAGGTGGTGCAATGTACGCTATCGCCGCAGTTGATTACTTCACCAAATGGACCAAAGCAGAACCTTTAGCCACGATCACAACCAAGAAAGTAATCAACTTCATTGTCCGAAATATCATCTATCGTTTTGGTTTTCCATGAACTATTGTAATAGATAATGGGACTCAATTCGACAGTGCTAAATTCAAAGACATATGTCAGAGGTATCAGATTGAAAAGAAATTTGCAGCAGTCGCTCACCCTTAAGCGAATGGACAAATTGAAGCTGTGAACAAAATCATAAAGTCCATTCTAAAGAATTGTTTGGAGAAGGCCAGAGGCAAGTGGGTAGATGAACTCCCAACAACACTATGGGATTATAGGACCACCCACAAGTCCACGACTGGCCACACTCCATTCGCCCTTACTTATGGTTCTGAAGCCGTCATTCATGTTGAGCTCGAAGTTCCTTCTCATCGAGTGACTTACTACGATCCCAAAATGAATATAGTCCTCCTCTTGGAATCTCTCGACTTTATATATGAGAAGCGTGAGGAAGCCAATTTGAGGGCAACTGTGCATCGGCACGGAGTCACCCGATACTACAACATTAAAGTCCGACCTAGAACCTTTGAAATCGATGACCTTGTCTTGAAATGGGTTTCTCCTACCACGTCACACATGAATCCAATCTAGGAAGGACCGTATGTCATTGAAAAGAGGCTTGGAGAGGGAACTTTCAAGCTAGCGACTGTTGATGGCATCACACGCCCGAAGTCATGGAATAGCGAGCATTTACGATGCTATTTAACTTAGTTTATTTCTTTTTCATTCAGTTGTATTTAATTTCAGGATTTGATTTAGCATTTGATTTTCAAAGATATGTAATAAGAAAAATTATGTCCTTTCTTTCCATTTGGAAAATAAAGTTTTGAATTTCCTTCATGTCTGTGTTTGCTGTAGCATTATATATTAGTTACGATACCGGACCACTAGTATTGACATATCCAAGCAAGTTTCCAGCGTTTGGAACTAGCCGATTACATAAGTTCATGACTGAACTAAACAAAATGAGAATGGTCTGACCGTTCATTTGACGATTTGCGCTCACAACCCAATGGACGGAATCCTAACGAGGAATGTTTGTGGTTCGACCATCCAATGCCAACTTAATCCTATCAAATGATGGGACAAATATTAATCAAAAATGATCGTGACATGACCGATCGCTCGTTAAGTTAACCCTCGGACTCGGGGGCAAATCAACCAATTAAGGAAAGTATGATCCGACTATTTTTCGAAATAACTCTAAGTCCCAAGAATGGGGAATGGAGTATAAACACAAGCCGGGTGCGGTTCGACCACCCGCTAACTATCCCTAGAGTGCGTATATGAGTATAAACAAATAGACAAGTGTGGTTCGACCACTCACTATTCCGTAAACTCCGGCCTGAATCCGACAGGAGGAGTATAAACTCACAAATGATGGAGTTCGACCATCCACCATTTAACTCATCTAACCCAGGACTGGAGGAAGGAGTATAATCATTCAAATTGCTAAATTCAATAGTGTAACATTAGGGCTTGAGCCTCATGTTTGGTACAACTCAAGACCACGACCATAATGAGGCTTTGGGATATAATTAACGGATTATCATCCAAAGCAACGAGCAACGAATTGTAAGTATATTGAATGAAAAGTAATAGCTTGACCACTTAAATAACAATTCACACAAGAGTTCAAAAGAAAACAAAAAAATTATTAGCATTATAAACTTCAAAATTTTGGTACAGGTTTATTCCAAAACGGGGGACCGCACCCGCACAATAGCGACTAACAAATGAGAAAACAACTATACAAGTTATGCACAAATAGAGCCAAAGCAAAGGCTACTTCTTTTGTTTTCTCCTTTTTGGATTTCTCGGGAGTGGCGCCACTCGAGCTCCCGCTTTTCCGCTTCCTCGATCATTTACCACCCTTGGCGGGAGAGCGTTCGAAGCTTGGAGGGAGTTCTTTGGGAATCGACCCACCGGGCGGAACGACTTGTAATGGGACGAGATTTGGATCATCAATGTCCACGTCGGCGGGCTCAGCTTTGGCTTTTCTCTTCAGCGACTCCTCCTTCTCAATGCGCTCCTTCAAGCCGAGCTCATCAGTGTGTTCGGTGGCGCTGGTAATCACAACATCATCAGATTCATCCACTGACAGCGGATCTTCAGCCTTATCCTCATCGGGTGCTCTGACAACTTGAGCGCCGGGCCCTGGAGCATCGATGGCCACCGGAATCTCAACTGAGGTCGATTGTTGCTCCATGGCGGCATCACTTTTTGAAGTGTGGCTTGGACCCGGAAGACCTACGGATTTGTGAAAACAAGAAGATAAGCCCATCAATATTGAACATGAAGTGTGAAACATCTCGAAAAGTGGAGATTAAAGCGGAATACCTACGTCCGGCCGACTCTCAGTTGTCACCGAAGTACACCCTTCTAGAATAAGGGTCAGCACTTTGGATTGGTAACCGGGTTTGTCCGTGTCATAGCTCAAATCTTACCCTGGGCCAAAAGAAACTAACGCTCCAGCAGCTTGAAAAGAAGAGGGGCCCTTGGGATCGGACTCTAAAGATTCAGCAATAATTTTCCTTTTGTCGGAAGGTGCTAGGATGTAAAAATATTGAAGTCTCGCGGCGGCAAGGTCCAGGGGTTCATTTCCACGAAGGATCTCCCGCACTATCTTCTCTTCGTCTAAATCGGCTTCGCCGAGGTCTCTCTTTTCCATCTTAACAATATACTCCCGGGCATCGATAATCGTCTCAGGATACCCCTCACCAAGGAAGCCCAGGTAACAATGGATAAGGACTTTAGCGTTATATTCGATGATAAGGGGATCAAACATGTCATTGATTTCATTCCAACCGGATTCTTTAGCATCCTTGACCTGGGCCTCAATCTAATCCAACATCTCCTTGCGGCCTGCATCTCTCGTCGCTTCTTTGAGGGCTTCAATCTTAGCAAGTTGCTCATCAAGTTTAATTTTCAGATTCCTAGCTTCAACAACCTCCTAGCAATATCTTTTTCGATTCCTCTTGAGCTTCGATCTTCTCTCTCTTTCTTAAGAAGCTCTTCATGCTCCTCAAAGTGGCAAGCCAAGATATTTTTCTCCTTTTGCAAGGAATCTTTTTCCAAGGCAAAGGCACCGCTGCGATTGAGGGCAGCATCAAGTTCCTTTTTATGGGTAGCCTCCAGACGACTCACTGCTTTAGATGTTTCCTTGGCACTCTTTTCTGCCTTAGTCAGTTTTATCATCAACTCCAAGGTCTCATTATCTTGGTACTTGATTGTATCTTTATCGTGGATCGCCTCAAGCTTGAGACGGTCTATCTCATGATGTCGCTCGATAGATACTTCGAAGATTTTTCTGCTAAGTGCTGGAACGACTCATGCTGCACAAAAACATCATTGACGCATGTGAGAGAGATAACTTTGGCATTCCCTAGGATTGTGTTAATTGAGGGAAGGAAATTGAGCCCGTTGAAGCAAATTTTTGGAAAATTGACCTTAAGCTCGGCCAATTTCTCTCTGTGTAAGCTTCAGGAGCAGCGGTTGGCAAAGATGGATCGGAAGTGACGATTGGGTACTTGCTCGACCTACGACTGCGAGATTGTCTAGAGCCAAAAGAGCCAGAATATTGCTCATGTGGTACGGTAACTTGAGGCCCCTTAAAAGAAGTCTGATCACCACCGTGAACAGGAAGATTGGGCTGAGTTTCCTGGTGGAATGACTGAGACTGGGACTTACACCTGGAAGATGAAGATTTCCTCGAGCGAAGACTTTTTTCCCGACCATTGTCTCTTTACCTATGCCTGCCCGATTCTGAGCCACGGCTAGATCCATATTGCGTCGGAGCCCCTTAGGCAATCAAAGGCTCGAGACTAAGACATTGCACCTACAAAAACAAAACAAAAATGTATAAGTAACCATTAGACAAAAGATAGATGAAGAGCGTGTAGTGGAGTGCACATGATTGTAAGTGTCCTAGTGTCCCCCCGCCCCGATGGACTAATAGTTATAGCCTTGCTTATAGGCGTTTTCTCTCCTTGGTCGGTACGAAGAATGCCATCACCACTCCTGGCAGGAGAATCGAGCCCCTTGATATTAATGTTAGGGAAGTCATAAATCATAATGTCATTGGGGATTTGGAGATTTGAAAATCCTTTCACTGAACTTTCTAAGTGTTGGGAAGACGACTCTTCATCAACATAAGTGATAACAAACTCTGGATCCTTAGCAGTTTTTCTTCTGCGAAGCTTATATGCCAAGTTCTTTCTTCTCTTAGTTGGCATTTGGGGTGGCGCGCCTTATGATGGTTCGACCACAAGTGCCATGTCTGGGCTTGCATCAACGTCGCCGGGTTCATTGATCTGGGCATCCCTATTTTGCCTTCTTCGACGTTATCCTAAGTCCCGTCGACTGGGAGCACGATAGGGTTGTTGACATCCCCTTCTTGTTCTACACCGTTTCTCGGTGATGCAGTACTTTTAGGGAGCCTGATGCTGCAACCCTCTTCTAGCAGCTCAAATAGAGATAATAGCTCATCGGTTACAAGAAGTCTAATGTCCCTATCTTCGACAGGGATGCAACGAATTGCGGAGATCGCTCTTAAAAAACTATTGCCCTTTGGACTTGGGCGGACACCTGTAGATATTCAGAATGTTAGTTGATTCAAAAGGGTTAAGAATTTGAGAATAAAGCAAAGACAACACTTACTTCCTTCCAACCATCTCCTTGCGAAGCCAGGCGGACATCGAACGTAGAAACACTCGTGTTTGAAAAGAGTAAGTTTATTCCAAGCACCCGTTAAGACTTGGTAGTTGAACGAAGGCTCAAGAAAGACATAGGAAGGACTTCCTGACCGTCGTTTAAAGTTATAAATGAACCTTATCTCCTCAAGATTCGGTGGGCGAAACAGAACGCTCATGAATAGTAGAAAAGTTCCACGAAGAAAGGCATAGCTGCTCGGGTGAAGTTGAGTAAGAGCTATTCCAAGGTATCTTAACATTTTCTAAATAAAAGAATTGAAGGTCAGCACGCATACGGCCTAGCACATGAATTTGTTGCATGTTGTGCACCCCTCTGGGGGCAAGTGAGCCCTGTCATTTATCGAAGGAGCCAGGACGTCTTCGAATGGAATTCCGTGTCTGGAACATAATCTATGGTGGGTGGCCTAGCCAATTCTGGAGGCTTGAGAATCTATCGGGTTATCTAAGAGAATGGAGTCTTCTACAGCGTCGAGCGCAGGACTTACATCTTCCGCCGGGAGGACGGAAACATAAAAAAAAGGTTGGATGATGGGCCAGAAACTTCCGTTTGTTCAGTTTGATGACCAGGAGAAAGCCCGCCTTATATAGTCACGGAACTCGACTCTGCTTCAGGATTGCTATGTTGCGAGGCTGGTCCAGATGAGATTGTAGCTAAACGCTCTGAGCGTCTGAAGTCCATATTAACTATACTCAGTAGACAATCGAGATTAGAAAATTTTACCTGTTCCCCTCATGCTAAGTGTGAGTTAGTGCGGTGTAGTGTAGTGTATACCAGAAATAAACAGCTTTAAATAAGAAAATGAAGTTAAATGACGAGACTTTGGATTCTGACCAGAGTGACCGTTATTGTTGACCGTCTCAACTGGCGAAGAGATTGATCAGTTGTAAAAGCTTAGGGATCGACCATCGGCATATCTAAGTGTAAAATCTATTATTTAGGTCCATGTGTTAAGTTTATTTTCATGTTAAAATTTCCAAGGATTTGATTGTTCAATCTCAAGTGCAATAGTGAATATTCAAAATCCTGTTGTTCATCATCATCAAATGTTCAAGTTCATTGAGGTGGATTAGTAGTAATTGCTCAAACAAGTAAGTTTGGATTAGGTTTCAAGTTCAAAGAACATGTATGCCGATCCCCATGTGTCGACCCCTCTATGCCGATCCCTATATGTCGATCCCTACCCTGGAGCATTACAACCGATCCCTCTTTCCAAACATAGGACACCAATCCTCTTCCTTCTACAACTATGCCGATCCCACCACGTCGACCCATTACACCGATCTTTACTTAAACAAAGCTTGTCGACCCCTAATCCTACCGACCCCTACTTCTCTTCCACAAATAATATCGATCCCTCTACTTCACCATCTTCTACCAAACTTCCAACACCAGTCCTCCCACGTAAGTTTTATCCATCCTCTCATCAAGCCTCCATATCGATCCTTTTCCCAAGTCATCAAACGAGGGATCGGTATTCCACTCTGCCGATCCCTCCGCCATTCTCCCTTCTTCTTCCTCCTTGCTTATCTACCGAGCCCTGTCACACCCCATAACTCACCTCCTCCAGACCACTTCGATCACGCTTCATCATTCCATCAAACGCCATCGTGATCGCCGATAGCATAGAATCCGTTATCCCATCATAAAATCAAAAAGTATAAATTAAAAACTTACCTATGTGAGTATATGGGTTAGATTGTGGGCGAGTATTTGGAGATATTCAAAGTGGAAGGTGAAAAGAGGCGAGTTTGTGGGACAGGTTGGATTGCAGAAGGATTTCAAGCTAAAGGTTGGAGGGTTCAGTTTTGTGAATGGAGCAAGAGGGTTCTGTGCAAAGGAGGATGTTTAGAAAATAAGGCAAGTGAAGTTAGAAAGGTAGAATGACAGCTTATATAAGGAAAGAGGGTTTGGCACGCAAAACAAGGGAAGATGGATCGGCTGGCAAGGTGGAGGGATCGACATGAAATAAAAGAAAGGGGGTTCGGTTGGAATTTTCTATTTGAAGCAAAAGGAAAGGGTTTGGCATAGAACATGCCGACCCCTGCAAGCGTGAAAAAAAGGAACAAAGGGTTCGGCTAAGTATATGTCGATCCCTAAAAAATATAAAATAAAATAAAATAATAATAATATTTAATAATAGAGAGTGAGGGATCGACCATGAGTATGTACTCAAATGAGTATAGGCATGAAAATTATAAAAAGCATGTACCTACAAAATGTAATGAAAATTGGTGATGACCCGTGGACGTACAAGCACGTCCAGGAACCAACGATAAAAACGTGTATATGAATGTGCACGTGTATGACCTAAAAATTTCAATTTTTGAAATTGATGGAAATTGAAACCAAACCCATAGCCCTCGAGTTCAATGCTAAACCAGATAACCAAAGCTTGTTAGTCTTGTGGAACCATAATTGCATACATCAACTGATGGAATATAGCCCTGGATTTATACTAGTGGAAACTGACCAAGCGTCATGACGACCAATGAGAAATACAGCACCTTGCAAAAATAATTCGGCAGATGGATAGCAACTATCCAGAAAACTTGATGGATTTCTTTTTGATGACTCTAACTTGCTTCGATTCAAAGCACGTCATGTTCATCAAAAGACGTACTTTGGAGGGCAAGTGTTATCCGACATTTTAACCCGGCTATATTGAACTGATTGTACAAGTCAAATTCGACTGCCATCAAGGTCGATTACTCCAGAGTGATGATTGTAGGGCCCAGAAGTCAAGTACAGATGGTAACATGAAGTCAATATTGAATGGACTAGGTGTATGTGCAAGGCAGAATGTTCGAAGTATTAAATATGGTCCAACACATAGAAGGGATCGGCATAAGCTAGCTTCAACAAGAGGGATCGACATGTTTCAAGGGATGAAAGCATTCTTGTAGAAAACAATCAATATCTCAAGATCTACAAGTCAAATGCCTATGAAACTTGGGGAGCAAGACATAGGGACCCTAGGGAACCTACCATAGGGATCTCACCTCAAAAGGACAATGTTGGAGGGATCGGTATACATCCCTTGGAAGGGATCGGCAGAAAGTAGCATGCAAGCCATGTTGAATCAAAGATCAAGCAATAACTCGAGCTCCATTAATCCAAATGACTTGAAATTTGGAGGCTAAACATATTTTTGCATAAGGAAGCCACCATAGGGATCGCTCCCCAAAAGTTGACCAAAGAAGGGATCGGTACCAATCCCTCCTCTTTGGGAATTGGGCTTAGCGATCCCTCTAGTGGGCCCATATGGTTTTGAGGGTCTTTCAGCAGAGTTTCTAGAGAGATAGTTGGCGGCCTTCATATATAAATACCAGCTTGGTTGTTCATTTTAGGGACATTTATGTTGTTGTTTGCTTTATATTCTTGGTAGCTAAGGATTTTGATTCTATCCCTCTTGTACTCAGATTATAAAGGAATTAATAAAGCAATATTTTCAAAGTGGACGTAGGCAGACAATGTCGAACCACTATAAATCATGTGTGCGTGTTATTTCTTTCAGTTAATTGTTGTTTCTTTGTTATTATCCATTGTTTCCATTTTATTCTTCATTTAATTCTCTTTATAAAGTTTCTGTTGGGTGTTTGTGTCAATTTTTGGTGCAAACACACTATAAACTGTTGTGTGTCTGCACTTACTTTTTTTATTACTTTATTGCTATATTCTCTCTGTTTGCATTTAATATTCTTCATTATTCCTCTACTACAAATCTCTTAGGTGTTTGTGCCAAATTTTGTTGCAAACAAAAGGTTAATTTAAAATTGTTGAGTCCAACTAAAATCATAATAATAAAACAATTGGGTGCTTGTGCTAAAATTTGACACATATATACATACACACACATACATATATACACACACACATGCGCGCACGCGCGCGCGCGCGCACACACACACATATATATGTGTGTGTGTGTTGAAAGTATTTTATAATCTCTAAATCTGAGGTGTTATAAATACACAACATGCAATAGCTAAAATTTGTTACAATGTCAAGGATCAGTAACCCAAGTGGCAAGTGGTAAGATGTTTTAGATTGGACTTCTAAAGGTCTTGTGTTCGAACCTCCGAGACATCAAAAATATGTCTCTACTTGAATAAAATATCATTCTTATTCCCAAAAGGAAGTTTGTTAAAAGTAATAACTACTAGATGTGGTAAACAAAAGTTACTATGAAATCGCTACCTCCAAATAAAAGCTAATTTAAATTAACAAATGATTTTTGTTCACTTAATTAGACTTAGATTTATACTTTTTCATGGTTTATTAATTGTTAAAGAAAAAACAAGTTCGAAACTTGTGTAGCGTGATTCGAATATATGATAACATGTAGTATGTTGTACACTACCTAAAATTTGTAGTAATAATATGTGCTACCATCTAAGTACCCAATTTAAAAAAAACAAGTTTAGCTGGAAATTTATTTTCGAATGATGTTGAAAGTTATGTCAATATTTTCTATATGGTTGTATGTACGCTGGCATGTGTGTATAAAAAAATATTATTTAACAAAATAACTATCTGATCAAAATAATCAAAATTTTGCATGTCGTATTGATTAATTTTCAGTTTGACAAAGAGAATTGATAAAATTATATAAATAGAGATGATTTCAAATTTACGAATTATAAGTTAAAAAATGTAAAACTACGAATATATAATCTTATTTTTCAATTATATAATTTCTTTTACAGATGGCTTTTATATGTGAAAAAATTAAATGTCATACAAACTAAAATTGTATTTTGGTTTTAGTATTAAATATGAGTATTTTCAGAAAAAAGAACTAGAATTATACAAAAATCCATATAAAAAGTGCATTCGGCATAAATCTAAAATAAACAAAGAAGTAATAATGCTTTACTCTAAATCAATTTTAGACATACAACAACCATCCATCCACCTTTACTCTAAATCAAACTTTAGAGTCTATGTCAAACATTCAGAGTTCACAAATGTTCATGACCTTATAAAGCATCAGAACAACCAGTATAGTTTGGAACATTTGGTGTGAACGAAATGCTAGAATTTTCAAAGGAATTAGCATGCCAAGTTACCTCAGAACTCAATTAATCATGCAAGAAAGTAAAGACTTGATGAAACAAGCTAAAATTAACCAAAGTGATATGAAAGGGAAAGAAAATATCTTTGCTAATCGCCTCATATAATTATTCTTGAAACACTATTTTCCAAAAAAAAATTCCTTTTCTCATACACGATCTCTCACATATGTTTCTTCTCATGCATGAAGCCTTGATCGACTTGTCAAATCTACTGATTTTGTTAAGGTTTGTTTTTAAATTTTAATTGTTTTAGTTCTCCTAGTTGGGTCTTCTCCTCTTAGCCGTGCCTTTTTTATGTAGCATACATTTATTTTAAACATTGTCTTATACAATGATTTTATAATGTTATCAGTTTTGTTTGAGCAACTTTGAATATTCATTAATTTTGCAAGATTACATAATTATGCATTCATTTTGCAAATATTTGCATAATTATGCATTCATTTTACAAGTATTCACGAAACATCTTTTTTAAGAAAAAATATTTACATCCATTCGTGTTGAAAATATTTGCAAAGACGGCTCTAGTATTTAGGAAACATGTTTGCATCCACTACTTTTGCAAATACCTGCAAAATTAGGTGTTCAATTTTACAAAACATTTGCAAAACCATCATTGTCTTCTGAAAATATTTCTACATCCATTCATTTTGCAACTATTTGCAGATTTTATGCATTCATGCTGCAAACATTTACAAAACAAACAAAAATAAAAAAAACATTATTTTTGTAAATATTTGCAAAAATAATGTTGATTATTTTCATTCGTGTTGTAAATAAAGTGTAAAAAAGAAAACAAACTGAACAGAAGATGAATTATCCTACAGCAGCAAAAATGAATAAACTACTATTGAAAATTTTAGGGATAAAAGAATATATTAAAACTGAGAAGGACAAATTGTTAACAAGATGACTAAAACTGAAATTGAAAGAGCAAGAAATAACGAGTAACTAGGATTAATTGCACAAATGAAGAAATGGTATTATAGAACTACCAGAAATGAACGAGAACTGCAAATGTATATAAGGTAGAAAAAGGTATTGAGAAGGTGATAATTGCATATAAAAGAACAAAAAAAAACAGAACTTATCTAACTCTAATCTAACAAGGAATTAACTAAGAAGCATGAATTAAAAGAAGAACCGACTGACAAGCATTCTCAAAGAAGAAGGAAAACTGTTGAACAGAAAATGAAATGTAATTGCTTCAGATTTTTCTTCATAGTCTTATAGCCCGTGCATTTACATCCTTATTTATACACTCTGGCACACATACAACTGGACTTAACTCATCTCAAAAAACCTAATACAGAGGATCATATCCAAATACAACAGTAAACAGGCTTAAAGAAGGCCCGTATCAATGTGCACGTGCACACCTTGACACACACCAATATCTTGCATCTCACGTCAAGTCTTCACCCATTGAAACACATGTTACCTTCCTGCAACATCTAGTCACCGACTCCAGTGATGCTCTGACCATCTCCGATGAACCTGACTGGATTGTCTGGAAACAGCAGCCTCCTTTCTCCATAATAATGGCTACCAAATTTTGGGTTGTTACATTGACCCGATCAACAAGTTTAATACATAAAATATTAAAATCTCAACTTTCTTTCGCTACATATGAACATCATTTAAGCAAAAACAAGGAAATTGCACAGATAAATTATCAAACTCGCATTTTGACCGACAACATAAAATTGATATAACAGTCGCATGTCGACAATTGACATACAAAAACATTGGGCAGACATCAAACCTGGCTGTTCTAAAGGTCAAAATTTAGCACATACAGGCAGACCGTGTAGCAAAGGCCAATACCGCTTGGCGGCATCTTATTCGATTACACCAAGTAACAATAAATCAAATAACCAGGAAAAAGAAAGTCCCAAATTACAAAGGACGGCTCAAAAAAGAGAATTGTATGTAAGGATGGTGCAGGCAATTGATGCTATACAAATCAACAAAGAAGGGAGCAGTGTGACGTTCAATAACCTGCTCTGTCCTAAATAACCAGCTAAAGTGATCGTGCCATCTGCAACGACTCGAGCCAGTGTTCCTGCCTCGGTTGAAAGCAGACCACCATTGTAGGTCCCACGTGCCAGTCGAGATGACATTACTTCCGATAGTAGTGATAGATTAACACCTACATATCAACGCTCTTTGAATTAATAAAACCCCATGTGAAGTAGAATTACTTTTTATTTATTAATTTTTTTTTTTTTTTAGGAAAAGGAAATATATATATATAAGCCAACTCCAAAAGCTGTCAACATGCCTGACAGGTAACCAGGGAGAACAAAAAGAAATAAAAAAACCCGCGAAACAAAAACATACGACAATACAGAAACAAAAGCCCTAAAAAAACTACGGAAGCAGGCGCGCATGAGTGGAAGACTTTTGTGTAGTTAAATAAATAGAGTGACAATGCAAGTAACATGAATTTTAAAGTCTTCATATTGAACTCTATCCTCATTTTCTTAAATTATACATATAGGGCTAGGACCGGCTACACCTCATTTTTGCTACATTTCAAATCCCCCTGATTTCAACCACATATTTCAATTTAAATAATTATATAAATGACAGGAGAGATAAACTATAATTATTCAAATCAAAACATGTCGGTGGATTTGAGGTCTAGCAAAATGAGGTGTAGCCGACCCTAGCCGTATATATATAATACTGTTGGTCAAGACTAGGTTGCTTATGTATATAATATGAAAATGTGGTGAATTACAATTGGTGAGTAGAAATAGGTAGACACATAGTGGGCAAATTATTGAGACACACATGGTGGGCTGCTTATAAAAATTGTAAGGAGGCTATTAACAGAGTAGGGGATCCGTGTCTCAGGTTTTTTGTATTTTCGATTCACGCTTTAACCCATTTTTTGCTATCAGTAATCATCGGAATTTGATAATTTTTTGTAGATGTGATCTACATATCATAAACATCATCTCTAAATAAAATAAAATAAAATAAAAATCTTATTCCGATACTTTCAACCCATTAAAATTAATTATGCAATATATTATATACCTAAAATACTTGCTGTAACCATTGCTCCTAAATATTACTTTTTGTGCTCAAAAGGTATCAGAATGAAGTAATTTTTAACAGAGATGGTTTTGGATAGATATATTACACCTATAAAAAGTTATCAAATTCTGATGATTGAAGATAGCAAAAAATGGGTCGTGCATAAATTGGAGATAAAAAACTGGAAAGTAGATTCCTCATACGCACACATTGTGAACAAATTAGGACGTGTAGATAGGAAAAGAAGATAATGCAAAAATCGGGGATAAAGAACCTGGTATGCTGATCACACACGTGCACACAAACACAAGCACGCATGTGCGCGCGTACATAAAAGATAGAGTGACTTAAGTTATCGATGTGAAGGCACTACTTGAAGAAAAAATGACCATTTTAAACTGATTATAATCTGATGTAAAATAAGTAAATATTTGTTCAACTTATAATAATGAGGTTACCTTCGAGCACTTCAGCAGATACAAAAGTAATGAGTGCTGAGCAAACGTACTGTGGCACAGTGTATCTACTTGTAACATGGAAGCTAAATATTATGCCCACTAACATCATGATTTCAGATGCTAGAAGTATTTGCCTGCAATATGCATAGAGTACATTATAGTTTTAATTTTGTTGGTCAGTTAATAATACAAAATGGTATAAATAATAGAAGATTCAATGCTGATTCCATTGATGGTTACAAAGTGGATAGTGAGATAACTAGTTCACCAACAACCCCGACTTGGAGGATTATAAATCATCACTCAATGAATTTTATATGTTCATGCCTATATCGTTGAAAACAGTGTTCGGGTATACAAGTTATCTGAATACACAATCGAAGAACATGCATGCTTGTAGAGGCGGAGTGCACGTGTTACAGTAATTAAAGTTGTACTTGTGTAAGTAAATAGACAGAGACATGGAACAATGTTATTTAGCCTTTCGATACAGAAAATATATCTGAAACTGTATAGTAACCTGTCTTCAAACATATTGCTGATGTATGTCCCAACAATTGCATTGACCGGAAGAACAGTTAAGCCAAGTATAGCGAGAAATGATGCTACTGAACCAGTTGTCCAACCAAAGTAATATGTAGTGATCACACTTGATTCAGAAAGTAAAATTTCCATTGCATACTTGAGCATGAAATATATCAACAATTGTACCTAACATAAACGAAAAACGTGATGGCTGTGAAAATGGAAAATATAAACAAAGGAATTCATTATCATTTTTCAGTTGTTAATGATGCATAGGGTTCATAACTGATCTCCTATTTATGACAGTATTAAAGCATAAATCCATAAACTAACAAAATACATTTGCTGAAACATTCTGCAGCATATGTTCTAAAAATAAGCGATTAACCAGATGAGTCTCCTATGGATGTAATCGTCAAAATGTAATGAAAAAACAAAGTCCAACCTTCACAGATGGTGTAAGCAATCTGTATGCCGAAGCAATAGAATTTGCAGGTTTGCGAGAATCTGCAGAAGCCTCTTCACTATCATCAAGGTCATCGACATCATCTTCATCTTTCTTTTCCTCTGATGAGGTCAAGAGAAGAGGTTGTGCTATACCGCTCTCAATTTGATCGGCGTTGCTGATTCCTATTATTACGAATTAATATTGAATAGACATTCAAGACAATTAGTCGAGTGATACAACTTGTAGCATAAAATCTGAAACTATAGGAATACAGTATTATAATTAAACCTACCAGCAACTATACCCTCTTGCGGTATTTGAATATCATCTGTGTCACGAACTGGCTCTTTGAAAGATATTGACAACCAAACCAAGTACAAAAACCAAGCTACTGCCATGACCCATCCAGGTAAAGTGTCTTGATTTATTGTAACTCCGTATATCCTAAGTTTTGTCTGAAGCACACCAGCAAGAGCAGGCCCACAAGCCATTCCAAGTGCACTTGCGCTCACAAAACCTGCTGATGCTTGTAAGCGTATTTTTTGAGGCACACAATCACTTATGTACCGCCGGTTAATAGCTCTTGCTGAACCTAGACTGTATAATGATAAAGTAAAAAAATAATTAATTAATTACTAGACAGCGTAAAAATGACTGAAATGCAAAATTCAAAATTCAAAACTCAACAATATATATATATATATATATATATATATATATATATATATATATATATATATATATATATAATGCCTCAAGATACCTAGACTGTGTTCCGTGTTCTCTGTTGCAAATTTGCTTTTGGTATGTGCAACAGTGTATTATTTTTTGACAAATGAACACAAATGATTTGCAGCACTAGCATCGTAAGTGACATCTATAGCATGTAGCTCAATTTTCAGTTTGAACACTTACCCACATAATAGGCGTCCAGCAATAAGAACCATTAAAGAATCCAAATCATAAGCCAACGCATACAAAACATTCCCCAAAAATAGCAAGATAGTGCTGAACACAAGTGGTCTGAAATACGATTTATTTGACCATGCACTAAAATAAACTGAAGAGAAGACTTGGGCCACAGCCATTGATCCGATAATAACACCACAAACCGTTGCTGCAGCACCAAGGCTTAAAGAATAGTCATCCGCTGTAGGAACTATAATGTATGTGTTGACCATATAAAGGAATGTACTAACCAAGTTCAATAGGAGGGACGTGAAATGATATTTGTTGTCAACTCGATCTTCAGTTTCAATCGTATCAGTTGCATCTTCTTGTGCTATAAGTGCATGTTGCCCCAGAAAATGAAGAAAATTTGTTGTTCGTGTCAGTTTATCAACCGATGCCTTTATTAACTCGATTACAGGTTCCTATGTTACAAGGGGAAAAATGATTACTATGAAATGTGGTAACTAACAACTGATAAACATTAGCATGATGGTAAAGATACTAAATCGAAACTTGTTGAAAAAAATAAAAGAATAAACCTTGAAAGCCGCTGATGGTTGGTCGTATATGGATAAGTAACTTCCATGATTCGGCTGAAGATCTGTTAGGTTTCGAGATATAGCTCCTACAACAGCTCCTATTCCCTACGTATCAATAAATTCAATCAAAATTTCAAGATGGAATAGTATTGAAAGCACGGGGTTAAAACACTATTTGATACGTTTTACTACAATAATCTGTGTCCATATAATATTAGGATCAAAACCTGATGTTTCGACGGTATAGGACATAGTGAATTCAGACAATAATGTTATCCTAAAAGGATAGCACATCTGACCAAAACACATATATGCTCATAAAAAATACGCAAGGGTTTTGATTGCAGTAAGCCCTCCACTAATTACATCTAGTATGTGGTGTGGGTTAATGCATGGTCTCTTAGGAGTTTATGGACAGTGACCATTTAACCGGGGTATTCGGAAAAAAAAAATAGCAATGTTTCTAAACAAAATTTGTTTGATGCATTATAGTCGGGTAAATTGCACAAAACCTATACTATGTCCTCTTTTATTGACTTAATGAGTAATGACACATGTTCCCCATTCAAAAGCTAATCATTTTTATGTCATTTCTTATAACTTTTGGATGCGATGTTGATAAAAAGCTTCTCATCAGTAATCAATGGACCTAGAAGTTTTTATGGACTGTAATATTAATTAGATAAACTCACAAATAGAGTTGGAAATACTTAAATCTGAAGCTTTTAAGTTAACATACATATCGTCAATTGGACAAAGCTAAAGTATCAGTCTTTAACTATCAGATCATTAAAACACGGAGAAGAGAATAAATGTATATTTTCAAACGTATTCAAATAAAACAAGTCATGTAGTTTGCATATAGTAATATAAACACAATGTTACTATTTTGTATACTACTTTTCAAAAAGCAGTCATATAGCATTAATGTGAAGCTCGGTTAAAAAAAAGCTGTAGAAACATATAATTACCACATGTTTGAAAACTTGCTGCACTTGTGAATATGGATGATTAGCTCGAGATGATAGATAATAATCTGTGAATCTATAACCAAATCGCTTATCAAATTTCTTTAGTATTTTACGAATCCCCGTAGCATTCAGATCAACAAATCTAAGCAGCTTCAAAAGATCATAACCAGCTGCCTTATATTGTTCTCGAAGTTCATTTATCTCAGATATGTCTGGCTGCTCTAAAAGAATATCGCGCTTCTCTCCCAATTTTTGAATTCTACTTGCAAGCACTCCTTGTTGTTCCAAAAGAAAAAGTACAGTCTTCTCAATCTGAAGGAAACAAATAATTACATATCCAAATCTTGAAATAATTAGTAAAGCTTAATCATACAAAAGCGAAAGTAGTACAAACATCAAATATGAGTTTTCTAATTTGATTAGTAATATGGATTGTTTAGTAGTCGTTGTATTATTCATCTCGAACAGACTATTGAAGATTTATCAATCCAAATTTACGAGAATTTCAAAAGCAAAATAACAAGTAGTTAACTGGAAAATGTGTGTTCAGAAGAAGAAAATATAACAATGAAAGTGGAACACTCCGAGGAATATAAATTGCATATCCCCAGAATTAGAATAGACATACATGTTATATAATATTACCCCGAGAATTAGAATAGACATACATATTATATCATATAACACATGCACACGTGCACGCGCCTGCGCACACGCAGGCGCGTGCACACACACATGGATATATGTACATAAATAAATATATAACAACTTTTCTACTAAAATAACATGGGGCCCCATTAGAAGAAGATGACTAAGTTTGGTTTAATATATTCAGTATACATAGGTATGTGTTGTACAAGGCTCCCATTTGAGCATGGTCTAGGATGGGCAAGTTGTACACAGTCTTACCCCAATACCGTATAGACTGTTTTCGAAACTTGA
The DNA here is from genome assembly GCA_030737815.1 of Allium fistulosum. Taxonomy (NCBI): domain Eukaryota; kingdom Viridiplantae; phylum Streptophyta; class Magnoliopsida; order Asparagales; family Amaryllidaceae; genus Allium; species Allium fistulosum. Next base: position 1,240,539,601 of record CM060903.1, on the reverse strand, counting down.
TCAATAAATCAAGCACACACAAAAAATGAATTCAACGTTTAGCAAATAAAGTCCACAATAGGCTTAAAATGTGTCATAATATTTAAATGTGCAAAACCTAATCTTGGTTCGTCTTTCTGATCAACAAAGTTGGTATTCTGAAGCTAGTCGGATGATGAGCGCAGTTCGATGATCGGTGCTATAATTGGACCGACTCTACCATTTTTAATCGGTTGAGCCAGAGAATAATACACACTATGAGCTACCTGGGCTATAACTCTAGTCAACAACTTTATACATAAATACCATTAGGTATTGAGCTTGGTAATGGTAATAACTCATCCTGTTTATCACCATAGGCCATTTATCCATCATTTTATATTCAATAGACCTTTTCCTTTCTCATATTACAAATAGATCTAGAGACAAAGGGTATAAACAGAAGAACTTCAGGAGAATTTAGTCAATTTTTCTGCTTTGTTGATTGTTCTACTACCAACCAGTCTTTAAAATTTAAATATATTTCAATAATTGCAGCTCTACTTTACTCATTTTTTAAATTAAACTCTTTCTCCAACTTGATTGGACCTCACTTGTTCCTTAATATTAGTTGGAATTGTTAGTCAAATATCAGCTTATATGTTCTTGTATAACAAAAAATTTAGGTAATCCATGGCCGTAAATTTAATATTGTTAGTTGATTGAGCTAATTTACAAGTTTTCATTTAACACGAAGCAACTTATAAATTATAAGAAGCATTTAGCCTTAGTCTCCACCGATTCCTAACTTTGCTCCTTGATTGAACAGTAGGAAACAATTTTTATATTGAGAAAAATGGATAGCAGTAAATAATTAAAGTAAAATAATGCAATGCAAAATGTAAATGACCCGGTTTATATCCTGGTTCAATTGTTTTATCTAAGTCCACATAAAAAATGCTGATATGTTATTACCTTTTTATTGCGGATTACAATAATGGAGTACGTAGGAAAAATAAAGTTCGTCGCCTTTTTAGCGGTGTACTTATGCTACTTACATGTGAAAAACTCCTCCAAATCAGAGGATATTTTCGAGATCTCTGCATGCGTATGAATTGACTACTTGCTTCCACCGCTTCGATTTTTTTAGGCTTGAGACTCGGTTGTGATGAATGGTCCAAGCGGGCATACTTTCAGGTCTTGAGAGGGATATTTGAGAGTTACAAATGCTATTTCAAATCATACAAATTTTCTCTTATCCTTCAACCTTCCTATGTGTGTATCCATGTGTGTGTATTGGGCACAACGGTTATGTCACCCGCATGGTGATCTGGGTGCTCACGTTCGAGTCCAGAAACAGCTTCTTCGCAATGCGAGAGAAAGGCTACGTACATTATCGACCTTCACAGAGCCCGCTGTCATGCAGAAACCTTGTGCATTGGGTTCCACCTTTATGTGTGTGTGTGAACGAGGCCTAAAGTTGAAATATTTTTTCCTCGGTGACTATAAATAAGGGTTGTCCTATATTTGTGTGTGTGTTTTTGTAATTCAATCACGCCCCTTGTATCTGTAAATTATTTCAACATTTGCATTTCTAAATTAAATTTACATCATTCTTCATGGCATGCATTCCGTATTACTAATTTTTTGTTTGAACCATAGACGTGAATTCAGAACTAGATGCATCACATTTTAGAATGAAAATTGTTATTTTGCAACAAAATTAACCCAAAACATTGCCACTAGGTAAGCACCATATGATATAATAGTAAGTCAAAAAAAAAATCATCCCTCCACAACCTTCTAATTAATAATTTCATTTGATTCATCTACATTATCTTTTACATACCTGATTTTTAGCATTATCTTTTACAATATAATTGTGCAGCGCACAGGTCGTGCACTGGAATATCGATGTGTGTGCATGTATTTCAGTTTTCAAACAATCATACATATCGAAAGCCAGACATCTGAGTTTTACTTCTACCTAGTATTTGTATATCTGAAAATATGGGCATGTCACCCTCTAGATCCATTGCTCCTCCCTAATTGAATTGCCTTCACACAGACAAATGCGCAAGCACACGGGCGTGTGTGCACGGATTCATGCATGCACGTGCGCACACACGTGTGTGTGTCTGTATGTGTCTCTGTGTGTGTGTCAACAAATATTAGAATAGATATTGTAAAGGAAGCGGAAGTCGGAAAATGGAAAGTGGGAGGAAAAGTCGGCAAAAGGGTAGTGGGAAGAGGAGACATGAGGAGATGATAGGGCAAAGGCGGTGACAATGAGGGAGTGATGATGGGAAGTAGTGGATTAGCATTTTGGGAACAGGATATAGTTTTGTTTTTATAGCAAAAGATTTAAGAATTTTGAATTTATTTAATAGAGGAAGGGGAACATAATATCCACTGCATTTTGTTCATATTTTACATTTCAATTTCTTTATTTATTATCCAATTATGCATTTATCAAAGTTGATTTTTTATTTAACAATTGCCTAAAAGTGAGTGTACCTGGTCATCTAACATCCTTGAGAACTCCTTTAGAACTTGGCGGCGATTTTTCGCACCACTCTGGAGCTGGTCACTATATTGTCGAACTCGTTTTTTCATCAACTTGTAGTTAATATAGTATCTGCAAGAAACATTAACATAATCATATTCCCAGTACAATAAGGAAATTATTTTATCACTATAATATGAAAGTTCATAGAAACTTCGTCCAAAACCTTTATCATCTGCATTTTTTTTCCATATCCAAATCTTGTTTGATCTCTAATTTCACTCGTTTTGTCTTTTAAGTTTTCATGTCATAAGTGCAATAGATACAAAATATAACACTAAAAATATAACTTTCTGTACAAACCAAATTTAAAGCTTGTTTTCACCGTTAATCGTCTATACAATTCTCCCATATCATATGAAAAAATAAACAAAAATAAGCAGTTGTGATCTAATATTTAATGTTTGATCATAGAAATCTTTAAATCGCAAGATGATCAACATTTAATTTGAACAAATCTACTGTCTGTAAATCCACAACAAATAAATCAAAAGATTGATAAACAGATTCATCTAATGAAGCAGATGGTTTACAATCTTAACTTAATTTAGTTTCCAAAATACAATTTTGAAATGTACTTCTTTGCACCAAAAGTGTGACAAACACCCAATCGATATATAGGCTTGTAATAGAAATAAAGAAACTGAAAATGAGGAAATAACACAAGAGATTTATGGTGGTACGGCATAGAACAATAGCTTACGTCCACTGTCAATTTTGTTAATGATTTATGACTTTCTTTACGACATTGATTTTACAACTCGGTTGCTTACAACTTGGGTAAGAATCCAACAGAGCCTCGGGGTAAAATCTAATAATTCAAAAAGTAAGAAAAGTATCCCGTTTTTGTGCGCTCCTTCCATTTATAGACGAAGATCTACGAGATAAGCTCTAAAATCTTCTTACCACGTTCTCCACGTTCAACATAAGACTTCAAAGAAAGATCGTGACCAACTCAGCAAGTTGAGTGTCAACTTAGTACCAAGTTGAGCTTCACAGCTCGGTGTCGAGTTATGGGTCTTCCCAACTTCACGTGCCTCGCTTTATTTTCCATTTCTTAAGTAAGTTGCATGATGGTAAGCCATCGTTCAGCTTCAAGTCCTTATGAGCTTTTGCTTTGCATTATCTCCAACTTCTAACATGTGAAATGTTGACCGGCAACATTAACTCTTTACTGAGTTAAAGGGTACAACTCGATACCGAGTTGTGGACTTAGTTCATATTTTGTCTCTTGACTTGACTTGTCTGAGGGATGGTTGAGTGCCTTCTAAAAACAAGCAGGGTTCGGCACCAACTCTTTAAACTTCACCTGAATTCTGTTTTCTAGGCTTGAACTTCTGAGTTCCTTCGTCTATTTACGATCATTCAATGGTTCTGACTCGTCTAGATATTGCTTGGTTCAAAAGTAAAATAACAATTGCCCTCCTAATTTGTGTTAACAAGGCATGCTTTGAATCAAGACAAGCTATCGACTTCACACTCTAATCTGAACTGTTTTCACAAAGCAATACGTCTTTTCTAGATCGTCACATTGCCTTAAACAATTATGGATTCATATCATTTACATAATATAAGAGCTGCAATATTCTATTCAGAGTTGTCATTCGGGTCAAGAAATTCTGAAGGTCCTTTCTTTCAATCGGTTAGGTAGGATATCATCTCTCCCAATCGTTCGTTTCTATTTTCATTTTCATTGCTTGTTACTCTTTTTCCTTTGTTTTTCAGCTCGATATCGAGTCGTAGGCTTTGGCTCGGTACCTAATTTAGCTGCGGGTTTCAAGTGTTCAAGCGTTCATATAACACTTAAATTTTTTCTTTACTTCAATTTTACTTTCACCTTGTTATTTTCACTTGCGATTTTAACTTCCAGCCATTGCCAACTTGGACTTCACCCATGTCGTCGCCGCCGCCTTATAATTCTGTCGTCGACTTCCCTGACCATTATCAACGCCAAGTTACTTGACTCAACTCTGATTCAAGCAACTTGTCTCCGATTTAATTCGAGTTTCATCTCGATTTCTTTGCTTTTGACACTGCCGTCTGCACCACTCTCAGACTTAAGTAGGTGGCGCCACCAATTTTTGGGGGTAGCTAGTGTTTGATGTCGACCTACAATCACACTCGGCCATGGTTACATGCTTCATCTTCCATCTTCCTCCTTTGACTGGGCCACAACTTGCAAAAGGGTTTGGACTTGAGCTTGGCCTCGAAAACTTAAAGCCAACCCAAAGCTTCTTTATGAATTCCTCAGGCATGACTCGGGTCGCTTCCTATCTTCACATGCTTTGAGTTAGCTTTGGGTTTTGCTAAGCCTTGTCCTGAGTTTATTGAGTTTTTTGCATGGCCGTGACTATTCAAAGCTTTGGCTTAAATTTTTCTAAATACAAAAAGGAAGACTGATGGTTCTAGCGATTCTTGGTCGATGTAGATTGATGGTCGAGTTCTGGTGGGACGGTTTGAGATAACGGTCACATCGGACGCATTCTGACATTCAATCGATTTTTCATTACCGCTTTAAGGTGTCCCTGCAAAGAGAAGTTCTGTGTCGTTTTGGACAATAGTTCTGTTATTATAGATTATACGATAACATATAAAATTCGATATGATTCTGTAATGCATCGGTGCTCGTTTGCAAACACGAGCGAGCTATCTACATAGTGTGTGTGTTTATCGTGCTCTAGACAAAGGACATACACTGAATAGACCGAATTGCATATCACTGCCCTCATCAATGTATGAGATTCGGTCGGTCAATACCCACTGACATCTATTGGGTCTTATACATCGGCTACACAGGGCTTATTAACATGAAGATCAGAATTAAATTTTACGTGACCTTGCTCATCTATTGATTTTTTTCAGTAGTCATGAACCGTAGACGCTCCTCGCATCTCTCTACGATGGGTGTTGGTCCATCTACTTCGGGATTCGTCGCATCGAAAACTGATTCAGCTTTTACATCAACGTCTACTTCGCCATCTATTTCATCGTCTTTTCGAGCTCAACCACCATGTCGTTCGACACGACGTCTTTAGAGGTGGTCCCTTTCATAATGGAAGATGAAGCTTATGCGGGTCACCCCGATATCAATCTTGAAAAGCATGGAATTCCTTCTGAAGACGTTTTGGTCCCATGATCCTTTCAACGGGCCCATGATCCGCCTGAGGGTTGTACCGTTTGCAACCGCTATATGTGTCACTCTGAAGGCGTCCCTTCATTTAATCATTTTATTCAGCTTGTTCTTCAGTTTATGAAGCTTGCCCCTTGTTCAACTTCATCTGAACTGCTATACTTCTCTGAACCGTATTTCTATGGTTTGCCTTCACCACTTGGGCAGCGTGCCCATAATGAAGGAAATTAGATACTTATTAAGCTTCAAAAAAAGACAAGACGGCCCTTTTCTAACTTATTTAAAACCGTCAAGAGGGTGTCGTGTGATTATAGATCTCTGTAACAAGCTGAGTCGCTTTAAAGATGAATATTTTTTCTGCATCGTCCATCCGATTTTGCTCGAAGGTGGTTATCAGGACATAAATTCTACTATCATTCTTTATCTTGGTGGAGTGAATTCCGTTTAAATCGCTACTCCATCGTTTTATAAATTTATGGATATTCCAAGGAGACTCAGCAACGCTGCTTTGGCACGTACTCTTCAAGCTCTTCAAAACATCCATGTCGAAGAATGAAAAATGAAATTTCTTCTGACGGATGAGAGGACGCAACCGTTTTAGCTTCTTGATAATGATCGTAGTCTTGACCTCATTCTTACCGCTCGTAGAAGCGTCCAGCCTGCTCGTAGAGGCATCCAGCTTGCTTAAGAGGCTAGGGTCGAACCGAACCTCAGACTGATGAGAACCAAGAAGTTCCTCATGTTCAAGATCATCTAGTTAATCAAGAGGATGATGGGAAAGGTGATGGTACGAAGACAACAATGAAGAAGGAGATGACGACGACGACAAGGTGACAGTGAATAGGTGAACCTTGGTCATGAGTCTATAGAAGAGAAGGGTAATGATGGTCGCTTATTCGTTGTCGTCCAAAGCTAAAGATTATTTTGCCTCATCCTGTCACACGGTCACATCAGGCTGCAATTGGCGAGGCAACTCCGACTCCTCCAACTGACAACATATATGGTTCGCTTGGAAGCATTCCAGATAACATTCCTTATGACATTGACAATTTCAATCTCGTGATGATATTGATTCTCATATTCGTGTGGCTGAAGACGTGCCTTCGACTGATGTAGGAGAGATAACTCCGCTTAATAAACTTCATGAGCATGGTCCGTAGGAAACATTAGGACACACTAACAATTTATACAACACTCAAAGTCATCACACGTTTACATTACACGTGTTGTTCTTTGATTTATAAATCTTAACTTGCTCGTGCTTTCTTTTTAGGTACAATGGACGCCCCCATCTTTATAATGAGCTCCAAGGTCACTCTTTAGGCTATCGCAAGCACGATTCCTCACGCTGACACCATGAGTCGTCATATGAATCTGAATCGACAAAGCATTGTAGGAGAGAACAGGAAAAGCGAGAAGAGGAACACAACATCGTGATGATCGTGATCGAGGGTGCGTGAACGTTTTGGACCAGGTAGGACATCCCTTTCACAACGTTGCAGCCATTCCCCTCGGCCAAAAAGTATATATCCATACTCCTCAAAACCTGATCATGTGTCATCCTCCAAGGTTCCGGCTACGCCTATTTCTGCACCGCTTGTCACGCAACCAATAACGTCTTCACATAAATCCAAATAGGCTACTCAACTGTCTGGATCTGCAACTTCCAATCCCTTTAAACGAAGATATGGTAAAGAGCATGCTCCTGCTTATGTTACTGCAGTGACAGAATATGCCTCTAATCTACAACTTGTCAAGCTACAAAGAGCTTTCCCCACACTTTGCTTTGATGGGGTTAAATTCGCTTATCATTTGAAAGACATTCTTGTTAATGTGGTCAAAGACGTCACGACATGTGTGAAAGATGTATACATTCAGTATTATATATGAAGGAGACTCGCATAAGCTATAGCTAACGTTAACAGGGAGAAGTAGCTAGCCCTTCAAGAGAACAAGATAGAGGAGAAAGATAACGAGCGAATCATCGCTAATTTGAATAAAAAGTTGGAAGAGATCAAGGAGTCTCATAAGGCCATGGCGAAAAAGTTAGAGGAAGAAAGAAAATCCTTCGAAGTCTCAAATACAATGGACTCGGCTCGAGATTGCACATCAGAGATGTCACACCCTTGCTATAAAGAAAGAGGCTCTCCGAAAAACTGTTAATGAGCAGACTCTGAATATTTCAAAAATAGAGGTTGTGGTGGAGGCCGAGAAAAAAGAGCAGGATGAAGTTCTCGGCCAGGCCTAGGAGTATATGGAAAAATGTTGGATGCTCACCAAGCACGGAAGGATGCGAAAACTCGTGCGGACAATGCTGAGGATAGGATCAAGCTCAAGATAGAGCCCACTCTGGTTCGCTTCCACGCGAATGTTATCAAATTCGAAAATTTAAGTTGGTTTGATAACGTATACCCCAGAGCATTAGCCATGGCCTGAGAAGTTATTGTCGGGTAAGAGAGAACATTCAGATGGAGTCGAAGTCGACAAAGATGTGTTAAAGGCCGACCTTTTAGACAATGAGGATTTGGATGCACTTATCGCAGGCCAAGTGAGGTTAGCTTCTAAGGCTTCGACTTCTGATAAGGTGCCTGTTGGGGACCTGTCCGAATTCAATTCTTAAAGGTTTTAATGAAAGTTCAATTCTAACTTCTAATGGACTTCCAGCAGAAACTACTAATTTAAAGGCACCCACCTCCGGTGCCGTCGATTCTTCCACATCTGAACCTCTAATCTCCGAGTTCGTTGTTCCTTCCTCTGGGATTTCTACAACTTCAATCACCACTGTGACTTTGGTAGCGACAGTCGCTTCAACATCCTTAGCCGATATTCAATATAATCTCGAAGATTCTGGCTATGGAATGTTCAAGGCTGCTCCAAAACTACCTGTTCTGTCCTTAATCATTTAAGGGAGTCATACTGGAACTCATTTCCAAACAATCTCTACTTCTCCTGGAGATATATCACTAACTTCACATGTATTCGAGAAGGCTCAGATGACATCCGTCGATATTTATAATCACTATTTTTCACCTTCTCAAATTTCAGGTCCACCTTCCCTTGCCCCTTACCAGAGGAGAATCTAGCTTCTAGCTTCGGGCATCCAAGCTTCAATGACTAAGCCCATCATCGCTTCTACTCCGATTCCGACTCCTACCTCTTTAGCTGGCTCTATTCCGGGTACTGAAGTCGAAAAAATTCACGCGTTGGCTGAAGAGATTATGGACGAACCTTACATATCTCAAGGCGATGAAAACATAGCTATTACTGGGGCCACGGAGCACAAAACTTAGCCGTCAATGTTAGAAAAGCAGACCTCCCAAATCAAGAAGGCAAAGGAGGATTAAGGAGATAGTTGATGATCCTCTCCCGCTCTCAGTTTCCTTGCCTACCGACCCGATCATCCCTCCGACTTTTGGTCCTACAGCGGCTGTTGTTCATGCCAACGCTTCCAAGTCTTTGGGAAGCGACTACGACTGAGACAAGAATCCTAAGGACTACCTATCTTGGGGAAGAAAGGATAGATCAAGCAAAAGGCCAGTCTCAGCCTCTCTCGAGGGATAAAATATGAGGAAGAAGAAAAAAAAGAATGATTAGTCGTCGTTCTCATATATTGTTGTTGATTTGTTTGTTCTAGTTTCAATCTATGCATATAGGCTATTGTTGTGCGAGTATGGCCCACCGCTTTTGCTTGCGAAGTTCAGTTGTGAATAAAATTGTTTCTCTTTTAGATTTTGCCTATATACTTAGATTAATTATGTATACGCTAATCGTATCTAAATCGGTGTGATGATATTATCCATCATAACTCTGTATGTATGAATAACTTTTCACCGTTGCTGGGTGATATTTCATCATTTCATTTTGTCCATCGCTGCTAAAAAATTTCTTTGTTGCCTAACATAATTGTAATTGTTTGGCCAACTCTGTGGCCTATCTTGCTCGCCTTTGGTCAGGTTCCGTTTGATCGAAAACAAGGTCATAATATCACATCACCTCTTATCTCTGGAAAGTGGTGCTTTGGACGTTTACCTCTGGACATCCGACCTCGATCTCAGCTATCCTCGGGCGTTGATCGCAAGTGCTCATCATACCTGCAAAAGGATATTCAATCTCCTGTTAAGTCCTATCTCCGGGACTCAATATTTCAGATGCATATCTCTAGCATCATTATTAGACTCTGCCTATCTCCGAGCATTAGCCGTAGACCTTGTCTATCTTCAAGCACTGGTCAAAGGTTAGAGGTATAGGGAGAATCGTTTGATCAATACTAGCATGAGTATACTCCTGCAACCCGATTATGAATTGAAGGAGTTCGTCGGTACTTATCTTCGAATACTTAGATATTTGCATTTTCAAAACACAGAATGTTCAATTTTGTTGCTCTTCACACAGCGTAAGGTTAGGTTTATAAGAATACAGTTTCATCGATTCTCAAAGCCAATTCTATTTGTAGACACAAGAATGTCAGACTCTGCCTTATTACATTAAAATCTAGTCACGTATTTACAAAGATACATCTAAGTGAAATAGCATCCCAAGTGCTCACTATTTCACGCTCTCGGAATCGAAATTCCATCAACAATCGCTGAATTGAATTAAGCCTCCAAGCTTATGTTCAATTGCAAAAGGGTCTTCCTAAATTGGGGCACCTGGATTAGGAAAACTCGTTTTAAAACGAGATTACTTATCTCAAAGGTTTGGTTTTTGATCTTGGCGTTGAATTATCGCGCTACTCTTTTCTAGTGAGCAGCTACCCTCAAACGAGCTTATTCTTGCTTCTCACCGATCAAGTCAAGAGGCTCAAGCAAGAATTCCACATTCATTTTGGGATCGTTGTGAGTTCTTCGAAGAAAAGGAACTTCCAATTTAATTGGAATCGTGGCCTATGATCTATAGGACATAACGAATGGAGTATGGCCGGTCGTAAACTTGTGAGTCATTCGATAAGCCCACGGTGCTAGGGGTAATTCATCGATCCAGTTGCCCTTGGCCTTCGTCGATCGTTCCTTCAAGATGAATTTAATAATCTTGTTCATCGCATCCACTTGCCCATTCGCTTGCGAGTGTTCTTCAGCTACAATTGTTGCGGAAATTTTTGAATTCAGCACTTTCGAATTGGGTTCCACTATCGATGATAATCTTCTGAGGAACTCCAAATCGACATATGATGTTTTTCACCACAAAGTTAATCACTTTCTTCATAGTGATCGTGGCTAGCGGGTCCGCTTCGGTATACTTTGTGAAATAATGGACTGCAACAATGTCACACCTCGCTCTGCCTTTCGACATGTAGCATACCGCTTATAACAAGTCCTCAAACCACAAATAGCTATGGACTGACTATTTGCATAAGCTCTGTGGATGGGGCTCTAGAAAACTTCGCAAATCTTTGGCACCTATCCAACTTTCTAGTGTAATCAGCCGCATCTCAATTGATCGTTAGTCGAAAGTATCTGTAGCGAAGAATCTTCCTTACCAAAGTATGGCCCCAGCATAATCACCACAGCTTCTTTCGTGCACATTAACAAGTATCTTCTTGGCTTCTTCCTTACTGACACATCGCAATAGGAGAGCAGAGAATCCTCTCATGTATAGTACTTCTTCCTGGATAATAAATCGTAGCACTTTACATTGGAGTTTTCTCCGTTCATTTCTTCCGTTTGAGAGAGTTCCTTTCAACAAGTATACTTTGATTAGAGTCGTCCACAACTCCTCCACTTCAGCCTCCAAGATGCAATCGACATCCATTTGGTCGATGCTCGGAGCTGACAAAACCTCTATGGAACCAGTCACATAAGATGCGCACCCAAGAGCTAGCTAGCTTGACCAATGAATCAGCTTTAGCGTTCTCTCTGAAAATGTGTGTTATCACATAATATTCAATATCATTCAGCAGTTTCAGAACCTGAAACCTTCGTTGGGTAAGAGGCAAGTCTCGCTCCCTTAGCCTAAAACTTCTTCACTTGACAGACCATTGAATATATGCAATGCTTTGAATCCTAATTTTTTCGCTATCCTGAGCCCCGTGATCAACGCTTCATATTCAGCTTTGTTATTCGTTGTCGGGAACTCAAGCTTCAAGGCATAACAGATCGTTTGTTCCTCTGGGTTTACTAAGATCACCCTTGCCCTAAAGCTACGTTCATTGGATGCTCCATCTGTATACAATTTCCAACGAGCAAGTCAAACCACATCTTCTTCCATTTCTCCATCCCGAATGGTGAACTCAACAATGAAATCAGCCAATGTCTATTCTCGTATTGTCTTCCTAGGATGGTAGGTTATATCATACTGGCTCAGTTTGCTATTCCACTTCAATGGCCTTTTCGAAGTCTCACGTCGGTGTAACACTTGTCTCAAAGGTTGATCAGTCAACGCTTTTATTGAATGAGCCTGAAAGTATGGCCACAACTTCCTCGAAGCGCGATTAACAAGCAGTAAGTTAGCTTTTCTAACTTTGGATAATTCTTTTCCACTCCAGTGAACCGCTTGCTGATGTAATACACAAACATTTGAATTCTGGACTCCTCACGTACTTGGACTGCTCTCAGCGCGTGAGCTGACACTACCAAGTAAACAAACAAGTCATCTCCTTCCAAAGGCTTTGATAAGACCGGTGGTCTCTCTATGTGATCAAATAATGCCTGGAAAGTTATCTGACATTCCTCTGTCCAGACAAACTTCCCTCTCTCTTCCTTGGGGGCATTAAAGAACGACACACGTTTACCCGTCGTTTTTAAGATGAACCGACTCAACGCAATGATTTCTCCGTTCAAGCTCCGCATTTCCCTCCTCGTTCTCGGGGCATCAACATCTTTCAACGCTTTTATCTGTTCAAGATTGGCCTCAATGCCCCTCGAGTTTACTATGAAACCCAAAACTTTCCTGTTGTGACTTCGAAAGAGCATTTCAGTAGGTTAAGCTTCATCACATACTTTCGAAGCATATCAAACATCTTCGAGAGGTCGTGCATGTAGTTCACCGATCGCTACGACTTCACTAGCATATCGTCTACGTGGACCTCCATCGTTCGTCCAATCTGATCTTTGAACATCGAATTTATCAATCGTTGGCAGGTAGCTTCAGCGTTATTTAAACCAAATGACATTACATGGTAACAATACAATCCCAAGTCAGTAATGAAACTGGTGTGCTCTTGACCTGGAATGTGCATTGTCATCTGATTGTAGCCAGAATACGCATCAATGAAGGATAGTAGTTCATGTTTGGCAGTTGAGTCCACAAATTGGTCAATTTTCAATGGCGGAAAGTTGTCTTTTGGGCATCTTTATTTAGGTCTGAATAATCAACGCATGTCCGCCATTTTCCATTAGGCTTCTTGACCAGCATTGGATTTGATATCCATTGAGGTATATAGCATCTCGGATGAAGCGTTAGGAGTGCTACCGCTCCACAGGTAATTCCGATAACCTAGTTCCACACCTCCATAGATAGACTACAGAGAGTCTTTCATTAGCCACTTGAGTTGTTCGACAACTGACGACCAATTTTTATTGTTGTATCTTTATCCTTATTTCATACTTTTCTTAGGACTGATCCGCTATAATATGAACATAATTAACCTTATTTGTTATAACTATTCTCAAATCTAAAAAAGAAATTTCAACTTTTCGGTATTTTCAATATCTTATTATTATAAATTATCATTAAAAAAATTTATTGGAATCCCCTGCACTAAGCGGACTGTAGAAACCCTGAGACTCGGATTTCCCCTAAAGAGAATTATGTATTTCAATCAAAACTCATCGCCCATGGATAAAGAAAGACCGTTTCAACGTCAAAAACAACAAAAACTAAAGCAAACATGTAATAGCGGATTTGGAATTGTAACCAAGCATCTCCCATGAGTTCTCTCCCTCCCCTTTTATTTTTAGAGTGTGCTTTGGAATACTAAAAGGGTCAATATTCTTCCTTATTGTTTTTTTGTCCTATCTTCATCCATGTTCGAAAATCAAAGTGTTTACCAGATGATGAGACTAACAAAGCAGAAATTTTGAAATAAGCATGAAATGTCAATTAGGAGGGTTGTGGACTTTCGTTGCCATCCATGTTGCTTTCGGACTAATAGGCTTTATGTTACGCCAATTTGAACTTGCTCGATCTGTTCAACTGAGGCGTCTAAAGACGTCAAGGTGTGAGAGTATTCCCAAAGAGCTTTTCGCGAGCCTTCACTGCCATGTTCTATAACTTCCCTTCTTCCATCCGTCCACGAGATAGCCAAAAGAAAGGGGCCGCTATAACACAGGAGTCGTGGCGGTTGTATGCCACGAGGTCTTAGCTTATTCAATTCTTCTGTCAATGCAGCCGCTCGCTTCGGACCTAGGCTGCGCCTCTTCTGCTTCACAGAAAGGCACCGTGTGTCCACATTTAATGTATAGCACGCTATCTCCAATGATATTCCACACATATCAAAATGTGTCAAGGCAAACAAATCCAGACTTGCTCGAAGAAACTCTATCAACTTCTTCATTTCATGTCAAGCTGAGATCTGATCTTTAGGATCCGAGCGGGGTCATCCTCATCGATTGAGATGTTAATCGTCAGCTCGACTGGGCCACCCTCGCATCCTTTGGCTCTTTCCTCAAATCCATATATTTGTAAAATTATTATGTCGTCCGAGTCAGGGATTAAGCGATGTGATGGTTGATATGCGTCAATCGTCTTGATGCAAAGAATCTTCTCTACACCATTTATTTTCTCACGTCGCTTCACCTCTCTGAGCTCCACGACATAGCATCATGAAATGTACTCTGGTCTCTTGAATAGCTCCTACCCCGTTCTCAGTAGAGAATTTCATCATCAGAGGCCATTGGGCTAAGCCATCCTGAAAATAGTCAGGGTCAATCAACCCAAGAAAACATTACAAGCAAAGTACGTATCAATCACAACGAAGGTCTGCACCCCACCATCTTGCGGTCATCTTCACCAAGCCCCACCGACAAATCTATACAATCCACACTCTGTAGCCTCTCCGGTAAACCCTTGAATACGGAATTTACATGGCTTCAAGTCTGGCATACTCATCCTTATCTGATCAAACGTTTTCTTAAATAGAATATTTACCGAGTTCCTACAATCAATGAGAACCTAGTACACAGTAGCCGGCACAACCACGGTCGTAAGCATTAGACGTTTGCACCTTGTCTGCATCTCAATCCCTAAACACAATATCATTAGTCATTGTTTTGAGTTGTTTTGTCGGAGCTGCGTCTTCCACGGCAAAGCAACTCTCCTGCACGACGTGCTTCAAAGAACTTCTGTATCTCTCCATCTCATTCCAACTTTTCTCAATAGGATGAGGTCCACCAATGATGGTGTTGATTACAATTCTCTTTTCGGGCTGCCTACATCCATCACCACTAAGCACAACCTGATTTTGTTGGACCATCTGCCCTTGGGATCTGTTGATCATTTGCCCACCATCATGCGGGTCTTTCACATACTGTTGTAACTTCTTTTTTCTGATCAAATCTTCGATTATATCCCTCGGATGCCGGCACTCGTTGTTATTGTACCTATGGATCTCATTGAAACGACAATACCTCCTTGAGAGCTTTTCTCGTTCGGTTGATTCCCTCCGAGCCGGCTTTCTATAATTCTCGGTACTGTGTTGCAAGCTAAATGTTCTCAACGGTTTCATTCAATGAGGCATAATCTTCGGGCTTCAAATATCTCGGACGCTTCTTGATGTCCGACTTCTTTCCACCAACACTCTACTTCAGTCTTTTCTGATTGTTGCTATAATTCCCAACATTAACCGCAACATTTCCGACCACCAGTTTGTTTTATAAGAACGTTGCTCTGCACAACTTCACTTGATGTTCTACCACCAGCTTTTCCGACAGTCAGGTCCGCCTGTTCCAAGTGTAGAAACTAGCTGGCATTTCGATATATGCAGTTAAAGCATTTGACGATTCTATAACGGTGGAGGTGCAAAAAGTTATAACGGAAAAAAACAATGATATAACGAAAAATAGCGGATGTGCAAAAAGTTGCATTAGATATAAAATCAACTATTTAAAATTTATTTATTCTCATTCTTACACTATTTTGTGTAGGAAAAAAATATTGTTTAATCTTATATAACAAAACCGAATAATATCGTGATTTATACGATCCAAATTTGATGACTACAATAGATTTCTACCTTATGTTGAGCATTTGTGCCTTAAAATTAAGTTTTTACCCTAAATTTGTTGATTTGATTTAAGAGAGAGTTAGTCAAATCAACCTTTTTATATTAATGTTTCAAAAGCGGATGTTAAGAAGCCTTGATTTAGGGTGTAACGGAAAATAGCGAGGCTTAAAGCAAATCTACTATTTAATAATGCTTAATTGAAAAAAAAAGTAGCAATCGAAGAATGCTATAGCGGGGATTTTGCGGGGCTTTAACTATACAGCTTTCGATAGAATTCCTCCATAGTAGATGGTTGTTTCATCCTTAGCCATTTACCAAAATCTATATCTGGGTGTATCCCCCGGATTTAATGTCATCAACACAATATCCTCCTTTGGATTGTTTATCTCAGTCACGACGATATTGAATCTACTCAAAAATCCCTTGAGAGTCTCTTCGGGACCTTGATAGATGCCCGACAAAGGCATCACATCTTTCGATCGAGCGGTGTGAAGCCTGTACTGCTTGCTAGTTGATCAATCGAAGATGTGGATCTCGACGCGAGTCGAGTAAACCACATCGTTGATACTCCATCTATAAATATAGAAAACCATCGACACCTCACTACATCCGTCGCTCTGGCATCATCCATGTGTCACTCATACTTGAACAGATGTTGTTCGGGATCTGTGGTCCCATTATATAACAGCATTGAAGGCATAACAAACTTCCATAGATATCCTTCCTGCAAAATATAAGCCGTGAAACTATGTTAGGTGTTGAACCTCATTCGTATTACTCATGTGCTCGTTCTCATTCACTGGTTTCCTTGCCATTTCAGCTATATACTCTAGATCAGTAGGATTGACTTGACGACGATCATCAAGGAATGCCCCGATTGTCTGGCTACGCAAACTCTCTCGGTTAATTTCGTGATGTCTGTATTCCCCTGTCTCTGGAAGGACCGTTCATTCACTCTTTCGTTGTTTTCGTTTTCTCTGTAATGGCTTAGTGGCATTCGCTTGAACGCCACCACTCTGACCACCAGCAGCCTATCCAACAACGGTATCAACCCCTTCTTCAAGTTTAACATCCAAGTCACCATCAATAACCCAGCCCTCAACTTGGTACCGAGTCGTAAGGGCATGGTGCCGAGTTGTAATTTGTCCATTGGGGTTTTGCTTGATCTCAATTTTGATGTTCCAACTTCCCCACTTCTCACTTTCTGCTTTTCACCTCTTCGGTTTCTGTCCGATGAAGAACTCTCTTCTTCTGAATCAGAAGAAGACGATTCTCTACGACTCTTCCTCCGTCTCTGGGGTAGTTAAGTCATCAAAGCAATAATATTTTTCATCTACTTCGAGATAACATTCTGGCTCTCTATCATCATTATGTTCATTTCCATCAACATTCGATCCAAATCCACCCTAGTCACCATCTCTGGTGCACTTGGAATTTCAACGGTATCGAGTTAACTTGTTTTTTCCTCATGTTGAGAGACTTCGTTTTCAGTGTCGTTGGTGGGTCGTGAGGCGTTTGATTTTTCTTCAACGTTTCTGGGTGTCATAACTCTTCTAGGACTTTTTCTCAAACTCAAGTAGTTAAGGATCTTACAACTATTACTTTCTAGATCTAACTTGTGGATAGATCAAACCAAATGTGTCACGGTAGATCTACAGATGAGAACTCCAAGAATCTCTCGATGAAAGCACCAAAATGTTTGCATCAAAATGGGACAAACATCCAATCGATGTATATGCAATAGTTTCTTTAAATAAAGAAACTGAACATGAGGCCTAGAACAATAGCTTATGTCCACTGTCAACTGTGTTAATGATTTCTGACTTTCTTTACAACAGTGATTTTACAACTCGAGTAAGAATCTAACAGAGCCTCGGCGTAAAATCTAATAATTCAGAAAGTAAAAAAGGGTCACGTTTTTGTGCCCTCCTATTTATAGACGAAGATCAACGAGATAAGCTCTGAAAGCTTTTCCCCACGTTCTTCACGTTCAACAGGAGGCTCCAGAAGAAGATCGTGGCCACTCAGCAAGTTGAGTGTCAACTTGATACCAAGTTGAGCTTCACAACTCGGTGGGTCTTCCCAACTTCACGTGCTTCACTTTATTTTTCATTTCTTAAGTAAGTTGCACGTACGTTGAGCCATCATTCAATTTCAAGACCTTGTGTGCTTTTGCTTCGCATTATCTCCAACTTCTAACACGTAGAATGTTAACTCAGCAATCTTGATTCGGTACCGAGTTAAGGGACACAACTCGATATCAAGTTGTGGATTTAGTTCATATTTTGCCTCTTGACTTGACTTGTTTGAGGGATGGTTGAGTGCCTTCTAGAAACAAGCGGGGTTCAGCACTAACTCTTTGGACTTCACCTAAATTCCGGTTTCTAGTCTTGAACTGCTGGGTTCCTTCGTCTATTTATGACCGTTCAATGGTTCTGGCTCGTCTAGATGTTGTTTGGTTCAAAAGCAAGATAACAGTACTCAATCCAATTTAAGTCAATTTTAAAAATAGTTTTATATTAATTTTTATGAATTTCTTTCTCATTAGTACATTGATGATATTTCCAAAGATGCCTGTCATGCGTAAAAGTTGAGAAAAATAAACTATCGGGTTTCAAATACACATATCAATCGTATTTAATGGATGAATACACACTTGTATTTTAATTTTACTTATTCTCTACTAAACAGATAACTTTTCAAATGTAAGATGATCATGATTTAATCAAATATAAATTTAGATCATAGTAGTTAAGGTGCGCGCTTAGGCGCGCATAGGCGCGACTAAGGCGCAGCCCCTACGCCTTGTCAGGGGCTAAGGCGCTCTAACGGAGGCGCAGCAAAAGCGCGAAAAGCGCGCTTTTATCTCGAGGCGCAGAGGCTCAAGAAGGCGCGCCTCGACTATCGGCAATTATTTTTGCAGGCCCACTTCAATCGACCCGAAATCCGCTTGTCTTTTATGAAATCGACTTGGTCGACGAGGCTTTCTAGGGTTTCAAATTATTGCCGACTTCGAATTCGACTCTCGAACTAAAAAAACACGCAAACTATGCCGCCGCCGCCAGCTTTCCTCTGCCGCCACCGCCAGCTCCCCTCTGCCGTCGCCAGTTCCCATCTTAGGTAATCCTTTTTTTTAACTGCAGTTGTGTTTACTGTTAAGTTATTAATTAGGTTTTTTTACTATAAACTTTTAAGTTAGATTATAATTAGTTTAAGATATAAATTATGAAGTTAATTTTAATTAGTTTAAAACTTTAAAATTTAATATAAACTTTTAAGTTAATTTGATAGTTAGTTTGAAATTTAATGAGTTATATTATAATTTATAAATATGATTTAAATTTTAAATTCAATTATGTTTTAATTTAAAATTTAGTTATGTTTTAAAATTTAATGAGTTATATTTTAAATTTTAATGAGTTATGTTTTAATTTTAGTTGTGTTTTAAATTTTAAATTTGGTCATGTCTTAATTTAATTTTAAAATTTAGTTTTGTTTCAAAAATTAATGAGTTATGTTTTAAAATTTAAAGAGTTATGTTTTAATTATGTTTTAATTTAAAATTTTAATTATGTTATGTTTTAAATTTTAAATTTAGTTATGTATTAATTTAAAATTTAGTTATGTTTTTAAAATTTAATTAGTTCTGTTTTAAAATTTAAAGAGTTATGTTTTAAATTTCATATTTAGTTATATTTTAATTTAAATTTAGTTATGTTTTAAAAATTAATGAGTTGTATTTTAAAATTTGAAGAGTTATGTTTTAATTTAAAATTTTAGTTATGTTTTAATTTAAAATTTACTTATGTCTTAATTTATGTTTTTTTTATTTGCACAAAATAGTTATCAACACTAAATTTATCATTTTAGTAGTATTTTATATTGCAATTTTTTCCACCAAAAAAGCCCACACTTGTATAAAAGTCGCACAAAAAAGCCCAAGGCTCAAGCCTTGCGCCTTTTTGCGCCTTAGCGCCTTAACTACTATGATTTAGATTAGAATTAGGATTTTGAGTTTAAACTGAGGAATACATTATATTGAAAATGATATTAGATTTTGAGATCGGCTATGTTAAATTGCTCAAAAGCGAATGAACCCACACTTGTTGACACATGTCCAATTTTGTTTCCGTTACAGTCCAAAATAAAAAACGAGTGGGATATGTTGTAGCTGAGTATGAACTAAAATGAGAAAATAATGGACAAGTGTCAGCGGGTTTGGCTCCACTCGCATTTGTAGAGACTCACCGTAGTATTCTCCTTAGATTTTTGTAGTAAAAAGGTGTTTCAGTCATTTTCCTTCATATTGTGATAATACTGGTACATTCAAAAGCTTAGCTGTATTTGTTCCATTATTGTTTGATCATTCATCTAGCCGCATGCACAAGTAATATGCATACATGGTGAATAATTATGTCTATAATAACTCAAATTAATGCAAAAGCGAAAAATATTACAGCTATGAAGTTGCAAAAGAATGTTACAGATACCTAGTCACTATATTTTATCAAAGTTTCTATGTACAGAATGATTGAGATGGAATGCAAATATTTTTTATATTTTACAATACAAATGCTAGAATAGTTTCATTTGCAGACGAGGAGGAACTAAAATAGAAGAGGTTGATTTTCTGTGTAATGTTCATTAGAGTCAGGAATGAGTTAGTTATGCAACTGTAGATATTACAGGTTACCATTAATGGTTTATTGTAAGGTTCGAGATCTTGGCTTTGGTCTTTTGTATTTTTAGGAATTTCAATCTAGTTCATAAATTATAGGAATTTCGGTCTCAGTTTTGGTTTCGAATTTCATTATTCATGTTTCATATAATTACTCATATATTTGTTTAATTTATTGAAATAAAATGTATAATCTATCTTAAATTAAAAAAATAAGATATAAAAGAACAATATTGATTTATTATAAATAAATATTTATAGCACAAAATAATGTTTATTCATTACTTCATTTTAGCTTTTTAACTTGCATCATTAATATATTTTGTAATTTTGTATGTTTCCTAAGTTTAAATTTTGGATTTTAAACATTCATATATTTCAAACTCAAATTAATTCTTTTTTTAGTTTCTTTTATAAAATTGAAGTTCGTTGTCTTTTTCTATTGAACCGGAATTTCGGTTTGGTTCCGTTTTGGTTCCTACTGTGACTAAAATGGAATGACCAGAATCTCGACGTTTCAATTGAAACCTCAAACCTTGGTTTATTATGCTCAAGGGTGGACCTTCCCTGTCCCATATCATAATTTTTCCAACAGACTTGGCAGGCAATATCAAATTTATCTAGGGCTATGGGATACCCAAAGGTACCAACATAAAAATATGCAGAATTAATGTACTTGCGAAAATGCATATTCAACAACTTAAAAAGAGAGAAAACAAGCATACTCTTTCCATTCTGCAACTTGATTTGCCTGTAATCTTTTGCCAAAATTAACCATCTTTGAGTTGACTGAATAACCTCACTATCTGAAGAAACTGAAAATCGAAAATATATATTAATACAAAGAGCACTGCAATTTAATTTTTACAGCAATGAATGCATAGGATGAGGTGCATGTTTTAACAAGGTACAAGTGCGTAGCAAATTATTGAAAGCAACAGTTGGTTTTCAATGGGTCTCTCTCTACACACACTTGGGACAAAAAGTGAGTGTCAGTTTCAAATGAAAGAAAAGTGTTTGTGCTCAACTAACGGTTGGCAGAACAGATACTTGTTTTCCACCACTCGTAAAGATAGTAGAGTTGGTGAGTATGAAAGAACTTTTGAAATAGGCCAAGGGAAAGAATTCTGCAGGCAGCACTATTTTGTTAATTGTCGTACTTGCATTCTCCTTCAGTTTAGTCAAGACAAAATGTACTTGAGTTCCTAGGTCTTTGAAAAATAAAACAAGTTTTAGCATGTTAGAACACTTAATACAGTTGGAATAAGCCAAAGCATGAGCAAAACTGTGTTAGACTCATCCCAAGGTCTCTCAAACGCATTCAGCAAGGAAGTCCACAGAAAATGAGCCGCCTGAAGCAATCCCAAGCACATTGAGTCATCAATTAAACTTGGACATAAAATCATTCCAAGAGAATATTCACTGAAATTTTGACATATTTAGATTGCATCATAGAACTGCAATTTTCATAACTTAATAGCTCTTTCCTGTAGACTTCCTTGCTCCTTTCTCTATCTCACTTGCCACTTAGACACTCGTCTACATGTATTTATATAACAACATATTGATACAATTCTTTTTGTATTTTGGAATAATTATACTATAAACTCTTCACTATGAAAATTGTGAAAATAACCGGGTGTCAAGACCCAAGACAGAAGCGTGCGTGCCAGTGTGCGTAGGGTGGGGTTGCATGTTGAAACAGAACTCTTTTGCCTTTTGCATTTTGAAACAGAAAAAAAGTTCGTATAATGTATACAAAATTGTTTTCATTTCGAAAATTTTAAACACAAAAATATTGTAGGAGATTGGAGGTGATGTTTAAGGATGGGATTTAGAACCCTACACGTGCATGTACGCGTTGTCATAACAAATTTTTTTACGATGTATGGTATGCTAAAAATATCTGAAAGGACAAAAAAATTCCTTTGGAAAAACTTATAGCACAAATAGGCTTCGTCAAAAATTTATTATATAAATAGACCTCCTTTTGACTGGGGTAAAATAACGCATGCACATTCTGTAAATGTGCATGTGTTATTGTCATAATGTAACATGCACATGTTATGTTTTTTTAATCACATTTTCCTACTTGTGCATTTTCAAAATGCACGAATAGGTAAATGGATTTTAACAACACGGCACCTTGAAAACTCATCATTTCTCTTCCTCTCCACTATTTTCAGCGAAAACCCTAAATCATCAATCCAAATACCACCTAAAACTTCAATTTTCTCTCTGTTTTAAACTAAAATTCATAAGCAGGTCAAATTAGCAACAACATCATCGTTTAATCAATTGAAGGTACTCAAGGTACAATTTTTATGTTTTACTTATACCAATTTTTTTGATGTTTCAAATTAGTTGTGTTTTAGTAAGTCATTTTTTTAACTGTAATACATTTAATATATCGTTGCTATGATAAAAATTATTTGTTTGAAAATTTTAAAGTTAATGTCAACGGTTCCAATATTATATTACTATGATTGGAAAAAGATTGATGACAATAGACCTAAATATGTTAGAAGTGGGAAAAGGTAACGATCAAAATTAAAGAAGTATTATAACTTTAAAGAGCTTTAATAAAGGCGTGTAGGAAGAAAAAAATGGATCCTTGATAATTTGATATAAAGTTAGTAACAAAATGGATTAGAGATGATGATGTTTTGTCGACTATTGACGTGAAGGATGATCAAGATACAGATTCGATATTTTCAGTTGGACTTAAAATGATAGAACTTTATGTAAAGAAATCAAAAATTGTACATGTCGAAGAGCCACAATATTCAATAGTAGACTCGATGACTATAACAATTTTTCAACAGACAATATCTCTTCTTACATGGATAATATTGGTGTTGAAGAGTTTACTAGTCTACTGAATAGATGCAGCGCATTTATTGGTGGATCGCTTAGTCAACCACAAAACATAGATCTGGATGGTAGTATTCCAACTCATTCTCAAACGACCATCGAGTTAGTACTAATTTATATTTACATGTATTATTTTTTATCTACATTGTATTCTATATTCTCATCAACTTCTTTTTATAGTTTTACAATGCATGAAGTTGGAGGATCATCAAATTATCATATGGATGTTGTTGATGACTTCGTTGATAATGCAAATATTTGTGAAGTGCAATTGGATAGCATGCAAGTTGTATGTAGGATTGAAGAAAATAGGACGTGGATTGATAATATGGAGGTTAGTAAGCATCCACATTTGATGATGATAATCAACCCATTGAAGAGCAAAATGACGATGAAAATATAATAATGGAAGAACCTTTAGTCGATGATTTATGTTCTACAACAATGATGGCTAGATCGATTATGGAGAGAGCTCAATTAGATGTGAAAGTGTTTGTGAAAGAATGTGTCGAAAAAGAATCTCAAGTTGGATTGAATTTTAAAACAAAAGAAAAACTCGTTGAACAATTAAGTGAATGAACAATTAAATGTTCGGTTTCTTTTCAAGCTATGTTATATTAAGAGCTAAGCGAGACGAGACGATAGAAGTACCGCTTCGCTTAGCGCCGCTTAAGAATCGCCTAAGCGCTGCTTAATTTTTTAGCACAAATTATTTGTATCAATATAAATTTATGTAAAGAGATTATATTAAGTGCATCATCTGTGTATCCACAAACTGATCACAAAGAAGTAAAGTTTAACTTATAAATTTATAAGTTGCAAAAGTTAGATTTGACTTTCGATATTCATTAAAAGAAAGCATACTCGAGTTGAGTACAAACTTTGCACATTGGGCAAATAAATATAATCATGTCTTAATGCAAAAAACTACTCACCATCCGTCAGTCCATATGATAGAAAATGAGAAAATTTTATTACAAAAGGTGGCTTTTTGGCTATAATCTAATTTCTTTTTATTTTAAAAATAATATCTTTTTGCATAGTAGTGCTTAATCATCGCTTAAATTCAAGCAAAGCGCTGATAAGTGTCAATTAAGTGCGCTTAAGCGCCCATCGCTTAATTCTATTACTTTTTCAAAAAAGTAAGCGGTGTACAAGCATTTAGCGCCTAAGCGACGCTTAAGCACGCTTTTCATAGCATAGTTTTCATGTAGTCAAATCTCATGTGAACTATACGGTTCCATGCGATATTGATGAAAATTGTCCTTGGAGAGTGCATGTTAATCTTTTTAAGAAGAAATTTCAAAATTGATGAAAATTAAATCATATGGAGGCGACCACAATTTTTTGAATCCTACCATCAACTCAAATCATCGCCAAGCAACCTATAAGTTTATTTGTAGCAAGATACTTCCACTAGTCAAATATGAAACAAATTTAATAGCAAAAACAATTCAAGAGACAAAGTCAAATATATTTAATATCAAAGTTAGTTGCTCAAAGACTCGGCAAGGGTTAACAAAGGCTTTAGAAATGATCTATAAAGACGGGGATACATCGTATGCAGAATTATTAAAGTATTTAAAGTAGTGCAAAACGACAATGTCATATCTATGAAGACTCTATCCCTGATAGTCGTTGTTGGACAACGTATGAAGGTCCTTACATAGAATCACCACCAAAACGAAGAAACTATGGACGGTCATGTCATATTTGGATTTTGTTTCCTCCGTAGTAGGGGGAACTGTGCCTAATAAATCATGACATAACTTGATATAGTCGACTTCGAGGTGATCAAAATATATCGAAAAACCTTCAACATCAAGATCTTTTAGTTTTCTCCAAATCACCTAAGGTTATAGTATCATCTCCTAAACTATAAAATGAAACGTATGGTCTCCGACCTCCACCTATCACACAATACGGTAAGAAGACGATGGCCTAATCTAATATACTCGATTTGAAATAATTTCCAAAAACAAGCCATTCTTAAGTTATGCTCAAGTCGGAGTTATTTACAATCTATTAGTCTAATCTTGCTTGAATGATCGATAGAAAGACATGTGGTAGTTGCCTATTATATAAAAGTCAAGAAACAACAAAATCATATAATTTGATTTGAAATACTTAGTTGATAGTGAACTAATTAGGTAATATAGTGCCTTTATAAGTAACCGATTTTCAATTCTATGCTCATGTTGGAGATAAGAACACTTCTATCAATTGGTCCAAATTTCAACTCTACTCACAAATCTGAGTCTAATATATATATATATATATATATATATATATATATATATAAGTAATTTATTATTTTAGTAGTTCACACAAACGTATTATTTCCAAACCATTACATTAATCTAAATTATAATATCACATCTACAATAACACATAACAAAGTACAAAATTAAATTGCAGATTAATCTAAATTATAATATCAAATCTACAATAACACGTAACAAGGTACAAAATTAAATTGCAAGTCAAGGTTAAAATTTTGAGTTTTTACCTCTAATTAAAGGTGACGAAGATGAGTCTTCCATCTACTTACGAATTTTAGTTTAAAATAGGGAAAATATGAAGTTTTAAGTGGTATTTGAGTTGGGGATTTGGGTTTTGGTTTTACTGGAAATAGAGGAGATGAAGAGAAATGGTAATGTTGGTATGTTTTCAGGGTGTTGTGCTGTTAAAACCCATTTTCCTATTTGCGCATTTCCAAAATGCACAAGTAGGAAAACGTACTAAAAAAAGAACATAACACATGCGCATTCTAAAAATGTGCACGTTATGTTATGAAAATAACACATGCGTATTTACAGAATGTCCATGTGTTCTACCTCGACCAAAAAGAGGGATATTCTCATAATATGTTTTTGATGAGCATATTTCCACAATAATTTTTTTTCGAATGCCTATATCAAAAATTTGTCCTATACAAAATTATCGCATATTGAATGCATCATTGATTCCCATGTAAGTTGGCAAAAAATACTAAAAAGAAATACTCCGGACAAAACTACCCAAGGATCAAAGATAGCATCATTTTGCACGTTTTCAATAGAGAAGATACTAATGTTCACATTAAAAAAGTATGATTATTATTAAAAAAAATGTCACTGAAATCATTAGTTTAAAATACGAAACTAGAATATGTCTTACGTTTCAACCTCGTATTTATGTATTTAAAGAAAGTATATAATTAAAACATGCACATGTTCAGGCACACACAAATGTACGTGTGCGCATGCACGCACTCACGCGCACACACGCATGCACATGCACGGACGCACTCATGCAGGGGATAAGACTTTCTGGAATAGGCTTAGAGGGTGGATTGAGTGAGGGCAAGGTGGGACTGCCTTTTCCGGTGTGAAAAAACACACATATATGTGCATGCACGCGAACACTGCATTCATAGATAAATAAGAAAGAAATAGTAGGTTATTTAAGGGATTGAACATTTAGTTATTTAATGAATATAAAACTTTCATTTATCTTGTTTGTACTTTGTTCTCGACTCCAGATTACTTTCATTACAGTGCTTTCTCAAATGGAAGCGGCTATAGGGATACAAAATTAAACACAAAATTTGACACAATAAATATAGACCGTTGGATTATTTTGCCTTTACATGGAAGGTGGAAATCAAGCGGAATTTAATGGTCAAAATCTCTTGTGTCCCATTTTGTGTCTATATTTTGTGTCCAAATAGAATTTTCCTTCTCAAATATTGAACTTTTTTTTAATTTCCTAACACTCATTTATGCAGCTTCACCCACTTTAAGCAAGTTGGAAGCATACGGACATTGCTTTTAGATCTTGTATATAAAGAGAAGGTTATAGACATTTGACTGATCAAGCAAATGATCTTTCTTTTTTTTAATCAATGTTATACTGGGTGCAAAGACTTAACATAGCTGCAGTTTCATAAATGTCGTCAATCAAAGAATCATGATTCTGATCAACGAAGATACGCATTAACATAGTAATATGCATGGGCACTCAAAGGTAAACTTATAACGAGATAAAACGAAGAAATATAGCTCGTTTGGATTAAAAAAAAATATTTTTGATAAAATATCGAAGAGTTTGGGAATAAAAAATGAAACTAATATAGCCCAACAATTTTGGATGATGGTTTATAAACAATAGGCAAGTGGGATTGGCAAACAAGTAAGATTAAATAATATAGTAATCAACTATACCAATTAGTGCCCACTCTAGCTTATAAACTGTAATTAAAGAAGTTTTACTGCAAATTGCATTCCAGTTTGCACTCAACATCTGTTACAGGTCTAAAAGAAGCTATTATAACATGATCTAAACTCTTTTATTATTATTTTTTAAATAAAAAGAAGGCAAGTAATAGCCTACTATTGCCCTTTTCAATGCTGTTATGGCATAGTGACTTCACTAACATGACTACAAACATCATGCATATAATTGGCTGCCAAAATAATATAAGAGGTCAATATTTCTAAAGTGTCCAATCCGAAATAAGTAGGCAAATATATGAGATAACAAATTAATGTGAGATCAAAATTGATGAAATGTTTGAAGTGTAATTAGTAACTTTGGATTGCTCTTTTGATATAGAGTTTCAACCATCAATTTATCTTGCTCTTTTGATATAGAGTTTCAACCATCAATTTATCTATGCAACCTGACTCTTTCCTTCAAGTTAGGTACACATATAAGTATATTATACCAGTCTAAAAATCATTAATAGCTAATGTTCACTTCGTTTATTTTCTTTATGGATTTACATATCTACGAATAAGCATATAATTACCCAAACTAAAGTTATTTAATAGAAAATTCAATTAGTTTGCACTATGGATTCAATTGCAGTACCAAAACACGGACAAAACAAAAGTAGAAATAAGAAACGCGAAAAAGAAAATGAACACAGCGAAACGTGAAATACACTCTAAATAAACTGGAGCAAAAACCACAAACAAGCAACTGAAAGATTTTATTGTAAACTGAGATTATAACACATGTTCTCTACTATAAGAAGAGCAACATCCACATACCATAGGAGAAACATGCACCTTCTCTCTATAGTAAGAAGAACACTAATAATAATAATCTTTTCTCTCGTAATAGGAGAAACCCCACACATTCTGAAATAAGCCAAGAAACCACAAGTATAAGAGAAACATATAATTCATTTTTTCTCACTCGTTAACTTAACTACGAGTGTGATCCATCTTCTTTTGGAATGTGCTTTAATTCTGGGAGCCACATACACAAACATCACAGACGAGTGTGCGCACCCACGCATGTGGTTTCTTGACCAGCACACAAATTCAAGGAGGTTTTGATATTGCTTGGAAATCAAGCACTATAATTTCCAAGATGACACAGTCTCCAAAGAAATGTGGCTCACTTCCAGCAAAATGTGGCTAAAAATATGGATTTATCTTATCTAACAATCAATCTTTTTCGTTTTGTTTGTTTGGCTATCCCGATCAAGATCTTGGTTGAGTTCTTTTTTTGGAAGCTTTATAATATAACACAAAATCTTAATCCCATTTCGTCTACTTGAGATCTCGACAAATATCAGTGAGATTATACAAGATTATTTAAAATAAAAAATAATGTTTTGTGACATAATTATTCAAGTATCAATATGTTAACTTTATATAATTTTATACTCTTGATATACTTTTCAATTCAAACAAACAAATTCAAGTTGTTGGTTGCAACTCTCAACGTCAAGACAGTTTGGGCAGGACACATGAGTGATTAACTTACAGTATGTCAGAAATATCAAGTCACCATAGGTAAATTTCATCAACATCTTTATTTTTATTTTTATTTTTTATTTTCAATGTTACATATCCAGAACTTAATATGAGATATAATTTAAAATGTGATATTTGAATTAGAGATGCACACTCAAGTTGTAATCAGTTTCTGACATCTCCTGTATGGTCTTGATACCAGATATCTTATGGTAAAGTCATCATCCAACACAAAACTTAGTTTGAAGGTCTAAAAGCTCAAAGCGAACTACCAAAAATTCAACAAATAATATAATATCATATTGTGGGTGTGTGAGAGAGTGAATGCTTATCTCTATTAACTAATTGCATAATCAAAAATACCAAATTATAACACAGTTTTCAACCAAATTTGATAAATTTGTTCTAACACCCCTATTGGATAGAAAAAGAATTACATGAAATCATCTTCTCGAATGGATGAACTAACGAATAAATATACCCAACCCCAATTTATCCCAAATTATAAGCTTTCATTATAGAATTTTAAACGTTTGGTCATTTCCGTCATCTCTCCATCAAAATTAATTAAGTGAAACTCGAAGGGATTCAGTCAAAAAGGAATATTCACAAAAATCAAAAGAATATACCAAAGTTATAAGGTAAATTACCTGGATAAAATATAAATTAGATAACCATCAACAAATTGACTGACGACATTAAACTAAGGAGGAGGATACTATATAATACGATTAAAATAATTGAAATGTTACCTTGGGATAGAAAAGAGGTTACGGAAGTGAGGTGGCGAGAGAACGAGAGAGGAGTGTCGTGATGAAGATGGGAATCGATGTGAGACCTGCTAGAAATGACGTACGTCAGTTGCGATTTGTGCTTCTCACATGTATTTGGATCCTCTACCTAGGATGCTGCTGTTTCTTCTAACAAATAATGCATTATTAACCAACAATATACTGATAATTAATACTACTATTGTAAACGGTGTAAAAATAAGAAACCGTTAGAAAAAAAGAGGAAGGAGATATTTTATTTATTTCGGACGTTAGTAATCTATTACCATTAGATAGGATCCTTTATATAAATGTTTTGGAGTTTGGAATTGAACTTATCACATGATGTGGGACTAAACAAAATATAACAAACATTGTATGCATATTCACTCTTTATAATTTATATATATGATAACACTCTTTCTTAAATATGCGTCTTCAAAATCTTGGATGCTCATTTGGTAACTTGAAATTGTCAATTTTGAAACGTGTACCCCTCATTATTATCTTGCTTTCATGCATCCATTCGGTTGCTATAGATGTTGTCGGTTGCCTCATTAAAAACTCATGTTAAGAAAATTCAATAGGAAAAATCTTGAAGGAGGAAAAGAGTGCAACTTGTGAAATCATAGATATCATATAATGATATTCCTTCTAAAGAGTTTGATACTTCGGAATCAAAATGATGTCTCATTAAAACCTTACGAAGAAAAACCCGATGGGAAAAATCTTAGTAAAAGCAAAAGAGTACAATGTCATATTTCAATAATTTACATCAAATGGAGTTTGATACTTCTGCATCAATGCAATGCCTCATTAAAACCTTACTAAGAAAAACCTAGTAGGGAAAATCTTAACGGAGGAAAAATAGTACATTATGATACACTTATATATGCTCCCCCTGATTTTATAGTTTTTCCTTTAAGATTGAATATATGTCATTATAATTTAAATCAGTTATAAATACTTTTGTAACATAGCTTAGACAAGCGTTAAAAATCCGAAAACAATAATTCCACTTTCCTTTCTTTAGATCTTCATCATTTATAAATAGTTTCCTTCGATACAATCGAATTTTCCAAGATTGTTTCTTCCAAATATGATTTGCGTTTTATGCATTTTGTATGCTACCTTTATGAAAAACACTTCATATGCTTTCATTTTTGTGCTTCAAATCGGTTTTGCATATTGCAACTACATCTTTGATGAATATTAAAAGTTTCATTACAACAATACTTAAAAATAGAAAGTAATCTACTCATCATGAATTATATCAAGATTTTAATTACAACAATATTTAAAAGATGATTGTAATCTATACTCCTTATTCTTTGCATTCTTTATAACCACCAAAGTTATTTATATTCTTTAGGAATTTGTATATTTTCATCGCTTAATATGATTTAAGCAATATTTATACCTTCGGGGTATATTAAGTGTTTCAAACACTTTTGCTACTTTACGGATTACAAGTCCACATTTTTATATTAGTAAAGGATTCATGATGGCCAATCATATTTCGTCTAATTCAAGATCTTTAATCTAATTATAAACATAAGCGTTTTTTTTATTTACAAATTTATGATCGATGATTATTTCTTGTCAGTTCTAGATATGATTTATTGATATCTCAATATTTATATTTATCCTATATTAGGTATCTAAACAACCTCCAGGTTTATTTGACAATCATGTCATGGGTCTCTTTCAGAGCACCTTTAAGTGTTTCTTAAAAAAACATCCACCTCATTTATTTGGCATCTTTATTATTTTCTTCAAAAATATTTCAATCTAATTTCTCTACCACACTTCAGATGTGATTTATACCCTTTTGGTCCTTTTGAGATTTCAACTTATATTGAAACAAGTATACTAGGGATATTATCGATAATTTATTCAAGTAACTTAATATTTTGCAACTAATATTTAACCTTGATAATCAAAATGAACTGGTATCTCTTTTATCCTCCCCCTCAATGTTGACGAACATTGTCACATTTAATAATAATCTTCTTTGGATTCTCATTTTGATCCATTATGATATTGCTACCACTACAAGAAATTTGATTTTTAGTGGCGCACAAAAAACGCTACAAAAAGTTTTGGTGGCGTTTTGATAAACGCCGCTAGAAAACATGCGACTAAAAATCCATGATTTTTGTTGTATTTATTTTAACGTCACTATAAATGAATTTTTGGCAGCATTTTTTAAACGTTACTAAAGATCTTTTTTACAGCGTTTAAGAAACGCCACCGAAAAGGTGCCGTTTACTGTCTTATTTTTTTGTTGCACTTATTATTATTTTTTGCAGCGTTTTTTGAACGCCACGGAGATTATCTGAGTTACTATAATTGCTGATTCTGTAGCGCTTTTTAAACGCTACAAAAAAATATTTTTGGTGGCGTTTTTACTCCGCCACCGTATGTTTCGATTTTATTGTCTGTTGTTCCACGACTACACCTGATTTCGCCTCCAATTCAATTACTTCAAAACTTATACAATAACGTAATATATAAACACATACACATTCAATGAACCACAATAACACAAACAAAAGCAATTACATAATCACCACTATATCATAACATTAGTGTCAAGACAAAAGGTTAACCATACGTTTACACAACCAAACTACCATAAACAGTTTCATAATAGTACATGCAGCTAAAGTAGTGCTGCTACCATACATACTAGTTTCATAATAGTTTCATAACAGTTTTAATCAACCTAACTACATACATGTGTTGCTACCATACCAGTGTTGATGCTTGAATTCTTCACAAACGTTTATCTACTTGTAAACAATAATAATAATGTTACTAAATATTTGTGAGGTGAAGGTATCAAAGATCAAAAATGGACAAATATAGAAGTCCTTAGACTATAATACTTCAAACAAATATGCCTCTGCGTATTAACCACTGATGTGAGCACATTGTAATCGTCCAACAACTTTTACATCATATTTGTGAAGTCAGTGCACTAGACTTGCACATTAGCAGATGAACTTATGACAAAGATAAATGTCTTTATCATGTGGTAGATTGTGACCATTCAGTGCTTAAGTGTAGAATGATATTTAACTAACTACTAGGGGTTTAGATATGTTAAAGAATGAACGTGTGTTCGCCTTAGTTGTAGCGAGCAACGCGACCCTGTTGGCTCATAGCACCTACAGTTGGGGCAACGCGGTTTCACTGTGTTGGTGGATGTTGAATACAAGCTGGTAGTTAATTTACCAAAGTATTGCATTATTGCTAGAACAATATGTTGTTGATAATGTGATAGCTTATCAGGCTACGCAGTGAGTACACTGAAGGTGTTAAAACTGGTTCTGTTACATCAACTAGGGATATACTTTTCTATCAAAGTTGTACCAGGCTCCAGTAACCTTTATTAGTACACGGTGAATGTGTTAAAATTGGTTATATAAATTCAACACTTCAGCCACACAAACTCTGTTTCATCCACTATCAACAGCCACACAAACTCTAGCTCTACACCAATATTTATTGAGTAATATAACTAATTTTTGTAGTTGATTATCTAGGAATATTGTCAGGGTATGAGAATCAAAGTTTGAAAACATTTATGATGAACAAGTTATATACCTTTCAGTTTGTTTTCAGAATGACTTTTTCCGTTGGCCAAGCTATGGGAACGCCAAGTGCATCTTCCATGCACGTCAACGCCGATGTTGGTCTCCATAGCTCTGCATTTGCATCTCTCACAATATCAACCCAAACTTTTACAGCATTAAGTCCCAATATACGACTATGGACCATCGTTATCGGATCAGTTGATGCAACAATTCCTTCAGCCACTACGTTTGTTCCACCCAAATCGATCAACTGGCATTTGTTATCTTTTGTCAACTTTGCAATTGGCTGGAAAAAAAGAGACTATTATGCAGAATATATACATACACATAATAAATAAACTTTCATACACAGGTAATTTCTTCAATTTTGAAAATTAATACTTACATGCTCTGATTTCTTCATGACCAAGGGTGTAGATTTCATGGGAGAAGTCGCACAATTTACACTGTCATTTCCATTTTCTTTATCAACTTCAACTTTTGATTTTGGCCATGCTACTTTCCTACCAACTGCATCTCCAATGCACGACATATCACATGTGGGTCGCCACAAATAAGCATCTTTATTTATTACTTTGTCGACCGAAATCACAACGGCAGACGGACCGAGCGGAATACCATTAACAACATATTGTGGCTCTCTGGAGTAGACTCTTCCTTCGGCAACTACACCTTCACCCTCATTCCAACCATAAATCTTGCATTTGTCGTCTTGGACAGTGTTGTTACTCTAAAAATGAGAAGTGTAATTTTAACAAACAAATAAATATAAAGATGATTTATTTTAACAAACAAATAAATTTCTACTTAGCAAATTACTTAGCAAATCATTCACAGGTTATAAAATGAGAAGTGTAATTTTAACAAACAAATAAATATAAAGATGGTTTATTTTAACAAACAAATAAATTTCTACTTAGCAAATTACTTAGCAATTCATTCACAGGTTATAAAATGAGAAGTGTAATTCCAACCATAATATTGTGGACAGTGCTGTTAATATAAAAAAACTATTCAAATTTTTATTAAGATTTTAACAAACAAATAAATATACAAATGGATTAATTTGGGGTACTAATATCTAAAAACTAAAACTAAAACTTTAGTATGTTTCAATGAGAAGTGTAATTCAACAGTTTAGTATGAGAAGTGTAAAATTTACCGTACTAACGTCGTTCAAATTTACTCGCAGCGCCATCTTAATGCAAGTTGATGGCCAAGCTACTACCTTGTTCACAACGTCTGCTAATACTGTCATTTTAGGTGTAGGCCTCCATAAATAAGTATCTGGTTTGTCCACGATATCTACAATAACGCTCACAGCATTTGGTCCAAGACGAATGCCATTGACAACCGAAGTTGGGTCCCTGGACAACACCCTCCCATTGGCAACAACTTCACAGTTTCCATCCCAATTCAACATCGAACATACATCGTCATTGCTCTGCAATTATTCAACCAAAAATTATAGCAATCACTGGATCAAAATTTAAAATCTAAATGTTATTTCTTAAGTAATATAATTATTATTTTTACCAATTCAGATGTGCTCCTTTTCGAACTTTCTACACCCTGCAACAAAGCTCTAATATCAGGATATTTTAATCTTAAAAGCACTCAATTAAATGTAATGTAAGCGTTTAATTGACTATCGAAAACTACTAAATGGACTTTGATTAGTTAATGTATTTTACAGCTATAAATGATGGGATGAAATTAATATGGCTACCGAAACTAGCAAGTGAAAAAAATAAAATTGAGTTGCCAAAATTAAAATGACCATACTTAAAATGGCATAGAACATATAATAAGTTTGTGAGAGAGAATAAATTTGTTCTTTTTAGTATTTTAAATTATATGGCGCTTTGAATTTTTTATTTTACATATATAAATTACTTTTAATAGTTTACCTTCTGGTTCATCAGAACCTACAGCATACTCTTCATTTCTTCTATATCCTCTCCACACTGCGATACTTGTTTATCTTTGGACTGGGCCACAGCTAGCTTGGTTAAAGTGCAACCCCTTCCCAATGCCCTTAACCGTCCTGGTTTATCTTGTCCGAGTACATGTACAAGAGCATCTCCACTGACATTCTGTGACGAACCGGAATGTGATAGGCTACCAAATTTTTTAATCTCCTCCTACATAAATAAATACAAATAGATAATGTACAATGGTAAAATTATCGTAGTTTCGGACAATTTTTTATATACAGATAAAATAAAAAAAATTACAATAGCATTTCCAGCTTCCGCGGTCACTGGTTCACCATTTTTTTTATGTGAGATTTAATCCAAACATCAGCTCTAGTTATGGACGATGGACTTGGACTTTCTTTTTTCTAAATTTAGGATAACATTAAATAAAAAACTGGATAGGTATAAAATAATATTAAATAAAGCTATACTTAATTAACTAACCATGTCTTCGGTCAATCTAGCCATTCCCTTACGACCAGTTGTGTGTGGAAATTGTTTATCCCTAAGGGTCGAATATTTCTCACTTCGTTTCTGTAAAATAGAAAGATATATTGTTGATATATTGTTATAGGATAATGGCAGCTTCGTTGTTTGAGAAAGTGAAGAGTGACAGAGAGAAGTTGATATATTGTTATAGGATAATGGCAGCTTGGTTGAGGAAGTGAAGAGTGACAGAGAGAAGTTGTTTGAGAAGTGTTTGATAAAGGCAATGTAAAGAAGAAACATGGATACTTTGTTTTGTAAATAGAGAACAAAAACTTGAAAACAGTTGCTTGTAGTAGAGGAAAATTCAATGTATCAGAAACTAAAAGACAAATGAATTAAAACAGTGAACATAATATCAAGTGAAAACAGTGAGCACAAGAAACAGATATGTAAAAATGAAAACTAAAATCTAAGATGCAATGCAATGTTTTTTGTTTTATTTTTGTTTTTGGGTATATGCAATGCAAGCTTATTGAAGTATGAAATGCAACAGCAATGTAAAACAGAAAACGAAACGCAAAAGCCAGGAAATGAAATGTAATAGCAAACTAGTTGAAAATTCCAATGCAAGATGAAAACAAATCCAACAATTTTTTTAATGCAGGATAACACAATACAAAACCAAACACACAGCACTAAACTGAACTAAATTCAAGTGAACAAGAAATGTGTACAGAATGAACAAAGTTAAAATGGAAAGTGTTGAGTTGACATGCACACAAGAACAAAGAACAAAAATGCACAGTGAACATAAATGCAAAACAAATGAAACGCAAAATGTTTTCTTTTTTTTGAGACTAAAACAAAACCATATGTGTTATTGGATAATAAAATTGTTCTTTTGAAAATGATAATCAACTCTGCTATGCAAATAATCATATGTGTTATTGGATCCCAATCATTAACTTTTAAAGTGTTCTAGCAAATAAAATAGTGAATAGTGTTACCTTAAACCCCGGACTTGTTTTCGCCTTCACAAACCTTCTCCATTCGTTCATGCTTTTGATGTTGGTAGGTTTCATTTTTAGTCTTTCCTCTTCGTTCTCCGCTTTATTTAATTTTCGAACCAATTTACTTTTTGATGATCTCCAAATTACTCCCATTTGTTGAAATACAGCTTTTCTTTGCCAATCCTCTTCCAGTTTAAATCTAATCTGCAACAATACATGAAAACATGATATTAAAATCAAACAACAGCCATATGTATGCATCAAACAATTTTTTTCAGCCAAAACTATAATACGTGATGTAACAATGTAGCAACGTAGCAACTTGCAAATAGATGTATAAACAACAAAAACAATTTTTAACTCATACCTGAATCGATTGCCACAAAACAACTTTTAACTCATCACTTAGATTCCTCCGATCATCAAGTGTGTATGGAACCAGCTCCCGCACAAGCGGTCCAAGAAAAGAGGATAAATGTACTGACCCTTTCCCTATTGGTATACCTATATCATTGAACTCAACTTCAATTCGATCCTGACTGCTTAACGGGAGTCTTTTTGCTTTTGCTGGACCTTTACCGCCTCTTTTCCGAGATGTAATTCTGGATTCAGCTTCACTTGCTCTCCCAATTTCTCCCTCAGCATCATCAGTTTGTTCAGGAAGGATTTCATTTTCTGAGTGAAGTCCTTCTTCATTTGGGTCGGAGGGGGTAACAGGTGGCTCTTGTTCTTTGTCTTCATTGCAAACAATGGCTTGCTTCTTAGCGTTGACTGTTGGTTCTTCACTGTCGGTGCAACCACCAGCTGGAATCTTAACCTTTTTCTTTGGATTATACTTCCGCTTTGACTTATACTTCTGAGATTCCTCATCTGCCTTTCTCTGGTTGCGAGTACGCACAAAGCTTGAATGCATCTTTTTTCGCAAATGAAACAAAAAACAGTAACTTATTTTGAGAATACTTCATATAAAGGATAGTTAATTGTATCTATTATGTAACCTTGAATACAATAGTTATTAATACATGTATATGAACTCTGTAATGTAAACTTTGTAAATAATCACATTAATACTTAATAATGGAATAATCAAAACATATAATTTCTGTAAATGTATATTAATATGTTTTCTATGCTTGCATTTACAAATGAAGGTACCTAACATCTAATATAAAAAAGCACAACACACTCAACAAAATTTGCAACCTCTCACAAACACAAAACATAGCAATGCTAACTCACACAAGCACACAGTACACAACATATTCACAAACCCAACTCACCCTACAGACAGTCAGACAACCCTCACAAACACATATGTAGACTAACTACCCACTTACCTTATCAGTCACTATCCTCTGGTTATCACTCACTGTCTTTCGAGTTCCGATTCTTTAATATTATTTATCCGTTAATATGGAGCAAATACTTAGTACTTTAAGCAATACCATGCTCAAGTATTTATTTTATATAGTAGATAAATGTTGTGTAAAAAAAGATAGTATTAATATGCACCTTATGTAAATGAAAATATTCCAAAGTTGAAAAATTGTATTACATAAACAGTTTTACAGTGCCTTATGATCTGAGTCTGGGAGAGGACATGCCCAAATCATAGTTTGATATCATATAACTCATAAAGAAATATGAATACATTGTTGTAGTTACATACTAAATCTATCAAAAAACAACAAAATATGCCCAACTTCCAATTATGGACCACATATGTCAAAGGAAGATTATCAAACAAACATTAGCTTGAATCGCTATTAGACTAGAAAAAATATGCTAATGATTATGTAAAGAAAAAGAAAAAGGGGAGGAAATATTTACTTAAACTAAGAGAAACATGCAATACTTATAACCGAAAAATATCACCGAATGCTAGAAAATAAATGTGTCCACTTCATAATTTAATTTGTTCTTATATCAGCAAAAAGATAACTATAGAT
Source organism: Allium fistulosum (assembly GCA_030737815.1). Lineage (NCBI taxonomy): Eukaryota > Viridiplantae > Streptophyta > Magnoliopsida > Asparagales > Amaryllidaceae > Allium > Allium fistulosum. The sequence continues at coordinate 1,240,500,747 of CM060903.1, read as the reverse complement.
TATTTCCAAGCTAAAGTACAAATCCTTTAGACACATCTTCCCAAGCTATCTAACCCTATTGACATCCATGAAACCATTTGGCACATCTTCCTAAGCTAAAGTAGAAATCCTTTGGAAGTTAAGATAAACATAAAATTACTTCTTTCCTTTTGAGAAAACAAAATATTTTTCATCAAAATTAAGTAAGGTGTAATTAAGATGTTATTACAAGGGAAAAAAGTATCTTTTGACAATTATGCAACAGGGAACAAACTTGGCATAGGAATGGAATTAAATTCAACATAAACATAATATTAAATTTGATTTGACATATCAAATCCAAATAGAGTCAGACAAAAAAGAAATGTTATCAAATCATTGTGCATGAATAAAAGAAGTCATGGAGAAAATAAGTAAATGTACAAGGAGAAGGGAATCATTCTTGAATGTGATTCTAAATGTTAGAATGATGTGAAAATGAGACTTGAGATGGAATGAACAAATTTAATGATGCATGCTAGAGTAGAAATGAAGATCCTCAATCAGAAGCTAACCATACATCTTCAAATGACATATATGTAAGGTTTAATGCTAGGTTTTGATTCTTGAGTAGTAGATAGAACAAAGGTGGTAAATGTCAAAGCTGTCATGAAACAAGGAAAAGAAACTACTTGATTGTAATACATTTTTCAAATGATAGTACAACAAATTTTATAATCTACTCAAGTAGAACATATAATCTACTCAAGTATGCCTTCGCAATCCTCTCTAACATAACTAACATCTTCATCATCCATTTCGGTTATTTCGTTATCTTCCACGACTTGGATATCTTCCTCGATGCAATCGTGATCCTCTAAATCATTAAAACTTCTTGATGGTGCTTTCATTACAACATACCAATTAGAAACATCATTCTCTCTTGAATAAAATACTTGTCTTGCTTGAGATGCAAGTATGTATGGATCTCGTGAAAACGATGCTTGCTGTAAATTAACAAGAGTGAACCCATCATCATCAACTTTTACTCCATTTCCTTTATACGCCCAACGACACTTAAAAACTGGAATATAAAACGTATGATAATCTAATAAAATTATATCTGTCAATATTTCATAGTAAGTGACCACATCAACCACTTAGGACATATCTTTTGCACTTGCTCTACACATAGTAGTCGCATCAAAAGTCACCCCACAATTCTGAGTTTCTCTCCCTACATCTTTTATATGAAAACATTGCTCATTGATGATATATCTGTTGTAAGACATGGCATCATCCTTCGGACCAAAAGCAATCCATCTTAACATGTCATCATGATCCTTGGAGGTAATAGGTATCTACAACAAATTTTATTTAGCATGTATTTATAGTAAGATTAATAGTCAAAAGACAATATATTTGAAATCTAACTAACCTTTCTTTTAATCCAATCGGCAAATTTTTTTGTATGTGTTTCCCAAAGTAAGGTCGCATTTTTTGTCATGCGTGGGTCTGACTTTTCTAATTTCTCCAAATGCAAACTAGTATTGAATAATTGATTATAAGTTATATATAGCATTACGAACACATAAAAATAATTAAAACAATATAACATACACTTATTCTATAAATGGTTCCACCACAGCCATATTCATTAACACGGCTAAATGAGCACTTTCTTTGTCATTAACTGACAGTTTAACTGTCTTGGATATTGAAATCGGATGCCCCTCGAGTATTACACTTCTTTCATAATCTTCATTTCGAGCTTCTTTCTCCTTTATATGCCCTGATTTTTTCAAAAATTCATCGAAAAACATCATGGATTCTTTTGCAAGATAGGATTCTGCAATACATCCCTCTGGTCGTGCATAGTTTCTGACATAGTCTTTAAGTGTCTTCATGTATCTTTCGAATGGGTACATCCAACGAAAATGAACCGGTCCACACATTAGTGCTTCTTTTCCAAGATGAATGGATAAATGTACCATTATATCAAAAAAAGATGGTGGGAAATATTTTTCAAGCTCACATAAAACTTCAATAATCTCAACATTGATTTGTTCTACCTTCTCTCTATCAAGAACACGTTGACATAATTTGTTGAAAAAAGAACATAAGCGAATTATTGTTTTTATTGCCTTCTTTGCCATTAATCCTCTCGATGCTACTGGCAATAACTGTTGCATTAATACATGGTAATCATGTGACTTCAACCCGCTAATTTTGCAATCCTGCAACGAAATCCAATTTTTCAAATTTGAACAGTAGCCATCTGGTCCTTTGAAATCGTACAATCTTTTGCAAAATATTTTTCTCTCGGATTTTGACAACATGTATGGAGCCGGTGGAAGATATGTTTTATTCCCACGAGGTTGTGCATGAAGCTCACTTCGAATTCCCCAATCCTCTAAATCCTTTCTACAGTTGGTTCCATCTTTTGATTTATTACCATGCAACATCGTGCCCAATAGGCTTTCACCAATGTTTTTCTCCACATGCATCACATCTATATTGTGACGTAATGGAAGCTCCTGCGAAAACCAAAACTATAACGCATTATTGGGTTTTTCTTCTATTAAAACAATGAAAAATAAATAAACTAACCACTAACCTTCCAATAAGGCAAATCAAAGAAAATTGATCTTTTTTTCCACCTCGATAGCCCCATTTTTGTAGAATCGTTAGTATTATCATCTTCATCTTCTGTATCATAAACACACTTTCTCTTCTTACTTTTCTCTTCTTTTTCTTTTCCAAAATCATTTGGATAATCCTTCAACAATGCATGAATGTTTCTCCTAGTTAGTATTCTAGGAGCACTACCTTTCTCTATGGTGTTATCAAACAATGCCTTTTGTTTCCTCCGTGAATCTGAAGTAGGTAGAAATCTTCTATGACCCATGTAGACGCTCTTTCGACTATGATTCAACCAACGAGAATGGGTATTGACACCACATAATGGGCAAGCTTTTCCCCCCTTCACACGACATCCAGCAAGATTTCCATAAGCCGGAAAATTGTTAATCGTCCATAGAAAAATTGCATTCAGTTTAAACAAAGTTTTACTAAATGCATTATAAGCATCAACTCCATTACACCACAAATGATGCAAGTCTTCCACCAAAGGCGCCAAATATACATCAATATCATTCCCGTGTTGCTTTGGGCCTGGAATAAGTAAAGTTAACATAATATTTTCCTTCTTCATACACAACATAGACGAGAGATTGTATGTCACAAGCATCACTGGCTAGCAACTATATTTCGAACTCAACATGGAAAATGGATTGAATCCATCTGTAGCAAGACCAAGCCTAAGATTGCGTGGATCAGATGAAAAAGATTTATACTTTTCATCCACCATTTTCCATGTCGTAGAATCCACGGGATGACGCATTTTTCCATCGTTGCTTGTATTATTAAAATGCCATCTTAAATCTTCTGCCATCTTTTGAGATCTATACATTCTTCTAAATCTCGAAATTATTGGAAAGTATCTCAATACTTTAACTGGAATACCTTGTATAACCTCTTCAGTATCTTGATTTTTCTTCCATCTTGAAGAACCACATTTTGGACAACTTTCTAAATCTTTGTATTCTTTTCTGTAAAGGAACAGTCATTCTCACAAGCATGTATCTTTTCAAAACCCATGTCGAATGCTCTAAGAAATTTCTTTACTTCATATAAGTTTTTGGGAAGCACGTTATCCTTCGGCAGAAATAAATGTTGCACAGTTAAAAGCTTATCAAACCCACTATCAGACAAGCCAGTCTCACATTTAAGATTATACAAGACGGTGATAGCAGATAATTTTGTGTGATTTATGCAACCATGATATAATGGAGTTTCTGCATCTTCCAAGTTCTTGAGTAACTCATCCTCTTTTCTTTGAGAATTAACATTATCTTTATCATCATAAAAAAAAACTTGATTCAAAAAATCTTCATCTTCATAGTGAATCATCTTGAATAGATCATATACATCAAACGTATTTGTTTTCTTCTCTACATTTATCTCTTCACCATGGTTAAACCATACACCACCCATGTATTTAGGATCCATTCCTTTTATAATTAAATGTTCAACGATGATTTGTTCATCATGACGACTAAGATTCCGACAATCCTTGCAAGGGCATAAAATTTTTTCTACACTTCTTTCATTCCTCTTTGCAGCATTCACAAAATTCATTGCTCCTTGTCGGTACTCTATACTAGTTCTATGAAAAAAGTAAAACAAATAAAAAAATTGAGCTTTAATATTAGATTCTATGTTATAATTCTCAAAATACATATTAAGTTAATCATGGTTTTATCACCTGCTTAAAAAAACCCAGTCTTTTTCCATTTTCGACATATGAAGGCAAATAAGTTTCCAATCTTTGACGTATAAATTGGTTATCTATTGTAATCAAAAAAATAACTAGACGTTGAAGTTATTACCCAAAAAAACATCCAAGCATCTTATAAATAAAGCACTATCTGGAACATTGGTAACACGCCCATAGTAAGGATAATAAACAACAATAAACCACATAAAATGAATAATAACAGAGATAGCATGTGCTGCAGTGAATGAAATAACAGAGATAGTTTTTATTTTTAGGATACTGCACACATGAATCAAACCCTGTTCACAAGGTTACATAGATTTGTTTTTCTTCGTTTGGTGACTGAAATTATGACACATTTGCTGAAAATATAACACATATAGATATGTATCAGTGAGATAACTCCATGTGACCATGTAAACGCATCTGCCAGAAAATTATTTATATTGTGAACGCACAAAAATGTGAAGCCATTCAGCAAATGGTAATTAAAATTGCATATAAAAAAAACATATTAAACATGAGTAATCCATACAAAACACATTTTAAACAATCAGTTATCACAACACATAACATAATAGGAACACAATTGACACTACATGGTAGAAACTACCGTCTTCAATTTCAATACATCACTCATCACTGAAAATTGACAACTTAGCACAATAGTGGAACTCAACACATACTACTGTCATGTCAAAAAATCATAAAAATATTTATACATCACTGGAACTTAGCATAGCAGCAACAAACACAACAAAAAACCACAAAAAGTTGGTTTATAGTACGAACATATAAACTTACAAATGCAAATAAAAAAAATTGGTTTATAGTTCGAACATAGACCATAAATGCAAATAAAAAAATAACATAAATTGGATACAATTAAAGCAAGCACATCGCACTAATGATCCAAATAAAGTTAACTCAGAAAGTAGATGAAAAAACCGGTACCATAAACATGAAATCAAACAAAATCATTATTATTGTATAGGTAAACATTAAATTGAATAATTAAATTGAACTTATTGTACATAAACATAAAAGCATAACAAAATATAAACCGCAGAATATATACTTACACATTCTTGTGTATGTTTCTTCACGAATGCGGGTGTGGATCTTCCATACCGCCTTAAATGAAGTCGTACTGGTTGGAAAATATACGAATGTTTAAAAATCAAAATATTATCTTTCAAATTTCTAGTCTGAAACTAAGAAAATATTTCAAGCTCATGAAAATAATAATGAAATAGTAGAATATCACATCAGCAAGTGTACTTTATAATTCGGTAATACATTTTTCATCAGCAAATATAGTGTAGATTAGCACTTGATAGGCAAGCAAATTCTTTTTGTTGCAAAATAAATGTTAATTTTGGACGGAACGCGCTTGTACATGAACAAATGCAATGAATAAAAGCAGTTTGAACAATCTAGATATTTCAAGCAGCCTACGACAACAACAATTTGAATACTTAACAAATTTGTGTAAGAATGATACCAAACTAAAGTTGATTAAAATTACTGAGAGTTTGCTGTTACTGTAAAATATATATGGACACATCCTTTATTTTTATTTCAAAAATACCAAAGATGTTAGTATGAATTTTATAAGTGTGTGTTAACATTGGTTGCTTGTATTATTAGTTGTTGCATCCATATAGCTCTACTTGTCCATCACTAAGGTCCACATTACAAAGACAACCACTACTAAGGTCTACTTGACAGTATCATTTTATTTCTTTTTGCATTAAAAATTGTTCTCCTAGCCATGTTGAACGATTTATTTTAAGAACTAAGCAAGAAAAGATTTCATGAGTGAAAGTAAATCTTGGCATTGAAGTTTATGAAAGTACCTATAACTTTTGAGGAACAGAAATAGTGTACAAGGTCCAAACTGTGAATGAATATATGGTAATACATATTTGTATTTGTTATTTCCTTGTAAAATAAAAGGCAGACAAATTGCTTTCTTTATTAAGTAGTATTGTATCATTTCTATCAAATTTTACTATTTGTAGAACCAGAAAAACACATGTTTCCAACCAGTAATAGATTGCTCATCCGGTTTCGTTAACTAATAAATCACAATGCAAACAATCACAAAATAACGGAGCTACCCTTGCAGTAACGACGTCAGTAATCACAAAATAACTGAGATACCCTTGCAGTAATTACAATGCAAACAATCACAAAATTTCTTTAACACGGCAGTAAAAATTCTATTTTTTATTGAAAATATCAAAACAATAAACTGTACAATTACATTCTAAGATGTAATCACAAACAATCACAAAATAAAACCTACAGTAATCACAAACAATCACAAAATAACTTGCAATATAATCTATAATAACTTGCAGCATCAATAGATTAATAAACCTAACGAACAATTAGAAAAATTCACAAACAATTTTATGCGCAAGCTTTAATCACAATCAGAAAATCAATTTATAAAGATCAACCTAAATATACCTATTTAGGGCACCGCTAGGAGAAAAACATGTTGGAGAGCTACCACAATGATGTGGAGAGGAGTAGATGCAACGATGAAAATAAACAACGATGTGGAGATGAGTGATGTGGAGAGGAATGGTTGAATCAAAAGCGATTTGGGAAATTATTTTGAAGCGATTTGGAAAATTTTGTTCCTTAGGTTTAGAAAATTTATAAGTGTTAGATAATTTAATGATAGGGAATGTACTGGTTACGTTTATTAGACTTAGGCGGAAAGATTTTGGTAAGGCGCGAAAGGTAAAATAATTTTTGCCGCGTTTTGACTATAGGGTGAAATGTTTTTAGTTGCATTCACAAATAAATGCTACCAATTTATGCAACCAAAGGCTAGTTTTCTTGTAGTGTACTAGCAAATAGATCATACATATTTATTATAGGAGGATAATTCTTTTATCAGTTGATAAGATGCATTCAATTGATATTGCTTATTAGATTTTGTTATCATTCGTTGATCTAGCCAATTGGAGGAATTTACTGATTGTGTAGATCATTTGAATACATACATGACTTTAGGTCATTCAACATTTATGTTGATTGAATTTTAAATCACTGAATTATATCTATGCATAATCTATAAGATCAGCTCATAACAAACTTCAAGTTGTTAGTTGAATATCTACATATATACGTGCGTCCACTTATTACATATATATTATAAATTTGCATATTCTTTCTCATTTGAGTTAGTGATTTTTGGAACAAACTATTACAACTATTAATTTCTGTTTATAAATCTATGTCAATGGGAATCCTTCAAGATTGCATGATAATGTTCAAAACATCTGGTTTGGAACCATATTGAACTTCTGGTTCAAATAAATTATATACACAACTTCAAGTTGTTAAGTTTTATTCCTCAATTATATCTCAAATATCGCTTTTAAACATTAATTATGATTACTTATAAGAGAACGATACACAGTTATAATTGCATATAGACATTTCTACACATCTCTTCTGGAGAGTTCAACAAAAGAGATATACTTACACAAAGAAATAAGAGTAGCTTCTGGACACTTGAAATTTTATAAAAATATGCAATTATATTAGTTGCACATATAGATCTCTTCAAGACGGTATTTATAGCTTTCATGAAATGTATGATATGACATATAGACTATCTCTTCAAGAGAATGTTTAAAGATATTTCTTCAAGAAATGGTTATACATATAATATTTCTTATGAAATAATATCTATGACCGTGACTTTTAGCATATAATTAGACACATGAACATAGAATAGTGTATTCTAGAGATAGTTTGATATCTTATCTATTTGGGAGGTTTGATATAATCATAATGAAATATATGATACACATTACATAGCTCTTAAATTTGAAGTTAGAATCAGATCTAAACTAAATTGGAATCCATCATCATCAAATTTTTATACATTTATTTGGTTTAATAAAATTACCAAATATATAAACAAATCTCTTAGAGAGATATTTTATCGTTTCCAAATGTATAAGTCTCTTCTAGAGATATTTTACTATCACCACTTCAGGAGCAAACTTATTTCTTCCAGAGATATATATGCAAACTATTAGAATATAATATCAATATATAATATTTCTTTTACATAAATTACATAATTACTACTTTTACAGTAGCATAAAATATCCCTGCTAGAGATTTTTGTTGTAACTGCTTTTGAAATGTCATATCAAACTTTAAATACAGTAACAAAATTAGATGCACCAAATGAAAGTAAGATGCAAAAGATAAAACCACTACTTCTGGAGTGTGCTATTGGTATACAATACCTTTTTTTTATTTTAGAGACAAATTATTGTTATTACTTCTAAAGTTTTATATGATATTCCTTAAGGGAATATAGTATTTCTTTCTAAGGGATTGCAATCTAACAAAAATAAATTTTCTATAACATCTATTCTACGATGTTGGATTTTGCAATATGAATTTTAAAGAAAACATCTCTTCAAGAGATTAATATACACACACATCCATAAACTTAAATAGTATGTTATATGATTTATCTCATCTGGATAATACTAAAATGTATTTCGTCGATTAAATAGTTTGACTAATGCACCCAAAAATAATTTGTCAAAAATTTAGGTTTTATAACATAGTGCGATTAGTAAAGATCAGATCTATATTTTGATATATCAATGAGAAAGCAACATAGAGAATAATTAAATTAAAGCTGCACATTTTGAAATGAAATAATATTTCACATTGCAGAGAACTCATAAATGGACCATGTGTACTTTTACATAATTGGAAGTATGTATAATGGGGAAAACATTTTAAACTAACTACAACATATAAACTGAAATGAAAAATGAGTAATATGGACTAAAATGTCATTTGAATTCATATTTTATAAATAATGAACATCCATTTTCAAAGCTAAATTAATAATTAATTTTCAATTCAAGACATATTTGAAATTTCATAAGCACAATATCTTCAGGATATTTGGTCAATATAATATGTAAATGCAAAGATGTAAGTAAGATATAACTCATTTGGTGATTTTTGAAATCTCTTGAACGCGCTGTCATAATCTTGTGTTAAGATGTATTTATCTCTTTTAACTTCTTCAAGAAGTGTAATCTTAACATTTCACACAGTTTCAAGAAAGTTTCGGGTTTCTAATTCATGAACTTCAAGCTCATTAATTTGTTATGAATTTCAGATTCTCAAAATTTGCGTAAACTTCTTGTTTAGAAACTTATACATTTCGACTGATAAAAAAAATAACTATAAGATTTCAAGTCATAGACTTTATCAACAAATCATTACATAATTCAAGATTTCAGGTTTCGGATCGAGTTATACAACTTCTGGTTGAAAAAAAAATTCTTTGCACAACTTCAAGTTGTTGTTCAAACTATTTCTTTCATTATATCGAGCATTGTTTGCCAAAATAAATACACCAAATAATAAACCATATGTCTATTCTTATTCCAAACATAAAAATACAACATCATTTAATTTACTATCGCCAATGCATTTATGATGATAAGGTAATTTAATTTATTACTATGACGATAACATTTAATGCATTTATGATTTAAAAAAATGAATGCAATTTACCATTATTGCGGCCTAAAATATAAAATATTGTCACAACGAATTGATTCCTTTACAAACAAATAAATCAATCTAACTAACGTTAACTGCAGGTTCTCAACTTTTATTTCAAATGCTACAAATTAAGTTTATCATGTATGCTTTCATTAATGTTTCCATTCACTTCGGGTGTGCTAAATCAATATTAATATTGGATCTAAACTTAATATGATCTTCTAAATACGCATTATTCTTGCATATGTTTCTCTAAGAAACAATAAAATATTTCTTCTGGAAATATAAACTATATATATATATTTATATATATCAAAATCATTTCCAAATTCAAAATCCAAATCAAATAGTTTTCAAAATGAAAACTTCATTTACCAAATATGTATAGATTACTTAGATCTATTTCAAAGATTTTGATAAGACGTATTGTTGAAGTATATGTTGGTTTTGTTATCTTTTCGTATCCTTGATCCATGAATGTCGAAACGCCATAATTTTTTGCAATCATGATCTACTCATCATCTCTGCGGAAAATTAGTTTATTTTGATAAATTTAGGATATCAAAATTTGTTATGCAACATATTACTCACCAAAACTATTTATTATAGTCATTGATTTTAAAGTATAAATTTTTGATAGGCTAGAGGTATCGAATAAACTAAAATTTGCAAAGATAATATTCATGATATGTAAATCATGCCTGCAAAATATTGTGCAACTCGACACTCATAGATCTTAGAAACGGACATGGAAGCACGCATGCACAACACATTGGGTTACCACACATGCGCATGTTTGTGGCTTTATGTTGCATTTTGTTGTTGCCTACACTCAAAAAAAAAAAAAAAAGGAGCCCGCGCTTTAAATAGGTTTACATCAACATTAACACAAGTCAAGTCGAAATAGAAGTTAAGCTAAAAAAAAGATAGCTGGAGCTGGTTCGGGGTATCGTTTTGGAAGAACTAATTTAAACTTGAATTTTACAAATTAATTACTTTACAAAAATCCAGTGAAGACTGCAAGATTCTTGATAAACAGAAATGAATTCACTAAAACTTCAATCAAGTCGCAAAAATATCTTTATGTAAAAGCAAAAAAATAATTTAAAATGGACCTAACCCTCTCATTTTCTTTAAACGTATGACATGCAGAATTTCATATACGATCCAATATCGTAATCTAATTTTTTTGTGCTAATTAATGCAAAAAATTTCAAGTAAGGTAGCTGTACTAGCTAGCCCAATAGAAGCTCCGTGCATACATCTTACACACCAATCACAATGCCCTAATCCTATATAAGAATATATCGCACACAGGATATGGGCATGACGAAAGGATGTAGAGATGTAAAAAATATACTAAAAAGTTAAAAGTAAACACATTCGTTGATTCTATACAATCAAAATATAAGGGTAAGTTATTGTTTATAGGATGCAGAAGAGCTTCTTTTTTTTTCACTAGAGGCGGTAACTAAATGAGGTGTTCTACCTACGACCTACTTGCAATATCATAATCAATTCAGTTACACACATTAAAATTATATAACACAACATAAATTGACTGTAACAACCCAAAACTTGGTAGCCATAATAAAAGGAGGCTGCTGTTCCCAGACAGAAAAAGAAGAAGATGACAATCCAGTCAGGTTCATCGGAGATGGTCAGAGCATCACTGGAGTCGATGACTGGATTTTGCAGGAAGGTAACATGTGCTTCAATGGGTGAAGACTTGGCGTGAGATGCAAGATATTGGTGTGTGTCAAGGTGTGCACGTGCACACCTTGACACACACCAATATCTTGCATCTCACGCCAAGTCTTCACCCATTGAAACACATGTTACCTTCCTGCAACATCCAGTCACCGACTCCAGTGATGCTCTGACCATCTCCGATGAACCTGACTGGATTGTCTGGGAACAGCAGCCTCCTTTCTCCATAATAATGGCTACCAAATTTTGGGTTGTTACATTGACCCGATCAACAAGTTTAATACATAAAATATTAAAATCTCAACTTTCTTTCGCTACATATGAACATCATTTAAGCAAAAACAAGGAAATTGCACAGATAAATTATCAAACTCGCATTTTGACCGACAACATAAAATTGATATAACAGTCGCATGTCGACAATTGACATACAAAAACATTGGGCAGACATCAAACCTGGCTGTTCTAAAGGTCAAAATTTAGCACATACAGGCAGACCGTGTAGCAAAGGCCAATACCGCTTGGCGGCATTTTATTCGATTACACCAAGTAACAATAAATCAAATAACCAGGAAAAAGAAAGTCCCAAATTACAAAGGACAGCTCAAAAAAGAGAATTGTATGTAAGGATGGTGCAGGCAATTGATGCTATACAAATCAACAAAGAAGGGAGCAGTGTGACGTTCAATAACCTGCTCTGTCCTAAATAACCAGCTAAAGTGATCGTGCCATCTGCAACGACTCGAGCCAGTGTTCCTGCCTCGGTTGAAAGCAGACCACCATTGTAGGTCCCACGTGCCAGTCGAGATGACATTACTTCCGATAGTAGTGATAGATTAACACCTACATATCAACGCTCTTTGAATTAATAAAACCCCATGTGAAGTAGAATTACTTTTTATTTATTATTTTTTTTTATTTTTTATTTAGGAAAAGGAAATATATATATATAAGCCAACTCCAAAAGCTGTCAACATGCCTGACAGGTAACCAGGGAGAACAAAAAAAAATAAAAAAACCCGCGAAACAAAAACATACGACAATACAGAAACAAAAGCCCTAAAAAAACTACGGAAGCAGGCGCGCATGAGTGGAAGACTTTTGTGTAGTTAAATAAATAGAGTGACAATGCAAGTAACAGGAATTTTAAAGTCTTCATATTGAACTCTATCCTCATTTTCTTAAATTATACATATAGGGCTAGGACCGGCTACATCTCATTTTTGCTACATTTCAAATCCCCTGATTTCAACCACATATTTCAATTTAAATAATTATATAAATGACAGGAGAGATAAACTATAATTATTCAAATCAAAACATGTCGGTGGATTTGAGGTCTAGCAAAATGAGGTGTAGCCGACCCTAGCCGTATATATATAATACTGTTGGTCAAGACTAGGTTGCTTATGTATATAATATGAAAATGTGGTGAATTACAATTGGTGAGTAGAAATAGGTAGACACATAGTGGGCAAATTATTGAGACACACATGGTGGGCTGCTTATAAAAATTGTAAGGAGGCTATTAACAGAGTAGCGATTCACGCTTTAACCCATTTTTTGCTATCAGTAATCATCGGAATTTGATAACTTTTTGTAGATGTGATCTACATATCATAAACATCATCTCTAAATAAAATAAAATAAAATAAAAATCTTATTCCGATACTTTCAACCCATTAAAATTAATTATGCAATATATTATATACCTAAAATACTTGCTGTAACCATTGCTCCTAAATATTACTTTTTGTGCTCAAAAGGTATCAGAATGAAGTAATTTTTAACAGAGATGGTTTTGATGATAGATATATTACACCTATAAAAAGTTATCAAATTCTGATGATTGAAGATAGCAAAAAATGGGTCGTGCATAAATTGGAGATAAAAAACTGGAATGTAGATTCCTCATACGCACACATTGTGAACAAATTAGGACGTGTAGATAGGAAAAGAAGATAATGCAAAAATCGGGGATAAAGAACCTGGTATGCTGATCACACACGTGCACACAAACACAAGCACGCATGTGCGCGCGTACATAAAAGATAGAGTGACTTAAGTTATCGATGTGAAGGCACTACTTGAAGAAAAAATGACCATTTTAAACTGATTATAATCTGATGCAAAATAAGTAAATATTTGTTCAACTTATAATAATGAGGTTACCTTCGAGCACTTCAGCAGACACAAAAGTAATGAGTGCTGAGCAAACGTACTGTGGCACAGTGTATCTACTTGTAACATGGAAGCTAAATATTATGCCCACTAACATCATGATTTCAGATGCTAGAAGTATTTGCCTGCAATATGCATAGAGTACATTATAGTTTTAATTTTGTTGGTCAGTTAATAATACAAAATGGTATAAATAATAGAAGATTCAATGCTGATTCCATTGATGGTTACAAAGTGGATAGTGAAATAACTAGTTCACCAGCAACCCCGACTTGGAGGATTATAAATCATCACTCAATGAATTTTATATGTTCATGCCTATATCGTTGAAAACAGTGTTCGGGTATACAAGTTATCTGAATACACAATCGAAGAACATGCATGCTTGTAGAGGCGGAGTGCACGTGTTACAGTAATTAAAGTTGTACTTGTGTAAGTAAATAGACAGAGACATGGAACAATGTTATTTAGCCTTTCGATACAGAAAATATATCTGAAACTGTATAGTAACCTGTCTTCAAACATATTGCTGATGTATGTCCCAACAATTGCATTGACCGGAAGAACAGTTAAGCCAAGTATAGCGAGAAATGATGCTACTGAACCAGTTGTCCAACCAAAGTAATATGTAGTGATCACACTTGATTCAGAAAGTAAAATTTCCATTGCATACTTGAGCATGAAATATATCAACAATTGTACCTAACATAAACGAAAAACGTGATGGCTGTGAAAATGGAAAATATAAACAAAGGAATTCATTATCATTTTTCAGTTGTTAATGATGCATAGGGTTCATAACTGATCTCCTATTTATGACAGTATTAAAGCATAAATCCATAAACTAACAAAATACATTTGCTGAAACATTCTGCAGCATATGTTCTAAAAATAAGCGATTAACCAGATGAGTCTCCTATGGATGTAATCGTCAAAATGTAATGAAAAAACAAAGTCCAACCTTCACAGATGGTGTAAGCAATCTGTATGCCGAAGCAATAGAATTTGCAGGTTTGCGAGAATCTGCAGAAGCCTCTTCACTATCATCAAGGTCATCGACATCATCTTCATCTTTCTTTTCCTCTGATGAGGTCAAGAGAAGAGGTTGTGCTATACCGCTCTCAATTTGATCGGCGTTGCTGATTCCTATTATTACGAATTAATATTGAATAGACATTCAAGACAATTAGTCGAGTGATACAACTTGTAGCATAAAATCTGAAACTATAGGAATACAGTATTATAATTAAACCTACCAGCAACTATACCCTCTTGCGGTATTTGAATATCATCTGTGTCACGAACTGGCTCTTTGAAAGATATTGACAACCAAACCAAGTACAAAAACCAAGCTACTGCCATGACCCATCCAGGTAAAGTGTCTTGATTTATTGTAACTCCGTATATCCTAAATTTTGTCTGAAGCACACCAGCAAGAGCAGGCCCACAAGCCATTCCAAGTGCACTTGCGCTCACAAAACCTGCTGATGCTTGTAAGCGTATTTTTTGAGGCACACAATCACTTATGTACCGCCGGTTAATAGCTCTTGCTGAACCTAGACTGTATAATGATAAAGTAAAAAAATAATTAATTAATTACTAGACAGCGTAAAAATGACTGAAATGCAAAATTCAAAATTCAAAACTCAACAATATATATATATATATATATATATATATATATATATATATATATATAATGCCTCAAGATACCTAGACTGTGTTCCGTGTTCTCTGTTGCAAATTTGCTTTTGGTATGTGCAACAGTGTATTATTTTTTGACAAATGAACACAAATGATTTGCAGCACTAGCATCGTAACTGACATCTATAGCATGTAGCTCAAATTTCAGTTTGAACACTTACCCACATAATAGGCGTCCAGCAATAAGAACCATTAAAGAATCCAAATCATAAGCCAACGCATACAAAACATTCCCCAAAAATAGCAAGATAGTGCTGAACACAAGTGGTCTGAAATACGATTTATTTGACCATGCACTAAAATAAACTGAAGAGAAGACTTGGGCCACAGCCATTGATCCGATAATAACACCACAAACCGTCGCTGCAGCACCAAGGCTTAAAGAATAGTCATCCGCTGTAGGAACTATAATGTATGTGTTGACCATATAAAGGAATGTACTAACCAAGTTCAATAGGAGGGACGTGAAATGATATTTATTGTCAACTCGATCTTCAGTTTCAATCGTATCAGTTGCATCTTCTTGTGCTATAAGTGCATGTTGCCCCAGAAAATGAAGAAAATTTGTTGTTCGTGTCAGTTTATCAACCGATGCCTTTATTAACTCGATTACAGGTTCCTATGTTACAAGGGGGAAAATGATTACTATGAAATGTGGTAACTAACAACTGATAAACATTAGCATGATGGTAAAGATACTAAATCGAAACTTGTTGAAAAAAAATAAAAGAATAAACCTTGAAAGCCGCTGATGGTTGGTCGTATATGGATAAGTAACTTCCATGATTCGGCTGAAGATCTGTTAGGTTTCGAGATATAGCTCCTACAACAGCTCCTATTCCCTACGTATCAATAAATTCAATCAAAATTTCAAGATGGAATAGTATTGAAAGCACGGGGTTAAAACACTATTTGATAAGTTTTACTACAATAATCTGTGTCCATATAATATTAGGATCAAAACCTGATGTTTCGACGGTATAGGACATAGTGAATTCAGACAATAATGTTATCCTAAAAGGATAGCACATCTGACCAAAACACATATATGCTCATAAAAAATACGCAAGGGTTTTGATTGCAGTAAGCCCTCCACTAATTACATCTAGTATGTGGTGTGGGTTAATGCATGGTCTCTTAGGAGTTTATGGACAGTGACCATTTAACCGGGGTATTCGGAAAAAAAAAATAGCAATGTTTCTAAACAAAATTTGTTTGATGCATTATAGTCGGGTAAATTGCACAAAACCTATACTATGTCCTCTTTTATTGACTTAATGAGTAATGACACATGTTCCCCATTCAAAAGCTAATCATTTTTATGTCATTTCTTATAACTTTTGGATGCGATGTTGATAAAAAGCTTCTCATCAGTAATCAATGGACCTAGAAGTTTTTATGAACTGTAATATTAATTAGATAAACTCACAAATAGAGTTGGAAATACTTAAATCTGAAGCTTTTAAGTTAACATACATATCGTCAATTGGACAAAGCTAAAGTATCAGTCTTTAACTATCAGATCATTAAAACACGGAGAAGAGAATAAATGTATATTTTCAAACGTATTCAAATAAAACAAGTCATGTAGTTTGCATATAGTAATATAAACACAATGTTACTATTTTGTATACTACTTTTCAAAAAGCAGTCATATAGCATCAATGTGAAGCTCGGTTAAAAAAAAAGCTGTAGAAACATATAATTACCACATGTTTGAAAACTTGCTGCACTTGTGAATATGGATGATTAGCTCGAGATGATAGATAATAATCTGTGAATCTATAACCAAATCGCTTATCAAATTTCTTTAGTATTTTACGAATCCCCGTAGCATTCAGATCAACAAATCTAAGCAGCTTCAAAAGATCATAACCAGCTGCCTTATATTGTTCTCGAAGTTCATTTATCTCAGATATGTCTGGCTGCTCTAAAAGAATATCGCGCTTCTCTCCCAATTTTTGAATTCTACTTGCAAGCACTCCTTGTTGTTCCAAAAGAAAAAGTACAGTCTTCTCAATCTGAAGGAAACAAATAATTACATATCCAAATCTTGAAATAATTAGTAAAGCTTAATCATACAAAAGCGAAAGTAGTACAAACATCAAATATGAGTTTTCTAATTTGATTAGTAATATGGATTGTTTAGTAGTCGTTGTATTATTCATCTCGAACAGACTATTGAAGATTTATCAATCCAAATTTACAAGAATTTCAAAAGCAAAATAACAAGTAGTTAACTGGAAAATGTGTGTTCAGAAGAAGAAAATATAACAATGAAAGTGGAACACTCCGAGGAATATAAATTGCATATCCCCAGAATTAGAATAGACATACATGTTATATAATATTACCCCGAGAATTAGAATAGACATACATATTATATCATATAACACATGCACACGTGCACGCGCCTGCGCACACGCAGGCGCGTGCACACACACATGGATATATGTACATAAATAAATATATAACAACTTTTCTACTAAAATAACATGGGGCCCCATTAGAAGAAGATGACTAAGTTTGGTTTAATATATTCAGTATACATAGGTATGTGTTGTACAAGGCTCCCATTTGAGCATGGTCTAGGATGGGCAAGTTGTACACAGTCTTACCCCAATACCGTATAGACTGTTTTCGAAACTTGATCAATAAATCAAGCACACACAAAAAATGAATTCAACGTTTAGCAAATAAAGTCCACAATAGGCTTAAAATGTGTCATAATATTTAAATGTGCAAAACCTAATCTTGGTTCGTCTTTCTGATCAACAAAGTTGGTATTCTGAAGCTAGTCGGATGATGAGCGCAGTTCGATGATCGGTGCTATAATTGGACCGACTCTACCATTTTTAATCGGTTGAGCCAGAGAATAATACACACTATGAGCTACCTGGGCTATAACTCTAGTCAACAACTTTATACATAAATACCACTAGGTATTAGCTTGGTAATGGTAATAACTCATCCTGTTTATCACCATAGGCCATTTATCCATCTTTTTATATTCAATAGACCTTTTCCTTTCTCATATTACAAATAGATCTAGAGACAAAGGGTATAAACAGAAGAACTTCAGGAGAATTTAGTCAATTTTTCTGCTTTGTTGATTGTTCTACTACCAACCAGTCTTTAAAATTTAAATATATTTCAATAATTGCAGCTCTACTTTACTCATTTTTTAAATTAAACTCTTTCTCCAACTTGATTGGACCTCACTTGTTCCTTAATATTAGTTGGAATTGTTAGTCAAATATCAGCTTATATGTTCTTGTATAACAAGAAATTTAGGTAATCCATGGCCGTAAATTTAATATTGTTAGTTGATTGAGCTAATTTACAAGTTTTCATTTAACACGAAGCAACTTATAAATTATAAAAAGCATTTAGCCTTAGTCTCCACCGATTCCTAACTTTGCTCCTTGATTGAACAGTAGGAAACAATTTTTATATTGAGAAAAATGGATAGCAGTAAATAATTAAAGTAAAATAATGCAATGCAAAATGTAAATGACCCGGTTTATATCCTGGTTCAATTGTTTTATCTAAGTCCACATAAAAAATGCTGATATGTTATTACCTTTTTATTGCGGATTACAATAATGGAGTACGTAGGAAAAATAAAGTTTGTCGCCTTTTTAGCGGTGTACGTATGCTACTTACATGTGACAAACTCCTCCAAATCAGAGGATATTTTCGAGATCTCTGCATGCGTATGAATTGACTACTTGCTTCCACCGCTTCGATTTTTTTAGGCTTGAGACTCGGTTGTGATGAATGGTCCAAGCGGGCATACTTTCAGGTCTTGAGAGGGATATTTGAGAGTTACAAATGCTATTTCAAATCATACAAATTTTCCCTTATCCTTCAACCTTCCTATGTGTGTATCCATGTGTGTGTATTGGGCACAACGGTTATGTCACCCGCATGGTGATCTGGATGCTCAGGTTCGAGTCCAGAAACAGCTTCTTCGCAATGCGAGAGAAAGGCTGCGTACTTTATCGACCTTCACAGAGCCCGCTGTCGTGTAGAAACCTTGTGCATTGGGTTCCACCTTTATGTGTGTGTGAACGAGGCCTAAAGTTGAAATATTTTTTCCTCGGTGACTATAAATAAGGGTTGTCCTATATTTGTGTGTGTGTTTTTGTAATTCAATCACGCCCCTTGTATCTGTAAATTATTTCAACATTTGCATTTCTAAA
The DNA here is from genome assembly GCA_030737815.1 of Allium fistulosum. Taxonomy (NCBI): domain Eukaryota; kingdom Viridiplantae; phylum Streptophyta; class Magnoliopsida; order Asparagales; family Amaryllidaceae; genus Allium; species Allium fistulosum. Next base: position 1,240,481,073 of record CM060903.1, on the reverse strand, counting down.
TTAAATTTACATCATTCTTCATGGCATGCATTCCGTATTACTAATTTTTTGTTTGAACCATAGACGTGAATTCAGAACTAGATGCATCACATTTTAGAATGAAAATTGTTATTTTGCAACAAAATTAACCCAAAACATTGCCACTAGGTAAGCACCATATGATATAATAGTAAGTCAAAAAAAAAATCATCCCTCCACAACCTTCTAATTAATAATTTCATTTGATTCATCTACATTATCTTTTACATACCTGATTTTTAGCATTATCTTTTACAATATAATTGTGCAACGCACAGGTCGTGCACTGGAATATCGATGTGTGTGCATGTATTTCAGTTTTCAAACAATCATACATATCGAAAGCCAGACATCTGAGTTTTACTTCTACCTAGTATTTGTATATCTGAAAATATGGGCATGTCACCCTCTAGATCCATTGCTCCTCCCTAATTGAATTGCCTTCACACAGACAAATGCGCAAGCACACGGGCGTGTGTGCACGGATTCATGCACGCACGTGCGCACACACGTGTGTGTGTCTGTATGTGTCTCTGTGTGTGTGTCAACAAATATTAGAATAGATATTGTAAAGGAAGCGGAAGTCGGAAAATGGAAAGTGGGAGGAAAAGTCGGCAAAAGGGTAGTGGGAAGAGGAGACATGAGGAGATGATAGGGCAAAGGCGGTGACAATGAGGGAGTGATGATGGGAAGTAGTGGATTAGCATTTTGGGAACAGGATATAGTTTTGTTTTTATAGCAAAAGATTTAAGAATTTTGAATGTATTTAATAGAGGAAGGGGAACATAATATCCACTGCATTTTGTTCATATTTTACATTTCAATTTCTTTATTTATTATCCAATTATGCATTTATCAAAGTTGATTTTTTATTTAACAATTGCCTAAAAGTGAGTGTACCTGGTCATCTAACATCCTTGAGAACTCCTTTAGAACTTGGCGGCGATTTTTCGCACCACTCTGGAGCTGTTCACTATATTGCCGAACTCGTTTTTTCATCAACTTGTAGTTAATATAGTATCTGCAAGAAACATTAACATAATCATATTCCCAGTACAATAAGGAAATTATTTTATCACTATAATATGAAAGTTCATAGAAACTTCGTCCAAAACCTTTATCATCTGCATTTTTTTTCCATATCCAAATCTTGTTTGATCTCTAATTTCACTCGTTTTGTCTTTAAGTTTTCATGTCATAAGTGCAATAGATACAAAATATAACACTAAAAATATAACTTTCTGTACAAACCAAATTTAAAGCTTGTTTTCACCGTTAATCGTCTATACAATTCTCCCATATCATATGAAAAAATAAACAAAAATAAGCAGTTGTGATCTAATCTTTAATGTTTGATCATAGAAATCTTTAAATCGCAAGATGATCAACATTTAATTTGAACAAATCTACTGTCTGTAAATCCACAACAAATAAATCAAAAGATTGATAAACAGATTCATCTAATGAAGCAGATGGTTTACAATCTTAACTTAATTTAGTTTCCAAAATACAATTTTGAAATGTACTTCTTTGCACCAAAAGTGTGACAAACACCCAATCGATATATAGGCTTGTAATAGAAATAAAGAAACTGAAAATGAGGAAATAACACAAGAGATTTATGGTGGTACGGCATAGAACAATAGCTTACGTCCACTGTCAATTTTGTTAATGATTTATGACTTTCTTTACGACATTGATTTTACAACTCGGTTGCTTACAACTTGGGTAAGAATCCAACAGAGCCTCGGGGTAAAATCTAATAATTCAAAAAGTAAGAAAAGTATCTCGTTTTTGTGCGCTCCTTCCATTTATAGACGAAGATCTACGAGATAAGCTCTGAAATCTTCTTACCACGTTCTCCACGTTCAACATAAGACTTCAAAGAAAGATCGTGACCAACTCAGCAAGTTGAGTGTCAACTTAGTACCAAGTTGAGCTTCACAGCTCGGTGTCGAGTTATGGGTCTTCCCAACTTCACGTGCCTCGCTTTATTTTCCATTTCTTAAGTAAGTTGCATGATGTTAAGCCATCGTTCAGCTTCAAGTCCTTATGAGCTTTTGCTTTGCATTATCTCCAACTTCTAACATGTGAAATGTTGACCGGCAACATTAACTCTTTACTGAGTTAAAGGGTACAACTCGATACCGAGTTGTGGACTTAGTTCATATTTTGTCTCTTGACTTGACTTGTCTGAGGGATGGTTGAGTGCCTTCTAAAAACAAGCGGGGTTCAGCACCAACTCTTTAAACTTCACCTGAATTCTGTTTTCGAGGCTTGAACTTCTGAGTTCCTTCGTCTATTTACGATCATTCAATGGTTCTGACTCGTCTAGATATTGCTTGGTTCAAAAGTAAAATAACAATTGCCCTCCTAATTTGTGTTAACAAGGCATGCTTTGAATCAAGACAAGCTATCGACTTCACACTCTAATCTAAATAGATGTCATAATCCTTTGAACTGTTTTCACAAAGCAATACGTCTTTTCTAGATCGTCACATTGCCTTAAACAATTATGGATTCATATCATTTACATAATATAAGAGCTGCAATATTCTATTCAGAGTTGTCATTCGGGTCAAGAAATTCTGAAGGTCCTTTCTTTCAATCGGTTAGGTAGGATATCATCTCTCCCAATCGTTCGTTTCTATTTTCATTTTCATTGCTTGTTACTCTTTTTCCTTTGTTTTTCAGCTCGATATCGAGTCGTAGGCTTTGGCTCGGTACCTAATTTAGCTGCGGGTTTCAAGTGTTCAAGCGTTCATATAACACTTAAATTTTTTCTTTACTTCACTTTTACTTTCACCTTGTTGTTTTCACTTGCGATTTTAACTTCCAGCCATTGCCAACTTGGACTTCACCCATGTCGTCGCCGCCGCCTTATAATTCTGTCGTCGACTTCCCTGGCCATTATCAACGCCAAGTTACTTGACTCAACTCTGATTCAAGCAACTTGTCTCCGATTTAATTCGAGTTTCATCTCGATTTCTTTGCTTTTGACACTGCCGTCCGCACCACTCTCAGACTTAAGTAGGTGGCGCCACCAATTTTTGGGGGTAGCTAGTATTTGATGTCGACCTACAATCACACTCGGCCATGGTTACATGCTTCATCTTCCATCTTCCTCCTTTGACTGGGCCACAACTTGCAAAAGGGTTTGGACTTGAGCTTGGCCTCGAAAACTTAAAGCCAACCCAAAGTTTCTTTATGAATTCCTCAGGCATGACTCGGGTCGCTTCCTATCTTCACATGCTTTGAGTTAGCTTTGGGTTTTGCTAAGCCTTGTCCTGAGTTTATTGAGTTTTTTGCATGGCCGTGACTATTCAAAGCTTTGGCTTAAATTTTTCTAAATACAAAAAGGAAGACTGATGGTTCTAGCGATTCTTGGTCGATGTAGATTGATGGTCGAGTTCTGGTGGGACGGTTTGAGATAACGGTCACATCGGACGCATTCTGACATTCAATCGATTTTTCATTACCGCTTTAAGGTGTCCCTGCAAAGAGAAGTTCTGTGTCGTTTTGGACAATAGTTCTGTTATTATAGATTATACGATAACATATAAAATTCGATGCGATTCTGTAATGCATCGGTGCTCGTTTGCAAACACGAGCGAGCTATCTACATAGTGTATGTGTGTTTATCGTGCTCTAGACAAAGGACATACACTGAATAGACCGAATTGCATATCACTGCCCTCATCAATGTATGAGATCCGGTCGATCAATACCACTGACATCTATTGGGTCTTATACATCGGCTACACATGAAAGTGTATATGGATCGATAATATAGTTAAACTACGACTAGCAAGTGCGGAATTATAAATAATAGTAAATGACAGTAATAAAAATGACACCAGGGATTTTTATACTGGTTCGAACTTCTCGTTCTACGTCCAGTCCCAGACTGCTTCTGGAATTTCTCGAATAACACTCACTTAACCCGAAGGAACAGGTATTACACCGCCTGAGCAACCGAACAGGACTTTTCCGCCTAAGCAACCGAATAGGACTTTTCTGCCTAAGCAACCGAATAGGACTTCAAATATAATTTGGTAAATTGTTTCTTGACTTGTGTGTTCTTTGAATAACACGAATATAGTCAATGTAGTACACCCTTCCTATAATCTTCTTGATATGATGAATTGAATGTGCAAAAGATAGGAAGTAGAGAATTGAAAATCACTTGATATTATAACAATATAAGATCAGAATAGATAGAAAGAATTAATTATTTAAATAGTGAATTTTCATCTCTATTTATAGTATTGAATAGTCTTAATTTAATAATTGCAACTATTTGAAGAAGTGCAACTCTTGGTGAAGAAGACAACTCTTCAGATTTTGATATTTCATGAAGAGATGCTTCAGTTCGTCAAGTTCAGATGTCTGAATAAATTTTGAAATTCAAAAAATAAAAGAAAGACAAAAACAGTCAATTTAGACGTCTGTCTTTTAATTCAGACGTCTGTCTAGGATGACAGACGTCTGTTATTAAATTGACAGACGTCTATTTCATATAGAAATAGAGGAACTAAAACATAGAGTTCAGACGTCTGTTATATTACTTTTAGACGTCTGATATTGATGTCAGACGTCTGAATTAATATACAGACGTCTAATTCTGTACTGTTTTGTTCCTTCCTTTATTTTAGCACTTTTGAACTTGAGATAATATATAATTTTGAAAATACCTTTTTATATCTTTTAAATAATAAAAGATATTTATTTTAAAACATGATTTTCAAAAAGTATATTTGTGTGTGTGTGTGTTTCATCACCATATCAGAGATTGTACATAGATATCTAAATAGATTTTTGAGAACTTTAATCTTGTTGATGATATGATAATAGCTTCTTTTGTAGATTCCTGCAAGAATATTTGACATTATAGTATATAGATTGAAATATATAGTTGTCGCATTAAAATCGAAGAAGGCAGGTTCCAACATTCTCCCCCTTTTTGATGATGACAACTATATAATTCAACGGTTAGTATAATCATACCTTTTTGCTCCCCCTGTCAATATGACCATATTATATAGCAGAAATGTTATTATTTCTCCCCCTTTGTCATTAACAAAAAGAATTGTTGGGGGTGTTGTTAGAAATGTGATGATAAAACACATTGTTGAATAGCAATATGAACTTTGTTCAGAACATACCAACGATAAAATTTTGTTGTGGAAGAGTCAGAATATTTGGAGTATAAAAACAGATTTGAACATATGTTTGAACAGGTTCCACATCTTAATATACTAAACAAAGAGAAACAGTGATATAGGACAGAAATTAGATTGTTGAAAATATATTATCAAACGGCTAAATAAGAACCAGAGATTTTTAGACTTTATGGACTAAAATCAGACGACTCAATTTTTGTTGTCAGACGTCTATATTTGAGTACAGACGTCTGAAGTATTATGTTTAGACGGCTCAGAGGTCTAAATTTGAAACAGAGAGTAAAAAACATGTTGAACTAAATTCAGACGTCTAAATTTTTGTAGCAGACGTCTATTTTTGAGGACAGACGTCTGTGACAAAATGTTCAGATGGCTCAAACAAAAAATAGGTATACAGACGTCTGTTAATAACTATCAGACGTCTGTTAATAACTATCAGACGTCTGTTTGTCTGATTTTTAGTTTTTGAATAATATTAATATGTTTAAAGGTCCCCTATGTATTACATCTCCCCCTAAGTATAATATCTTGTAAATAACGAGATAAACTCATTATTAATTATGAAGGAAAAATAAAATAGATTTTACCATATTTGCTGAAGTCCATATTTCATTGTAAGCACGTAATTCTATTAATCGTATGGAACATTCTTTAAGATTTCAAAATCTATCCTTTTCCTTTTGTTTCTTTGAGTACCTGCAAAACTTAATAATCATTTTTGGTACCCTCTTATTATGTTAGGGTCCGGGGGTTAGATCTTGGGAAACCATACCCATTTGGGTGTGGTTGAACCTTTATAAATATAATTTTTATTATTAACTACCATATCAAAATAACCATTAATGTATTTTTCTCTATTTTTCCAATTAACAGGAACCCAAATACTTAGATAATTTTTATTCATATTTCTAGTCAATGATTTTGTACTTCTAGAGAAATTATAAACATTATTGGTCATAGCAGTATTTGAATTTCTATAAAAATTGAATTTAGATTTTACTCGAAATTTAGTACTAGCACTAACATTTTTACTATACATGAAAGCATATCTAGTGCTATTTCTACGATCAATTTTATTATATCCTAAACCACTTTTATCATTGTGAGCTTTTGAATTTGTAACTAAGGAAGATAAGATATCTTTACCTTTGTTAAAATTTATGATTTTTGTATTTAATCTTTCAAAATTAGCTTTAGAATCACAAATTTTTTTTTGAAAAATATTATTATTAACTTTTAAAATCTCACATTCTTTAGATAATTCTAAATTCTTTTTAATTAAAGCTTCATTCTCTTTTTCAAGAGACAAAATTAAAGAACTAGAATTATTTAAAGAATTTTCCAAAAAAGTATTTTTAATTTGCAAAACATTGATTTCCTCCAAAAGATCATTGTTTTTATCTTCTAACTGCTCATTTTCTTTTTGTAGGAAATCTTTTTGTAAAACAAGTTCTTCGACGGTATTTTCAAAACATTTAGTTTGTTTTACCAAAAATTTATTTTCCTCTTTTAAATTGGAAATTTCTTGCTCACAATCTTTTAACTTAGCTAAAGCAATTGTATTAACTTTATTCAAAGTTTTACAATCTTTTAATAATTCGTCATGTGCTAACAGAAGATCTTTATATAAAGAATCTAAACATACCGATTGTGATCTGAGTTTAGCTATGAAGCATTTGTTTGTTTGCTCTTTTGATTCTTCTTTATTGCTTTTCCTCTTCTTATTGCCTTGACTAGATCTCTTTGTAGCCATTTATTCTAGGATGTTGTTACGATCTCTAGAATCCCAGGCTCTGATACCAAATGAAAGTATATATGGATCGATAATATAGTTAAACTACGACTAGCAAGTGCGGAATTATAAATAATAGTAAATGACAGTAATAAAAATGACACCAGGGATTTTTATACTGGTTCGAACTTCTCGTTCTACGTCCAGTCCCAGACTGCTTCTGGAATTTCTCGAATAACCCTCACTTAACCCGGAGGAACAGGTATTACACCGCCTGAGCAACCGAACAGGACTTTTCCGCCTAAGCAACCGAATAGGACTTTTCTGCCTAAGCAACCGAATAGGACTTCAAATATAATTTGGTAAATTGTTTCTTGACTTGTGTGTTCTTTGAATAACACGAATATAGTCAATGTAGTACACCCTTCCTATAATCTTCTTGATATGATGAATTGAATGTGCAAAAGATAGGAAGTAGAGAATTGAAAATCACTTGATATTATAACAATATAAGATCAGAATAGATAGAAAGAATTAATTATTTAAATAGTGAATTTTCATCTCTATTTATAGTATTGAATAGTCTTAATTTAATAGTTGCAACTATTTGAAGAAGTGCAACTCTTGGTGAAGAAGACAACTCTTCAGATTTTGATATTTCATGAAGAGATGCTTCAGTTCGTCAAGTTCAGATGTCTGAATAAATTTTGAAATTCAAAAAATAAAAGAAAGACAAAAACAGTCAATTTAGACGTCTGTCTTTTAATTCAGACGTCTGTCTAGGATGACAGACGTCTGTTATTAAATTGACAGACGTCTATTTCATATAGAAATAGAGGCACTAAAACATAGAGTTCAGACGTCTGTTATATTACTTTTAGACGTCTGATATTGATGTCAGACGTCTGAATTAATATACAGACGTCTAATTCTGTACTGTTTTGTTCCTTCCTTTATTTTAGCACTTTTGAACTTGAGATAATATATAATTTTGAAAATACCTTTTTATATCTTTTAAATAATAAAAGATATTTATTTTAAAACATGATTTTCAAAAAGTATATTTGTGTGTGTGTGTGTTTCATCACCACATCAGAGATTGTACATAGATATCTAAATAGATTTTTGAGAACTTTAATCTTGTTGATGATATGATAATAGCTTCTTTTGTAGATTCCTGCAAGAATATTTGACATTATAGTATATAGATTGAAATATATAGTTGTCGCATTAAAATCGAAGAAGGCAGGTTCCAACAACACAGGGCTTATTAACATGAAGATCAGAATTAAATTTTACGTGACTTTGCTCATCTATTGAGTTTTTCAGTAGTCATGAACCGTAGACGCTCCTCGCATCTCTCTACGATGGGTTTTGGTCCATCTACTTCGGAATTCGTCGCATCGAAAACTGATTCAGCTTTTACATCAACGTCTACTTCGCCATCTATTTCATCGTCTTTTCGAGCTCAACCACCCTGTCGTTCGACACGACGTCTTTAGAGGTGGCCCCTTTCATAATGGAAGATGAAGCTTATGCGAGTCACCCCGATATCAATCTTGAAAAGCATGGAATTCCTTCTGAAGACGTTTTGGTCCCATGATCCTTTCAACGGGCCCATGATCCGCCTGAGGGTTGTACCGTTTGCAACCGCTATATGTGTCACTCTGAAGGCGTCCCTTCATTTAATCATTTTATTCGGCTTGTTCTTCAGTTCATGAAGCTTGCCCCTTGTTTAACTTCATCCGAACGGCTATACTTCTCTGAACGGTATTTCTATGGTTTGCCTTCACCACTTGGGCAGCATGCCCACAATGAAGGAAATTAGATACTTATTAAGCTTCAAAAAAAGACAAGACGGCCCTTTTCTAACTTATTTAAAACCGTCAAGAGGGTGTCGTGTGATTATAGATCTCTATAACAAGCTGAGTCGCTTTAAAGATGAATATTTTTTCTGCATCGTCCATCCGATTTTGCTCGAAGGTGGTTATCAAGACATAAATTCTACTATCATTCTTTATCTTGGTGGAGTGAATTCCGTTTAAATCGCTACTCCATCGTTTTATAAATTTATGGATATTCCAAGGAGACTCAGCAACGCTGCTTTGGCACGTACTCTTCAAGCTCTTCAAAACATCCATGTCGAAGAATGAAAAATGAAATTTCTTCTGACGGATGAGAGGACGCAACAGTTTTAGCTTCTTGATAATGATCGTAGCCTTGACCTCATTCTTACCGCTCGTAGAAGCGTCCAGCCTGCTCGTAGAGGCATCCAGCTTGCTTAAGAGGCTAGGGTCGAACCTCAGACTAATGAGAACCAAGAAGTTTCCTCATGTTCAAGATCATCTAGTTAATCAAGAGGATGATGGGAAAGGTGATGGTATAAAGACAACAATGAAGAAGGAGATGACGACGACGACAAGGTGACAGTGAATAGGTGAACCTTGGTCATGAGTCTAGAGTCTATAGAAGAGAAGGGTAATGATGGTCGCTTATTCACATTGGTCATGAGTCTAGAGTCTATAGAAGAGAAGGGTAAACATAGTGCGATTAGTAAAGATCAGATCTATATTTTGATATATCAATGAGAAAGCAACATAGAGAATAATTAAATTAAAGCTGCACATTTTGAAATGAAATAATATTTCACATTGCAGAGAACTCATAAATGGACCATGTGTACTTTTACATAATTGGAAGTATGTATAATGGGGAAAACATTTTAAACTAACTACAACATATAAACTGAAATGAAAAATGAGTAATATGGACTAAAATGTCATTTGAATTCATATTTTATAAATAATGAACATCCATTTTCAAAGCTAAATTAATAATTAATTTTCAATTCAAGACATATTTGAAATTTCATAAGCACAATATCTTCAGGATATTTGGTCAATATAATATGTAAATGCAAAGATGTAAGTAAGATATAACTCATTTGGTGATTTTTGAAATCTCTTGAACGCGCTGTCATAATCTTGTGTTAAGATGTATTTATCTCTTTTAACTTCTTCAAGAAGTGTAATCTTAACATTTCACACAGTTTCAAGAAAGTTTCGGGTTTCTAATTCATGAACTTCAAGCTCATTAATTTGTTATGAATTTCAGATTCTCAAAATTTGCGTAAACTTCTTGTTTAGAAACTTATACATTTCGACTGATAAAAAAAATAACTATAAGATTTCAAGTCATAGACTTTATCAACAAATCATTACATAATTCAAGATTTCAGGTTTCGGATCGAGTTATACAACTTCTGGTTGAAAAAAAAATTCTTTGCACAACTTCAAGTTGTTGTTCAAACTATTTCTTTCATTATATCGAGCATTGTTTGCCAAAATAAATACACCAAATAATAAACCATATGTCTATTCTTATTCCAAACATAAAAATACAACATCATTTAATTTACTATCGCCAATGCATTTATGATGATAAGGTAATTTATTTTATTACTATGACGATAACATTTAATGCATTTATGATTTAAAAAAATGAATGCAATTTACCATTATTGCGGCCTAAAATATAAAATATTGTCACAACGAATTGATTCCTTTACAAACAAATAAATCAATCTAACTAACGTTAACTGCAGGTTCTCAACTTTTATTTCAAATGCTACAAATTAAGTTTATCATGTATGCTTTCATTAATGTTTCCATTCACTTCGGGTGTGCTAAATCAATATTAATATTGGATCTAAACTTAATATGATCTTCTAAATACGCATTATTCTTGCATATGTTTCTCTAAGAAACAATAAAATATTTCTTCTGGAAATATAAACTATATATATATATTTATATATATCAAAATCATTTCCAAATTCAAAATCCAAATCAAATAGTTTTCAAAATGAAAACTTCATTTACCAAATATGTATAGATTACTTAGATCTATTTCAAAGATTTTGATAAGACGTATTGTTGAAGTATATGTTGGTTTTGTTATCTTTTCGTATCCTTGATCCATGAATGTCGAAACGCCATAATTTTTTGCAATCATGATCTACTCATCATCTCTGCGGAAAATTAGTTTATTTTGATAAATTTAGGATATCAAAATTTGTTATGCAACATATTACTCACCAAAACTATTTATTATAGTCATTGATTTTAAAGTATAAATTTTTGATAGGCTAGAGGTATCGAATAAACTAAAATTTGCAAAGATAATATTCATGATATGTAAATCATGCCTGCAAAATATTGTGCAACTCGACACTCATAGATCTTAGAAACGGACATGGAAGCACGCATGCACAACACATTGGGTTACCACACATGCGCATGTTTGTGGCTTTATGTTGCATTTTGTTGTTGCCTACACTCAAAAAAAAAAAAAAAGGAGCCCGCGCTTTAAATAGGTTTACATCAACATTAACACAAGTCAAGTCGAAATAGAAGTTAAGCTAAAAAAAAGATAGCTGGAGCTGGTTCGGGGTATCGTTTTGGAAGAACTAATTTAAACTTGAATTTTACAAATTAATTACTTTACAAAAATCCAGTGAAGACTGCAAGATTCTTGATAAACAGAAATGAATTCACTAAAACTTCAATCAAGTCGCAAAAATATCTTTATGTAAAAGCAAAAAAATAATTTAAAATGGACCTAACCCTCTCATTTTCTTTAAACGTATGACATGCAGAATTTCATATACGATCCAATATCGTAATCTAATTTTTTTGTGCTAATTAATGCAAAAAATTTCAAGTAAGGTAGCTGTACTAGCTAGCCCAATAGAAGCTCCGTGCATACATCTTACACACCAATCACAATGCCCTAATCCTATATAAGAATATATCGCACACAGGATATGGGCATGACGAAAGGATGTAGAGATGTAAAAAATATACTAAAAAGTTAAAAGTAAACACATTCGTTGATTCTATACAATCAAAATATAAGGGTAAGTTATTGTTTATAGGATGCAGAAGAGCTTCTTTTTTTTTCACTAGAGGCGGTAACTAAATGAGGTGTTCTACCTACGACCTACTTGCAATATCATAATCAATTCAGTTACACACATTAAAATTATATAACACAACATAAATTGACTGTAACAACCCAAAACTTGGTAGCCATAATAAAAGGAGGCTGCTGTTCCCAGACAGAAAAAGAAGAAGATGACAATCCAGTCAGGTTCATCGGAGATGGTCAGAGCATCACTGGAGTCGATGACTGGATTTTGCAGGAAGGTAACATGTGCTTCAATGGGTGAAGACTTGGCGTGAGATGCAAGATATTGGTGTGTGTCAAGGTGTGCACGTGCACATTGATACGGGCCTTCTTTAAGCCTGTTTACTGTTGTATTTGGAGTTATGATCCTCTGTATTAGGTTTTTTGATATGGGTTTAAGTCCAGTTGTATGTGTGCCAGAGTGTATAAATAAGGATGTAAATGCACTTGCATAAGACTGTGAAGAAAAATCTGAAGCAATTACATTTCATTTTCTGTTCAGCAGTTTTCCTTCTTCTTTGAGAATGCTTGTCAGTCGGTTCTTCTTTTAATTCATGCTTCTTAGTTAATTCCTTGTTAGATTAGAGTTAGATAAGTTCTGTTTTTTTTTGTTCTTTTATATGCAATTATCACCTTCTCAATACCTTTTTCTACCTTATATACATTTGCAGTTCTTCTTCATTTCTAGTAGTTCTATAATACCATTTCTTCATTTGTGCAATTAATCCTAGTTACTCGTTATTTCTTGCTCTTTCAATTTCAGTTTTGGTCATCTTGTTAACAATTTGTCCTTCTCAGTTTTAATACATTCTTTTATCCCTAAAATTTTCAATAGTAGTTTATTCATTTTTGCTGCTGTAGGATAATTCATCTTCTGTTCAGTTTGTTTTCTTTTTTACACTTTAGTATTCTTGTGTGAAATAACGAAAATGAAACGTTCCAGATTAGCAGAATACTAAAGTGTAAAAAAGTAAACAAACTGAACATAAGATGAATTATCCTACAGCAGCAAAAATGAATAAACTACTATTGAAAATTTTAGGGATAAAAGAATGTATTAAAACTGAGAAGGACAAATTGTTAACAAGATGACCAAAACTGAAATTGAAAGAGCAAGAAATAACGAGTAACTAGGATTAATTGCACAAATGAAGAAATGGTATTATAGAACTACCAGAAATGAACAAGAACTGCAAATGTATATAAGGTAGAAAAAGGTATTGAGAAGGTGATAATTGCATATAAAAGAACAAAAAAGAGCAGAACTTATCTAACTCTAATCTAACAAGGAATTAACTAAGAACACGTATAAAAAGCATGAATTAAAAGAAGAACCGACTGACAAGCATTCTCAAAGAAGAAGGAAAACTGTTGAACAGAAAATGAAATGTAATTGCTTCAGATTTTTCTTCATAGTCTTATGGCCAGTGCATTTACATCCTTATTTATACACTCTGGCACACATACAACTGGACTTAACTCATCTCAAAAAACCTAATACAGAGGATCATAACTCCAAATACAACAGTAAACAGGCTTAAAGAAGGCCCGTATCAATGTGCACGTGCACACCTTGACACACACCAATATCTTGCATCTCACGCCAAGTCTTCACCCATTGAAACACATGTTACCTTCCTGCAACATCCAGTCACCGACTCCAGTGATGCTCTGACCATCTCCGATGAACCTGACTGGATTGTCTGGGAACAGCAGCCTCCTTTCTCCATAATAATGGCTACCAAATTTTGGGTTGTTACATTGACCCGATCAACAAGTTTAATACATAAAATATTAAAATCTCAACTTTCTTTCGCTACATATGAACATCATTTAAGCAAAAACAAGGAAATTGCACAGATAAATTATCAAACTCGCATTTTGACCGACAACATAAAATTGATATAACAGTCGCATGTCGACAATTGACATACAAAAACATTGGGCAGACATCAAACCTGGCTGTTCTAAAGGTCAAAATTTAGCACATACAGGCAGACCGTGTAGCAAAGGCCAATACCGCTTGGCGGCATTTTATTCGATTACACCAAGTAACAATAAATCAAATAACCAGGAAAAAGAAAGTCCCAAATTACAAAGGACAGCTCAAAAAAGAGAATTGTATGTAAGGATGGTGCAGGCAATTGATGCTATACAAATCAACAAAGAAGGGAGCAGTGTGACGTTCAATAACCTGCTCTGTCCTAAATAACCAGCTAAAGTGATCGTGCCATCTGCAACGACTCGAGCCAGTGTTCCTGCCTCGGTTGAAAGCAGACCACCATTGTAGGTCCCACGTGCCAGTCGAGATGACATTACTTCCGATAGTAGTGATAGATTAACACCTACATATCAACGCTCTTTGAATTAATAAAACCCCATGTGAAGTAGAATTACTTTTTATTTATTATTTTTTTTTATTTTTTTTTTAGGAAAAGGAAATATATATATATAAGCCAACTCCAAAAGCTGTCAACATGCCTGACAGGTAACCAGGGAGAACAAAAAGAAATAAAAAAACCCGCGAAACAAAAACATACGACAATACAGAAACAAAAGCCCTAAAAAAACTACGGAAGCAGGCGCGCATGAGTGGAAGACTTTTGTGTAGTTAAATAAATAGAGTGACAATGCAAGTAACAGGAATTTTAAAGTCTTCATATTGAACTCTATCCTCATTTTCTTAAATTATACATATAGGGCTAGGACCGGCTACACCTCATTTTTGCTACATTTCAAATCCCCTGATTTCAACCACATATTTCAATTTAAATAATTATATAAATGACAGGAGAGATAAACTATAATTATTCAAATCAAAACATGTCGGTGGATTTGAGGTCTAGCAAAATGAGGTGTAGCCGACCCTAGCCGTATATATATAATACTGTTGGTCAAGACTAGGTTGCTTATGTATATAATATGAAAATGTGGTGAATTACAATTGGTGAGTAGAAATAGGTAGACACATAGTGGGCAAATTATTGAGACACACATGGTGGGCTGCTTATAAAAATTGTAAGGAGGCTATTAACAGAGTAGGGGATCCGTGTCTCAGGTTTTTTGTATTTTCGATTCACGCTTTAACCCATTTTTTGCTATCAGTAATCATCGGAATTTGATAACTTTTTGTAGATGTGATCTACATATCATAAACATCATCTCTAAATAAAATAAAATAAAATAAAAATCTTATTCCGATACTTTCAACCCATTAAAATTAATTATGCAATATATTATATACCTAAAATACTTGCTGTAACCATTGCTCCTAAATATTACTTTTTGTGCTCAAAAGGTATCAGAATGAAGTAATTTTTAACAGAGATGGTTTTGATGATAGATATATTACACCTATAAAAAGTTATCAAATTCTGATGATTGAAGATAGCAAAAAATGGGTCGTGCATAAATTGGAGATAAAAAACTGGAATGTAGATTCCTCATACGCACACATTGTGAACAAATTAGGACGTGTAGATAGGAAAAGAAGATAATGCAAAAATCGGGGATAAAGAACCTGGTATGCTGATCACACACGTGCACACAAACACAAGCACGCATGTGCGCGCGTACATAAAAGATAGAGTGACTTAAGTTATCGATGTGAAGGCACTACTTGAAGAAAAAATGACCATTTTAAACTGATTATAATCTGATGCAAAATAAGTAAATATTTGTTCAACTTATAATAATGAGGTTACCTTCGAGCACTTCAGCAGACACAAAAGTAATGAGTGCTGAGCAAACGTACTGTGGCACAGTGTATCTACTTGTAACATGGAAGCTAAATATTATGCCCACTAACATCATGATTTCAGATGCTAGAAG
This sequence comes from Allium fistulosum, assembly GCA_030737815.1. NCBI lineage: Eukaryota > Viridiplantae > Streptophyta > Magnoliopsida > Asparagales > Amaryllidaceae > Allium > Allium fistulosum. The sequence continues at coordinate 1,240,465,341 of CM060903.1, read as the reverse complement.
TATTTGCCTGCAATATGCATAGAGTACATTATAGTTTTAATTTTGTTGGTCAGTTAATAATACAAAATGGTATAAATAATAGAAGATTCAATGCTGATTCCATTGATGGTTACAAAGTGGATAGTGAGATAACTAGTTCACCAGCAACCCCGACTTGGAGGATTATAAATCATCACTCAATGAATTTTATATGTTCATGCCTATATCGTTGAAAACAGTGTTCGGGTATACAAGTTATCTGAATACACAATCGAAGAACATGCATGCTTGTAGAGGCGGAGTGCACGTGTTACAGTAATTAAAGTTGTACTTGTGTAAGTAAATAGACAGAGACATGGAACAATGTTATTTAGCCTTTCGATACAGAAAATATATCTGAAACTGTATAGTAACCTGTCTTCAAACATATTGCTGATGTATGTCCCAACAATTGCATTGACCGGAAGAACAGTTAAGCCAAGTATAGCGAGAAATGATGCTACTGAACCAGTTGTCCAACCAAAGTAATATGTAGTGATCACACTTGATTCAGAAAGTAAAATTTCCATTGCATACTTGAGCATGAAATATATCAACAATTGTACCTAACATAAACGAAAAACGTGATGGCTGTGAAAATGGAAAATATAAACAAAGGAATTCATTATCATTTTTCAGTTGTTAATGATGCATAGGGTTCATAACTGATCTCCTATTTATGACAGTATTAAAGCATAAATCCATAAACTAACAAAATACATTTGCTGAAACATTCTGCAGCATATGTTCTAAAAATAAGCGATTAACCAGATGAGTCTCCTATGGATGTAATCGTCAAAATGTAATGAAAAAACAAAGTCCAACCTTCACAGATGGTGTAAGCAATCTGTATGCCGAAGCAATAGAATTTGCAGGTTTGCGAGAATCTGCAGAAGCCTCTTCACTATCATCAAGGTCATCATCTTCATCTTTCTTTTCCTCTGATGAGGTCAAGAGAAGAGGTTGTGCTATACCGCTCTCAATTTGATCGGCGTTGCTGATTCCTATTATTACGAATTAATATTGAATAGACATTCAAGACAATTAGTCGAGTGATACAACTTGTAGCATAAAATCTGAAACTATAGGAATACAGTATTATAATTAAACCTACCAGCAACTATACCCTCTTGCGGTATTTGAATATCATCTGTGTCACGAACTGGCTCTTTGAAAGATATTGACAACCAAACCAAGTACAAAAACCAAGCTACTGCCATGACCCATCCAGGTAAAGTGTCTTGATTTATTGTAACCCCGTATATCCTAAATTTTGTCTGAAGCACACCAGCAAGAGCAGGCCCACAAGCCATTCCAAGTGCACTTGCGCTCACAAAACCTGCTGATGCTTGTAAGCGTATTTTTTGAGGCACACAATCACTTATGTACCGCCGGTTAATAGCTCTTGCTGAACCTAGACTGTATAATGATAAAGTAAAAAAATAATTAATTAATTACTAGACAGCGTAAAAATGACTGAAATGCAAAATTCAAAATTCAAAACTCAACAAGATACCTAGACTGTGTTCCGTGTTCTCTGTTGCAAATTTGCTTTTGGTATGTGCAACAGTGTATTATTTTTTGACAAATGAACACAAATGATTTGCAGCACTAGCATCGTAACTGACATCTATAGCATGTAGCTCAAATTTCAGTTTGAACACTTACCCACATAATAGGCGTCCAGCAATAAGAACCATTAAAGAATCCAAATCATAAGCCAACGCATACAAAACATTCCCCAAAAATAGCAAGATAGTGCTGAACACAAGTGGTCTGAAATACGATTTATTTGACCATGCACTAAAATAAACTGAAGAGAAGACTTGGGCCACAGCCATTGATCCGATAATAACACCACAAACCGTCGCTGCAGCACCAAGGCTTAAAGAATAGTCATCCGCTGTAGGAACTATAATGTATGTGTTGACCATATAAAGGAATGTACTAACCAAGTTCAATAGGAGGGACGTGAAATGATATTTATTGTCAACTCGATCTTCAGTTTCAATCGTATCAGTTGCATCTTCTTGTGCTATAAGTGCATGTTGCCCCAGAAAATGAAGAAAATTTGTTGTCCGTGTCAGTTTATCAACCGATGCCTTTATTAACTCGATTACAGGTTCCTATGTTACAAGGGGGAAAATGATTACTATGAAATGTGGTAACTAACAACTGATAAACATTAGCATGATGGTAAAGATACTAAATCGAAACTTGTTGAAAAAAAATAAAAGAATAAACCTTGAAAGCCGCTGATGGTTGGTCGTATATGGATAAGTAACTTCCATGATTCGGCTGAAGATCTGTTAGGTTTCGAGATATAGCTCCTACAACAGCTCCTATTCCCTACGTATCAATAAATTCAATCAAAATTTCAAGATGGAATAGTATTGAAAGCACGGGGTTAAAACACTATTTGATAAGTTTTACTACAATAATCTGTGTCCATATAATATTAGGATCAAAACCTGATGTTTCGACGGTATAGGACATAGTGAATTCAGACAATAATGTTATCCTAAAAGGATAGCACATCTGACCAAAACACATATATGCTCATAAAAAATACGCAAGGGTTTTGATTGCAGTAAGCCCTCCACTAATTACATCTAGTATGTGGTGTGGGTTAATGCATGGTCTCTTAGGAGTTTATGGACAGTGACCATTTAACCGGGGTATTCGGAAAAAAAAAATAGCAATGTTTCTAAACAAAATTTGTTTGATGCATTATAGTCGGGTAAATTGCACAAAACCTATACTATGTCCTCTTTTATTGACTTAATGAGTAATGACACATGTTCCCCATTCAAAAGCTAATCATTTTTATGTCATTTCTTATAACTTTTGGATGCGATGTTGATAAAAAGCTTCTCATCAGTAATCAATGGACCTAGAAGTTTTTATGAACTGTAATATTAATTAGATAAACTCACAAATAGAGTTGGAAATACTTAAATCTGAAGCTTTTAAGTTAACATACATATCGTCAATTGGACAAAGCTAAAGTATCAGTCTTTAACTATCAGATCATTAAAACACGGAGAAGAGAATAAATGTATATTTTCAAACGTATTCAAATAAAACAAGTCATGTAGTTTGCATATAGTAATATAAACACAATGTTACTATTTTGTATACTACTTTTCAAAAAGCAGTCATATAGCATCAATGTGAAGCTCGGTTAAAAAAAAAGCTGTAGAAACATATAATTACCACATGTTTGAAAACTTGCTGCACTTGTGAATATGGATGATTAGCTCGAGATGATAGATAATAATCTGTGAATCTATAACCAAATCGCTTATCAAATTTCTTTAGTATTTTACGAATCCCCGTAGCATTCAGATCAACAAATCTAAGCAGCTTCAAAAGATCATAACCAGCTGCCTTATATTGTTCTCGAAGTTCATTTATCTCAGATATGTCTGGCTGCTCTAAAAGAATATCGCGCTTCTCTCCCAATTTTTGAATTCTACTTGCAAGCACTCCTTGTTGTTCCAAAAGAAAAAGTACAGTCTTCTCAATCTGAAGGAAACAAATAATTACATATCCAAATCTTGAAATAATTAGTAAAGCTTAATCATACAAAAGCGAAAGTAGTACAAACATCAAATATGAGTTTTCTAATTTGATTAGTAATATGGATTGTTTAGTAGTCGTTGTATTATTCATCTCGAACAGACTATTGAAGATTTATCAATCCAAATTTACAAGAATTTCAAAAGCAAAATAACAAGTAGTTAACTGGAAAATGTGTGTTCAGAAGAAGAAAATATAACAATGAAAGTGGAACACTCCGAGGAATATAAATTGCATATCCCCAGAATTAGAATAGACATACATGTTATATAATATTACCCCGAGAATTAGAATAGACATACATATTATATCATATAACACATGCACACGTGCACGCGCCTGCGCACACGCAGGCGCGTGCACACACACATGGATATATGTACATAAATAAATATATAACAACTTTTCTACTAAAATAACATGGGGCCCCATTAGAAGAAGATGACTAAGTTTGGTTTAATATATTCAGTATACATAGGTATGTGTTGTACAAGGCTCCCATTTGAGCATGGTCTAGGATGGGCAAGTTGTACACAGTCTTACCCCAATACCGTATAGACTGTTTTCGAAACTTGATCAATAAATCAAGCACACACAAAAAATGAATTCAACGTTTAGCAAATAAAGTCCACAATAGGCTTAAAATGTGTCATAATATTTAAATGTGCAAAACCTAATCTTGGTTCGTCTTTCTGATCAACAAAGTTGGTATTCTGAAGCTAGTCGGATGATGAGCGCAGTTCGATGATCGGTGCTATAATTGGACCGACTCTACCATTTTTAATCGGTTGAGCCAGAGAATAATACACACTATGAGCTACCTGGGCTATAACTCTAGTCAACAACTTTATACATAAATACCACTAGGTATTAGCTTGGTAATGGTAATAACTCATCCTGTTTATCACCATAGGCCATTTATCCATCTTTTTATATTCAATAGACCTTTTCCTTTCTCATATTACAAATAGATCTAGAGACAAAGGGTATAAACAGAAGAACTTCAGGAGAATTTAGTCAATTTTTCTGCTTTGTTGATTGTTCTACTACCAACCAGTCTTTAAAATTTAAATATATTTCAATAATTGCAGCTCTACTTTACTCATTTTTTAAATTAAACTCTTTCTCCAACTTGATTGGACCTCACTTGTTCCTTAATATTAGTTGGAATTGTTAGTCAAATATCAGCTTATATGTTCTTGTATAACAAGAAATTTAGGTAATCCATGGCCGTAAATTTAATATTGTTAGTTGATTGAGCTAATTTACAAGTTTTCATTTAACACGAAGCAACTTATAAATTATAAAAAGCATTTAGCCTTAGTCTCCACCGATTCCTAACTTTGCTCCTTGATTGAACAGTAGGAAACAATTTTTATATTGAGAAAAATGGATAGCAGTAAATAATTAAAGTAAAATAATGCAATGCAAAATGTAAATGACCCGGTTTATATCCTGGTTCAATTGTTTTATCTAAGTCCACATAAAAAATGCTGATATGTTATTACCTTTTTATTGCGGATTACAATAATGGAGTACGTAGGAAAAATAAAGTTTGTCGCCTTTTTAGCGGTGTACGTATGCTACTTACATGTGACAAACTCCTCCAAATCAGAGGATATTTTCGAGATCTCTGCATGCGTATGAATTGACTACTTGCTTCCACCGCTTCGATTTTTTTAGGCTTGAGACTCGGTTGTGATGAATGGTCCAAGCGGGCATACTTTCAGGTCTTGAGAGGGATATTTGAGAGTTACAAATGCTATTTCAAATCATACAAATTTTCCCTTATCCTTCAACCTTCCTATGTGTGTATCCATGTGTGTGTATTGGGCACAACGGTTATGTCACCCGCATGGTGATCTGGATGCTCAGGTTCGAGTCCAGAAACAGCTTCTTCGCAATGCGAGAGAAAGGCTGCGTACTTTATCGACCTTCACAGAGCCCGCTGTCGTGTAGAAACCTTGTGCATTGGGTTCCACCTTTATGTGTGTGTGAACGAGGCCTAAAGTTGAAATATTTTTTCCTCGGTGACTATAAATAAGGGTTGTCCTATATTTGTGTGTGTGTTTTTGTAATTCAATCACGCCCCTTGTATCTGTAAATTATTTCAACATTTGCATTTCTAAATTAAATTTACATCATTCTTCATGGCATGCATTCCGTATTACTAATTTTTTGTTTGAACCATAGACGTGAATTCAGAACTAGATGCATCACATTTTAGAATGAAAATTGTTATTTTGCAACAAAATTAACCCAAAACATTGCCACTAGGTAAGCACCATATGATATAATAGTAAGTCAAAAAAAAAATCATCCCTCCACAACCTTCTAATTAATAATTTCATTTGATTCATCTACATTATCTTTTACATACCTGATTTTTAGCATTATCTTTTACAATATAATTGTGCAACGCACAGGTCGTGCACTGGAATATCGATGTGTGTGCATGTATTTCAGTTTTCAAACAATCATACATATCGAAAGCCAGACATCTGAGTTTTACTTCTACCTAGTATTTGTATATCTGAAAATATGGGCATGTCACCCTCTAGATCCATTGCTCCTCCCTAATTGAATTGCCTTCACACAGACAAATGCGCAAGCACACGGGCGTGTGTGCACGGATTCATGCACGCACGTGCGCACACACGTGTGTGTGTCTGTATGTGTCTCTGTGTGTGTGTCAACAAATATTAGAATAGATATTGTAAAGGAAGCGGAAGTCGGAAAATGGAAAGTGGGAGGAAAAGTCGGCAAAAGGGTAGTGGGAAGAGGAGACATGAGGAGATGATAGGACAAAGGCGGTGACAATGAGGGAGTGATGATGGGAAGTAGTGGATTAGCATTTTGGGAACAGGATATAGTTTTGTTTTTATAGCAAAAGATTTAAGAATTTTGAATGTATTTAATAGAGGAAGGGGAACATAATATCCACTGCATTTTGTTCATATTTTACATTTCAATTTCTTTATTTATTATCCAATTATGCATTTATCAAAGTTGATTTTTTATTTAACAATTGCCTAAAAGTGAGTGTACCTGGTCATCTAACATCCTTGAGAACTCCTTTAGAACTTGGCGGCGATTTTTCGCACCACTCTGGAGCTGTTCACTATATTGCCGAACTCGTTTTTTCATCAACTTGTAGTTAATATAGTATCTGCAAGAAACATTAACATAATCATATTCCCAGTACAATAAGGAAATTATTTTATCACTATAATATGAAAGTTCATAGAAACTTCGTCCAAAACCTTTATCATCTGCATTTTTTTTCCATATCCAAATCTTGTTTGATCTCTAATTTCACTCGTTTTGTCTTTAAGTTTTCATGTCATAAGTGCAATAGATACAAAATATAACACTAAAAATATAACTTTCTGTACAAACCAAATTTAAAGCTTGTTTTCACCGTTAATCGTCTATACAATTCTCCCATATCATATGAAAAAATAAACAAAAATAAGCAGTTGTGATCTAATCTTTAATGTTTGATCATAGAAATCTTTAAATCGCAAGATGATCAACATTTAATTTGAACAAATCTACTGTCTGTAAATCCACAACAAATAAATCAAAAGATTGATAAACAGATTCATCTAATGAAGCAGATGGTTTACAATCTTAACTTAATTTAGTTTCCAAAATACAATTTTGAAATGTACTTCTTTGCACCAAAAGTGTGACAAACACCCAATCGATATATAGGCTTGTAATAGAAATAAAGAAACTGAAAATGAGGAAATAACACAAGAGATTTATGGTGGTACGGCATAGAACAATAGCTTACGTCCACTGTCAATTTTGTTAATGATTTATGACTTTCTTTACGACATTGATTTTACAACTCGGTTGCTTACAACTTGGGTAAGAATCCAACAGAGCCTCGGGGTAAAATCTAATAATTCAAAAAGTAAGAAAAGTATCTCGTTTTTGTGCGCTCCTTCCATTTATAGACGAAGATCTACGAGATAAGCTCTGAAATCTTCTTACCACGTTCTCCACGTTCAACATAAGACTTCAAAGAAAGATCGTGACCAACTCAGCAAGTTGAGTGTCAACTTAGTACCAAGTTGAGCTTCACAGCTCGGTGTCGAGTTATGGGTCTTCCCAACTTCACGTGCCTCGCTTTATTTTCCATTTCTTAAGTAAGTTGCATGATGTTAAGCCATCGTTCAGCTTCAAGTCCTTATGAGCTTTTGCTTTGCATTATCTCCAACTTCTAACATGTGAAATGTTGACCGGCAACATTAACTCTTTACTGAGTTAAAGGGTACAACTCGATACCGAGTTGTGGACTTAGTTCATATTTTGTCTCTTGACTTGACTTGTCTGAGGGATGGTTGAGTGCCTTCTAAAAACAAGCGGGGTTCAGCACCAACTCTTTAAACTTCACCTGAATTCTGTTTTCGAGGCTTGAACTTCTGAGTTCCTTCGTCTATTTACGATCATTCAATGGTTCTGACTCGTCTAGATATTGCTTGGTTCAAAAGTAAAATAACAATTGCCCTCCTAATTTGTGTTAACAAGGCATGCTTTGAATCAAGACAAGCTATCGACTTCACACTCTAATCTAAATAGATGTCATAATCCTTTGAACTGTTTTCACAAAGCAATACGTCTTTTCTAGATCGTCACATTGCCTTAAACAATTATGGATTCATATCATTTACATAATATAAGAGCTGCAATATTCTATTCAGAGTTGTCATTCGGGTCAAGAAATTCTGAAGGTCCTTTCTTTCAATCGGTTAGGTAGGATATCATCTCTCCCAATCGTTCGTTTCTATTTTCATTTTCATTGCTTGTTACTCTTTTTCCTTTGTTTTTCAGCTCGATATCGAGTCGTAGGCTTTGGCTCGGTACCTAATTTAGCTGCGGGTTTCAAGTGTTCAAGCGTTCATATAACACTTAAATTTTTTCTTTACTTCACTTTTACTTTCACCTTGTTGTTTTCACTTGCGATTTTAACTTCCAGCCATTGCCAACTTGGACTTCACCCATGTCGTCGCCGCCGCCTTATAATTCTGTCGTCGACTTCCCTGGCCATTATCAACGCCAAGTTACTTGACTCAACTCTGATTCAAGCAACTTGTCTCCGATTTAATTCGAGTTTCATCTCGATTTCTTTGCTTTTGACACTGCCGTCTGCACCACTCTCAGACTTAAGTAGGTGGCGCCACCAATTTTTGGGGGTAGCTAGTATTTGATGTCGACCTACAATCACACTCGGCCATGGTTACATGCTTCATCTTCCATCTTCCTCCTTTGACTGGGCCACAACTTGCAAAAGGGTTTGGACTTGAGCTTGGCCTCGAAAACTTAAAGCCAACCCAAAGTTTCTTTATGAATTCCTCAGGCATGACTCGGGTCGCTTCCTATCTTCACATGCTTTGAGTTAGCTTTGGGTTTTGCTAAGCCTTGTCCTGAGTTTATTGAGTTTTTTGCATGGCCGTGACTATTCAAAGCTTTGGCTTAAATTTTTCTAAATACAAAAAGGAAGACTGATGGTTCTAGCGATTCTTGGTCGATGTAGATTGATGGTCGAGTTCTGGTGGGACGGTTTGAGATAACGGTCACATCGGACGCATTCTGACATTCAATCGATTTTTCATTACCGCTTTAAGGTGTCCCTGCAAAGAGAAGTTCTGTGTCGTTTTGGACAATAGTTCTGTTATTATAGATTATACGATAACATATAAAATTCGATGCGATTCTGTAATGCATCGGTGCTCGTTTGCAAACACGAGCGAGCTATCTACATAGTGTATGTGTGTTTATCGTGCTCTAGACAAAGGACATACACTGAATAGACCGAATTGCATATCACTGCCCTCATCAATGTATGAGATCCGGTCGATCAATACCACTGACATCTATTGGGTCTTATACATCGGCTACACATGAAAGTGTATATGGATCGATAATATAGTTAAACTACGACTAGCAAGTGCGGAATTATAAATAATAGTAAATGGCAGTAATAAAAATGACACCAGGGATTTTTATACTGGTTCGAACTTCTCGTTCTACGTCCAGTCCCAGACTGCTTCTGGAATTTCTCGAATAACCCTCACTTAACCCGAAGGAACAGGTATTACACCGCCTGAGCAACCGAACAGGACTTTTCCGCCTAAGCAACCGAATAGGACTTTTCTGCCTAAGCAACCGAATAGGACTTCAAATATAATTTGGTAAATTGTTTCTTGACTTGTGTGTTCTTTGAATAACACGAATATAGTCAATGTAGTACACCCTTCCTATAATCTTCTTGATATGATGAATTGAATGTGCAAAAGATAGGAAGTAGAGAATTGAAAATCACTTGATATTATAACAATATAAGATCAGAATAGATAGAAAGAATTAATTATTTAAATAGTGAATTTTCATCTCTATTTATAGTATTGAATAGTCTTAATTTAATAGTTGCAACTATTTGAAGAAGTGCAACTCTTGGTGAAGAAGACAACTCTTCAGATTTTGATATTTTATGAAGAGATGCTTCAGTTCGTCAAGTTCAGATGTCTGAATAAATTTTGAAATTCAAAAAATAAAAGAAAGACAAAAACAGTCAATTTAGACGTCTGTCTTTTAATTCAGACGTTTGTCTAGGATGACAGACGTCTGTTATTAAATTGACAGACGTCTATTTCATATAGAAATAGAGGAACTAAAACATAGAGTTCAGACGTCTGTTATATTACTTTTAGACGTCTGATATTGATGTCAGACGTCTGAATTAATATACAGACGTCTAATTCTGTACTGTTTTGTTCCTTCCTTTATTTTAGCACTTTTGAACTTGAGATAATATATAATTTTGAAAATACCTTTTTATATCTTTTAAATAATAAAAGATATTTATTTTAAAACATGATTTTCAAAAAGTATATTTGTGTGTGTGTGTGTTTCATCACCATATCAGAGATTGTACATAGATATCTAAATAGATTTTTGAGAACTTTAATCTTGTTGATGATATGATAATAGCTTCTTTTGTAGATTCCTGCAAGAATATTTGACATTATAGTATATAGATTGAAATATATAGTTGTCGCATTAAAATCGAAGAAGGCAGGTTCCAACATTCTCCCCCTTTTTGATGATGACAACTATATAATTCAACGGTTAGTATAATCATACCTTTTTGCTCCCCCTGTCAATATGACCATATTATATAGCAGAAATGTTATTATTTCTCCCCCTTTGTCATTAACAAAAAGAATTGTTGGGGGTGTTGTTAGAAATGTGATGATAAAACACATTGTTGAATAGCAATATGAACTTTGTTCAGAACATACCAACGATAAAATTTTGTTGTGGAAGAGTCAGAATATTTGGAGTATAAAAACAGATTTGAACATATGTTTGAACAGGTTCCACATCTTAATATACTAAACAAAGAGAAACAGTGATATAGGACAGAAATTAGATTGTTGAAAATATATTATCAAACGGCTAAATAAGAACCAGAGATTTTTAGACTTTATGGACTAAAATCAGACGACTCAATTTTTGTTGTCAGACGTCTATATTTGAGTACAGACGTCTGAAGTATTATGTTTAGACGGCTCAGAGGTCTAAATTTGAAACAGAGAGTAAAAAACATGTTGAACTAAATTCAGACGTCTAAATTTTTGTAGCAGACGTCTATTTTTGAGGACAGACGTCTGTGACAAAATGTTCAGATGGCTCAAACAAAAAATAGGTATACAGACGTCTGTTAATAACTATCAGACGTCTGTTTGTCTGATTTTTAGTTTTTGAATAATATTAATATGTTTAAAGGTCCCCCTATGTATAACATCTCCCCCTAAGTATAATATCTTGTAAATAACGAGATAAACTCATTATTAATTATGAAGGAAAAATAAAATAGATTTTACCATATTTGCTGAAGTCCATATTTCATTGTAAGCACGTAATTCTATTAATCGTATGGAACATTCTTTAAGATTTCAAAATCTATCCTTTTCCTTTTGTTTCTTTGAGTACCTGCAAAACTTAATAATCATTTTTGGTACCCTCTTATTATGTTAGGGTCCGGGGTTAGATCTTGGGAAACCATACCCATTTGGGTGTGGTTGAACCTTTATAAATATAATTTTTATTATTAACTACCATATCAAAATAACCATTAATGTATTTTTCTCTATTTTTCCAATTAACAGGAACCCAAATACTTAGATAATTTTTATTCATATTTCTAGTCAATGATTTTGTACTTCTAGAGAAATTATAAACATTATTGGTCATAGCAGTATTTGAATTTCTATAAAAATTGAATTTAGATTTTACTCGAAATTTAGTACTAGCACTAACATTTTTACTATACATGAAAGCATATCTAGTGCTATTTCTACGATCAATTTTATTATATCCTAAACCACTTTTATCATTGTGAGCTTTTGAATTTGTAACTAAGGAAGATAAGATATCTTTACCTTTGTTAAAATTTATGATTTTTGTATTTAATCTTTCAAAATTAGCTTTAGAATCACAAATTTTTTTTTGAAAAATATTATTATTAACTTTTAAAATCTCACATTCTTTAGATAATTCTAAATTCTTTTTAATTAAAGCTTCATTCTCTTTTTCAAGAGACAAAATTAAAGAACTAGAATTATTTAAAGAATTTTCCAAAAAAGTATTTTTAATTTGCAAAACATTGATTTCCTCCAAAAGATCATTGTTTTTATCTTCTAACTGCTCATTTTCTTTTTGTAGGAAATCTTTTTGTAAAACAAGTTCTTCGACGGTATTTTCAAAACATTTAGTTTGTTTTACCAAAAATTTATTTTCCTCTTTTAAATTAGAAATTTCTTGCTCACAATCTTTTAACTTAGCTAAAGCAATTGTATTAACTTTATTCAAAGTTTTACAATCTTTTAATAATTCGTCATGTGCTAACAGAAGATCTTTATATAAAGAATCTAAACATACCGATTGTGATCTGAGTTTAGCTATGAAGCATTTGTTTGTTTGCTCTTTTGATTCTTCTTTATTGCTTTTCCTCTTCTTATTGCCTTGACTAGATCTCTTTGTAGCCATTTATTCTAGGATGTTGTTACGATCTCTAGAATCCCAGGCTCTGATACCAAATGAAAGTATATATGGATCGATAATATAGTTAAACTACGACTAGCAAGTGCGGAATTATAAATAATAGTAAATGACAGTAATAAAAATGACACCAGGGATTTTTATACTGGTTCGAACTTCTCGTTCTACGTCCAGTCCCAGACTGCTTCTGGAATTTCTCGAATAACCCTCACTTAACCCGGAGGAACAGGTATTACACCGCCTGAGCAACCGAACAGGACTTTTCCGCCTAAGCAACCGAATAGGACTTTTCTGCCTAAGCAACCGAATAGGACTTCAAATATAATTTGGTAAATTGTTTCTTGACTTGTGTGTTCTTTGAATAACACGAATATAGTCAATGTAGTACACCCTTCCTATAATCTTCTTGATATGATGAATTGAATGTGCAAAAGATAGGAAGTAGAGAATTGAAAATCACTTGATATTATAACAATATAAGATCAGAATAGATAGAAAGAATTAATTATTTAAATAGTGAATTTTCATCTCTATTTATAGTATTGAATAGTCTTAATTTAATAGTTGCAACTATTTGAAGAAGTGCAACTCTTGGTGAAGAAGACAACTCTTCAGATTTTGATATTTCATGAAGAGATGCTTCAGTTCGTCAAGTTCAGATGTCTGAATAAATTTTGAAATTCAAAAAATAAAAGAAAGACAAAAACAGTCAATTTAGACGTCTGTCTTTTAATTCAGACGTCTATCTAGGATGACAGACGTCTGTTATTAAATTGACAGACGTCTATTTCATATAGAAATAGAGGCACTAAAACATAGAGTTCAGACGTCTGTTATATTACTTTTAGACGTCTGATATTGATGTCAGACGTCTGAATTAATATACAGACGTCTAATTCTGTACTGTTTTGTTCCTTCCTTTATTTTAGCACTTTTGAACTTGAGATAATATATAATTTTGAAAATACCTTTTTATATCTTTTAAATAATAAAAGATATTTATTTTAAAACATGATTTTCAAAAAGTATATTTGTGTGTGTGTGTGTTTCATCACCATATCAGAGATTGTACATAGATATCTAAATAGATTTTTGAGAACTTTAATCTTGTTGATGATATGATAATAGCTTCTTTTGTAGATTCCTGCAAGAATATTTGACATTATAGTATATAGATTGAAATATATAGTTGTCGCATTAAAATCGAAGAAGGCAGGTTCCAACAACACAGGGCTTATTAACATGAAGATCAGAATTAAATTTTACGTGACTTTGCTCATCTATTGAGTTTTTCAGTAGTCATGAACCGTAGACGCTCCTCGCATCTCTCTACGATGGGTTTTGGTCCATCTACTTCGGAATTCGTCGCATCGAAAACTGATTCAGCTTTTACATCAACGTCTACTTCGCCATCTATTTCATCGTCTTTTCGAGCTCAACCACCCTGTCGTTCGACACGACGTCTTTAGAGGTGGCCCCTTTCATAATGGAAGATGAAGCTTATGCGAGTCACCCCGATATCAATCTTGAAAAGCATGGAATTCCTTCTGAAGACGTTTTGGTCCCATGATCCTTTCAACGGGCCCATGATCCGCCTGAGGGTTGTACCGTTTGCAACCGCTATATGTGTCACTCTGAAGGCGTCCCTTCATTTAATCATTTTATTCGGCTTGTTCTTCAGTTCATGAAGCTTGCCCCTTGTTTAACTTCATCCGAACGGCTATACTTCTCTGAACGGTATTTCTATGGTTTGCCTTCACCACTTGGGCAGCATGCCCACAATGAAGGAAATTAGATACTTATTAAGCTTCAAAAAAAGACAAGACGGCCCTTTTCTAACTTATTTAAAACCGTCAAGAGGGTGTCGTGTGATTATAGATCTCTATAACAAGCTGAGTCGCTTTAAAGATGAATATTTTTTCTGCATCGTCCATCCGATTTTGCTCGAAGGTGGTTATCAAGACATAAATTCTACTATCATTCTTTATCTTGGTGGAGTGAATTCCGTTTAAATCGCTACTCCATCGTTTTATAAATTTATGGATATTCCAAGGAGACTCAGCAACGCTGCTTTGGCACGTACTCTTCAAGCTCTTCAAAACATCCATGTCGAAGAATGAAAAATGAAATTTCTTCTGACGGATGAGAGGACGCAACAGTTTTAGCTTCTTGATAATGATCGTAGCCTTGACCTCATTCTTACCGCTCGTAGAAGCGTCCAGCCTGCTCGTAGAGGCATCCAGCTTGCTTAAGAGGCTAGGGTCGAACCTCAGACTAATGAGAACCAAGAAGTTTCCTCATGTTCAAGATCATCTAGTTAATCAAGAGGATGATGGGAAAGGTGATGGTATAAAGACAACAATGAAGAAGGAGATGACGACGACGACAAGGTGACAGTGAATAGGTGAACCTTGGTCATGAGTCTAGAGTCTATAGAAGAGAAGGGTAATGATGGTCGCTTATTCGTTGTCGTCCAAAGCTAAAGATTATTTTGCCTCATCCTGTCACACGGTCACATCAGGCTGCAATTGGCGAGGCAACTCCGACTCCTCCAACTGACAACATATATGGTTCGCTTGGAAGCATTTCAGATAACATTCCTTATGACATTGACAATTTCAATCTCGCGATGATATTGATTCTCATATTCGTGTGGCTGAAGACGTGCCTTCGACTGATGTAGGAGAGATAACTCCGCTTAATAAACTTCATGAGCATGGTCCGTAGGAAACATTAGGACACACTGACAATTTATACAACACTCAAAGTCATCACACGTTTACATTACACGTGTTGTTCTTTGATTTATAAATCTTAACTTGCTCGTGCTTTCTTTTTAGGTACAATGGACGCCCCCATCTTTATAATGAGCTCCAAGGTCACTCTTTAGGCTATCGCAAGCACGATTCCTCACGCTGACACCATGAGTCGTCATATGAATCTGAATCGACAAAGCATTGTAGGAGAGAACAGGAAAAGCGAGAAGAGGAACACAACATCGCGATGATCGTGATCGAGGGTGCGTGAACGTTTTGGACCAGGTAGGACATCCCTTTCACAACGTTGCAGCCATTCCCCTCGGCCAAAAAGTATATATCCACTCCTCAAAACCTGATCATGTGTCATCCTCCAAGGTTCCGGCTACGTCTATTTCTGCACCGCTTGTCACGCAACCAATAACGTCTTTACATAAATCCAAATAGGCTACTCAACTGTCTGGATCTGCAACTTCCAATCCCTTTAAACGAAGATCTGGTAAAGAGCATGCTCCTGCTTATGTTACTGCAGTGACAGAATATGCCTCTAATCTACAACTTGTCAAGCTACAAAGAGCTTTCCCCACACTTTGCTTTGATGGGGTTAAATTCGCTTATCATTTGAAAGACATTCTTGTTAATGTGGTCAAAGACGTCACGACATGTGTGAAAGATGTATACATTCAGTATTATATATGAAGGAGACTCGCATAAGCTCTATCTAACGTTAACAGGGAGAAGTAGCTAGCCCTTCAAGAGAACAAGATAGAGGAGAAAGATAACGAGCGAATCATCGCTAATTTGAATAAAAAGTTGGAAGAGATCAAGGAGTCTCATAAGGCCATGGCGAAAAAGTTAGGGGAAGAAAGAAAATCCTTCGAAGTCTCAAATACAATGGACTCAGCTCGAGATTGCACATCAGAGATGTTACACCCTTGCTATAAAGAAAGAGGCTCTCCGAAAAACTGTTAATGAGCGGACTCTGAATATTTCAAAAATAGAGGCTGTGGTGGAGGCCGAGAAAAAAGAGCAGGATGAAGTTCTCGGCCAGGCCTAGGAGTATATGGAAAAAATGTTGGATGCTCACCAAGCACGGAAGGATGCGAAAACTCGTGCGGACAATGCTGAGGATAGGATCAAGCTCGAGATAGAGCCCACTCTGGTTCGCTTCCACGCGAATGTTATCAAATTCGAAAATTTAAGGTGGTTTGATAACGTATACCCCAGAGCATTAGCCATGGCCTGAGAAGTAATTGTCGGGTAAGAGAAAGAACATTCAGATGGAGTCGAAGTCGACAAAGATGTGTTAAAGGCCGACCTTTTAGACAATGAGGATTTGGATGCACTTATCGCAGGCCAAGTGAGGTTAGCTTCTAAGGCTTCGGCTTCTGATAAGGTGCCTGTTGGGGACCTGTCCGAATTCAATTCTTAAAGGTTTTAATGAAAGTTCAATTCTAACTTCTAATGGACTTCCAACAGATACTACTAATTTAAAGGCACCCACCTCCGGTGCCGTCGATTCTTCCACATCTGGACCTCTAATCTCCGAGTTCGTTGTTCCTTCCTCTGGGATTTCTACAACTTCAATCACCACGGTGACTTTGGGAGCGACAGTCGCTTCAACATCCTTAGCCGATATTCAATATAATCTCGAAGATTCTGGCTATGCAATGTTCAAGGCTGCTCCAAAACTACCTGTTCTGTCCTTAATCATTTAAGGGAGTCATACTGGAACTCATTTCCAAACAATCTCTATTTCTCCTGGAGATATATCACTAACTTCACATGTATTCGAGAAGGCTCAGATGACATCCGTCGATATTTATAATCACTATTTTTCACCTTCTCAAATTTCAGGTCCACCTTCCCTTGCCCCTTACCAGAGGAGAATCTAGCTTCTAGCTTCGGGCATCCAAGCTTCAATGACTAAGCCCATAATCGCTTCTGCCCCGATTCCGACTCCTACCTCTTTAGCTGGCTCTATTCCGGGTACTGAAGTCGAAAAAATTCACGCGTTGGCTGAAGAGATTATGGACGAACCTTACATATCTCAAGGCGATGAAAACATAGCTATTACTGGGGCCACAGAGCACAAATCTTAGCCGTCAATGTTAGAAAAGCAGACCTCCCAAATCAAGAAGGCAAAGGAGGATTAAGGAGATAGTTGATGATCCTCTCCCGCTCTCAGTTTCCTTGCCTACCGACCCGATCATCCCTCCGACTTCTGGTCCTACAGCGGCTGTTGTTCATGCCAACGCTTCCAAGTCTTTGGGAAGCGACTACGACTGAGACAAGAATCCTAAGGACTACCTATCTTGGGGAAGAAAGGATAGATCAAGCAAAAGGCCAGTCTCAGCCTCTCTCGAGGGATAAAATATGAGGAAGAAGAAAAAAAAGAATGATTAGTCGTCGTTCTCATATATTGTTGTTTATTTGTTTGTTCTAGTTTCAATCTATGCATATAGGCTGTTGTTGTGCGAGTATGGCCCACCGCTTTTGCTTGCGAAGTTCAGTTGTGAATAAAATTGTTTTCTCTTTTAGATTTTGCCTATATACTTAGATTAATTATGTATACGCTAATCGTATCTAAATCGGTGTGATGATATTATCCATCATAACTCTGTATGTATGAATAACTTTTCACCGTTGCTGGGTGATATTTCATCATTTCATTTTGTCCATCGCTGCTAAAAAATTTCTTTGTTGCCTAACATAATTGTAATTGTTTGGCCAACTCTGTGGCCTATCTTGCTCGCCTTTGGTCAGGTTCCGTTTGATCGAAAACAAGGTCATAGTATCACATCACCTCCTATCTCTGGAAAGTGGTGCTTTGGACGTTTACCTCTGGACATCCGACCTCGATCTCAGCTATCCTCGGGCGTTGATCGCAAGTGCTCATCATACCTGCAAAAGGATATTCAATCTCCTGTTAAGTCCTATCTCCGGGACTCAATATTTCAGATGCATATCTCTAGCATCATTATTAGACTCTGCCTATCTTCGAGCATTAGCCGTAGACCTTGTCTATCTTCAAGCACTGGTCAAAGGTTAGAGGTATAGGGAGAATCGTTTGATCAATACTAGCATGATTATACTCCTGCAACCCGATTATGAATTGAAGGAGTTCGTCGGTACTTATCTTCGAATACTTAGATATTTGCATTTTCAAAACACAGAATGTTCAATTTTGTTGCTCTTCACACAGCGTAAGGTTAGGTTTTTAAGAATACAGTTTCATCGATTCTCAAAGCCAATTCTATTTGTAGACACAAGAATGTCAGACTCTGCCTTATTACATTAAAATCTAGTCACGTATTTACAAAGATACATCTAAGTGAAATAGCATCCCAAGTGCTCACTATTTCACGCTCTCGGAATCGAAATTCCATCAACAATCACTGAATTGAATTAAGCCTCCAAGCTTATGTTCAATTGCAAAAGGGTCTTCCTAAATTGGGGCACCTGGATTAGGAAAACTCGTTTTAAAACGAGATTACTTATCTCAAAGGTTTGGTTTTTGATCTTGGTGTTGAATTATCGCGCTACTCTTTTCTAGTAAGCAGCTACCCTCAAACCAGCTTATTCTTGCTTCTCACCGATCAAGTCAAGAGGCTCAAGCAAGAATTCCACATTCATTTTGGAATCGTTGTGAGTTCTTCGAAGAAAAGGAACTTCCAATTTAATTGGAATCGTGGCATGTGATCTATAGGACATAACGAATGGAGTATGGCCGGTCGTAAACTTGTGAGTCATTCGATAAGCCCACGGGGTAATTCATCGATCCAGTTGCCCTTGGCCTTCGTCGATCGTTCCTTCAAGATGAATTTAATAATCTTGTTCATCGCATCCACTTGTCCATTCGCTTGCGAGTGTTCTTCAGCTACAATTGTTGCGGAAAATTTTGAATTCAAAACTTTCGAATTGGGTTCCACTATCGATGATAATCTTCTGAGGAACTCCAAATCGACATATGATGTTTTTCACCACAAAATTAATCACTTTCTTCATAGTGATCGTGGCTAGCGGGTCCGCTTCGGTACACTTTGTGAAATAATGGACTGCAACAATGTCACACCTCGCTCTGCCTTTCGACATCGGTAGCATACCGCTTATAACAAGTCCTCAAACCGCAAATAGCCATTGCTGACTATTTGCATAAGCTCTGTGGATGGGGCTCTAGAAAACTTCGCAAATCTTTGGCACCTATCCAACCTTCTAGTGTAATCAGCCGCATCTCAATTGATCGTTAGTCGAAAGTATCTGTAGCGAAGAATCTTCCTTACCAAAGTATGGCCCCAGCATAATCACCACAGCTTCTTTCGTGCACATTAACAAGTATCTTCTTGGCTTCTTCCTTACTGACACATCGTAATAGGAGAGCAGAGAATCCTCTCATGTATAGTACTTCTTCCTGGATAATAAATCGTAGCACTTTACATTGGAGTTTTCTCCGTTCATTTCTTCCGTTTGAGAGAGTTCCTTTCAACAAGTATACTTTGATTAGAGTCGTCCACAACTCCTCCACTTCAGCCTCCAAGATGCAATCGACATCCATTTGGTCGATGCTCAGAGCCGACAAAACCTCTACTGGAACCAGTCACATAAGATGCGCACCCAAGAGCTAGCTAGCTTGACCAATGAATCAGCTTTAGCGTTCTCTCTGAAAATGTGTGTTATCACATAATATTCAATATCATTCAGCAGTTTCAGAATCTTCGTTGGGTAAGAGGCAAGTCTCGCTCCCTTAGCCTAAAACTTCTTCACTTGACAGACCATTGAATATATGCAATGCTTTGAATCCTAATTTTTTCGCTATCCTGAGCCCCGTGATCAACGCTTCATATTCAGCTTTGTTATTCGTTGTCGGAAACTCAAGCTTCAAGGCATAACAGATCGTCTGTTCCTCTGGGTTTACTAAGATCACCCTTGCCCTAAAGCTACGTTCATTGGATGCTCCGTCTGTATACAATTTCCAACGAGCAAGTCAAACCACATCTTCTTCCATTTCTCCATCCCGAATGGTGAACTCAACAATGAAATCAGCCAATGTCTATTCTCGTATTGCCTTCCTAGGATGGTAGGTTATATCATACTGGCTCAGTTTGATATTCCACTTCAATGGCCTTTTCGAAGTCTCACGTCGGTGTAACACTTGTCTCAAAGGTTGATCAGTCAACGCTTTTATTGAATGAGCCTGAAAGTATGGCCACAACTTCCTCGAAGCGCGATTAACAAGCAGTAAGTTAGCTTTTCTAACTTTGGATAATTCTTTTCCACTCCAGTGAACCGCTTGCTGATGTAATACACAAACATTTGAATTCTGGACTCCTCACGTATTTGGACTGCTCTCAGCGCGTGAGCTGACACTACCAAGTAAACAAACAAGTCATCTCCTTCCAAAGGCTTTGATAAGACCGGTGGTCTCTCTATGTGATCAAATAATGCCTGGAAAGTTATCTGACATTCCTCTGTCCAGACAAACTTCCCTCTCTCTTCCTTGGGGGCATTAAAGAACGACACACGTTTACCCGTCGTTTTTAAGATGAACCGACTCAACGCAATGATTTCTCCGTTCAAGCTCCGCATTTCCCTCCTCGTTCTCGGGGCATCAACATCTTTCAACGCTTTTATCTGTTCTAGATTGGCCTCAATGCCCCTCGAGTTTACTATGAAACCCAAAACTTTCCTGATGTGACTTCGAAAGAGCATTTCAGTGGGTTAAGCTTCATCACATACTTTCGAAGCATATCAAACATCTTCGAGAGGTCGTGCATGTAGTTCACCATCGCTACGACTTCACTAGCATATCGTCTACGTGGACCTCCATCGTTCGTCCAATCTGATCTTTGAACATCGAATTTATCAATCGTTGGCAGGTAGCTTCAGCGTTATTTAAACCAAATGACATTACATGGTAACAATACAATCCCAAGTCAGTAATGAAACTGATGTGCTCTTGACCTGGAATGTGCATTGTCATCTGATTGTAGCCAGAATACGCATCAATGAAGGATAGTAGTTCATGTTTGGCAGTTGAGTCCACAAATTGGTCAATTTTCAATGGCGGAAAGTTGTCTTTTGGGCATCTTTATTCAGGTCTGAATAATCAACGCATGTCCGCCATTTTCCATTAGGCTTCTTGACCAGCATTGGATTTGATATCCATTGAGGTATATAGCATCTCGGATGAAGCGTTAGGAGTGCTACCGCTCCACAGGTAATTCCGATAACCTAGTTCCACACCTCCATAGATAGACTACAGAGAGCCTTTCATTAGCCACTTGAGTTGTTCGACAACTGACGACCAATTTTTATTGTTGTATCTTTATCCTTATTTCATACTTTTCTTAGGACTGATCCGCTATAATATGAACATAATTAACCTTATTTGTTATAACTATTCTCAAATCTAAAAAAGAAATTTCAACTTTTCGGTATTTTCAATATCTTATTATTATAAATTATCATTAAAAAAATTTATTGGAATCCCCTGCACTAAGCGGACTGTAGAAACCCTGAGACTCGGATTTCCCCTAAAGAGAATTATGTATTTCAATCAAAACTCATCGCCCATGGATAAAGAAAGACCGTTTCAACGTCAAAAACAACAAAAACTAAAGCAAACATGTAATAGCGGATTTGGAATTGTAACCAAGCGTCTCCCATGAGTTCTCTCCCTCCCCTTTTATTTTTAGAGTGTGCTTTGGAATACTAAAAGGGTCAATATTCTTCCTTATTGTTTTTTTGTCCTATCTTCATCCATGTTCGAAAATCAAAGTGTTTACCAAATGATGGGACTAACAAAGCAGAAATTTTGAAATAAGCATGAAATGTCAATTAGGAGGGCTGTGGACTTTTGTTGCCATCCATGTTGCTTTCGGACTAATAGGCTTTATGTTACGCCAATTTGAACTTGCTCGATCTGTTCAACTGAGGCGTCTAAAGACGTCAAGGTGTGAGAGTATTCCCAAAGAGCTTTTCGCGAGCCTTCACTGCCATGTTCTATAACTTCCCTTCTTCCATCCGTCCACGAGATAGCCAAAAGAAAGGGGCCGCTATAACACAGGAGTCATGGCGGTTGTATGCCACGAGGTCTTAGCTTATTCAATTCTTCTGTCAATGCAGCCGCTCGCTTCGGACCTAGGCTGCGCCTCTTCTGCTTCACAGAAAGGCACCGTGTGTCCACATTTAATGTATAGCACGCTATCTCCAATGATATTCCACACATATCAAAATGTGTCAAGGCAAACAAATCCAGACTTGCTCGAAGAAACTCTACCAACTTCTTCATTTCATGTCAAGCTGAGATCTGATCTTTAGGATCCGAACGGGGTCATCCTCATCGATTGAGATGTTAATCGTCAGCTCGACTGGGCCACCCTCGCATCCTTTGGCTCTTTCCTCAAATCCATATATTTGTAAAATTATTATGTCGTCCGAGTCAGGGATTAAGCGATGTGATGGTTGATATGCGTCAATCGTCTTGATGCAAAGAGTCTTCTCTACACCATTTATTTTCTCACGTCGCTTCACCTCTCTGAGCTCCACGACATAGCATCATGAAATGTACTCTGGTCTCTTGAATAGCTCCTACCCCGTTCTCAGTAGAGAATTTCATCATCAGAGGCCATTGGGCTAAGCCATCCTGAAAATAGTCAGGGTCAATCAACCCAAGAAAACATTACAAGCAAAGTACGTATCAATCACAACGAAGGTCTGCACCCCACCATCTTGCGGTCATCTTCACCAGGCCCCACCGACAAATCTATACAATCCACACTCTGTAGCCTCTCCGGTAAACCCTTGAATACGGAATTTACATGGCTTCAAGTCTGGCATACTCATCCTCATCTGATCAAACGTTTTCTTAAATAGAATATTTACCGAGTTCCTACAATCAATGAGAACCTAGTACACAGTAGCCGGCACAACCACAGTCGTAAGCACTAGACGTTTGCACCTTGTCTGCATCTCAATCCCTAAACACAATATCATTAGTCATTGTTTTGAGTTGTTTTGTCGGAGCTCCGTCTTCCACAGCAAAGCAACTCTCCTGCATGACGTGCTTCAAAGAACTTCTGTATCTCTCCATCTCATTCCAACTTTTCTCAATAGGATGAGGTCCACCAATGATGGTGTTGATTACAATTCTCTTTTCGGGTTGCCTACATCCATCACCTCTAAGCACAACCTGATTTTGTTGGACCATCTGCCCTTGGGATCTGTTGATCATTTGCCCACCATCATGCGGGTCTTTCACATACTGTTGTAACTTCTTTTTTCTGATCAAATCTTCGATTATATCCCTCGGATGCCGGCACTCGTTGTTATTGTACCTATGGATCTCATTGAAACGACAATACCTCCTTGAGAGCTTTTCTCGTTCGGTTGATTCCCTCCGAGCCGGCTTTCTATAATTCTCGGTACCGTGTTGCAAGCTAAATGTTCTCAACGGTTTCATTCAATGAGGCATAATCTTCGGGCTTCAAATATCTCGGACGCTTCTTGATGTCCGACTTCTTTCCACCAACACTCTGCTTCATTCTTTTCTGATTGTCGCTATAATTCCCAACATTAACCGCAACATTTCCGACCACCAGTTTGTTTTATAAGAACGTTGCTCTGCACAACTTCACTTGATGTTCTACCACCAGCTTTTCCGACAGTCAGGTCCGCCTGTTCCAAGTGTAGAAACTAGCTGGCATTTCGATATATGCAGTTAAAGCACTTGACGATTCTATAACGGTGGAGGTGCAAAAAGTTATAACGGAAAAAAAACAATGATATAACGAAAAATAGCGGATGTGCAAAAAGTTGCATTAGATATAAAATCAACTATTTAAAATTTATTTATTCTCATTCTTACACTATTTTGTGTAGGAAAAAAATATTGTTTAATCTTATATAACAAAACCGAATAATATCGTGATTTATACGATCCAGATTTGGTGACTACAATAGATTTCTACCTTATGTTGAGCATTTGTGCCTTAAAATTAAGTTTTTATCCTAAATTTGTTGATTTGATTTAAGAGAGAGTTAGTCAAATCAACCTTTTTATATTAATGTTTCAAAAGCGGATGTTAAGAAGCCTTGATTTAGGGTGTAACGGAAAATAGCGAGGCTTAAAGCAAATCTACTATTTAATAATGCTTAATTGAAAAAAAAAGTAGCAATCGAAGAATGCTATAGCGGGGATTTTGCGGGGCTTTAACTATACAGCTTTCGATAGAATTCCTCCATAGTAGATGGTTGTTTCATCCTTAGCCATTTACCAAAATCTATATCTGGGTGTATCCCCCGGATTTAATGTCATCAGCACAATATCCTCCTTTGGATTGTTTATCTCAGTCACGACGATATTGAATCTACTCAAAAATCCCTTGAGAGTCTCTTCGGGACCTTGATAGATGCCCGACAAAGGCATCACATCTTTCGATCGAGCGGTGTGAAGCCTGTACTGCTTGCTAGTTGATCAATCGAAGATATGGATCTCGACGCGAGTCGAGTAAACCACATCGTTGATACTCCATCTATAAATATAGAAAACCATCGACACCTCACTACATCCGTCGCTCTGGCATCATCCATGTGTCACTCTTACTTGAACAGATGTTGTTCGGGATCTGTGGTCCCATTATATAACAGCATTGAAGGCATAACAAACTTCCATAGATATCCTTCCTGCAAAATATAAGCCATGAAACTATGTTAGGTGTTGAACCTCATTCGTATTACTCATGTGCTTGTTCTCATTCACTGGTTTCCTTGCCATTTCAGCTATATACTCTAGATCAATAGGATTGACTTGACGACGATCATCAAGGAATGCCCCGATTGTCTGGCTACGCAAACTCTCTCGGTTAATTTCGTGATGTCTGTATTCCCCTGTCTCTGGAAGGACCGTTCATTCACTCTTTCGTTGTTTTCGTTTTCTCTGTAATGGCTTAGTGGCATTCGCTTGAACGCCACCACTCTGACCACCAGCAGCCTATCCAACAACAGTATCAACCCCTTCTTCAAGTTTAACATCCAAGTCACCATCAATAACCCAGCCCTCAACTTGGTACCGAGTCGTAAGGGCATGGTGCCGAGTTGTAATTTGTCCATTGGGGTTTTGCTTGATCTCAATTTTGATGTTCCAACTTCCCCACTTCTCACTTTCTGCTTTTCACCTCTTCGGTTTCTGTCCAATAAAGAACTCTCTTCTTCTGAATCAGAAGAAGACGATTCTCTACGACTCTTCCTCCGTCTCTGGGGTAGTTAAGTCATCAAAGCAATAATATTCTTCATCTACTTCGAGATAACATTCTGGCTCTCTATCATCATTATGTTCATTTCCATCAACATTCGATCCAAATCCACCCTAGTCACCATCTCTGGTGCACTTGGAATTTCAACGGTATCGAGTTAACTTGTTTTTTCCTCATGTTGAGAGACTTCGTTTTCAGTGTCGTTGGTGGGTCGTGAGGCGTTTGATTTTTCTTCAACGTTTCTGGATGTCATAACTCTTCTAGGACTTTCTCAAACTCAAGTAGTTAAGGATCTTACAACTATTACTTTCTAGATCTAACTTG
Source organism: Allium fistulosum (assembly GCA_030737815.1). Lineage (NCBI taxonomy): Eukaryota > Viridiplantae > Streptophyta > Magnoliopsida > Asparagales > Amaryllidaceae > Allium > Allium fistulosum. The sequence goes on along the minus strand of CM060903.1, from coordinate 1,240,439,333 downwards.
TGGATAGATCAAACCAAATGTGTCACGGTAGATCTACAGATGAGAACTCCAAGAATCTCTCGATAAAAGCACCAAAATGTTTGCATCAAAATGGGACAAGCATCCAATCGATGTATATGCAGTAGTTTCTTTAAATAAAGAAACTGAACATGAGGCCTAGAACAATAGCTTATGTCCACTGTCAACTGCGTTAATGATTTCTGACTTTCTTTACAACAGTGATTTTACAACTCGAGTAAGAATCTAACAGAGCCTCGGCGTAAAATCTAATAATTCAGAAAGTAAAAAAGGGTCACGTTTTTGTGCCCTCCTATTTATAGACGAAGATCAACGAGATAAGCTCTGAAAGCTTTTCCCCACGTTCTCCACGTTCAGCAGGAGGCTCCAGAGGAAGATCGTGGCCACTCAGCAAGTTGAGTGTCAACTTGATACCAAGTTGAGCTTCACAACTCGGTGGGTCTTCCCAACTTCACGTGCTTCACTTTATTTTTCATTTCTTAAGTAAGTTGCACGTACGTTGAGCCATCATTCAATTTCAAGACCTTGTGTGCTTTTGCTTCGCATTATCTCTAACTTCTAACACGTAGAATGTTAACTCAGCAATCTTGATTCGGTACCGAGTTAAGGGACACAACTCGATATCAAGTTGTGGATTTAGTTCATATTTTGCCTCTTGACTTGACTTGTTTGAGGGATGGTTGAGTGCCTTCTAGAAACAAGCGGGGTTCAGCACTAACTCTTTGGACTTCACCTAAATTCCGGTTTCTAGTCTTGAACTGCTGGGTTCCTTCGTCTATTTATGACCGTTCAATGGTTCTGGCTCGTCTAGATGTTGTTTGGTTCAAAAGCAAGATAACAGTACTCAATCCAATTTAAGTCAATTTTAAAAATAGTTTTATATTAATTTTTATGAATTTCTTTCTCATTAGTACATTGATGATATTTCCAAAGATGCCTATGTCATGCATAAAAGTTGAGAAAAATAAACTATCCGGTTTCAAATACACATATCTATCGTATTTAATGGATGAATACACACTTGTATTTTAATTTTACTTATTCTCTACTAAACAGATAACTTTTCAAATGTAAGATGATCATGATTTAATCAAATATAAATTTAGATCATAGTAGTTAAGGTGCGCGCTTAGGCGCGACTAAGGCGCAGCCCCTACGCCTTGTCAGGGGCTAAGGCGCTCTAACGGAGGCGCAGCAAAAGCGCGAAAAGCGCGCTTTTATCTCGAGGAGCAGAGGCTCAAGAAGGCGCGCCTCGACTATCGGCAATTATTTTTGCAGGCCCACTTCAATCGACCCGAAATCCGCTTGTCTTTTATGAAATCGACTTAGTCGACGAGGCTTTCTAGGGTTTCAAATTATTGCCGACTTCGAATTCGACTCTCGAACTAAAAAAACACGCGAACTCTGCCGCCGCCGCCAGCTTTCCTCTGCCGCCACCGCCAGCTCCCCTCTGCCGTCGCCTGTTCCCATCTCAGGTAATCCTTTTTTTTAACTGCAGTTGTGTTTACTGTTAAGTTATTAATTAGGTTTTTTTACTATAAACTTTTAAGTTAGATTATAATTAGTTTAAGATATAAATTATGAAGTTAATTTTAATTAGTTTAAAACTTTAAAATTTAATATAAACTTTTAAGTTAATTTGATAGTTAGTTTGAAATTTAATGAGTTATATTATAATTTATAAATATGATTTAAATTTTAAATTCAATTATGTTTTAATTTAAAATTTAGTTATGTTTTAAAATTTAATGAGTTATATTTTAATTTTTAATGAGTTATGTTTTAATTTTAGTTGTGTTTTAAATTTTAAATTTGGTCATGTCTTAATTTAATTTTAAAATTTAGTTTTGTTTTAAAAATTAATGAGTTATTTTTTAAAATTTAAAGAGTTATGTTTTAATTATGTTTTAATTTAAAATTTTAATTATGTTATGTTTTAAATTTTAAATTTAGTTATGTATTAATTTAAAATTTAGTTATGTTTTTAAAATTTAATTAGTTCTGTTTTAAAATTTAAAGAGTTATGTTTTAAATTTCATATTTAGTTATATTTTAATTTAAATTTAGTTATGTTTTAAAAATTAATGAGTTGTATTTTAAAATTTGAAGAGTTATGTTTTAATTTAAAATTTTAGTTATGTTTTAATTTAAAATTTACTTATGTCTTAATTTATGTTTTTTTATTTGCACAAAATAGTTATCAACACCAAATTTATCATTTTAGTAGTATTTTATATTGCAATTTTTTCCACCAAAAAAGCCCACACTTGTATAAAAGTCGCACAAAAAAGCCCAAGGCTCAAGCTTTGCGCCTTTTTGCGCCTTAACTACTATGATTTAGATTAGAATTAGGATTTTGAGTTTAAACTGAGGAATACATTATATTGAAAATGATATTAGATTTTGAGATCGGCTATGTTAAATTGCTCAAAAGCGAATGAACCCACACTTGTTGACACATGTCCAATTTTGTTTCCGTTACAGTCCAAAATAAAAAAACGAGTGGGATATGTTGTAGCTGAGTATGAACTAAAATGAGAAAATAATGGACAAGTGTCACGGGTTTGGCTCCACTCGCATTTGTAGAGACTCACCGTAGTATTCTCCTTAGATTTTTGTAGTAAAAAGGTGTTTCAGTCATTTTCCTTCATATTGTGATAATACTGGTACATTCAAAAGCTTAGCTGTATTTGTTCCATTATTGTTTGATCATTCATCTAGCCGCATGCACAAGTAATATGCATACATGGTGAATAATTATGTCTATAATAACTCAAATTAATGCAAAAGCGAAAAATATTACAGCTATGAAGTTGCAAAAGAATGTTACAGATACCTAGTCACTATATTTTATCAAAGTTTCTATGTACAGAATGATTGAGATGGAATGCAAATATTTTTTATATTTTACAATACAAATGCTAGAATAGTTTCATTTGCAGACGAGGAGGAACTAAAATAGAAGAGGTTGATTTTCTGTGTAATGTTCATTAGAGTCAGGAATGAGTTAGTTATGCAACTGTAGATGTTACAGGTTACCATTAATGGTTTATTGTAAGGTTCGAGATCTTGGCTTTGGTCTTTTGTATTTTTAGGAATTTCAATCTAGTTCGTAAATTATAGGAATTTCGGTCTCAGTTTTGGTTTCGAATTTCATTATTCATGTTTCATATAATTACTCATATATTTGTTTAATTTATTGAAATAAAATGTATAATCTATCTTAAATTAAAAAAATAAGATATAAAAGAACAATATTGATTTATTATAAATAAATATTTATAGCACAAAATAATGTTTATTCATTACTTCATTTTAGCTTTTTAACTTGCATCATTAATATATTTTGTAATTTTGTATGTTTCCTAAGTTTAAATTTTGGATTTTAAACATTCATATATTTCAAACTCAAATTAATTCTTTTTTTAGTTTCTTTTATAAAATTGAAGTTCGTTGTCTTTTTCTATTGAACCGGAATTTCGGTTTGGTTCCGTTTTGGTTCCTACTGTGAATGACCAGAATCTCGACGTTTCAATTGAAACCTCAAACCTTGGTTTATTATGCTCAAGGGTGGACCTTCCCTGTCCCATATCATAATTTTTCCAACAGACTTGGCAGGCAATATCAAATTTATCTAGGGCTATGGGATACCCAAAGGTACCAACATAAAAATATGCAGAATTAATGTACTTGCGAAAATGCATATTCAACAACTTAAAAAGAGAGAAAACAAGCATACTCTTTCCATTCTGCAACTTGATTTGCCTGTAATCTTTTGCCAAAATTAACCATCTTTGAGTTGACTGAATAACCTCACTATCTGAAGAAACTGAAAATCGAAAATATATATTAATACAAAGAGCACTGCAATTTAATTTTTACAGCAATGAATGCATAGGATGAGGTGCATGTTTTAACAAGGTACAAGTGCGTAGCAAATTATTGAAAGCAACAGTTGGTTTTCAATGGGTCTCTCTCTACACACACTTGGGACAAAAAGTGAGTGTCAGTTTCAAATGAAAGAAAAGTGTTTGTGCTCAACTAACGGTTGGCAGAACAGATACTTGTTTTCCACCACTCGTAAAGATAGTAGAGTTGGTGAGTATGAAAGAACTTTTGAAATAGGCCAAGGGAAAGAATTCTGCAGGCAGCACTATTTTGTTAATTGTCGTACTTGCATTCTCCTTCAGTTTAGTCAAGACAAAATGTACTTGAGTTCCTAGGTCTTTGAAAAATAAAACAAGTTTTAGCATGTTAGAACACTTAATACAGTTGGAATAAGCCAAAGCATGAGCAAAACTGTGTTAGACTCATCCCAAGGTCTCTCAAACGCATTCAGCAAGGAAGTCCACAGAAAATGAGCCGCCTGAAGCAATCCCAAGCACATTGAGTCATCAATTAAACTTGGACATAAAATAATTCCAAGAGAATATTCACTGAAATTTTGACATATTTAGATTGCATCATAGAACTGCAATTTTCATAACTTAATAGCTCTTTCCTGTAGACTTCCTTGCTCCTTTCTCTATCTCACTTGCCACTTAGCCACTCGTCTACATGTATTTATATAACAACATATTGATGCAATTCTTTTTGTATTTTGGAATAATTATACTATAAACTCTTCACTATGAAAATTGTGAAAATAACCGGGTGTCAAGACCCAAGACAGAAGCGTGTGTGCCAGTGTGCGTAGGGTGGGGTTGCATGTTGAAACAGAACTCTTTTGCCTTTTGCATTTTGAAACAGAAGAAAAGTTCGTATAATGTATACAAAATTGTTTTCATTTCGAAAATTTTAAACACAAAAATATTGTAGGAGATTGGAGGTGATGTTTAAGGATGGGATTTAGAACCCTACACGTGCATGTACGCGTTGTCATAACAAATTTTTTTACGATGTATGGTATGCTAAAAATATCTGAAAGGACAAAAAAATTCCTTTGGAAAAACTTATAGCACAAATAGGCTTCGTCAAAAATTTATTATATAAATAGACCTCCTTTTGACTGGGGTAAAATAACGCATGCACATTCTGTAAATGTGCATGTGTTATTGTCATAATGTAACATGCACATGTTATGTTTTTTTAATCACATTTTCCTACTTGTGCATTTTCAAAATGCACGAATAGGTAAATGGATTTTAACAACACGGCACCTTGAAAACTCATCATTTCTCTTCCTCTCCACTATTTTCAGCGAAAACCCTAAATCATCAATCCAAATACCACCTAAAACTTCAATTTTCTCTCTGTTTTAAACTAAAATTCATAAGCAGGTCAAATTAGCAACAACATCATCGTTTAATCAATTGAAGGTACTCAAGGTACAATTTTTATGTTTTACTTATACCAATTTTTTTGATGTTTCAAATTAGTTGTGTTTTAGTAAGTCATTTTTTTAACTGTAATACATTTAATATATCGTTGCTATGATAAAAATTATTTGTTTGAAAATTTTAAAGTTAATGTCAACGGTTCCAATATTATATTACTATGATTGGAAAAGGATTGATGACAATAGACCTAAATATGTTAGAAGTGGGAAAAGGTAACGATCAAAATTAAAGAAGTATTATAACTATAAAGAGCTTTAATAAAGGCGTGTAGGAAGAAAAAAATGGATCCTTGAGAATTTGATATAAAGTTAGTAACAAAATGGATTAGAGATGATGATGTTTTGTCGACTATTGACGTGAAGGATGATCAAGATACAGATTCGATATTTTCAGTTGGACTTAAAATGATAGAACTTTATGTAAAGAAATCAAAAATTGTACATGTCGAAGAGCCACAATATTCAATAGTAGACTCGATGACTATAATAATTTTTCAACAGACAATATCTCTTCTTACATGGATAATATTGGTGTTGAAGAGTTTACTAGTCTACTGAATAGATGCAGCGCATTTATTGGTGGATCGCTTAGTCAACCACAAAACATAGATCTGGATGGTAGTATTCCAACTCATTCTCAAACGACCATCAAGTTAGTACTAATTTATATTTACATGTATTATTTTTGATCTACATTGTATTCTATATTCTCATCAACTTCTTTTTATAGTTTTACAATGCATGAAGTTGGAGGATCATCAAATTATCATATGGATGTTGTTGATGACTTCGTTGATAATGCAAATATTTGTGAAGTGCAATTGGATAGCATTCAAGTTGTATGTAGGATTGAAGAAAATAGGATGTGGATTGATAATATGGAGGTTAGTAAGCATCCATATTTGATGATGATAATCAACCCATTGAAGAGCAAAATGACTATGAAAATATAATAATGGAAGAACCTTTAGTCGATGATTTATGTTCTACAACAATGATGGCTAGATCGATTATGGAGAGAGCTCAACTAGATGTGAAAGTGTCTGTGAAAGAATGTGTCGAAAAAGAATCTCAAGTTGGATTGAATTTTAAAACAAAAGAAAAACTCGTTGAACAATTAAGTGAATGAACAATTAAATGTTCGGTTTCTTTTCAAGTTATGTTATATTAAGAGCTAAGCGAGACGAGACGATAGAAGTACCGCTTCGCTTAGCGCCGCTTAAGAATCGCCTAAGCGCTGCTTAATTTTTTAGCACAAATTATTTGTATCAATATAAATTTATGTAAAGAGATTATATTAAGTGCATCATCTGTGTATCCACAAACTGATCACAAAGAAGTAAAGTTTAACTTATAAATTTATAAGTTGCAAAAGTTAGATTTGACTTTCGATATTCATTAAAAGAAAGCATACTCGAGTTGAGTACAAACTTTGCACATTGGGCAAATAAATATAATCATGTCTTAATGCAAAAAACTACTCACCATCCGTCAGTCCATATGATAGAAAATGAGCAAATTTTATTACAAAAGGTGGCTTTTTGGCTATAATCTAATTTCTTTTTATTTTAAAAATAATATCTTTTTGCATAGTAGTGCTTAATCATCGCTTAAATTCAAGCAAAGCGCTGATAAGTGTCAATTAAGTGCGCTTAAGCGCCCATCGCTTAATTCTATTACTTTTTCAAAAAAGTAAGCAGTGTACAAGCATTTAGCGCCTAAGCGACGCTTAAGCGCGCTTTTCATAGCATAGTTTTCATGTAGTCAAATCTCGTGTGAATGACTATACGGTTCCATGCGATATTGATGAAAATTGTCCTTGGAGAGTGCATGTTAATCTTTTTAAGAAGAAATTTCAAAATTGATGAAAATTAAATCATATGGAGGCGACCACAATTTTTTGAATCCTACCATCAACTCAAATCATCGCCAAGCAACCTATAAGTTTATTTGTAGCAAGATACTTCCACTAGTCAAATATGAAACAAATTTAATAGCAAAAACAATTCAAGAGACAAAGTCAAATATATTTAATATCAAAGTTAGTTGCTCAAAGACTTGGCAAGGGTTAACAAAGGCTTTAGAAATGATCTATAAAGACGGGGATACATCGTATGCAGAATTATTAAAGTATTTAAAGTAGTGCAAAACGACAATGTCATATCTATGAAGACTCTATCCCTGATAGTCGTTGTTGGACAACGTATGAAGGTCCTTACATAGAATCACCACCAAAACGAAGAAACTATGGACGGTCATGTCATATTTGGATTTTGTTTCCTCCGTAGTAGGGGGAACTGTGCTTAATAAATCATGACATAACTTGATATAGTTGACTTCGAGGTGATCAAAATATATCGAAAAACCTTCAACATCAAGATCTTTTAGTTTTCTCCAAATCATCTAAGGTTATAGTATCATCTCCTAAACTATAAAATGAAACGTATGGTCTCCGACCTCCACCTATCACACAATACGGTAAGAAGACGATGGTCTAATCTAATATACTCGATTTGAAATAATTTCCAAAAACAAGCCATTCTTAAGTTATGCTCAAGTCGGAGTTATTTACAATCTATTAGTCTAATCTTGCTTGAATGATCGATAGAAAGACATGTGGTAGTTGCCTATTATATAAAAGTCAAGAAACAACAAAATCATATAATTTGATTTGAAATACTTAGTTGATACTGAACTAATTAGGTAATATAGTACCTTTATAAGCAACCGATTTTCAATTCTATGCTCATGTTGGAGATAAGAACACTTCTATCAATTGGTCCAAATTTCAACTTTACTCACAAATCTGAGTCTAGTATATATATATATATATATATATATATATAAGTAATTTATTATTTTAGTAGTTCACACAAACGTATTATTTCCAAACCATTACATTAATCTAAATTATAATATCACATCTACAATAACACATAACAAAGTACAAAATTAAATTGCAGATTAATCTAAATTATAATATCAAATCTACAATAACACGTAACAAGGTACAAAATTAAATTGCAAGTCAAGGTTAAAATTTTGAGTTTTTACCTCTAATTAAAGGTGACGAAGATGAGTCTTCCATCTACTTATGAATTTTAGTTTAAAATAGGGAAAATATGAAGTTTTAAGTGGTATTTGAGTTGGGGATTTGGGTTTTGGTTTTACTGGAAATAGAGGAGATGAAGAGAAATGGTAATGTTGGTATGTTTTCAGGGTGTTGTGCTGTTAAAACCCATTTTCCTATTTGCACATTTCCAAAATGCACAAGTAGGAAAACATACTAAAAAAAGAACATAACATGCGCATTCTAAAAATGTGCATGTTATGTTATGAAAATAACACATGCGTATTTACAGAATGTCCATGTGTTCTACCTCGACCAAAAAGAGGGATATTCTCATAATATGTTTTTGATGAGCATATTTCCACAATAATTTTTTTTCGAAGGCCTATATCAAAAATTTGTCCTATACGAAATTATCGCATATTGAATGCATCATTGATTCCCATGTAAGTTGGCAAAAATACTAAAAAGAAATACTCCGGACAAAACTACCCAAGGATCAAAGATAGCATCATTTTGCACGTTTTCAATAGAGAAGATACTAATGTTCACATTAAAAAAGTGTGATTATTATTAAAAAAAATGTCACTGAAATCATTAGTTTAAAATACGAAACTAGAATATGTCTTACGTTTCAACCTCGTATTTATGTATTTAAAGAAAGTATATAATTAAAACATGCACATGTTCAGGCACACACAAATGTACGTGTGCGCATGCACGCACTCACGCGCACACACGCATGCACATGCACGGACGCACTCATGCAGGGGATAAGACTTTCTGGAATAGGCTTAGAGGGTGGATTGAGTGAGGGCAAGGTGGGACTGCCTTTTCCGGTGTGAAAAAACACACATATATGTGCATGCACGCGAACACTGCATTCATAGATAAATAAGAAAGAAATAGTAGGTTATTTAAGGGATTGAACATTTAGTTATTTAATGAATATAAAACTTTCATTTATCTTGTTTGTACTTTGTTCTCGACTCCAGATTACTTTCATTACAGTGCTTTCTCAAATGGAAGCGGCTATAGGGATACAAAATTAAACACAAAATTTGACACAATAAATATAGACCGTTGGATTATTTTGCCTTTACATGGAAGGTGGAAATCAAGCGGAATTTAATGGTCAAAATCTCTTGTGTCCCATTTTGTGTCTATATTTTGTGTCCAAATATAATTTTCCTTCTCAAATATTGAACTTTTTTTTAATTTCCTAACACTCATTTATGCAGCTTCACCCACTTTAAGCAAGTTGGAAGCATACGGACATTGCTTTTAGATCTTGTATATAAAGAGAAGGTTATAGACATTTGACTGATCAAGCAAATGATCTTTCTTTTTTTTAATCAATGTTATACTGGGTGCAAAGACTTAACAGAGCTGCAGTTTCATAAATGTCGTCAATCAAAGAATCATGATTCTGATCAACGAAGATACGCATTAACATAGTAATATGCATGGGCACTCAAAGGTAAACTTATAACGAGATAAAACGAAGAAATATAGCTCGTTTGGATTAAAAAAAATATTTTTGATAAAATATCGAAGAGTTTGGAAATAAAAAATGAAACTAATATAGCCCAACAATTTTGGATGATGGTTTATAAACAATAGGCAAGTGGGATTGGCAAACAAGTAAGATTAAATAATATAGTAATCAACTATACCAATTAGTGCCCACTCTAGCTTATAAACTGTAATTAAAGAAGTTTTACTGCAAATTGCATTCCAGTTTGCACTCAACATCTGTTACAGGTCTAAAAGAAGCTATTATAACATGATCTAAACTCTTTTATTATTATTTTTTAAATAAAAAGAAGGCAAGTAATAGCCTACTATTGCCCTTTTCAATGCTGTTATGGCATAGTGACTTCACTAACATGACTACAAACATCATGCATATAATTGGCTGCCAAAATAATATAAGAGGTCAATATTTCTAAAGTGTCCAATCCGAAATAAGTAGGCAAATATATGAGATAACAAATTAATGTGAGATCAAAATTGATGAAATGTTTGAAGTGTAATTAGTAACTTTGGATTGCTCTTTTGATATAGAGTTTCAACCATCAATTTATCTTGCTCTTTTGATATAGAGTTTCAACCATCAATTTATCTATGCAACCTGACTCTTTCCTTCAAGTTAGGTACACATATAAGTATATTATACCAGTCTAAAAATCATTAATAGCTAATGTTGACTTCATTTATTTTCTTTATGGATTTACATATCTACGAATAAGCATATAATTACCCAAACTAAAGTTATTTAATAGAAAATTCAATTAGTTTGCACTATGGATTCAATTGCAGTACAAAAACACGGACAAAACAAAAGTAGAAATTAGAAACGCGAAAAAGAAAATGAACACAGCGAAACGTGAAATACACTCTAAATAAACTGGAGCAAAAACCACAAACAAGCAACTGAAAGATTTTATTGTAAACTGAGATTATAACACATGCTCTCTACTATAAGAAGAGCAACATCCACATACCATAGGAGAAACATACACCTTCTCTCTATAGTAAGAAGAACACTAATAATAATAATCTTTTCTCTCGTAATAGGAGAAACCCCACACACTCTGAAATAAGCCAAGAAACCACAAGTATAAGAGAAACATATAATTCACTTTTTCTCACTCGTTAACTTAACTACGAGTGTGATCCATCTTCTTTTGGAATGTGCTTTAATTCTGGGAGCCACATACACAAACATCACAGACGAGTGTGCGCACCCACGCATGTGGTTTCTTGACCAGCACACAAATTCAAGGAGGTTTTGATATTGCTTGGAAATCAAGCACTATAATTTCCAAGATGACACAGTCTCCAAAGAAATGTGGCTCACTTCCAGCAAAATGTGGCTAAAAATATGGATTTATCTTATCTAACAATCAATCTTTTTCGTTTTGTTTGTTTGGCTATCCCGATCAAGATCTTGGTTGAGTTCTTTTTTTGGAAGCTTTATAATATAACACAATATCTTAATCCCATTTCGTCTACTTGAGATCTCGACAAATATCAGTGAGATTATACAAGATTATTTAAAATAAAAAATAATGTTTTGTGACATAATTATTCAAGTATCAATATGTTAACTTTATATAATTTTATACTCTTGATATACTTTTCAATTCAAACAAACAAATTCAAGTTGTTGGTTGCAACTCTCAACGTCAAGACAGTTTGGGCAGGACACATGAGTGATTAACTTACAGTATGTCAGAAATATCAAGTCACCATAGGTAAATTTCATCAACATCTTTATTTTTATTTTTATTTTTTATTTTCAATGTTACATATCCAGAACTTAATATGAGATATAATTTAAAATGTGATATTTGAATTAGAGATGCACACTCAAGTTGTAATCAGTTTCTGACATCTCCTGTATGGTCTTGATACCAGATATCTTATGGTAAAGTCATCATCCAACACAAAACTTAGTTTGAAGGTCTAAAAGCTCAAAGCGAACTACCAAAAATTCAACAAATAATATAATATCATATTGTGGGTGTGTGAGAGAGTGAATGCTTATCTCTATTAACTAATTGCATAATCAAAAATACCAAATTATAACACAGTTTTCAACCAAATTTGATAAATTTGTTCTAACACCCCTATTGGATAGAAAAAGAATTACATGAAATCATCTTCTCGAATGGATGAACTAACGAATAAATATACCCAACCCCAATTTATCCCAAATTATAAGCTTTCATTATAGAATTTTAAACGTTTGGTCATTTCCGTCATCTCTCCATCAAAATTAATTAAGTGAAACTCGAAGGGATTCAGTCAAAAAGGAATATTCACAAAAATCAAAAGAATATACCAAAGTTATAAGGTAAATTACCTGGATAAAATATAAATTAGATAACCATCAACAAATTGACTGACGACATTAAACTAAGGAGGAGGATACTATATAATACGATTAAAATAATTGAAATGTTACCTTGGGATAGAAAAGAGGTTACGGAAGTGAGGTGGCGAGAGAACGAGAGAGGAGTGTCGTGATGAAGATGGGAATCGATGTGAGACCTGCTAGAAATGACGTACGTCAGTTGCGATTTGTGCTTCTCACATGTATTTGGATCCTCTACCTAGGATGCTGCTGTTTCTTCTAACAAATAATGCATTATTAACCAACAATATACTGATAATTAATACTACTATTGTAAACGGTGTAAAAATAAGAAACCGTTAGAAAAAAAGAGGAAGGAGATATTTTATTTATTTCGGACGTTAGTAATCTATTACCATTAGATAGGATCCTTTATATAAATGTTTTGGAGTTTGGAATTGAACTTATCACATGATGTGGGACTAAACAAAATATAACAAACATTGTATGCATATTCACTCTTTATAATTTATATATATGATAACACTCTTTCTTAAATATGCGTCTTCAAAATCTTGGATGCTCATTTGGTAACTTGAAATTGTCAATTTTGAAACGTGTACCCCTCATTATTATCTTGCTTTCATGCATCCATTCGGTTGCTATAGATGTTGTCGGTTGCCTCATTAAAAACTCATGTTAAGAAAATTCAATAGGAAAAATCTTGAAGGAGGAAAAGAGTGCAACTTGTGAAATCATAGATATCATATAATGATATTCCTTCTAAAGAGTTTGATACTTCGGAATCAAAATGATGTCTCATTAAAACCTTACGAAGAAAAACCCGATGGGAAAAATCTTAGTAAAAGCAAAAGAGTACAATGTCATATTTCAATAATTTACATCAAATGGAGTTTGATACTTCTGCATCAATGCAATGCCTCATTAAAACCTTACTAAGAAAAACCTAGTAGGGAAAATCTTAACGGAGGAAAAATAGTACATTATGATACACTTATATATGCTCCCCCTGATTTTATAGTTTTTCCTTTAAGATTGAATATATGTCATTATAATTTAAATCAGTTATAAATACTTTTGTAACATAGCTTAGACAAGCGTTAAAAATCCGAAAACAATAATTCCACTTTCCTTTCTTTAGATCTTCATCATTTATAAATAGTTTCCTTCGATACAATCGAATTTTCCAAGATTGTTTCTTCCAAATATGATTTGCGTTTTATGCATTTTGTATGCTACCTTTATGAAAAACACTTCATATGCTTTCATTTTTGTGCTTCAAATCGGTTTTGCATATTGCAACTACATCTTTGATGAATATTAAAAGTTTCATTACAACAATACTTAAAAATAGAAAGTAATCTACTCATCATGAATTATATCAAGATTTTAATTACAACAATATTTAAAAGATGATTGTAATCTATACTCCTTATTCTTTGCATTCTTTATAACCACCAAAGTTATTTATATTCTTTAGGAATTTGTATATTTTCATCGCTTAATATGATTTAAGCAATATTTATACCTTCGGGGTATATTAAGTGTTTCAAACACTTTTGCTACTTTACGGATTACAAGTCCACATTTTTATATTAGTAAAGGATTCATGATGGCCAATCATATTTCGTCTAATTCAAGATCTTTAATCTAATTATAAACATAAGCGTTTTTTTTATTTACAAATTTATGATCGATGATTATTTCTTGTCAGTTCTAGATATGATTTATTGATATCTCAATATTTATATTTATCCTATATTAGGTATCTAAACAACCTCCAGGTTTATTTGACAATCATGTCATGGGTCTCTTCCAGAGCACCTTTAAGTGTTTCTTAAAAAAACATCCACCTCATTTATTTGGCATCTTTATTACTTTCTCCAAAAATATTTCAATCTAATTTCTCTACCACACTTCAGATGTGATTTATACCCTTTTGGTCCTTTTGAGATTTCAACTTATATTGAAACAAATATACTAGGGATATTATCGATAATTTATTCAAGTAACTTAATATTTTGCAACCAATATTTAACCTTGATAATCAAAATGAACTGGTATCTCTTTTATCCTCCCCCTCAATGTTGACGAACATTGTCACATTTAATAATAATCTTCTTTGGATTCTCATTTTGATCCATTATGATATTGCTACCACTACAAGAAATTTGATTTTTAGTGGCGCACAAAAAACGCTACAAAAAGTTTTGGTGGCGTTTTGATAAACGCCGCTAGAAAACATGCGACTAAAAATCCATGATTTTTGTTGTATTTATTTTAACGTCACTATAAATGAATTTTTGGCAGCGTTTTTTAAACGTTACTAAAGATCTTTTTTACAGCGTTTAAGAAACGCCACCGAAAAGGTGCCGTTTACTGTCTTATTTTTTTGTTGCACTTATTATTATTTTTTGCAGCGTTTTTTGAACGCCACGGAGATTATCTGAGTTACTATAATTGCTGATTCTGTAGCGCTTTTTAAACGCTACAAAAAAATATTTTTGGTGGCGTTTTTACTCCGCCACCGTATGTTTCGATTTTATTGTCTGTTGTTCCACGACTACACCTGATTTCGCCTCCAATTCAATTACTTCAAAACTTATACAATAACGTAATATATAAACACATACACATTCAATGAACCACAATAACACAAACAAAAGCAATTACATAATCACCACTATATCATAACATTAGTGTCAAGACAAAAGGTTAACCATACGTTTACACAACCAAACTACCATAAACAGTTTCATAATAGTACATGCAGCTAAAGTAGTGCTGCTACCATACATACTAGTTTCATAATAGTTTCATAACAGTTTTAATCAACCTAACTACATACATGTGTTGCTACCATACCAAAAACCAGTGTTGCTGCTTGAATTCTTCACAAACGTTTATCTACTTGTAAACAATAATAATAATGTTACTAAATATTTGTGAGGTGAAGGTATCAAAGATCAAAAATGGACAAATATAGAAGTCCTTAGACTATAATACTTCAAACAAATATGCCTCTGCGTATTAACCACTGATGTGAGCACATTGTAATCGTCCAACAACTTTTACATCATATTTGTGAAGTCAGTGCACTAGACTTGCACATTAGCAGATGAACTTATGACAAAGATAAATGTCTTTATCATGTGGTAGATTGTGACCATTCAGTGCTTAAGTGTAGAATGATATTTAACTAACTATTAGGGGTTTAGATATGTTAAAGAATGAACGTGTGTTCGCCTTAGTTGTAGCGAGCAACGCGACCCTGTTGGCTCATAGCACCTACAGTTGGGGCAACGCGGTTTCACTGTGTTGGTGGATGTTGAATACAAGCTGGTAGTTAATTTACCAAAGTATTGCATTATTGCTAGAACAATATGTTGTTGATAATGTGATAGCTTATCAGGCTACGCAGTGAGTACACTGAAGGTGTTAAAACTGGTTCTGTTACATCAACTAGGGATATACTTTTCTATCAAAGTTGTACCAGGCTCCAGTAACCTTTATTAGTACACGGTGAATGTGTTAAAATTGGTTATATAAATTCAACGCTTCAGCCACACAAACTCTGTTTCATCCACTATCAACAGCCACACAAACTCTAGCTCTACACCAATATTTATTGAGTAATATAACTAATTTTTGTAGTTGATTATCTAGGAATATTGTCAGGGTATGAGAATCAAAGTTTGAAAACATTTATGATGAACAAGTTATATACCTTTCAGTTTGTTTTCAGAATGACTTTTTCCGTTGGCCAAGCTATGGGAACGCCAAGTGCATCTTCCATGCACGTCAACGCCGATGTTGGTCTCCATAGCTCTGCATTTGCATCTCTCACAATATCAACCCAAACTTTTACAGCATTAAGTCCCAATATACGACTATGGACCATCGTTATCGGATCAGTTGATGCAACAATTCCTTCAGCCACTACGTTTGTTCCACCCAAATCGATCAACTGGCATTTGTTATCTTTTGTCAACTTTGCAATTGGCTGGAAAAAAAGAGACTATTATGCAGAATATATACATACACATAATAAATAAACTTTCATACACAGGTAATTTCTTCAATTTTGAAAATTAATACTTACATGCTCTGATTTCTTCATGACCAAGGGTGTAGATTTCATGGGAGAAGTCGCACAATTTACACTGTCATTTCCATTTTCTTTATCAACTTCAACTTTTGATTTTGGCCATGCTACTTTCCTACCAACTGCATCTCCAATGCACGACATATCACATGTGGGTCGCCACAAATAAGCATCTTTATTTATTACTTTGTCGACCGAAATCACAACGGCAGACGGACCGAGCGGAATACCATTAACAACATATTGTGGCTCTCTGGAGTAGACTCTTCCTTCGGCAACTACACCTTCACCCTCATTCCAACCATAAATCTTGCATTTGTCGTCTTGGACAGTGTTGTTACTCTAAAAATGAGAAGTGTAATTTTAACAAACAAATAAATATAAAGATGATTTATTTTAACAAACAAATAAATTTCTACTTAGCAAATTACTTAGCAAATCATTCACAGGTTATAAAATGAGAAGTGTAATTTTAACAAACAAATAAATATAAAGATGGTTTATTTTAACAAACAAATAAATTTCTACTTAGCAAATTACTTAGCAAATCATTCACAGGTTATAAAATGAGAAGTGTAATTTTAACAAACAAATAAATATAAAGATGGTTTATTTTAACAAACAAATAAATTTCTACTTAGCAAATTACTTAGCAATTCATTCACAGGTTATAAAATGAGAAGTGTAATTCCAACCATAATATTGTGGACAGTGCTGTTAATATAAAAAAACTATTCAAATTTTTATTAAGATTTTAACAAACAAATAAATATACAAATGGATTAATTTGGGGTACTAATATCTAAAAACTAAAACTAAAACTTTAGTATGTTTCAATGAGAAGTGTAATTCAACAGTTTAGTATGAGAAGTGTAAAATTTACCGTACTAACGTCGTTCAAATTTACTCGCAGCGCCATCTTAATGCAAGTTGATGGCCAAGCTACTACCTTGTTCACAACGTCTGCTAATACTGTCATTTTAGGTGTAGGCCTCCATAAATAAGTATCTGGTTTGTCCACGATATCTACAATAACGCTCACAGCATTTGGTCCAAGACGAATGCCATTGACAACCGAAGTTGGGTCCCTGGACAACACCCTCCCATTGGCAACAACTTCACAGTTTCCATCCCAATTCAACATCGAACATACATCGTCATTGCTCTGCAATTATTCAACCAAAAATTATAGCAATCACTGGATCAAAATTTAAAATCTAAATGTTATTTCTTAAGTAATATAATTATTATTTTTACCAATTCAGATGTGCTCCTTTTCGAACTTTCTACACCCTGCAGCAAAGCTCTAATATCAGGATATTTTAATCTTAAAAGCACTCAATTAAATGTAATGTAGGCGTTTAATTGACTATCGAAAACTACTAAATGGACTTTGATCAGTTAATGTATTTTACAGCTATAAATGATGGGATGAAATTAATATGGCTACCGAAACTAGCAAGTGAAAAAAATAAAATTGAGTTGCCAAAATTAAAATGACCATACTTAAAATGGCAGAGAACATATAATAAGTTTGTGAGAGAGAATAAATTTGTTCTTTTTAGTATTTTAAATTATATGGCGCTTTGAATTTTTTATTTTACATATATAAATTACTTTTAATAGTTTACCTTCTGGTTCATCAGAACCTACAGCATACTCTTCATTTCTTCTATATCCTCTCGACAATGCGATACTTGTTTATCTTTGGACTGGGCCACAGCTAGCTTGGTTAAAGTGCAACCCCTTCCCAATGCCCTTAACCGTCCTGGTTTATCTTGTCCGAGTACATGTACAAGAGCATCTCCACTGACATTCTGTGACGAACCGGAATGTGATAGGCTACCAAATTTTTTAATCTCCTCCTACATAAATAAATACAAATAGATAATGTACAATGGTAAAATTATCGTAGTTTCGGACAATTTTTTATATACAGGTAAAATAAAAAAAAATTACAATAGCATTTCCAGCTTCCGCGGTCACTGGTTCACCATTTTTTTTATGTGAGATTTAATCCAAACATCAGCTCTAGTTATGGACGATGGACTTGGACTTTCTTTTTTCTAAATTTAGGATAACATTAAATAAAAAACTAGATAGGTATAAAATAATATTAAATAAAGCTATACTTAATTAACTAACCATGTCTTCGGTCAATCTAGCCATTCCCTTACGACCAGTTGTGTGTGGAAATTGTTTATCCCTAAGGGCCGAATATTTCTCACTTCGTTTCTGTAAAATAGAAAGATATATTGTTGATATATTGTTATAGGATAATGGCAGCTTCGTTGTTTGAGAAAGTGAAGAGTGACAGAGAGAAGTTGATATATTGTTATAGGATAATGGCAGCTTGGTTGAGGAAGTGAAGAGTGACAGAGAGAAGTTGTTTGAGAAGTGTTTGATAAAGGCAATGTAAAGAAGAAACATGGATATTTTGTTTTGTAAATAGAGAACAAAAACTTGAAAACAGTTGCTTGTAGTAGAGGAAAATTCAATGTATCAGAAACTAAAAGACAAATGAATTAAAACAGTGAACATAATATCAAGTGAAAACAGTGAGCACAAGAAACAGATATGTAAAAATGAAAACTAAAATCTAAGATGCAATGCAATGTTTTTTGTTTTATTTTTGTTTTTGGGTATATGCAATGCAAGCTTATTGAAGTATGAAATGCAACAGCAATGTAAAACAGAAAACGAAACGCAAAAGCCAGGAAATGAAATGTAATAGCAAACTAGTTGAAATTCCAATGCAAGATGAAAACAAATCCAACAATTTTTTTAATGCAGGATAACACAATACAAAACCAAACACACAGCACTAAACTGAACTAAATTCAAGTGAACAAGAAATGTGTACAGAATGAACAAAGTTAAAATGGAAAGTGTTGAGTTGACATGCACACAAGAACAAAGAACAAAAATGCACAGTGAACATAAATGCAAAACAAATGAAACGCAAAATGTTTTCTTTTTTTTGAGACTAAAACAAAACCATATGTGTTATTGGATAATAAAATTGTTCTTTTGAAAATGATAATCAACTCTGCTATGCAAATAATCATATGTGTTATTGGATCCCAATCATTAACTTTTAAAGTGTTCTAGCAAATAAAATAGTGAATAGTGTTACCTTAAACCCCGGACTTGTTTTCGCCTTCACAAACCTTCTCCATTCGTTCATGCTTTTGATGTTGGTAGGTTTCATTTTTAGTCTTTCCTCTTCGTTCTCCGCTTTATTTAATTTTCGAACCAATTTACTTTTTGATGATCTCCAAATTACTCCCATTTGTTGAAATACAGCTTTTCTTTGCCAATCCTCTTCCAGTTTAAATCTAATCTGCAACAATACATGAAAACATGATATTAAAATCAAACAATAGCCATATGTATGCATCAAACAATTTTTTTCAGCGAAAACTATAATACGTGATGTAACAATGTAGCAATGTAGCAACTTGCAAATAGATGTATAAACAACAAAAACAATTTTTAACTCATACCTGAATCGATTGCCACAAAACAACTTTTAACTCATCACTTAGATTCCTCCGATCATCAAGTGTGTATGGAACCAGCTCCCGCACAAGCGGTCCAAGAAAAGAGGATAAATGTACTGACCCTTTCCCTATTGGTATACCTATATCATTGAACTCAACTTCAATTCGATCCTGACTGCTTAACGGGAGTCTTTTTGCTTTTGCTGGACCTTTACCGCCTCTTTTCCGAGATGTAATTCTGGATTCAGCTTCACTTGCTCTCCCAATTTCTCCCTCAGCATCATCAGTTTGTTCAGGAAGGATTTCATTTTCTGAGTGAAGTCCTTCTTCATTTGGGTCGGAGGGGGTAACAGGTGGCTCTTGTTCTTTGTCTTCATTGCAAACAATGGCTTGCTTCTTAGCGTTGACTGTTGGTTCTTCACTGTCGGTGCAACCACCAGCTGGAATCTTAACCTTTTTCTTTGGATTATACTTCCGCTTTGACTTATACTTCTGAGATTCCTCATCTGCCTTTCTCTGGTTGCGAGTACGCACAAAGCTTGAATGCATCTTTTTTCGCAAATGAAACAAAAAACAGTAACTTATTTTGAGAATACTTCATATAAAGGATAGTTAATTGTATCTATTATGTAACCTTGAATACAATAGTTATTAATACATGTATATGAACTCTGTAATGTAAACTTTGTAAATAATCACATTAATACTTAATAATGGAATAATCAAAACATATAATTTCTGTAAATGTATATTAATATGTTTTCTATGCTTGCATTTACAAATGAAGGTACCTAACATCTAATATAAAAAAGCACAACACACTCAACAAAATTTGCAACCTCTCACAAACACAAAACATAGCAATGCTAACTCACACAAGCACACAGTACACAACATATTCACAAACCCAACTCACCCTACAGACAGTCAGACAACCCTCACAAACACATATGTAGACTAACTACCCACTTACCTTATCAATCACTATCCTCTGGTTATCACTCACTGTCTTCCGAGTTCCGATTCTTTAATATTATTTATCCGTTAATATGGAGCAAATACTTAGTACTTTAAGCAATACCATGCTCAAGTATTTGTTTTATATAGTAGATAAATGTTGTGTAAAAAAAGATAGTATTAATATGCACCTTATGTAAATGAAAATATTCCAAAGTTGAAAAATTGTATTACATAAACAGTTTTATAGTGCCTTATAATCTGAGTCTGGGAGAGGACATGCCCAAATCATAATTTGATATCATATAACTCATAAAGAAATATGAATACATTGTTGTAGTTACATACTAAATCTATCAAAAAACAACAAAATATGCCCAACTTCCAATTATGGACCACATATGTCAAAGGAAGATTATCAAACAAACATTAGCTTGAATCGCTATTAGACTAGAAAAAATATGCTAATGATTATGTAAAGAAAAAGAAAAAGGGGAGGAAATATTTACTTAAACTAAGAGAAACATGCAATACTTATAACCGAAAAATATCACCGAATGCTAGAAAATAAATGTGTCCACTTCATAATTTAATTTGTTCTTATATCAGCAAAAAGATAACTATAGATTATTTCCAAGCTAAAGTACAAATCCTTTAGACACATCTTCCCAAGCTATCTAACCCTATTGACATCCATGAAACCATTTGGCACATCTTCCTAAGCTAAAGTAGAAATCCTTTGGAAGTTAAGATAAACATAAAATTACTTCTTTCCTTTTGAGAAAACAAAATATTTTTCATCAAAATTAAGTAAGGTGTAATTAAGATGTTATTACAAGGGAAAAAGGTATCTTTTGACAATTATGCAACAGGGAAAAAACTTGGCATAGGAATGGAATTAAATTCAACATAAACATAATATTAAATTTGATTTGACATATCAAATCCAAATAGAGTCAGACAAAAAAGAAATGTTATCAAATCATTGTGCATGAATAAAAGAAGTCATGGAGAAAATAAGTAAATGTACAAGGAGAAGGGAATCATTCTTGAATGTGATTCTAAATGTTAGAATGATGTGAAAATGAGACTTGAGATGGAATGAACAAATTTAATGATGCATGCTAGAGTAGAAATGAAGATCCTCAATCAGAAGCTAACCATACATCTTCAAATGACATATATGTAAGGTTTAATGCTAGGTTTTGATTCTTGAGTAGTAGACAGAACAAAGGTGGTAAATGTCAAAGCTGTCATGAAACAAGAAAAAGAAACTACTTGATTGTAATACATTTTTCAAATGATAGTACAACAAATTTTATAATCTACTCAAGTAGAACATATAATCTACTCAAGTATGCCTTCGCAATCCTCTCTAACATAACTAACATCTTCATCATCCATTTCGATTATTTCGTTATCTTCCACGACTTGGATATCTTCCTCGATGCAATCGTGATCCTCTAAATCATTAAAACTTCTTGATGGTGCTTTCATTACAACATACCAATTAGAAACATCATTCTCTCTTGAATAAAATACTTGTCTTGCTTGAGATGCAAGTATGTATGGATCTCGTGAAAACGATGCTTGCTGTAAATTAACAAGAGTGAACCCATCATCATCAACTTTTACTCCATTTCCTTTATACGCCCAACGACACTTAAAAACTGGAATATAAAACGTATGATAATCTAATAAAATTATATCTGTCAATATTTCATAGTAAGTGACCACATCAACCACTTGGGACATATCTTTTGCACTTGCTCTACACATAGTAGTCGCATCAAAAGTCACCCCACAATTCTGAGTTTCTCTCCCTACATCTTTTATATGAAAACGTTGCTCATTGATGATATATCTGTTGTAAGACATGGCATCATCCTTTGGACCAAAAGCAATCCATCTTAACATGTCATCATTATCCTTGGAGGTAATAGGTATCTACAACAAATTTTATTTAGCATGTATTTATAGTAAGATTAATAGTCAAAAGACAATATATTTGAAATCTAACTAACCTTTCTTTTAATCCAATCGGCAAATTTTTTTGTATGTGTTTCCCAAAGTAAGGTCGCATTTTTTGTCATGCGTGGGTCTGACTTTTCTAATTTCTCCAAATGCAAACTAGTATTGAATAATTGATTATATGTTATATATAGCATTACGAACACATAAAAATAATTAAAACAATATAACATACACTTACTCTATAAATGGTTCCACCACAGCCATATTCATTAACACGGCTAAATGAGCACTTTCTTTGTCATTAACTGACAGTTTAACTGTCTTGGATATTGAAATCGGATGCCCCTCGAGTATTACACTTCTTTCATAATCTTCATTTCGAGCTTCTTTCTCCTCTATATGTCCTGATTTTTTCAAAAATTCATCGAAAAACATCATGGATTATTTTGCAAGATAGGATTCTGCAATACATCCCTCTGGTCGTGCATAGTTTCTGACATAGTCTTTAAGTGTCTTCATGTATCTTTCGAATGGGTACATCCAACGAAAATGAACCGGTCCACACATTAGTGCTTCTTTTCCAAGATGAATGGATAAATGTACCAATATATCAAAAAAAGATGGTGGGAAATATTTTTCAAGCTCACATAAAACTTTAATAATCTCAACATTGATTTGTTCTACCTTCTCTCTATCAAGAACACGTTGACATAATTTGTTGAAAAAAGAACATAAGCGAATTATTGTTTTTATTGCCTTCTTTGCCATTAATCCTCTCGATGCTACTGGCAATAACTGTTGCATTAATACATGGTAATCATGTGACTTCAATCCGCTAATTTTGCAATCCTGCAACGAAATCCAATTTTTCAAATTTGAACAGTAGCCATCTGGTCCTTTGAAATCGTACAATCTTTTGCAAAATATTTTTCTCTCGGATTTTGACAACATGTATGGAGCCGGTGGAAGATATGTTTTATTCCCACGAGGTTGTGCATGAAGCTCACTTCGAATTCCCCAATCCTCTAAATCCTTTCTACAGTTGGTTCCATCTTTTGATTTATTACCATGCAACATCGTGCCCAATAGGCTTTCACCAATGTTTTTCTCCACATGCATCACATCTATATTGTGACGTAATGGAAGCTCCTGCGAAAACCAAAACTATAACGCATTATTGGGTTTTTCTTCTATTAAAACAATGAAAAATAAATAAACTAACCACTAACCTTCCAATAAGGCAAATCAAAGAAAATTGATCTTTTTTTCCACCTCGATAGCCCCATTTTTGTAGAATCGTTAGTATTATCATCTTCATCTTCTGTATCATAAACACACTTTCTCTTCTTACTTTTCTCTTCTTTTTCTTTTCCAAAATCATTTGGATAATCCTTCAACAATGCATGAATGTTTCTCCTAGTTAGTATTCTAGGAGCACTACCTTTCTCTATGGTGTTATCAAACAATGCCTTTTGTTTCCTCCGTGAATCTGAAGTAGGTAGAAATCTTCTATGACCCATGTAGACGCTCTTTTGACTATGATTCAACCAACGAGAATGGGTATTGACACCACATAATGGGCAAGCTTTTCCCCCCTTCACACGACATCCAGCAAGATTTCCATAAGCCGGAAAATTGTTAATCGTCCATAGAAAAATTGCATTCAGTTTAAACAAAGTTTTACTAAATGCATTATAAGCATCAACTCCATTACACCACAAATGATGCAAGTCTTCCACCAAAGGCGCCAAATATACATCAATATCATTCCCGTGTTGCTTTGGGCCTGGAATAAGTAAAGTTAACATAATATTTTCCTTCTTCATACACAACATAGACGAGAGATTGTATGTCACAAGCATCACCGGCTAGCAACTATATTTCGAACTCAACATGGAAAATGGATTGAATCCATCTGTAGCAAGACCAAGCCTAAGATTGCGTGGATCAGATGAAAAAGATTTATACTTTTCATCCACCATTTTCCATGTCGTAGAATCCACGGGATGACGCATTTTTCCATCGTTGCTTGTATTATTAAAATGCCATCTTAAATCTTCTGCCATCTTTTGAGATCTATACATTCTTCTAAATCTCGAAATTATTGGAAAGTATCTCAATACTTTAACTGGAATACCTTGTATAACCTCTTCAGTATCTTGATTTTTCTTCCATCTTGAAGAACCACATTTTGGACAACTTTCTAAATCTTTGTATTCTTTTCTGTAAAGGCAACAGTCATTCTCACAAGCATGTATCTTTTCAAAACCCATGTCGAATGCTCTAAGAAATTTCTTTACTTCATATAAGTTTTTGGGAAGCACGTTATCCTTCGGCAGAAATAAATGTTGCACAGTTAAAAGCTTATCAAACCCACTATCAGACAAGCCAGTCTCACATTTAAGATTATACAAGACGGTGATAGCAGATAATTTTGTGTGATTTATGCAACCATGATATAATGGAGTTTTTGCATCTTCCAAGTTCTTGAGTAACTCATCCTCTTTTCTTTGAGAATTAACATTATCTTTATCATCATCAAAAAAACTTGATTCAAAAAATCTTCATCTTCATAGTGAATCATCTTGAATAGATCATATACATCAAACGTATTTGTTTTCTTCTCTACATTTATCTCTTCACCATGGTTAAACCATACACCACCCATGTATTTAGGATCCATTCCTTTTATAATTAAATGTTCAACGATGATTTGTTCATCATGACGACTAAGATTCCGACAATCCTTGCAAGGGCATAAAAAATTTTCTATACTTCTTTCATTCCTCTTTGCAGCATTCACAAAATTCATTGCTCCTTGTCGGTACTCTATACTAGTTCTATGAAAAAAGTAAAACAAATAAAAAAATTGAGCTTTAATATTAGATTATATGTTATAATTCTCAAAATACATATTAAGTTAATCATGGTTTTATCACCTGCTTAAAAAAACCCAGTCTTTTTCCATTTTCGACATATGAAGGCAAATAAGTTTCCAATCTTTGACGTATAAATTGGTTATCTATTGTAATCAAAAAAATAACTAGACGTTGAAGTTATTACCCAAAAAAACATCCAAGCATCTTATAAATAAAGCACTATCTGGAACATTGGTAACACGCCCATAGTAAGGATAATAAACAACAATAAACCACATAAAATGAATAATAACAGAGATAGCATGTGCTGCAGTGAATGAAATAACAGAGATAGTTTTTATTTTTAGGATACTGCACACATGAATCAAACCCCGTTCACAAGGTTACATAGATTTGTTTTTCTTCGTTTGGTGACTGAAATTATGACGCATTTGCTGAAAATATAACACATATAGATATGTATCAGTGAGATAACTCCATGTGACCATGTAAACGCATCTGCCAGAAAATTATTTATATTGTGAACGCACAAAAATGTGAAGCCATTCAGCAAATGGTAATTAAAATTGCATATAAAAAAACATATTAAACATGAGTAATCCATACAAAACACATTTTAAACAATCAGTTATCACAACACATAACATAATAGGAACACAATTGACACTGCATGGTAGAAACTACAGTCTTCAATTTCAATACATCACTCATCACTGAAAATTGACAACTTAGCACAGTAGTGGAACTCAACACATACTACTGTCATGTTTGACAAAAAATCATAAAAAGATTTATACATCACTGGAACTTAGCATAGCAGCAACAAACACAACAAAAAACCACAAAAAGTTGGTTTATAGTACGAACATATAAACTTACAAATGCAAATAAAAAAAATTGGTTTATAGTTCGAACATAGACCGTAAATGCAAATAAAAAAATAACATAAATTGGATACAATTAAAGCAAGCACATCGCACTAATGATCCAAATAAAGTTAACTCAGAAAGTAGATGAAAAAACCGGTACCATAAACATGAAATCAAACAAAATCATTATTATTGTATAGGTAAACATTAAATTGAACTTATTGTACATAAACATAAAAGCATAACAAAATATAAACCGCAGAATATATACTTACACAATCTTGTGTATGTTTCTTCATGAATGCGGGTGTGGATCTTCCATACCGCCTTAAATGAAGTCGTACTGGTTGGAAAATATACGAATGTTTAAAAATCAAAATATTATCTTTCAAATTTCTAGTCTGAAACTAAGAAAATATTTCAAGCTCATGAAAATAATAATGAAATAGTAGAATATCACATCAGCAAGTGTACTTTATAATTCGGTAATACATTTTTCATCAGCAAGTATAGTGTAGATTAGCACTTGATAGGCAAGCAAATTCTTTTTGTTGCAAAATAAATGTTAATTTTGGACGGAACGCGCTTGTACATGAACAAATGCAATGAATAAAAGCAGTTTGAACAATCTAGATATTTCAAGCAGCCTACGGCAACAACAATTTGAATACTTAACAAATTTGTGTAAGAATGATACCAAACTAAAGTTGATTAAAATTACTGAGAGTTTGCTGTTACTGTAAAATATATATGGACACATCCTTTATTTTTATTTCAAAAATACCAAAGATGTTAGTATGAATTTTATAAGTGTGTGTTAACATTGGTTGCTTGTATTATTAGTTGTTGCATCCATATAGCTCTACTTGTCCATCACTAAGGTCCACATTACAAAGACAACCACTACTAAGGTCTACTTGACAGTATCATTTTATTTCTTTTTGCATTAAAAATTGTTCTCCTAGCCATGTTGAACGATTTATTTTAAGAACTAAGCAAGAAAAGCTTTCATGAGTGAAAGTAAATCTTGGCATTGAAGTTTATGAAAGTACCTATAACTTTTGAGGAACAGAAATAGTGTACAAGGTCCAAACTGTGAATGAATATATGGTAATACATATTTGTATTTGTTATTTCCTTGTAAAATAAAAGGCAGACAAATTGCTTTCTTTATTAAGTAGTATTGTATCATTTCTATCAAATTTTACTATTTGTAGAACCAGAAAAACACATGTTTCCAACCAGTAATAGATTGCTCATCCGGTTTCGTTAACTAATAAATCACAATGCAAACAATCACAAAATAACGGAGCTACCCTTGCAGTAACGACGTCAGTAATCACAAAATAACTGAGATACCCTTGCAGTAATTACAATGCAAACAATCACAAAATTTCTTTAACACGGCAGTAAAAATTCTATTTTTTATTGAAAATATCAAAACAATAAACTGTACAATTACATTCTAAGATGTAATCACGAACAATCACAAAATAAAACCTACAGTAATCACAAACAATCACAAAATAACTTGCAATATAATCTATAATAACTTGCAGCATCAATAGATTAGTAAACCTAACGAACAATTAGAAAAATTCACAAACAATTTTATGCGCAAGCTTTAATCACAATCAGAAAATCAATTTATAAAGATCAACCTAAATATACCTATTTAGGGCACCGCGAGGAGAAAAACATGTTGGAGAGCTACCACAATGATGTGGAGAGGAGTAGATGCAACGATGAAAATAAACAACGATGTGGAGATGAGTGATGTGGAGAGGAATGGTTGAATCAAAAGCGATTTGGGAAATTATTTTGAAGCGATTTGGGAAATTTTGTTCCTTAGGTTTAGAAAATTTATAAGTGTTAGATAATTTAATGATAGGGAATGTACTGGTTACGTTTATTAGACTTAGGCGGAAAGATTTTGGTAAGGCGCGAAAGGTAAAATAATTTTTGCCGCGTTTTGACTATAGGGTGAAATGTTTTTAGTTGCATTCACAAATAAATGCTACCAATTTATGCAACCAAAGGCTAGTTTTCTTGTAGTGTACTAGCAAATAGATCATACATATTTATTATAGGAGGATAATTCTTTTATCAGTTGATAAGATGCATTCAATTGATATTGCTTATTAGATTTTGTTCTCATTCGTTGATCTAGCCAATTGGAAGAATTTACTAATTGTGTAGATCATTTGAATACGTACATGACTTCAGGTCATTTAACATTTATGTTGATTGAATTTTAAATCACTGAATTATATCTATGCATAATCTATAAGATCAGCTCATAACAAACTTCAAGTTGTTAGTTGAATATCTACATATATACGTGCGTCCACTTATTACATATATATTATAAATTTGCATATTCTTTCTCATTTGAGTTAGTGATTTTTGGAACAAACTATTACAACTATTAATTTCTGTTTATAAATCTATGTCAATGGGAATCCTTCAAGACTGCATGATAATGTTCAAAACATCTGGTTTGGAACCATATTGAACTTCTGGTTCAAATAAATTATATACACAACTTCAAGTTGTTAAGTTTTATTCCTCAATTATATCTCAAATATCGCTTTTAAACATTAATTATGATTACTTATAAGAGAACGATACACAGTTATAATTGCATATAGACATTTCTACACATCTCTTCTGGAGAGTTCAACAAAAGAGATATACTTACACAAAGAAATAAGAGTAGCTTCTGGACACTTGAAATTTTATAAAAATATGCAATTATATTAGTTGCACATATAGATCTCTTCAAGACGGTATTTATAGCTTTCATGAAATGTATGATATGACATATAGACTATCTCTTCAAGAGAATGTTTAAAGATATTTCTTCAAGAAATGGTTATACATATAATATTTCTTATGAAATAATATCTATGACCGTGACTTTTAGCATATAATTAGACACATGAACATAGAATAGTGTATTCTAGAGATAGTTTGATATCTTATCTATTTGGGAGGTTTGATATAATCATAATGAAATATATGATACACATTACATAGCTCTTAAATTTTAAGTTAGAATCAGATCTAAACTAAATTGGAATCCATCATTATCAAATTTTTATACATTTATTTGGTTTAATAAAATTACCAAATATATAAACAAATCTCTTAGAGAGATATTTTATCATTTCCAAATGTATAAGTCTCTTCTAGAGATATTTTACTATCACCACTTCAGGAGCAAACTTATTTCTTCCAGAGATATATATGCAAACTATTAGAATATAATATCAATATATAATATTTCTTTTACATAAATTACATAATTACTACTTTTACAGTAGCATAAAATATCCCTGCTAGAGATTTTTGTTGTAACTGCTTTTGAAATGTCATATCAAACTTTAAATACAGTAACAAAATTAGATGCACCAAATGAAAGTAAGATGCAAGAGATAAAACCACTACTTCTGGAGTGTGCTATTGGTATACAATACCTTTTTTTTTATTTTAGAGACAAATTATTGTTATTACTTCTAAAGTTTTATATGATATTCCTTAAGGGAATATAGTATTTCTTTCTAAGGGATTGCAATCTAACAAAAATAAATTTTCTATAACATCTATTCTGCGATGTTGGATTTTGCAATATGAATTTTAAAGAAAACATCTCTTCAAGAGATTAATATACACACACATCCATAAACTTAAATAGTATGTTATATGATTTATCTCATCTGGATAATACTAAAATGTATTTCGTCGATTAAATAGTTTGACTAATGCACCCAAAAATAATTTGTCAAAATTTTAGGTTTTATAACATAGTGCGATTAGTAAAGATCAGATCTATATTTTGATATATCAATGAGAAAGCAACATAGAGAATAATTAAATTAAAGCTGCACATTTTGAAATGAAATAATATTTCACATTGCAGAGAACTCATAAATGGACCATGCGTACTTTTACATAATTGGAAGTATGTATAATGGGGAAAACATTTTAAACTAACTACAACATATAAACTGAAATGAAAAATGAGTAATATGGACTAAAATGTCATTTGAATTCATATTTTATAAATAATGAACATCCATTTTCAAAGCTAAATTAATAATTAATTTTCAATTCAAGACATATTTGAAATTTCATAAGCACAATATCTTCAGGATATTTGGTCAATATAATATGTAAATGCAAAGATGTAAGTAAGATATAACTCATTTGGTGATTTTTGAAATCTCTTGAACGCACTGTCATAATCTTGTGTTAAGATGTATTTATCTCTTTTAACTTCTTCAAGAAGTGTAATCTTAACATTTCACACAGTTTCAAGAAAGTTTCGGGTTTCTAATTCATGAACTTCAAGCTCATTAATTTGTTATGAATTTCAGATTCTCAAAATTTGCGTAAACTTCTTGTTTAGAAACTTATACCTTTCGACTGATAAAAAAAATAACTATAAGATTTCAAGTCATAGACTTTATCAACAAATCATTACATAATTCAAGACTTCAGGTTTCGGATCGAGTTATACAACTTCTGGTTGAAAAAAAAATTCTTTGCACAACTTTAAGTTGTTGTTCAAACTATTTCTTTCATTATATCGAGCATTGTTTGCCAAAATAAATACACCAAATAATAAACCATATGTCTATTCTTATTCCAAACATAAAAATACAACATCATTTAATTTACTATCGCCAATGCATTTATGATGATAAGGTAATTTAATTTATTACTATGACGATATTTAATGCATTTATGATTAGAAAAATGAATGCAATTTACCATTATTGCGGCCTAAAATATAAAATATTGTCACAACGAATTGATTTCTTTACAAACAAATAAATCAATCTAACTAACGTTAACTGCAGGTTCTCAACTTTTATTTCAAATGCTACAAATTAAGTTTATCATGTATGCTTTCATTAATGTTTCCATTCACTTCGGGTGCGCTAAATCAATATTAATATTGGATCTAAACTTAATATGATCTTCTAAATACGCATTATTCTTGTATATGTTTCTCTAAGAAACAATAAAATATTTCTTCTGGAAATATAAACTATATATATATATATATTTATATATATCAAAATCATTTCCAAATTCAAATTCCAAATCAAAGAGTTTTCAAAATGAAAACTTCATTTACCAAATATGTATAGATTACTTAGATCTATATCACAAACCTGGAAGGTCCCGGTTGATCCAAGCTTCTGGCCATGGCTGTTGAAGGTTGAAACTGGAATGATGGTGATGAATTCGAGTAGAAGAAGGAAGGGTTGCTTCTTGTGCACGTACACAGATGTATGGTACACTCAAGAATGAAAAGGAAATGAATAACAGTAGTGATAAGCTATATGAAAATCAAGAACTGAAAAGTAAAAATGTGACTCGAAGGAGGAATCGGGGATGAGCAGGTATTTCTCGAAGAAGACATGGCAACAGAATGTATTTGGGCAGAAACATGAACATGTACAATAGAGCATAAAGGAACAAATACAGGGACCTATTATTTCACAATGAACTTGAACATGATTGTTTTACAAGAAAGAACAATTGAAAATTGCAGAATCTAGAACAAGAGTTATACCAACAAATTTATTAGCAAGAAAATGAATACTAACAAACTACAGATTACAGATAATTGGAGGAATCAAAGAACAAGATTTATCAACTGAAAACTGGAAATCAACATGAATGGAAAAAATGCAGATTCAAGAACAAATACAAATTTGCAAAAGTTTAACAAAGATGAATAGAGATTCAAGAATTAAGATCTAACTTGTAAAAGAAAGGAAATTGAACAAAGAAAATGAATTAACTACAAAACCAGAAAATGAATTTAACAAGAAAGTTCAACCTCGAGAATCAACAGAGTAACATAGTAACAACGGGAATGAAAGAAGGTAATCTGCTCAATACAGTAACAAAGGAAAATGATTTTTATTGCATTCAATTTCTTCTTCACACACCATCAGTTGCCTATACAATCTTATTTATACAATCATATCAGTAAATGGACCTAGATTAATACAAGTACTTAATCCACTGACCCAAATAGACTCACAAACAAACTTCTAAACTGGCCCAATCAACTCAAAACCCATATTCAACAATGCTTCAGATCCAATGAAACTAAGCGTGCATGTGCAAACATGCACACTCATCCAGCCCTTTCCTCAACTCATATTCTTCACTGCTGAAGTTCTTGACAGCTGTTCGACTTCGACTTCCTTCCATTCCGATGAATTAGTCGCTCTGCCTTGTTGAACTTCACCAGAATTCTTTCTTCCTGATGTCTCTGACCCTGCACACCCATCCTTTAAGCTTGTAAACAATCTCATTATGGCTTGGTTGTTACAATTCCCTTCTTCTTTAAGAACAGACCTTGTCCCAAGGTCTAATGTCGAAAATCTCTTAATTAATGGCCAATAATCTTCCCATGTTGCTTCATCCCTAGGCATGTTCTTCCATTTGATTAGCACTTGCACCACGGGTTCATTATTTTTGGGAACTAATCTTCTGTCTAGAATTTCCTCAGGTTGATCCACTATTTCTTCTACATAACTAGGCATATCCTCTTGTACGATCAAGCCTTCACTGATTTTCTTCTTCAGCTGGGAAACATGAAAAACAGGGTGTATTTTGGCACTAGCAGGCAGTTGTAATTTGTAAGCCACATTTCCTATTCTCTCCTCAACTTGATAAGGCCCATAATATTTAGGTGATAATTTGTGAGTTTTCTGAAGCCTAGCAGTAAGTTGCCTATAAGGTTGTAGCTTCAAATACACCCAATCTCCCACTTCAAATTCTCTATCCGATCTTCTTAAGTCTGCGTATTTTTTCATTCTATCTTGAGCTAATTTCAAACTGTCCTTCAAAAACTGTAAAGCTACATCTCTTGAATACAACTCCTCTTCAACTCTTTCTACTTTTGCAGAATTTGGCACATATGAAAGTAAGTTTGGTGGATCAATTCCATATATTGATTTAAATGGAGTAGTATTAGTGGAAGTCTTCCAAGTAGTACTGTACCAATACTCAGCTAAAGTCAGCCATCTCGACCATTCTTGAGGCTTGTGGCAAACAAAACATCTTAAGTAGCCTTCAAAAATTTTGTTAACTACTTCAGTTTGACCATCACTTTGCGGATGGTATGCCGAGCTATAATTCAGACTGCTGCCCTACAGTTTAAAATTTTCCTTCCAAAAATTACTTGTGAACAAGACATCTCTATCACTCACAATGGTTTTGGGCATTCCATGTAGCTTGAACACTCCATTGAAGAAGATTGTGGCCACTTCTTTAGCTGTATAAGGATGACTCAAAGGAAAAAGTGTGCATATTTGCTAAGTCTGCCTACAACAACATATATAACAGTATATCTTTGACTTCTAGGCAAACACGTGATAAAATCCATAGAAATATCTATCCAAATTCTTTCAGGAATAGGAAGTGGCTGTAAGAGTCCATGAATAAGTATGTTCTCTCCTTTATTTCTTTGGCACTCATCACAATTTTTAACATATTCCTCCACAGTTCTCTTCATTTTTTTCCAGTAAAAGACTTGCTTTAATTTCTTCAAGGTAGCTTTGATTCTAGAATGTCCCCCTAATGGAGTTGAATAATGTTCTGTTACTAAATTCCTGGTAATGGTGTTCAAGTGATGGTCTATTAAAATTTTTCCTTTATGAAAAATTAAATTGTCTACTACTTTATATCTACTACTTGGCAATTCATTCCTCTGAGTTCTTTCTAACTGCTGCTGATACCAAGGGGAGTTTAGTAAAGTGTTTTTCAACTCTTGCATCCATGGTGATTGTACTACAGAGACTGCCTGTAGTCGAGAAGCTTCTTCTTCATTGTCTTCTATTCTTGATAGTGCATCAGCCACTCTATTATCTCTCCCACTTTTGTACTCAACTCTATAGTCAAATCCATGAAGTTTGGCAAGCCACTTGCTCTGCACTCCAGTGTGTAATTTTTGTGTCAAAAGATATTTTAAGCTTTGATGGTCAGTTCTAATAATAAACTGTCTACCCATCAAGTACTGTGTCCACTTCCTTGTAGCTATGATGATGGCTAACAATTCTTTCTCATATATGGACAGATTTAAATTTCTGCCATGTAAAGCTTTGCTCAGATAAGCTAAAGGTTTTTGATTTTGCATTAATACAGCTCCTATGCCATGCCCACTTGCATCACATTCCAAAACAAAAGGCTGTGTAAAATCAGGCATTGCCAATATTGGAGGTGTAACCAAACAATACTTGAGTTTGTTGAAAGCCTCTTTAGCTTCTTTATTCCATGTAAATGCATCTTTTTTCAACATATTTGTCAGGGGTTTAGCAATGGTACCATAGTCTTTAACAAATTTCCTATAATAACCGGTGAGACCCAAAAATCCTCTCAAGGCTTTGAGGTTGTTTGGAAGTGGCCAATTCATTACTACCTTAATTTTGCTTGGGTCAACAGCTAACCCATCTACTGAAATGATGTGGACCAAGATACTCTAAGGACTCCTTTGCAAAGCTACACTTAGTCATTTTAATCACCAATTGATTTTGTTTTAGTACCTAAAAATTGACTAGCAGTTGTTCTAAGTGTTCAATCCATGACTTGCTATATATGAGTATATCATCAAAAAAAACTAACACAAATCTCCTCAAATATGGTCTGAATATTTCATTCATTAATGATTGAAAAGTAGAAGGTGCATTAGCCAATCCAAATGGCATTACTATGAATTCATAATGGCCATCATGGGTTCTAAATGTTGTTTTATGAATATCTGCCTCATCCATTCTTATTTGATGATAACCTGATCTTAAATCCAGCTTGGAAAAAAATTTAGCTCCATGTAGTTCATCAAACAATTCATCTATTAAGGGAATGGGGAACTTGTCTTTTATGGTCTTAGAATTAAGAACTCTATTATCAATGCACAATCTTCATGTTCCGTCTTTTTTTCTCACCATCACTACAGGAGAAGAATATGAGCTATTACTATTTCTAATGATTCCTGAATCCAACATTTCCTTAATAAGCTTCTCAAGTTCGTTCTTAATGTGATAAGAATGTTTGTATGGTTTGATGCAGATAGGTTGAGTATTTGGTAATAAGGGTATTTTGTGGTCTTCCAATCTTTGTGGGGAAAGAAATGGAAGAGTTGTAGTGATTTCAGGGAATTCTTAAAGAAGCTTAACAATCTCTGGTGGAATATCTGGAATGTCATTTTCAGAAGTATCTAAAGTGCATAGCATCATGGTAACTTGTCCTTGAATACATTCCCTATTGATGGCCTTCTTACTAACAACCTTCATCTCTTCTTGTTGTATTCCTTGCCAAACATATTCTTTGTTATTGTATGTGAATTTAACTTGCAATTTCTCAAGTTTTAAAGTTACTTCTCCCAGTTTTCTCATCCACTCTGCACCCAGAATCACTTCACACCCTTCTAAAGGAAATAAAAGTAGGTCTAAAGGTATTACACACCCTTGACACTTGAATATCACTTCATGGCAAACACCATTACCCTTTACCTTTTCACCATTAGCTACTACCACTTCAAAAACTCTAGATTCCTCAACTTTGAGATTTAATTTTTTTGCCAAATCCGCATTAATAAAACTATAAGTGGATCCTGAGTCAATGAGTACCTGACTGATTTTCCTTGTATACTTCCATTGACCTTGATAGTTGATAAAGTGGGTATTCCACACATAGCTTGCAATGTGATGGTTAATGGTTCCTTTTCATTAACTTCGGAATCCACCAATGCTTTTCCAATTGTTTCTGTTTGTTCTTCTTCCATCAAGGGCGTTACTCCTTCCAGTATATACACTTGGGGGTTTTTGCATTTATGATCCCTATGCCACTTTTCCTTGCAACCATAACATAAATTTTGTCTTCTCATCTCAATTAATTGACTGGGTGTGAGGCCCTTGTTTTTTGCCAAAGCTTCCAACTGTGTATCCTTATGATTACTAGTAGGGTTTAAGTGGTGGTTATTGGGAGAACTTTGAGATGGAGTGGAATGGGTATTAGTATTTCTCTGAATATTCATGGGAGGATTTGCTGATTTACTGTTCTTCCTAGTGTAAGATTGTTTACTTTCATACATCTTTGCTAAAGCAACTGCTTCTTTGAAGTTAGTTGGCCTAGAAGTAAGTGCATCATACTTCAGTTCTTCTTTTAAACCACCAACGAATCGATCCAGCACAAATTTTGGTGGTAAAGCTTCTGTGGCCATTTGCAATAGTTCAAATTTGTTAAGATAATTCAAAACAGTAGTAGTTTGTTTCAATCCTGCCAATGCTTCAAAGGGTCTTTCCATTTCTTCTGGATTAAATCGCACCATAATTTCTTCCTTAAAAATTTGCCAAGAACAATGATTAGATACATTATGCACATACCAGTTATACCACTGCAAGGGTTCTTTTTTGAGATAAAAAGAACATATATCAACCCACAATCTCTCATCAATTTGATGAAATCTAAAATACTGTTCAACTTGCTGAAGCCAATCGATCACTCTGTCTTCATTGTTGAATACAGGGAAATCCAATTTAAGAGTGGTTAAAGGAGTATTTCTTGGTGTGTTGTCCGAGTAATAATAATTCGGGTACGGATTTTCGGAGTTGAAAGAAGAATATGGGGGTTCTTGAGGATGACATTGGAAGTTTCGATGATTTCTTGGAGGTACAGGCATTCGTGGCGGAGTTGTTCGAAAATTTGGGGGATTAGGAGGGTAAGGAGGGTATGAAGATGGTGGGTAAACAGGTATCTGGGGAGGCCAGGATCCTCGGTGATTATGAGCATGAGGAGGTTCTTGATAGGAATTGGAAGGCGGCACAACTGGTGGTGGTTGATTTTTGAGGTGTTGAATATCTCGAGAAAGAATAGTAAGCACATTATGAAATCCTTCGAATTTAGTATTCAATTCTTGCTGAGCTTGTTCGATTCTTCGATTAAAATCTTCTTGCGTTGTCCTTGTTGGATCGTGATGGTGAAACGGTGGTTGGGCAGAGTTATTGTTGTCAGGTGGATCGATCTGAGGATTTGGAGGTAACTCAGATGGTTGCTCTGATACCAAATTGGAAGGTCCTAGTTGATCCAAGCTTCTGGCCATGGCTGTTGAAGGTTGAAACTGGAATGATGGTGATGAATTTAAGAAGAAGAAGGAAGGGTTGCTTCTTGTGCACGTACACAGATGTATGGTACACTCAAGAATGAAAAGGAAATGAATAACAGTAGTGACAAGCTATATGAAAATCAAGAACTGAAAAGTAAAAATGTGACTCGAAGGAGGAATCGGGGATGAGCAGGTATTTCTCGAAGAAGACATGGCAACAGAATGTATTTGGGCAGAAACATGAACATGTACAACAGAGCATAAAGGAACAAATACAGGGACCTATTATTTCATAATGAACTTGAACAAGATTGTTTTACAAGAAAGAACAATTGAAAATTGCAGAATCTAGAACAGGAGTTATACCAACAAATTTATTAGCAAGAAAATGAAAACTAACAAACTACAGATTACAGATAATTGGAGGAATCAAAGAACAAGATTTATCAACTGAAAACTGGAAATCAACATGAATGGAAAAAATGCAGATTCAAGAACAAATACAAATTTGCAAAAGTTTAACAAAGATGAACAGAGATTCAAGAATTAAGATCTAACTTGTAAAAGAAAGGAAATTGAACAAAGAAAATGAATTAACTACAAAACCAGAAAATGAATTTAATAAGAAAGTTCAACCTCGAGAATCAACAGAGTAACATAGTAACAACTGGAATGAAAGAAGGTAATCTGCTCAATACAGTAACAAAGGAAAATGATTTTTATTGCATTCAATTTCTTCTTCACACACCATCAGTTGCCTATACAATCTTATATATACAATCATATCAGTAAATGGACCTAGATTAATACAAGTACTTAATCCACTGACCCAAACAGACTCACAAACAAACTTCTAAACTGGCCCAATCAACTCAAAACCCATATTCAACAATGCTTCAGATCCAATGAAACTAAGCGTGCACGTGCAAACATTCACACTCATCCAGCCCTTTCCTCAACTCATATTCTTCACTGCTAAAGTTTCTGATAGCTGTTCGACTTCGACTTCCTTCCATTCTGATGAATTAGTCGCTCTGCCTTATTGAACTTCACCAGAATTCTTTCTTCCTGATGTCTCTGACCCTGCACACCCATCCTTTAAGCTTGTAAACAATCTCATTATGGCTTGGTTGTTACAAAACCAAAACGCAATCAAGTTCAATAAATTTATTTGAATCAACAACAGAAATTGTCAAATTCAAAACTTGCTTTTCAAAATAATGAACTCAA
This sequence comes from Allium fistulosum, assembly GCA_030737815.1. NCBI lineage: Eukaryota > Viridiplantae > Streptophyta > Magnoliopsida > Asparagales > Amaryllidaceae > Allium > Allium fistulosum. Next base: position 1,240,400,376 of record CM060903.1, on the reverse strand, counting down.
AAAGCATGCAATAATAAGCAAGTTTGAAATCAATTCAAATCCATTGAAAAAATCACAAATTTTATTTTTAAACCATGTATAAATCTCAAAGATATATTATTTGAGTGTGATTTTGAGATCTACAATATAATGAGATCAGAAAAATAAGAACAAAAAAATCAGATCAATAGTAGAACGAGATCTGAAATATAATGACAAAAATACATGTACAGTGGAATAAGATCTATAAATTTATATCTATGATAAAATAAGATCTTGAAAATATAAGATCTATTAAAACTTCAATCCAAATCTGAAAAATTAGGAAATAGATATTAGAGTTGTGAAACAAGAATACTTAAATCTAGATTTAAATTAATCGCAAAAAAAATCTAGAAAAGCAGATCTAGAAATTTTCAAACCTGATTTCATGGTTGAATAAGAAGAAGAGATAGATCTAATTGTAATTGATTAAGAGAAAGAGATGTATCTACATAAAAGAAAAAAATGGATCTAATCTTCTAGATTAGAATATCCAATACATTTGAAAAAGAGATCATGCTGAGAATGTGTTATAAACAATATAAAAATAAGAAGCCATTAGAAAAAGAGAAAGGAGACATTTTATTCGTTCCTGACATTAGTAATCTATTTCCATTACATAGGCTCCTTTATGTGAAGGTTTTGGAGCTTGAAATTGGACTTATTCCATGATATGGAACTAAACAAAATATAACAAACATTGTATAACATATTCACTCTTTATAATTTACATATATTATAACAACTACCAAATAATTAACTAATAATATATAATTAATTAATTTAACTTAAATCTTTAATAATACTTGTAGTAAACGTGAACTATCAAAAACGTCATTCTATGGATACTACCAAATCTTAATATCGCTTAGTTTAACTTTCTTTTCAAAACGTCCTTCTAGAAATGTTGTCAAATCTTAACATCACCTAAAAATGGATCTATCAAATAAACTTTTTTTCAGGTTTATTATTTATTTATAAATAATAGAAAAATATTCTCAAGGACATTTTTAAAGTTTTGTTTAGGATTTCGGACAGTCTAATAATATTTTTACGTCAAAGAAAAAAGCATTCAAATTTCCCTTTCAGCCCTAACTTTTATTTTTAGGTCGTGCACTCGTTCTATTTTTCCTTCTTCTTCTACGTTGCACGTTGAAAATTTTCTTCTCTTCTTGATCATTTCTCTCTATCCTCCCGCGCGAATTTCTTCTTCTTCCTGATTGGATCTTTCATTTCTTTCATCGTCATTGTAATTTTCAGATTTAGGTATGATTCTTTGATTCTGTTTTGATATTAGCATTGTTAAAGAAACTCCAATTTCAGATAAGAGGAAGTAAATTTTACGGGGACTACACTTTAAAAAAAATTGTTATGGGGATCCCATCTAAAACAAAATTCGATAGGACCTCATCGAAAAAGAAACAAAATTCGGGAGCACCCCATAAAAAAATGACGATGATTCACCAGAGATCACTTTCGATGGGATTTGATCAAAAAATAAACCAAAATTCGGTAGAGAGTTACCGAAATATAAATGACAGGTACGATTTATTTATTTTTTACTAAGAGGGGACAACTTTTTGGTACACCCCTAGGTAATTTTCCGAAAAATGAAAAAATGATCCCTTGTTATTCAAAACTGAAGTCCATTTAACAATGTCGTTTAATACTTTCTTCTATCGGTGTTTGGTTCTTTGACTTAGGTCGTTTTTAATTTCTTTTTATTTCTCTATTTTAATTTGAAATTCAGCTTTATTACTGTGTTTATCTTTTTGATATTCTACGGCAAAATTGGAAAGCAGGAGGTATCTTCTCTTTTTTTATGCAGCATTGTTTCGTTTTAAATTGTTTGGTATTTGATTTTTGTTCGGTGACATATATTTCACAGTCAATTTGGTTTGAAATAAAATACATTGTTAGTGAATTACAATACCTCTGTTATGTATCAATTTGTATCAATACCAGTATCAGTTTTAGTTTTCCTAAGTATCATTTTTCACAATTCTATAGATTGGAATAGTATTAATCTTTTTTCGATTTGGAATAGTATCTTTTTTCTATTGTGACTAAGTTATTAGAATTGTTTATGTACTTATTCGACACAATGTACTAAGTATATAACAAGTATATGGTATGGTACATAAGTGATTCTAATGCAAGCACATAAAATGTTCTGAAATTAATTAAGTACTCATTCTAATATCAGTGACAGTGTTAGTTATAGTATCAGTTTTTGTGTCAGTAGGTATCATTTCAAAGATTTCTGTGATGTCTATTTTGTTTTTGTCTTTGCTATATAAAGAAAATGATATTGTTATAGAATAAAAATGATGATTTAAAGCAAAAAAAAATTTGATGTCTTTTCTTATAGTGGTAACAATATCCTTCTTGTTGTGTTTGTATTTGATGATAATGCTATAAATCATATCTCTAATTTTGATAATTCTATTGTTGATGCTAGTATTGAAGATGTTATTAAGTCACCTAAGGAGAAACGTGGTGCTGGTAGACATTCTATCAAACGTAAAGGAGGATTTGTATATTTTCAAAATAAGCAAAATAGATGTGGTGTATGCAAGCAATTTGGTCACAGTAAACGTAATTTTCAAGCTTCTAAGAAGACATGATTCGTTTTTTCATGTTGCCATGAATTTGTTAAGATTTATAATTGGTTGTATGACTTTTTTAGCAATTTATTGTAATTGAACCTGGTTATAAAATTATATTTATTTTAGCATATTTTTAATTTGACATTTATTTGCTCTTTGTAATTGAACATGGTTATGCAGTATCATTTGTAGTTCCAGTTTCAGTATCAGTTTAGTAGTAGTACCAGTATTAGTTTTAATATTTATTTGTTTGTAGGTTATTTTGAATCATTACTATCAAAATTTGTATCTTGATTTTTTCTTGATTAAGTCGAGTATAAGTTTTTTGTAGTGTCATTTCATCATTTTGTAATATCATTGTGTAGTGAATCCAGTTAGCTTTTGCATTCATATGTACCCGATTAGGTTGTAGTATTATTTGATCATTTTGTATTACCATTTTGTAGTATCTTTTTAGATGTGTGTAGCATCATTGTTTTTTTAAATAGATTGAATTATGTATATTTCTATTTGTAATGTTATTTAATAGTAGTATTTTACAAAATTGTAGTAGCGGTTCTGAATTGTAGTATCTTTTCTAAAATTGTAGCAGCGGTTTATATTGTAGCTTCTTTTTATAAGTGTGTAGTAATCGTACTATACAGTATCATTTTTTGTTTCTTTAAATACATATAGTGATATATATATTTCTATTCATAATTTTATTTTACTAGTATGCAACCCATGCTTTACGCACGGTAATGTTATAAAAGAAATTGTCAAATATACATAGTTAAATAATTTACGTACAACATAATATGCTAATGTTAAGCATATATTTGTGTAAGTCATGTGTTTCAATTACTGTGTATATGTTACTCTATAATAAAATACCAATTTTGAAAAAAAATAACAACATAAACTTAAATGTAACTTGGTTAAATGGAACTGAAGAGAATATTTCAAATAATTTATAAATTATACTTCAATATAAAGTGGTAAGGAAAAATAAAGATAGCCTCATTATTATGCATGTTTATTATTACTAAATATCATTTAAGGAAGAAAATAATACAAACTTGAATGCAAAATAGTAGAAGTTAATTAAACAATGATATAATTTTTACTTGAAACTAAATGGTTGGTCAGAATTAAGGAGAGACTTATTAATAATCGTAAAAATCATAAACTATAGATAATAGTGATATTTATATAAAATATAAAATCAAAATAATAATGGGGTTTAATTCTCAAAATTCATAAGTAAGGTATAATTCCTTCGACCTTACTATTATTTAATATAATATATTTAATAAATCATTCTATCAATAATTTAAGTGTAACAACCCGTGGGATTTTCAACCTTGAAAATTGACATCAATATATTCACTGTATTACATGCCGAATAATCGAATGTCGGGAATACCAGATCGTTAGGAATAAAAAGAGGTAGAAGAAGAAAATAGGAAACAACATCAGAATCTCACAATCACAGCGGAACAATATATAATAGATAACAACAGATCTTTATACAAAAGAATCTATAACTGTTTTTATACATTACATCATCAAAGTACAACACAATCAATAACATAACACTGGACAGTTATAATAACTTGTCCTCATAGAAGTTGACTATACAGCTTACAATGCATAGCGGAATACACATCAAGTACGTGTGATACGTCTCGTCATCCAGCTCGTCTCCTGAGCTCCATAGCATACCATCCAGAATCTGTACCCTATAATACTCGGTCTGACCCGAGCATTATAATAAAATAACACCCAAGTCAGTCTGGAATATCAGCGTGAGAAAACACACTCAAATTGAATTATTAAAGTTTCAAAAACCCTTTGAAAATCAAAGGTATTGAAAGTCTGTAGGACCGTGTAATATGGATAAATGATAATACAGAGTATAGTGATGATAGTAATACTGTAAATAGTGCGGAATATAAAAGCAGTATAGTAAAATGACATCAGATATTTTATACTGGTTCGGAGCTCCGTCCTACATCCAGTCCCAGACTCCTTTTGGAATTTCACTAACAACAATACCCTCACTTAACCCGGAGGAACAGGTCTATACAACCCCTGAGCAGCCGAACAGGGACCTAAGCAGCAGAATATGAATTTTGCCTCAGCAGCCGAAGAGGTCTTCACACGCCTGAGCAGAAGAACAGGACTTCGCTAATACAAAAGAATATCTGACACTGTGTGTTCTTGAAAACACTGATTTGTCTCTGATAGTACAAACTTCCTATAATCAAATCCTCAAGTGTATGATGTGTATGTGAAGATATGAAGAGAAGGTAACGCTAAGAATCTAAGATTATGAAAGTTTATTTAAAGATTCAAAGCAATAAAATGCTTATTTGCTGTTTGAATGTAAGTATGAAAGCATAAGAAGAGTATAAGAAAGTTATAATGATTTTCGGTAAATGTGAAATGTTTGGGGATATGTATTTATAATAGTCAGAGAGTTACTGCCATTGGTGAAGAGTTCTGACCAAAAGAAGCATCTATTTCCGTTCAGAGAAGGATCACAACTCTTCGCAGAATGAAGATGTCTATTCAAAATATGACAGTTGGGTTCAGGTCAGTCGACTGGTCGAAAATGGTCAGTCGACTGAAAAGTAAAATCATGTAAAAAATTCGTGTATAGATGTGCATGTATGTTAAAATGCATAGATTCAGTCGACTGACTGACTGTATTCAGTCGATCGAATTCTGTTGTTAAGCAAAAACTACAGTAGCTCATTCGGTTAAAGTACTTGCCTTCCAAGCTAGTGACCTAGGTTCGAGCCCCGCTCCATGCATTTTTTGAAAACTTGATTTTGATTAAAATACGAATGCAAGTTTATTTGAATGTGAATGATGATTCTTGAGGAAAGATTTTAACAAAGCACTAAACTAGACTCTATATACATATTTGACGACTCTTGTTAAAATATATAACTAGATGAACCATACTTTGAGTCATTGAGTCCGGATGTTGTCGTAGTCGTAGATTCGTGAATTGTTGTGTCTTGTCAACAATCAAAACCCATGATCCAACATTCTCCTCCTTTTTGATGATGACAACTCCATTTGCTACGGACGAATCTTCGACAAGCTTTATTGACTTATCTCCCCCTGAATATATTCCTGTAATTGTGCTATAGGTTTCTCCCCCTGAATCTATGCTATATATTCCTGTAAATAATTAATCTTTTCTCCCCCTTAATTTGTGCTTGCATCGTTTATTCCTGCAAATAATGTTAGAGCAATATCTTTCTCCCCCTTTGTCATCGACAAAAAGGAGAGTTTATATGATGACATAAATTATATTCCACATAAGTGTTAACATAGAACAATGTAAAACAAAATAACTACTACTTATAATGTAAGGTATAAAAAAAATAACATTTAAAGCATATGATACCAAAGGTTCTTATAATTTCCTAATTTTTAGGAAACCATACCCATTTGGGTATGGTTGAACCTTTATAAATATAATTTTCATTATTAACTACCATATCAAAATAATCATCAATGTATTTTTCTCTATTTTTCCAACTAATAGGAACCCAAATACTTAGATAATTTTTAGTGGAAATTAGGGAGGCATCCCTATCATACTTTCATATTGTAAAGTGGGTCCTTGTTAAAGTTTCATTGTAAAGCGGGTCCCTGTTTTTTGGAAACGAAGAAAAATTATTGCTGAAATTTCAGCAACTTTTATAAATAAGTGCTGATATTTCAGCAACTATCTGTGTCAAAGTTTTATTGTAAAAACAAAGAAAAATTATTGCTGAAATGTCAGCAACTTTTATAAATAAGTGCTGATATTTCAGCAACTTTCATAAACTGTGTTCACAGTGTACATAAATGTTGCTGAAATATCAGCAACTTTTATAAATAAGTGTTGATATTTCAGCAACTTTCATACACTACGTTCACCGTGTACATAAATGTTGCTGAAATATCAGCAACTTTTATGAAATGTTGCATCATGCTCTGCAATAATCGTGAATAAAAAACAGGGATCTAATTTACACTGAAATTTAGTGAAGGACTTTTCGTGAATTTTGAAACTTAATAAGGACCTGTGCCAAAAGTACCCTAATTTTTATTCATATTTCCCGTCAATGATTTTGTACTTCTAGAGAAATTGTAAACATTATTGGTCATAACAGTATTTGAATTTCTATTAAAATTGGATTTAGACTTTGCTCGAAATTTAGTACTAGCACTAACATTTTTATTATACATGAAAGCATATCTAGTGCTATTTCTATGACCAGTTTTATTATATCCTAAACCACTTTTATCATGTAAAGGTCTAGAACTAGATAAAATCATGTTTAAATCGTTTTGACATTTTTTAAATTTTGTGAATTCAGTGTTAAGTTTATCAAATTTAGCTTTAAAGTCACAATTATTATTTTCAAAAGAAATGTCACTGTTTTTCAAAATATCAATTTGCTTGTTTAATTCAGAATTCTCCTTTTTTAACGTACAGTTCTCATTTTCGAGAAGAAAAATTCAAGATTCTGAATTATCTAAAGATGATTGTAATAAATCATTTTATTAATATCTTCTAACTTAGTTTTGAGACTAGATTTTTCTATCTCTAATACTTTAGTGTTAGATTTTAAATCATTAATTTCTACTGATAAATCATCATTTTTATTCTTCTGAATTTCTAATTCCTGAGTGATCATAGATAGCTGAGATGTTAAATTAGTATTAGATTCTTGAGATATTTCAATTTCTTCTTCAAGGATTTTCTTTTCATCTCTTAGCATACTAATTTCTAATTCAAATCTATTTAATTTTCCTTGTAACTCCTTTTTTTGCTTTTTAGTTTGTTTTACAAATTCCACTAGTTTCGAATTAATTTCAACCAAATCTTAGTTCACTTACATCATCACTTGTAGCCATGAAGCATTTGCTTGTTTGCTCCTTTGATTCTTCTTTATTGTTCTTCCTCTTCCTATTGCCTTGACTAGGTCTCTTTATAGCCATTTATTCTAGGATGTTGTTACGGTCTCTAGAATCCCAGGCTCTGATACCAAATGAAAGTCTGTAGGACCGTGTAATATGGATAAATGATAATACAGAGTATAGTGATGATAGTAATACTGTAAATAGTGCGGAATATAAAAGCAGTATAGTAAAATGACACCAGATATTTTATACTAGTTCGGAGCTCCGTCCTACGTCCAGTCCCAGACTCCTTCTGGAATTTCACTAACAACAATACCCTCACTTAACCCGGAGGAACAGGTCTATATAACCCCTGAGCAGCCGAACAGGGACCTGAGCAGCAGAACAAGATTTTTGCCTTAGCAGCAAAAGAGGACTTCACACGCTTGAGCAGCAGAACAGGACTTCGCTAATACAAAAGAATATCTAACACTGTGTGTTCTTGAAAACACTGATTTGTCTCTGATAGTACAAACTTCCTATAATCAAATCCTCAAGTGTATGATGTGTATGTGAAGATATGAAGAGAAGGTAATGCTAAGAATCTAAGATTATGAAAGTTTATTTGAAGATTCAAAGCAATAAAATGCTTATTTGATGTTTGAATGTAAGTATGAGAGCATAAGAAGAGTATAAGAAAGTTATAATGATTTTCGGTAAATGTGAAATGTTTGGGGATATGTATTTATAGTAGTCAGAGAGTTACTGCCATTGGTGAAGAGTTCTGACCAAAAGAAGCATCTATTTCCGTTCAGAGAAGGATCACAACTCTTCGCAGAATGAAGATGTCTATTCAAAATATGATAGTTGGGTTTAGGTCAGTCAACTGGTCGAAAATGGTCAATCGACTGAAAAGTAAAATCATGTAAAAAATTCGTGTACAGATGTGCATGTATGTTAAAATGCACAGATTTAGTCGACTGACTGACTGTATTCGATCGACTGAATTCTGTTGTTAAACAAAAACTACAGTAGCCCATTTGGTTAGAGTACTTGCCTTCCAAGCTAGTGACCTGGGTTCGAGCCCCACTCCATGCATTTTTTGAAAACTTGATTTTGATTAAAATATGAATGCAAGTTTATTTGAATGTGAATGATGATTCTTGAGGAAAGATTTTAACAAAGCACTAAACTAGACTCTATATACATATTTGATGACTCTTGTTAAAATATATAACTAGATGAACCATACTTTCAGTCATTGAGTCCGGATGTTGTCGTAGTCATAGATTCGTGAATTGTTGTGTCTTGTCAGCAATCAAAACCCATGATCCAACAGGTATCTCGTAAGACCACGCCACAAATAAACATGCCGAGTTTTTACCTTACGATAACCAAAACACTTTATATCAAAATCCTTTGATATTATAATAGTGTCTAAGTACAAATACTTATTCAAATAGCCGAAATTGTTACATTAATTAAATTCCAGCATACTAAGCTCTACAACCAAAATCGTAAAGGCACGTAGGGAGAATGGATTTCCAACTGAATGACTAGGCACTAGGGTACCACCTGTCATGGTACCTGGTCTAGATTGGTATACCGAGGACCACTCCCGATCCCATGCAAAACAAGACCGGACTACCCCTTACTGGATAGCCCGAATAAGATCACCTCGCGGTTGGGATCAACAACAGCCACACAACCGAAATAAAAGGGACTGTAGACGGGGGAAATCTTACCCTAATTGAAAGCTACCCACTTAGCCTTGCTGCATATCCCCTGATTCTCAGTCATTCCCGATTGATGAGGCTCGAGGCTAAGCGTTACCTTTTAGGAACGAATTTCACTTAGAATGCTCATCGTCCTCCAATGAGGATGTTCTGATAGCATTCGTCCATACAAGTTGCCCTGGGTCTGGACAAACCAAATCACCGTCTTCACCATCTTCACGGTATTCATTCGCTACGTTCAAACCGGATCAAAGTGGTTTTCGGATAATTAAATCCGATTCCGGTCTCTTCGAAACGATCAATGCATTGGCCAATATTGATAGTCAGTTATTTAACTATCAAATCAAACAATCATTCAACCAATTATTTTATTTTCCACTGAAAAACCCCAAGTCTTATTCAATTTAGATTTTAAATAAATTAAATCACTTTCTCCAAAACTATACACTTAAAATATTTAAAGTAAAGCTACTTAAATCACTTTGTTCAAAATAATAGTTATGGAATTCTATAATAATTTTCCAAGCAAACTTTAGCCAAAACTACTTTTAAAATAAAGATATTTTATAAAATATAAATATTTAATAATTTTCTTTTAAATCATAATACTACTTAACCTTTAAAAATAACTAACTACTATAATTAATTTAACTAAAACTTACTTTAAATTTTTTAAAACAATTAAATAATAAGGGCCCGTTTGGTTTTGTTTTAAGTTTTGTGTTTTGTGTTTTCAACATATACTACAAAATACAAAAAAACATAAGAAATTTTTATACAATTCTTAGCCATTACAACGATGGACGGGAAATGGAGGAGAGAAATTGTTTTCCGTCCTTTTGTTATGTCTCAAAACACGAAAAATCAAGTAAACTTGTTTTCTATTTTCTATGTTAATTTCATTTTTAGAAATTGTGTGTTTTCCAACAATGCATAAGAAATGCGCATTTTTGTTTAGACGAAAACACAAAACTAAAAACAGCAAACCAAACGGGCCCTAAATTTTTCTAAAACATTCTTTTTAAAACATCTTTACTTTATACTTAAAAATCTTCCTTTGAAAGTATACTTAGTTTTTCAGGAAAATACCCTTTTCACTCCCATAAACCCGCCTTGTTGTTTATAAATCCTTCTCGATTTATCTCAAATTTAAATTTACGTTCTAACTCCATAAATTTCCTTCTCACACTTTTAAAAATAAAACCACTATTTATTTTTAAAACGAATTACCATCTCTTATAAATTCTCATCGTGAATTTATCCATTCAAATTATCCACTGATAAATATTCACTTTATTTATAAATACAATTTATAAATCCCATAGCCTCATTTTCCTTTATAACCACCGTTTCAAAACACTTAATCGATTTCAAATCGATTTTTCTGAATTAATTCCATTTGAATTTGTATTTCTTGATTTACTCAAATCTATTCCAAAATCCATTAATTCCATATTCATTCCTTTATCTCGATTTAAAATCTTATTTAAATCTGGAACATCAATTCCACACTTTATTTCAAAATTCCCCTTTTATTTCTCCCAACCCATTTAAATCTTGAATTTAAAAATAAATCCTTTTATTCTTAAATAATATCGCTTAAGTCCTCAAAACTCTTTTATTCCATTTTATTCAAAATCTCTTTTCCTTTCCATACTTGGAGTTTATTCAATAGGACTTTAAAATCAACCTTTTACTTTTTTCACAAATCACTCTTTTTATTTATTCAACTCCACTATAAATACTGTACTTTAAAATTTTCTTTTTATTTCCTTTAAAAATCCAATCTTTATATTTTTGGTATCTCAAAATACCAAAATATTTTCAGTCCAACCATAGCATTCAATAATTTCAATTTATACCATAATATATCAAAGATTATCCAATAAATCATATCATAGAATATGAAAATAAATTTCAATACTTTTGAGGAATCTAGTTGGATCCCTCCAACCCGTTTCCATGCATCCATAGATGTTAGCACAATATAAAAATACCAATCCCACTTCGAGGGGGAAATCACGGTATAAAGGGTCATCCGCTATTATGCGGGGCGCATAGGGTCTCATCCGCTATATAATGCGAGAATACCAATCACTCTAATATATATATACCACTATATATAATATCACATCCAGACTGATAATAAATTATCAATTAAATCAATCAACCAATAATTTAAATTTAACTATTTAAATTCACCAGCAATCCAATTTGAGTGAGATTAACTCACCTTTGATTTTATTTGCAACCCAACCCAAACCGGCTTGTCTCTCCTCGACTTTAGACCTTGTATTAACATTGTATGGTTTAATAACATTTGGAATAATCGAACAATCAATTACCATTTAATAAATTTAATTAACTAATAATTTAATTTAAACTAATTTCCCTTTGAATTATTTTTTTAGTAACTAAAATAATTGAACAAGTTAATTAAACGAGTTAATCCAATAATCCATTATTTTAAAATAATCTAGTAAGTGAAAATATGTATATATGTATATTTATTTTATTTTTTTCTTTGAAACTACATATACTAAAAAATAACCTATATACATTTAAAAATCTAATTTTTATATAAACTCTTCAACATTTTACAATTCCTACATTTTCCCAAAATCTTCTATATAATTAAATTAAAAAGAATGGCTTTTATATATCTTACTGTAACATATTTTTTTTCTCTGTATATATTTTAAATCTTAAACAGGAAGTTGAAGTATATATTTATTTTTTTTCCCAGTAGTTAACACAATTAGAAATTTACTTTACTGTAAGATTTTATGATAAATAGAATAGTAAATCAACAAATTAAATTACCAATTTTAAACTTTTAAAAATTCATACCCGAGAAATGGCTCGGTTCAGAAAGCTTCTTCCCTAATTTTCTACGAACTCCCTACTACCTCCACTCGTTCACGCTAGAGCACTAGCACGCCACCGCCGCTCCCATCCTCGTCACACGAAGACCCCACCTTCCAACGCCGTCGCGTTCCTTGATCGAGTTCCTCCCCTATGTGCGCGACTCCAGTCACGACGTTGACCAACCCCAAACAGTGCGCGACTCTCACGTTCTTCCCCCTTCGTCTAATGCCCTGCTTCGCCAAGGCGCCACCTCTTGCCTTCCATCGATGCCTAGTGCGAACGAAAAACGCCCGCGCTCAATTTCTATTTTTTTTTGAAAACTGGTGGGTTTCGATTTATTTCGAAATGAACTAGAGAGGGGATTCGGTTGTAGAAGAATGAACTGGAGAGGGAAAGATTTCATTTGGATTCACTTTTTTTTTCTTGCTTTCAACTGAACTGTTTTTGATCGAAGAGGGAACCGTGCTTTCAAATAGATGGAAGGGATGTCTTGTGTGAAAAGATTATTCTGCTACAGTGATAGAAAAGAAAGGGGAAAAGGTGGACGTGAATATATGTCAAATCAATGAATATAAATATATATATATATATTTAAATTTAAATCGTCTCGAATTTGTAACTTAAAATTTCGACGTCCTATCGAGGCATGCCGCTAGGCGTTTAAAATGTTATACCCCTATTCCGAATGCAATGGAAAAGGTTTCCAATCCTAACTCGATCGTACGGAGAAGGTAGCTTTTTGGACCCACTTATTATATTGAATTTCGATATAGATTTTAGCGCGTGTATATATCATATGGCCACATGATAACTCCAAGCGCTACGAAATTTGAAATCCGATAATAATACACTATTACGGATCTAATGGAACTAGTTTCGTCGAATTCCGAAACTGTGCCTCAGAAGGCTATTTTTAAATGTCAATTTAAACGATATGTTTTTAAAACTGAACAAAACACTTTTAAATTCAATTTTAAAAGTTCTATTATATTCAGTATCATTAATATGAATTTTATAAGCCTTTAAAATATTTTTAACAAGCTTGAAACTCCTGATTCAGTATTTTATCCATTTTCCAATTATTAAATTCAATAATTAAACCATCCAATAAATATTGATATTTGAAATTCAAGTTAAAAACTAACTTTTAAATATTTAAAATTGATTAAATATTCCAATTTCAAATATCCAAAATTCTGGGTCGTTACATTAAGTTACATAAGAATAAATTACCGAAAATTATATCTATTATTATTTTGGATTATAAATATATACAACTGAATTTAAAATAATTCTAGAAAAATATTTTTGAAACTAAAATAAATTATACGTTAAGTATAGTATTTAATTAATTTATATATATAGTAAATGAGTATACAATTATATTAATAGAAAATTTATATTGCTATTTTCATATCTTTGTTTTAACATAATATTTTTATTGCTGTAAAATAAATAATATTTCTCAAATTAAATCAGTTATGTTAGAACCTCCAGTTTATGTTTCAATGATAACAACTATACAATCATATATATATATATATATATATATATATATACATACATAGACCTTATCAAGATTGCATGTATATGCTACAAAATGACCATGCTCGAAGATATTGAGACTTAAAGAGAAACGAAGACTCATTGACCATACTACTGTTAGTAAGGTTATTCTACTATAAAGAGTCCTAGATAGAATATTGTTAAGGTCTCCTTGAGTATATATGCATACACGATCACACACAATTTCATATGAATCAAAATTAAGTTGAAAAACTAATTTTACACCTTATAGACCACAGACGTCCGTCATGTGCAAATACTGTCAATTTTGAAAAGACATTTTTGTTTGAAACAAATAGATATCACCTGAAAAGTTAATTACCTATACGAGACAGGAGTTGAAAACCCTAATCTGATTCACCCAACCGCCAGCCTGCCTGTCGTCACCTCCAATTTCCACCCTTGCCCGTCTCCTATTCGTTGCCGACCACTATTCAAAGCAGTTCGTATGGCTTCCCCCATCCATGCCAGCCGACAACTTTCTCCTCCCCCTGATCTACCTCCAACCCTCCTTGATCCACCGTTTGGCTTCCCTCCAATAGTGACTCCCAAATCCACCACTAAGACTGATGAAGGATTCACTCCAGTACGATCAAAAAAATGGAAATGCCAAGTCAAATTCATGCTGCAGCCTATTTCAAATAATATCGCCTCCAATAATTTACAGAAGAAGAATTTGCGACCCTTCCAACATCAAAACACGTAGCAGAATTTTGCCTACACCAAAAATAACCTTAATTGCCCCATACAATCTGAGAATAGATCTGCTACCAACAAATGGAATTTTTCCACCACGTCTAGCCGAGCGTGGAGTGAAGTTGTTAAAGGTAATAATATTTCAGTCTCTGTTCCATTAAAGTTTTACCAACCCCATGAATTTAACTCGATGTAATGTGCCAAAATGTCTGCTAAGGTTGTTCGGGATGCTAGAAAATTGTGGGATAATGCCATTGTGATCTATGTAGCTGGCCCTAAACCATACTATCCATATTTCAGAGATTATGACAAAATTTAATAATAAGCAAGATTGTGATAGAATTTTTGAAGGAGGTCCCTACTACTACAATAAAAAGCTGATGATGATGATGAAGAGATGATCGCTTGGGATGAAACTTAACAAAGAACTCTTCCATTCTATTCCGATTTGGGTTCGATTTCCTAACTTACCACTTGATTATTGGATGGAAGAGGGGATTAGTCGTATTGCCTCAGTCCTTGGATCCCTTATCAAACTGGACAAAGTCACAGAAGGTATAATAAAAATTGCTTATGCTAGAGTTTTAATAGAAATCAACAATTCCTTTGAGTTTCCAAATAAGATTCATATTTTATCGGAGAAGGACGAAATCATTTAGCAAGAGGTGACATATGAATGGAAACCGTCTATTTGCTCGAATTGTTCTAGTTTTGGACACTAAGATGCCTTCTTCGTTGATCTCATGAATCGCGTTTCCACGATGTTCTCAACAAGTTTGTCTCCATTTTCTTTGATGATATTCTCGTCTTTCTGAGTCTCGATCGACCCGGTTAAGGTCGCCGCGATTAATGTAAGTCTATCCATCTTTCCTCTTTTGAAATTTAATTATCTTACCTACCTTTCGAGCCTATCTTCTTAGTTAGAATTCTCTTTGATTAGGGTCCCTCTAAATTTGAAAATCTATCCTTGTTCTAAAATCCATTCTGAAATCATCCTACGAGGGAGCATATTTGTAATTGATATAAAAAAGTTCTATATTGTGTTGTGTGAGTGTTAAGTCTGAATTTTGGGTTTCGATCGGTTTGTCTGGCCAACGCTATCGATAGGAATTCCAAAACACTTGAACAGAGCAAACTGACACAATATTGTTTTCAAAATTTGTGAATGAAATAATTTTCTACGTGGCTATATTTTATATATAAAAGTATAATTTTCTGAAATTTGATAGTTAAATGAATTGGTTGTTAGAAATGATAGTACTAGATTATCATTTATTGTTTTGTCAACATTCTTAAACAATTTACTATTATTGTAGGTTATAAGAAGATGAAATTTTAAAAACATGGTTTATAAATTTGATTTGCAAATGAAATGAATTTAAATTAAGGATTTGAGAATTAAATTTTCGGTGCTTTTCAAAATTTGGTTTTCAAAGTTTTTGAAAATATATATTATTTGAAAGTATTTTCGAATGAAAATTGTTTCAAAGAATTTTAAAGGAAGTAAGTCTGTACTCTCCTATTATGTCGCTGGAAAATAATTTCGATGACGACTGCAGCACCATCGACATTCATTTTCGAGTCTCAAAGTGGAGAGACCACTTAATAGCTTTGCTACCCTTTTGTTTTGGAAAATGAATTTGATTTGAATTTCTTGAGTATGATTTGATGTGTAAAATATATATATGTATATATTTATATCAAAATGGTTTGATGTGAAACCGAAAATTGAACTCTTAAATTTTATGTTAAGAGATGGTTTTCAATTATTGAAATGAAGCAATTTTTTTGAATAATTGGAGTATCTAAAATAAGAAATGGAATTGAAACAACTTGAAACAGTGAACTAGGATAAATTTATTTGTCTAATACTCAATTGCATTTTAAAACATATATAACTTACCTAAAATATTTAAAAGTTTGAATGTAATGAGAATATGTAATTGAATAGTATACAATATAAATGTAAGTAATAAGATGTCCAAAAATGAAATTTATATGGTTTTGAATTAATTGTTATATCTGGTGCTATGTATTTCAAATCTATCTTTCTTTCTGGTTGTTTCTATTCCCCTTCTCGTTCCTTTTTGGGGACGAAAAGTTTTAAGTGGGGGAGAGTGTAACGACCCAAGAATTTTAATGATTTTTATAATGTAATAACTATAATTTTTCTTGGAAATATATAATAAAATTTTAGAAATGAAAATTTGATATTTGGTATGCAAGTTTGTTATGTTGTGTAAGTTTATTCTGTTGAAAAATATGTAAGTTTGTTCTGTTGTGTAATTTCAAATTTAAATTTAAAATCAGTTAATTTGATGGAAATAGAATATTTTTGAAATCTGAATATTTTTATATAATAAAAATGTATATCATCTTCTAAGTGAGACATCATATTTCGTTTCGCCAAATTTGGAATGCTCTAGCTCCGTTTATATTATTTTCGATGGTTTAGCAGCATTTTTGCAGCGAATATCGACTTTTGATAGGACGATCGTATCGTTGATATCTGTGTACCATTCTGTTCATCTCGTCGTGCCGATTTCCGCATTATATTCATTTGTGCATTTCGGAGTCCGTTATGCGGTGGAATTAGAAAAACGATTAGCCGTACCGGTACCCAATTTTAACCTTTTGGTTTCCCTGTTTGTCCACCGGTTGAAAACCAACAGCCTTTAGCTTTTAATATTTTCCCGGAATTCAACATTCTGGCTGTCACTATTCTCTGGTTCGTGCCATTTCAATTTCTCTGCCCGTTCACTTCTGATCTGCTCTTGCTTTGAGGAAAAATATATAATATAATAAGCTTTCATATATATTTTGGTTCGTGTAAACCTGCTTCTTCCTCTCTCTTTAAAACCCGACCACCCTTCCATTTTTTTTCTTCTTCCCTCATGCGACCACCTACCAACAAACTCACCCTCCAACCATCGCCCAGCAGCCACTTTCTTCCTCCTCCTCCCTCTCACAAACCACCACCTGACCGAACTCCGCCTCGATCAGCCACACCTTCCACTTGCCGAACCCACTCCAGACCTTAGCCCTCCACACCACTCACCATAGCCGAACAGTTCACCTCCTTCTTGCTCCTCTCCACCACACCACCCTGACTGAGCCTGCAAACACCATCGGATGCACAGTCCTTCAACCAGAGCTCCGACCACTGCTGTAGCCTCCATGCTCCGCCATCCTTCACCACCACGGCAACATCCCTCCGAGACTCCGCCTTTGCTTCCTCCACACACCCTCTGGCCCTAGCTTCCACCCATCCGAAAGCCACTAAACCCCTCTGGCTTTGCCTCATAAGCACAACCTCCAGCCTCCGCCATAGATCCACCTTCTCCTCTTAGCATAGCACCGCTTCAACCTTACCTTCACCGCCACCTGACCGTACTATCACCTATACTCCTCCTTTGTTATATAAAGAAAAAAATGCCAAAGCTTGTATATTATTCTGTGAAACTGCTCACATCCACCTTGCCGCCTGTGCTAAACCCGAGTGTAGCCTTGCCATCCTGCCTTCCACTGAGCCCGAGGCTTGTCAGCCACCACCGGATCCGCCAGTAGCCTCTGCCACCCCTCCTGTTAGCAGCTTTCTCCTCCTCCTTTATCATTAATATATATATATATATATGAGTTTGTATATATTGTGGAAACCTGCTTTCTAAAAAAAAGTTATATATATATAATATTTGAAATAGATTTTTGTAATAACTTTGATATATATATAAATTATGTTTAAATATTTATTTAAAGAATTCTGAAAACTATGGGTTTTAATAAAATTGATTTTTAAAATATAATATAAAGATTTTATTTTAAATATGTAAGTAAATTTTATATTTTTAAAAATTTTATATTTTGTTTTCATCGATCTCGAGTCCACCTTGCTTTGCTTCGGGATTCTCGTTTGGATTGGTCGATTATCGAGTTCGTGATTTAATTCGTAGCTTATTTGTGTCCTCAAATTTCATAGCCTCGAAAGGTAAGCGATCACTCACGATTAACATTCATTTGTTTAGTAATTTAAATTCACATGAAATGACAATTAAATATGTTGTTAAATTTGAATTGATTAATAATTTAATTATTAAGTAGGATATGTTAATATTTAAATTTGTTTACCTATGTTAATTGACATATGACACCATGACCTATTGAATATATATTCTATTTAAATGGTTAATTATGATCATATTTTTCATTGATATGCTATGTCATTTTATATTATTATTTTATTGTTCTCACTTTACAAGTTCCCTGATAGTTAGAAATTCCCTATGGGTTGAAATGATACACACCCGAATGATTTTATAGATTAGGGAAATCGTTATGGGTTGAAATGATAAACCCAAGCGATTTTATTAATTTTGAAATTTTGGGATTACAGGTTTAAATGATATATACCTGTAAATATTAATTTATTACGGATTGAAATGATAAATATCTGTATCACTTGACCATAGGATAGAAAATTATGTACGGACACCGTTGGTCTATTTTGAAAATGATTTCTAATGTTTTGAAAGGAAATATATGAGTTTTTATTAAATATTGATTTTTAAAAATTTAGTATAAAGATATTTTAATTTTAATATATGTGTGGAATTTAGACTTTTAAAATTATATGTTTTGGAAATTTTAAATTTATAAGTTAAGTTTTGAAAAATGTAAATTTTAAGATTTTACTTATAATTTTATTACTTTTAAATATATAAAATAAGATTTAATATAAAATAAAATTTATTTAATAATAAGATTTTATTTAATAAAAATTTAATTTAACTAATATATATAATATGTTTTAAACTATTTATTTTAAATTTATATTAATATTTTAAAATAGATTTTGTAATGACTTTAATAAATTAAGGTTGAAAAGATAAATTGAAATTGATTTGAAATTTTATTTGTTTAAGAATTGTATTTAAATAAAAATTTATTTGAAACTTATTTATTTTTAGATTTTATAAATATGATTCTATAACTTGATAACTGGATTTTTGATTAAAGGTGATTAAATGAATATTTCAAATTTAAATGAAATTGAATATTTAATATTGATTTAAATTTGTAATTTGAGATTTTATTTAAATGTTATTAAAAATGATTAAGTGAATATCTTCAAATTTAAATAAAATTAAAGTTGAATTTTGAAATATAAATAAAATTTATCGATTTGAGTTATTGTAAATTATTTGAATATTTAAACTTTGAAACCTATTGAATTGGAAATGGTTTAAATTTGTAGTTCAAACCTGGATTTGAAATCGATATAAATAAAAAATGGTTTTATTGAGGATTTGAATTGAACCTTTTAATTGAAATTGTTGAACTGAGATTGATTTAAATTGAATTTTAGAACTAAAGTTGATTTGAATTGATTTATGGAATTTGGAAGAAACAAATCTAATTTGAAACTATTTTCCATATAAACTATTTTTTTAATATATAAACTATTTTTAATATATAAACTATTTTAATCTATAACCTATTTTAAATATAAACTATTTTTAATGTATAACTATTCCAATATATAAACTATTTTCAATAGTCAAACTGTTTAAGTTGGAACTGCTATGATTTAAAGTGAATATTGATTTTGAAAGTGAATAATGATTTCGAAAGTGAATATGATTTCGAAAGTGATATGATTTTGAAATGAATATGATATTTTGATATGAAGTATGAACTGTTTGAAATGAAAAATGACCACGGTGTAAAATAAGCGTTTGGTTGTTAAAGAGACCGGGATCGGATATTGTCATACTCTCTGCCAATATCGAAAACCACTTTAACAACTGTGCACGTGGTGGAGATTCCAGAACGAAGTAGGATGGTTTAGCGACATCTGTATGAGGTATGAACGCAGCCCTAACTCCCTCAAGTCATCTTGATGTGGTTAAAATAAGAGCTATACCGGGCTAAGTGGGGTCGCTCCCCCTACCGGGCACATTTGTTCGATACTATATCTATTACTTTGTGATTTGATTGGATGCACCTTTGATTTGGGAGTGTGTCTCGAGGTGGACGGTATTAGCTGCTATGCGTTACCACCAGTCCGAGAGTGCAAAACAATAGTATCCTACCTTGGGCATTGCCTCGCGTGCCTTATCACATGCCTTATCGAGCCCATTACCAGTTCAGTTTGTACCGTACCTATGGAGTACTCCCTGAGTATTCCACTGGTTTGGTGGAGCTTACAATATCTGTATAGACTACGGGAATATATAAAAATGTGTTAAGGGTGGTACGGCTAACTCCTTAATACTATTTTAATATTTTACTTTACTGTAGACATTATCTATGTAGCGTATTGTACTATGTATGTAGATAGTTTCACGGATCCTTAAAGGATGAGAATCCCAAACATCCTTTAAGTTATATTGCATTTCACTTGAGTTGATTTACTTGCATAAGAATGTTAATCCTTACTCGAGTATTTTGTGTTTTGCTTTATGCTCGGGTCAGCCTGAGTGTCACAACATTCAAGACTCATCTTTGGAGCTTGGAGCTTTGCTTGAAGATCTGTCTTTATCTATTCAGCTTTCAGTTGTTTCGGTTATTCCCAGTTGTTTGTGTTCAGACTTGTTATTTGCTTTTGTATTGAGACTTCTATGTATTAGATTTCGGTTGTATTATGTTTCAGACTCTGATGTTTATGTAGTAGCTTCATGAACTACTATTTATCTATTTCCACTGCATTGTTATATAACTCTATGTTTATGATTCTGTGATTGATTTATTTATTGTGTATGCTAAGTTTTGCCAAATATAAATTAACAATCTGTTGTTTTGAGCAATTCAAGTCTGACATGTGTGGATGATTATCGATTTGAATGGTTCGAAATAGCGGGTTGTAACATTTTCTTTTTATAATTCTTGATTTATCGGTCGTTAGCGGATTTGATAATTATCCGATATCCGTCCGTATCTGCGGATGCGGATATCCGATATCCGAAAATGGTTTTGGATGCGGATGTGGATATGGCACTATCCGCATCTGAAAGCATCCGTTGACAGGCCTATTTCTTTATTCTCCTGCGTGAATTTCTTCTTCTTCCTGATTGCATCTTTCATTTCTTTCATCGACATTGTAATTTTAGATTTAGGTATGATTCTATGATTCTATTTTGATATGAGCATTGTTAAAGAAACTCCAATTTCGGATAAGAGGAAGTAAATTTTACGGGGACAACATTTAAAAAAAATATTATTTGGATCCCGTCTAAAAAAAAATTAGGTAGGACCTCATCAAAAAATGAAACAAAATTCAGGAGCACCCTATCAAAAAATGACGACAATTCACCAAAGATCACTTTCGATGGGATTTGATCAAAAAATAAACCAAAATTCGGTAGAGAGTTACTGAAATATAAATGACAGGTACGATTACTTATTTTTTATTAAGAGGGGACAACTTTTTTGGTACACCCCTTAGTAATATTCTGAAAAATGAAAAAATGACCCCTTGTTATTCAAAACCGATGTCCATTTAACAATGCCCTTTAATAATTTCTTCTGTCGGCGTTTGGTTCTTTGACTAAGGTCATTTTTAATTTATTTTTATTTATCTATTTTAATTGAAATTCAGCTTTATTACTATGTTTAGCTTTTTGATATTCTATGGCAAAATTGGAAAGCAGCAGGTATCTTCTGTTTTTTTTCTCTTTTTTTATGCAACATTGTTTCTCTTATGCGTTTTAAATTGTTTGGTATTTGATTTTTGTTCGGCGACATATATTTCACAGTCAATTTGGTTTGAAATAAAATATTTTGTTAGTGAATTACAATACCTCTGTTATGTATCAGTTTTTATCAATACCTGTATTGGTTTTAGTTTTCCTAAGTATCATTTTTCATTATTCTATAGACTGGAATAGTATTAATCTTTTTTCATTTGGTATATAAAAAATGATGTTACAAATTAAACATGATGATATGAACCAAACATTAAATGAACTGAAGAAAGTCTGCTTTGAACAACAGTTATCTTTTTTCTATTGTGACTAAGTTATTTGAATTGTTTATGTACTTATTCGACTCAATGTATTATGTATATAACAAGTATATGGTATGGTACGTAAGAGATCCTAATGTAAGCACATAACATGTTATGAAATTAATTAAGTACTCATTCTAATATCAGTGACAATGTTAGTTATAATATCGGTTGTTATGTCAGTAGGTATCATTTCAAAAATTTCTGTGATGTCTATTTTGTTTCTGTCTTTGTTATATAAAGAAAATGATATTGTTATAGAATAAAAATGATAATTTAAAGAAAATTTTTTTAATGTCTTTTTTTATAGTGGTAACATTATCCTTCTTGTTGTGTTTGTATTTGATGATAATGCTATAAATCATATTTCTAATTTTGATAATCCTACTGTTGATGCTAGTATTGAAGATGTTATTAAGTCGCCTAAGGAGAAACGTGGTGCTGGTAGACATTCTATCAAACGTAAAGGAGGATTTGTATATTTTCAAAATAAGCAAAATAGATGTGGTGTATGCAAGCAATTTGGTCACAGTAAACGTAATTTTCAAGCTTCTAAGAAGACATGATTCGTTTTTTCATGTTGCCATGAATTTGTTAAGATTTATAATTGGTTGTATGACTTTTTTAGCAATTTATTGTAATTGAACCTGGTTATAAAATTATATTTATTTTAGCATATTTTTAATTTGACATTTATTTGCTCTTTGTAATTGAACATGGTTATGCAGTATCATTTGTAGTTCCAGTTTCAGTATCAGTTTAGTAGTAGTACCAGTATCAGTTTTAATATTTATTTGTTTGTAGGTTATTTTGAATCATTACTATCAAAATTTGTATCTTGATTTTTTCTTGATTAAGTTGGGTATACGTTTTTTGTAGTGTCATTTCATCATTTTGTAATATCATTTTATAGTGAATCCGGTTAGCTTTTGCATTCATATGTACCCGATTAGGTTGTACTATCGTTTGATCATTTTGTATTACCATTTTGTAGTATCTTTGTAGATGTGTGTAGTATCATTGTTTTTTTAAATAGATTGAATTATGTATATTTCTATCTGTAATGTTATTTAATAGTAGCATTTTATAATTGTAGTAGCAGTTTTGAATTGTAGTATCTTTTCTAAAATTGTAGCAGCGGTTTATATTGTAGCTTCCTTTTAGAAGTGTGTAGTAATCATACTATATAGTATCATTTTTTTATTTCATTAAATACATATAGTGATGTATATTTCTATTCATAATTATATTTTACTAGTGTGCAACCTGTGTTTTACGCACGGTAATGTTATAAAAGAAATTGTCAAATATACATAGTTAAATAATTTACGTACAACGTAATATGCTAATGTTAAGCATATATTTGTATAAGTCATGTGTTTCAATTACTGTGCATATGTTAGTCTATAATAAAATACCAATTTTGAAAAAAAATAACAACATAAACTTAAATGTAGCTTGGTTAAATGGAACCGAAGAGGGCATTTCAAATAATTTATAAATTATTCTTCAATATAAAGTGGTAAGGAAAAATAAAGAGAGCCTCATTATTATGCATGTTTATTATTACTAAATTTCATTTAAGAAAGAAAATAATACAAAGTTGAATGCAAAATAGTTGAAGTTAATTAAACAATGATATAATTTTTACTTGAAACTAAATGGTAGATCAGAATTAAGGAGGGACTTATTAATAATCGTAAAAATCATAAACTATAGACAATAGTAATATTTATATAAAATATAAAATCGAAATAATAATGGACTTTAATTCTCAAAATTCATAAGTAAGATATAATTCCTTCTACCTTACTATTATTTAATAGAATATATTTAATAAATCATTCTATCAATAAAGTTACATAAGAATAAATTACCGAAAATTATATCTATTATTATTTTGGATTATAAATATATACATCTGAATTTAAAATAATTCTAGAAAAATGTTTTTGGAACTAAAATAAATTATACGTTAAGTATATTATTTCATTAATTTATATATATGGTAAATGAGCATACAAATATATTAATAGAAAATTTATATTGCTATTTTCATATCTTTGTTTTAACATAATATTTTTATTGTTGTAAAATAAATAATATTTATCAAATTAAATTAGTTATGTTAGAACCTCTAGTTTATGTTTCAATGATAACAACTATACAATCATATATACGTATATACATATACATATATATATATATATATATATACATATAGACCTTATCAAGATTGCAGGTATATGCTACAAAAAGACCATGCTCGAAGATATTAAGACTCAAAGAGAAATGAAGTTTCATTGACCATACTGCTATTAGTAAGGTTATTCTGCTATAAAGAGTCCTAGATAAAATATTGTTAAGGTCTCCTTGAGTATATATGCATAAACGATCACACACAATTTCATATGAATCAAAATTAAGTTAAAAAACCGATTTTACACCTCACAGACCACATACGTTTGTCATGTGCAAAAACTATCAGTTTTGAAAAGGCATTCTGTTTGAAACAAAAAGATATTACCTGAAAATTTAATTACTTATACGACATAGGAGTTGAAAACCCTAATATGATTCGCCCAGCCGCCAGCCTGCCTTATATGAATCGACTAAAACCTTATATGAATGACCTTATTTCATATAATCAGAATGCTTTCATTCTCAGGAGAATAATTATTGAAAATTCCTTACTTGCATATGAAATGGTGAGAGGATTTAATAGGAAAAATTCAAACAATTTTTTCCTGAAAATTGATTTACACAAAGCCTATGATAAAATCAATAGAGAGTTTATTCATCACATGCTGATTTCCATGGGATTCCCTATGATATTTGCTAATCTCATTTATTAGTGTATTTCTACTCCATCATTTTTCGGTGCTAATAGATGGCTCCCCTTTTGGTTTTATAAAGAGACCGAGGGGTTTAAGACAAGGTGATCCTCTCTCGCCATACTTATTTTCTATGGCTATGGAGTTCCTTACAATTAATCTAGATGTGGAGTACTTGAAAGGTAATATCACCCCCATTTGCAAAATTGATCCTATAATTACCCATTTGTTGTACGTAGATGATATTTGAATAATGGCCAAAGCTACCATACAGAATGCTGAATGCATTCTGCACACTTTTCAGGTTTTGAAATATTTAACTGGCCTGGGCTTAAATGAAAACAAATCTACTTTGTTTTTTAGCAAAGGAGCTAATAAAAAGCAGCAAATAGCTGATATTTTAAATATCAGTATTGGAAACCTTCCAGTGACATATTTAGGTATCCCATTATCTAACAACGAACTTAAAGAAAGAGATTTTGGATTTCAAATAGAAGAAATTAATAAAAAAATTAATCATTGGAACAGAAAATTGCTCAACATCAGTTATAGAATTGAATTAGTTAAAACTGTTATTCACCCAATAATTCAATTTTGGATGCAATTTACCCAATTTCCCGTGTCTGTGATTCAGAGAATTAATTCTCTCTATGCTAACTTTATATGGAAATCTAAAGCTCATAAGATGTGTTAGGATGATCTTTGTAAAACCAAAAGTGAAGGTGGCCTTGGCATTCGAAAAATAGATGAAATTGCTAAAGTAGTTGCAGTTAAATTGGTCTGGAAATTTATACAAGGCGGTTCTCTATGAGCCAAATGGATGTGTAGAAAATACTGCAATAATATAAATTTTTGGACTACTGCTATGAATATCAATGCATCTTATACTTGGAAATTACTGCTTAGATCTAGACAATGGTGCAAAGGATTAATTGATAGGAAAATTGTCACTGGTGATAGTACAAATATTTGGTTAGACCCATGGATTAATGGCTACTCACTGATTGATAAATTTGGGTGGAATGCTATGTCTGTTGCTGGTGGTAGCCATAGAAAAGTTTCTACTCTTACATCAGAAAATAATTGGAAGAATAATCTTGAGTGTGTTCTTACTCAAATTCAGAATACTATGCATAATATCAAAATTCACAATCAAATGCAACATGATTTTTGGTTCTGGCTTCCTAGCAGTAATGGTCAGTTTAGTATGAAATCAGCCTGGAATCATATCAGAAACAAACATGCAGAACTTAATTGGACTAGTATAATTTGGGATAATAATTGTGCTCCTAAAATGTCCACTTGCTCTCTCTTCTAGCTAAATTAAACAGATTGAACACAAAAGACAAAATTAGTAGATGGAATAATGGTATTGATCTATCTTATGTCTTCTATTTAACTCAGCATGAAGACAGGGAACATTTATTTTTTAACTATATATATTTGAGACAAATTCTAATAAAAATTATGCAAAAGCTCAAAATCAACATCGGAAACTCTTCTGAAATTAACCAAATTTTGGAAATTATATGTCAAAATCAGAAGAACAATATGATTCTTAACCATCTTATAAACATTTCTTTTACATCCATGATTTGGCACATTTGGTGTGAAAGAAATTCCTGGGTTTTCAAAGGTATCGAAATGCCACTTCAACTGAGAATCATGCTCATTATGCAAGACTGCATGTATTTAATTCAGCCTAAACTGGATTCTAAGAAGAAAAGAAAAGATACTGAACTTATCTTGTCAAACTTCGGTATTGCAACTGACCTAAATTTGGAGCTCCAACCTCCCTGATCTCGGAGATGCATTATACTTCGATCTGCCATAACTTCTTTCACCTTCCTTGATTTGTGAGACTGGGAATTTCTACCATTATCGACTTGGATGGGTGAAGTAATTAGATTTGAGTTTTTGTTTAATAAAGTCGAATGAAGACTCTCTCTCTCTCTCCAGCTGTTTTCTAAGCTTTGAATAGTCTTTCTCGATAGTGTTGTTTCGTGTTTTTTATGTGAGTTGGTTGAGCCACGTGTCTTGTTTTGTTTTTGATTTTTCTTTATTTTTTTTTTGCTTTGATGCCCCAAGTTGATCGTATGGATGGTTTTGAGTGTGTTGCTAATCTATTTTTACTCCTCCATCTATTTGACAACTGGGATTTCTGGCAATGTTCTTTCTGTTGTATTGTTAATATATGGACATAATATGTACTCTTTTTCCTGGCAAGGCACCCATTTAGGTTAGTGGGGTTGCAAGGTTTTAACGAGGCATATTATGGAAGTATATGAGTTTTTGTTAGTTAATAAAGTTCCTCTTTTCAAAAAAAAGATATCACCTTTCAACGAGAGGTTGCAGCCATTAAAGTGAATAGACTTTCTCAAATAGTAACAACTCTTCATCTGCACCTTTTTGAATCTATAAACACTTTGATTGAGAAGTAGAAATCAACCAACTTGAATTAATCGATTCTTTCCTCTCTTGATTTCTAAATACTTCTTGCATATACATTGTTCACATACTCTCAACCTATTATAACCAAAATATAATTTTGGTTAAATCACTTCCTACAACTCAAAGCTTCATATTCATATACTCAAAGGAGATCATAGGAATATAAGTCAAAAACTGTGTTATTTGGAACACAAGATTGTCAGAAATACTTTTTTATTAGCCTATTCCTCCGGATGAAGTGAGGGTAATTTGGTTAATAGAAATTCCGAAGGGGAGCTTCGAGAATGGACGTAGGATGGGAGGTCCAAACTAGTATAAAAACTCTGGTTTGCACACTTTTTATACTTTACTATTTATGGTCTACATAGTATTAACTTATACACTTGCATATTATAAACAAGTTAGATAATATACAAGACTTTCAATTGGTATCAGAGCAAGGATATTTCAATCTACAGTAATACATAATTGAAATCATTAAAATGGCAAGTACATTTCAAGAAGGTCGATCAACTGCTCGTCCCCCACTATTTATTGGTTCTAATTATGCTTATTGGTCAACACGCATGCAAATTTTTATGGAAGAAAATGGATTAGAAATATGGCTAGCAACACAAAATAATTAGAAGCACCTGACACTGATATTGGCACATGGACTAATGCACAAAAAGCAGAGGCATCTAACAATGCCAAAGCTATGAATGTTTTATTTTGCTCACTCGATGAAAATGAATTTTCACGAGTCATGCTTTGCACTACTGCTTATGATATATGACATACATTTCAAATTACCCATGAAGGCACAAACAAAGTTAAATAAACAAAAATTTCTATTCTACAAAATCAATTTTCATCTTTTAAAATGAAATCAAATGTTATTGACATGTATGCTAGATTTCAAACTATACAACACGATCTTATGGCACTAGGAGTTAAATTTACTAATTCTGATTAAGTCACACGAATTTTGAACTCTTTGACAAATGAATAGGAAAGAAAAGTTTTATCCATTGAAGAAGCTAACGGTCTTTCCTAACTCAAAGTCGAAGAGTTAATAGAAAATCTAATGCCGTATGAAGCTAATTTACAAGCAACAAAAGAACAAAATCAAGAAAGGAAAAACATCACATTTCAGGAAAATAATGATAACTCCGACTTGGGAAAAAATGAGATTGTTTTCATTGCTAAAAATTACAACAAGTTCAAAACGATGACGAAATTTCAAAACAACAGCAACATAAATTCCTCAAATCAAACATCAATGAAATACTTCGGGTGCGATAAATTTGGCCATATGAAGAAAGATTGTCCACTACTCAACAATGATAAAAAAAAAAACAAATTCCAAAATTTCAAGAAAAAGAGAAGAGCATTTCAAGTAACTTGGGATGTGTAACGACCTGTTGTTTTGGACCATTCAAATCGACAATAAATCCACACATGTCGGACTTGAATAATTCAAAACAATAGATTGTTAATTTAAATTTGGCAAAACTCAGCATATACAGTAAATAAATCAATCACAGAATCACAGACACAGAGTAATACAATAACACGCAGCGGAAAAGATAAAATAGTAGTTCATGAAGCTACTATATAAGCATCAGAGTTAAAAATAAAATACAACAGAATATCTTAAATGCAGTGAAGTCTCTAGTACAACAGATGACTTCTCTGAACAAATCAACTAGAAGAGCTGAAAGCTGAGGCGATAGTTGGATCTCCAAAGGAAACTCCAAAGGTGAGTCTCAAATGCTGTATCACTCGGTCTGACCCGAGCATAAAGCAAAACACAAAACACTCGAGTCAGGATTAATATTCTTATATCAATAAATCCAACTCAAGTGAAATATCAACTGAAATACAAGTAACTTAAAGGATGTCTGGGATAACCATCCTCTAAGGATCTGCGGAACTATCTACAAGGTGGAAATATACATTATAACACCGTGGTCATTTCAATTTAATTTATACTTCAAAACCCAAATATCATTTCATTTCAAATATAACTATTTTCCAAGATAGTATATATATTAATTAATTTATAAAGTAAAGTATTATAATTTCCTCAAGTCTCGCAAATCGATTCAAATCAACTTCAAATTCCAAATTCAAATTTATTCAAAGCTCAATTCATCAATTCAATTCAGTTCTAAATATACCATTTAAATTTTCAATATATTTCAAAGCTTTAATATTCAACATTTTCGAAGTTAAATTTAACAGTTTCATATAGCTCTTGATTTAACTTCATCATTATTTAATCAGGGAATATTCACTTAATAAATTCAATATCATTTAACTAACCTTAAATTACATTTTTACTAAATATTTCCTTGAATTCATTTAAACAAGAAATATTCATTAAATTTCTTAAATCAAACCCAAGTTATAAACCATATCTTAAATCTCAATTTCAATAAGTTTCAAATCGGTTTAATTAAATAAAATTATCTTCCCAACCTTAACTTATTTAAATTATTACCAATATCTATTTTGAAATATAAATTTAAATACTTAACCATATTATATGTATTAAATTAATCTTAACTAAATTAAATATTTTTATTGAATCTATATATATCATTACCATTTATATAATATTTTAAGAATCAACATTTATTAAAAACCATATATTTCTTCCCAAATCCATAGAATTTATTTTCAAAATATTTATATATATGGACCAACGGTGCCTGTATATAATTTCCTATCCTATGGTCAAGTGATACAGATATTTATCATTTCAATCCGTAATTTAAATATATACGGGTAGATATCATTTCGACCCGTAATCCCAAATTCAATCAATGAAAATCGCTTGGGTCTATCATTTCAACCCATAACGATTTTCTCCTATTCTAAAGTCTGTTCGGGTATGTATCATTTCAACCCATAGTGAATTCTATATTAGCAGGGAACTTGCAGAGTGATAACAGATATGATAATAACATAGCAGACATATATCATTAATATAAATAACAGATAATAGTGTCAGATGTCACAGGTGAATAGATACAGATAATAGCATATATAACAATGTAAATAACTGACAACAACATATTTCAATTGTCGTTTCAATTGAAATCAAATTTAATAAATATAAGAATGTTAAATCGTGAGTGATTACTCACCTTTCGAGGGTAGTGGGACAGACAATTAAGTTGAGTTAAGAAATCCGGGCACGAATCCCAAAGTAAAGCAGGATCGACATGAATTAGATGGACAAAGCTGATAAAGAGGAATTGATGAGAACGAATCAGAATCAAAACTAGAACGATGAAGATAAACGGTATAAGTGACTTATATAACCATATATAACTATATATATAAAATCATGCTCTAAATTCAAATGTATTAAATTAAATATATATTCATATTTCAAAATCATTGTTTTAAATTAAACACAAATATTAAAAATAAACCTATCTACAAGGTATACTTTGAAATAATATATATATATATATACTTTGAAATCGACAATATATCTAACAAATATAAAACTGGTATATATATACTTATTGTTCTATATAGGATAATATCAAAAGATCAAATGTCTACATCTTCCATAGATTTCAGAATAGACTTAAATCAGATTATAAAATTCATAACCATTTATACATAAACGCGCTAAAATATAAAACGTATATATATACTGTATAATACAAACAACTTACCTAACAATACTTAAGAGAACATATACGTACATATGAGAACTTTATACTTCGTTTTCTTTTCAAGATTCCCAGATAAAATAAATATAATACATATACACGAACGCAACTGTTATAAAATTTTCTTAATAGTATATTAAATTGCAAATATTAATACTGTAACTTACTTGCAAAACTAATATGTATTATAAACAACTGCCGTACTCAAGTATTCAACTAACAGATTTTTTTCTTTTACAACCTATGTGCAGCAGCAAAATATAAACTATATAAAAATTCAATAGAATAATATAATTCACCAACAGATTTTCCAACAAAATAAAATAAAATAAACTACAAATTTAAGCTGTTGAACTATAAGTAGACTATAACAGTTTGAAATTTTTTATGTATATAAGTAGACTATAAATATGATACTGTAACTTATTAAAAAACAATTACTAACAGATAATATAGCATATATATCTCTACAAATCGTATAACATAGCAACACATATCAAATATAAACTATCTATATATAAAAATTTTAAAAACTCTGTTCAAAATAATATAAATCTCACCCTCCTGATAATAAAGTATACATATATGTCCTTATATATAGAGGCACGGTAGTGGCTAACGGCAAGGCAGAGCACGAGGTTCGGAGCGGCACACGTGAACGTGGTTGTGGGTCTTGGTGCATGCGAATCCGGGTGGGCAACGCCAGAGAGGCGGAGTACGTGAGGCTGTTCTTAGTTGCAGGGAGGAGGTGATGTGAAGTGGTGGTGGATGGGAGGGAGATGCGAAGAGGGGAAGGCCGGTGGTTCTCAGCCAGGGCTGATGCTGATGTGATGGCCGTGAGGCCTCACGCGGGGGACGGGTGAATGGCCGGCTGTCATTGACGAACGGTGGGGAGCATGCGTGAGCATGGTAGTGATGAGGAGAAAGCCATGCAGCATGGCTTGAGTAACGAAGGGGTGGGCTTCAAACAGGAAGAAAGAGAAGAAGGAAAAAAGTTGGAGAAGAACAGCAGGCAACCACTAAATATGCTTCCATTTTATATTATAGATATTTGTTTAGAATAGCCAACGCATAACAAAGAATAAGAATAGACCGTGGATAAAGTATGAAATGGCAATAGCCACTCAAGCTTGATTATTATATAAACTTTATTTATATGTGAAACGTAAGTACAAAGGAAAAGACACCTGTTACAGTAAATAAAAATAGGAATAGAAGAGTCAGCACTGTTATAAAGTGAACAGTGGAACAGTGCAGGTCACACAGTATATGCCAGTAAAGAAATAGCAACAGCTATCCCAAAATGTAGCTGAATCATTAAGGAAAATTAATAGTTTGATTGCATAGCACGTTTCAAATTTGGAGAGGCACGGGAAGTAACGGTTGAAATTTGTGGTACCGATACGACGAACAGATATATCATATCCGTCGCGTAGCAAACCTCAAAATACAGAAATAAATATACCGTGGTGATTAGCGCGATGAGACGATCAAACCGGTATACAGATATCAGTGACAGGATCATCCGATCAAAAGTCGATACGGACATTGATATACGTTGCTATTCCGTACGGAAAAATCCAAACGGAGCTAGAAACGTCCGAAATTTGCGAAACAAATTACGCAGACTTATTCAGAATGCTCTAAATAAATTTTCTCCTGTTGACATATTTTGGTTTCGAAAAACTTTTAAATTCAACTGTTATTTACTGATTTAAATTTAATAGAATTACCCAATAGAATAAACTTTCATATTATTAACTGTAAATTTACCATTTGCTATGCTTTTAAATACGTATTCCAAATATAAAATTTTTATTTCAAAATATTACTATTAAAAATTTTACCAAAATTCAATTAATTATGCTATTAAACTGCTAAAATTTTTGGGTCGTTACAGGATGACTCTGACTCTTCCTCTTCATCCGATAGCGACAGTGACTCAGAACAAGAAAATGTTTGGTTCATGGTTAGCACAGATGAGGTACGTCCTAAATTAACATATGATGAAATCCTTGAAATTAGTATAGAATTAGATGACAAATATAGAGAATTAAAAAAATTAAATAAAGAAAATGTGGGAAAATTAAATAGAGCCGAATTAGAAATTGGATTGTTAAAAGACGAGAAAACTATTTTAGAAGAAGAATTAGAAATAGTACAAAAAGAGTGTAAAAAATTATCATCTCAAAATGCTACTCTAACAGATGATATAGAGAATAACAAAATAGAGAATTATAAACTTGAAAAAGAAAAGTATGAATTGAAACAAAATTTAGAATTAGCTAATATAGAAATTTCTGATCTCAGAAATAAATTAGATAAAATTACTAACAATCTTTCAAAATTTAATAAAGGAAAGCAAAATCTGGATAATTTGATAAAGATTTCAAAACCATTAGGAAATAGGAAGGGATTAGGATTTAGCAAAAAAAAAATCATAAACGCTCAAGTAATAATTTGGTTTCTAATGATAATCAAGGGTTTAAGAAATATAGTACATTATATACAAATTTTAGAAAAACAAAATCCAAATACTAAAATAAGGGAACAAAAATGATTAAAATATGGATTCCTAAAAAATAACAAATTGATTAGACAACAACACATAGACGTATATCTAAAAGATATAGTTCCAAATGAAAATTACATCTATTATTAGTTAAAAACTTAAAACATAATATACTTAGTATAAGTCAATTATGCGATAATGGATTTAAAATTGATTTTGAAAAAGATAAATGCAACATCTATGATCAAAATAAAATTTTAATTTTTGAAGGAACAAGAAATCAAAATAATTATATTCTAAACATGAATATTAATCATAATAATGATTTATGTTTAACTACAAATCATGATGATCCATTGATATGGCATAAAAGATTTTGTCACATGAATTTCAAATATATAAAAAAATTAGCTAAAAACAATTTGGTAAGGGGATTACCCAAAATAAATTTCAAAGTTAAAAATCTATGCGATGCATGTCAACTTGGAAAATTAAAGAAAAGTTCATTTAAGTCTAAAAAGGAAATCTCTACTAAACAACCTCTTGAATTACTTCATTTGGACTTATTTGGTCCAACTCAAGTATGTTCGATAAATCACAATAAATATGTTTATGTAATTGTAGATGATTTTTCAAGATATACTTAGACACTATTTTTGAAACATAAAAGTGATACATTCAAAATGTTTAAAATTTTTGCTAAACGAATTAATACTATTTACAAATTTTTATAATAAAAAAGGAATCAGCCATAATTTTTCATTTCCACGAACACCACAACAAAACTGAGTAGTTGAAAGAAAAAATCGCACCTTGCAAGAATATGCTCGAACTCTCCTAAATGGCGGTGGCTTACCAAAGAATTTTTGAGCCGAAGTAGTTGCTACTGCATGTTTTGTATTAAATCGAGTAACTCTTAGACCTATGACTAAAAATACATGTTATAAAATATTCTATGAAAAGAAACCAAAAGTATCATATTTTCGAATATTTGGACCAAAATGCTTTATTTGGTCCAACTCAAGTTACATTTTAAATATCATACTTAAATAGTTTATATGTTAAAATAATCATCAATAGTTATAGATACTGTTATTTTCTTATTCTAAATATTCACACTGAAATATATAGTTTTAAGTCAGTTTCAAAATAACATTATATTTTGAAATTTATTAAGTTATATTTTGGATTATATGAAATATTCGAATAAGGTTTAGATGAGAGTATAAAATTGTTGTATGTATGTATGTGTGTGTGTATGTGTATATATATAATAGAAGATAACCATGGACGATATTTTTTCATTTTTGACTTAGTGAAATTCTTTACGACAAATCAATAGAGAGAATAAAGAAAAAATCTTAAAAAGGGAGAACTAAGGAGAAAAATATATTTTGTTATATTTTACTATTATTTAACAGATCAATACTTAGATAAACATACACATTAATTAATTTAATATATTAACTAGATTATAAGTACCTATATTTTTTTATTGTAAAAATCCAAAACAATATATTTGGATTATAAATAATTTGAAATTTATAACATTAAGTATAATATTTCATCGATTTATATTTTTTTAATATATATAGATGAATTAATAGAAAAATTATCATTATTATCTTTTGATTTTAACATGTTAAAATGTTATGATTTCGTAGTAAAATATATTAAAATATTATTTTCGAATAGTTAAAGGTAATCATATATTCATTATTTTCATATTCTAAATATTTAAAATGATATATTTTGTTTCAAATTAGTTTTATAATAATATAAATTATATGTTAAACATATTAGTTTATTAATTTATATGTCTAAATAATGTAAACAAATAAAGATATATTATCGTTATTTCCAAGATTTCATGTTTTAAGATATTTTATCTAATATTAAAATAAGTTTAATTTATATTTTGAAATTAAGAAATCATACGTTAAATGTGGTTGATATACCTATATATGTGAAATAATTGTAAGTATTTATTTATGTAATGAATTTCAAAGAAAAATATTGATTGAATTTTTTCCTTTTTGAAGTAATATGAAACAAATCTATGATCTTGTGTGTATTTATGCGCATGCACACCCGTACCCCCATACGTATATGATGATGGGTTTTAGATGTTAAATTGCAAAATTAGCATTGATAAGAATTTTAAATGTAATAGAAGATAATTAAGGGAAAACATTTGTTTTTTAATTGTGGATAATAATAATAATAATAAAGAAGTAATGGAATGTATCTCATGCATTGCACACAATAATATTGTAAAAACTTGGTACTCATACTTTAAATATTGTTAAAATAAAATTTTGTTATGCAATGCTCGATATATCAATCATAAATTAAACTTTTATTTTATTATTGTTTATGCATATAATTTTTATTAAGTGATTCATATGTTTTATATTTGAAAGAAATATCTGTTTTACCATTTTGTTACTACGAATGTGGTATATAAATTGAAATTGTCATTTAGTTTATAAATTATCAAAAAACTCAATGAGTATTAATTACTTAAATTTATTTATATAGTATGGGTTTATAATGTTTGGTTAATTTGAATGCATGGATTTGAATGTAAAATAATAAGAGAAAATTGATGGAAACTTTGTAAATGATTGCAGAATTCATAAAATCTCAGGACGTGAACATAAAATTATGGAAAATATTAGCGTATTATTTTGGATAACTATAAAATGATAATTTATATGGATTCAAAAAAATTTGGAGAGAACTAAAGAGTGGGGTGAAATTTTTATAATAACTAAGATGATTTGTAACTTTTAAACCTTTCTATCATTTAATTGATAATTTATTAAGATAAATAATTATACATAAAGTTGTTCTTCTTGCCTTTTATGTGATCTATACTATTTTATATCTGAATGAAAATTTATTTTATACCATCTTGTTACAATGAGTATGATATACTTGTTGACATTGTTAGTTGTATTATTTATTAGACAAATTAGTAATAATGGTTAATTAATTTTATTTAAATAGTTTATAGTTAAATTATTTAATTAATTTAAATATACATACTTAAATATAAATTGTAGATGGAAATTGAGAACTTTGAAAATAATAGTAGAAAGCAGAAAGTGTAGGTTTTTGAATGTAAAACAATAGTGTAAATTAATAAAGTATTATAAACCATTCAAAAATAACAAAATTTATCGGGTCTTTGAAGTAAAATATTAATAAATATCTAGAGAAAGTTAAGGAGAGTTGCGCGAAATTCTAGAATTAATGTAAGAGCTAGAATTTCTTCTACTTTACTATTATTTAATAGATAGTAGACTAGTGGCAGTTTCTGAATTATCGTAGTTTTTTAAAAATTGTAGTAGTGGTAGTTTATAAACCATTATAGCTTCTTTTTAGACGTGTTTAGTAATGATACCGTATAGTATCATTTTTTTTGAAACAAATATGGCTATGTATATTTCTGCTCATAACGCTATTTTTATAGTAGCATTTTATGAATTGTAGTGCTCGATTAGGTTGTGCTTCCATATGTACCCGATTAGGTTGTGCTTCCAGTTAGCTTTTGCATCCATATGTACTCGATTAGGTTGTGCATCTAGTTAGCTTTGCATCTATATATACCCGATTAGGTTGTGCATCCGCTTAGCTTTTGCATCCATATATACCCACTTAGATTGTGCATCTGGTTAGCTATTACATTCGATGGTTAACTCAGTTAACTAATCTATCTCGGTTACAAATTGGTTTCCATACATACCCAGTTAGGTAGTGCATCCGGATAGCTTTCGCATCCATATGTACCCGATTAGGTAGTGCATCAGATTAGCTTTTGCATCCGTATGTATCCAATTAGGTTGTGCATCTGGTTAGTTTTGCATTCGTATGTACCTGATTGGGTTGTGCATCTGATTAACCATTACATCCATATTTACCCGATTAGGTTGTGCATCCAGTTAGCTTTTGTATTCGATGGTAAGCTCGGTTAACCAATCTGTCTCGGTAATAGATTTTCTTCCATACGCACCCGATTAGGTAGTACATTCAGTTAGCTTTTGCATCCATATGTATCCGATTATGCAGTGCATCCGATATGCTTTTACATTCATATGTACTCGATTAGGTTGTGCATCCATTAGCTTTTGCATCGATATGTACCCGATTAGGTTGTGCATCCAGTTAGCTTTTGCATCTATATGCACCCGATTAGGCTGTGTATCCGGTTAGCTTTTGCATTTGATGGTAAGCTCGGTTAACCAATCTATCTCGGTTACATATTTTCTTCCATACATGCCTGATTAGGTAGTACATCCGTTTAGCTTTTGCATCCATATGTATCCGATTAAGTTGTGCATCCAATTAGATTGATTTCCATATATACTCGATTAGGTAGTAATGATACTGCATAGTATCATTTTTTCACATGCTGCTATTTTTGCTTTAATTGATGATTTGTGAGCAAGATGAGATGATCAATGATGTTGTTGTGAGCTAGAAGATATAGATGGCATGGCAAGAGGTGAGTTATTATGTGGTGATGTTGCTTAGTTTTAGGAATAGCAATGAGGCGGGTTGGGGTGGGTTTCCTATACCCCAGGCCCGCCCCGGGTTTTTTAGACCCCGGACCTGCCTCGTAGACCCAGTGCGGATCCGAAATTTTACCCTAAACCCGAAACCCGTATGGGTCAGGGTAGACCCGCCCTGCCCCGAGACCCGATGAGGTTTTTTGTATCGATTCAAAATTGTGTACATGAGTACATATATTTGTATTTGTTGTTACTAAATGATACATTAAATACAAATAACAATGTATTTACAATGATAAGGGAAGATAATAAAAATGTGGTGTGCAAAATAGTTTAAAAAAATATGCATATGTTGTTGTATAATTATCAATGA
Source organism: Allium fistulosum (assembly GCA_030737815.1). Classification (NCBI taxonomy): domain Eukaryota; kingdom Viridiplantae; phylum Streptophyta; class Magnoliopsida; order Asparagales; family Amaryllidaceae; genus Allium; species Allium fistulosum. Next base: position 1,240,361,627 of record CM060903.1, on the reverse strand, counting down.
TGCAGCTTAATAATATAACAATTTTATAGCTCATTGATTGAAACATTATAATATCCATGTCATAGTCACACACACACAGATATATATATATATATATATTAACAAATCATCATTATAATACTAAAGCGATTTCATGAGATCTCAGCAGTGTGGGTCGGGTTGGGGTGGGTCCGCCAAGCCCCGACCCTAGACCCGGAGCTCTCAAGAACGGATCACGGGTCTACTCGCCCCGATGACCTAATAGGGCGGGTCTGGGCAGGCCAAAATAGGGGCGGGTCAATCGGGTTTGGACCCTAGACCCGCCCCATTGCCATCTCTACTTAGTTTATTCAATATTAGTGCTTTAGTATCAGTTTCAAGTATAACAAAAAATAGTATCAGTTGTTGCATGCTGTTGGTATCAGTTTCAGGTATAACGTAACATGGCATCAGTTTTTGCATGCTGTTAGTAATAGTTTCAAGTATAACAAAATATGATATCGGTTTTTGCGTACTATTAATACTAGTTTCAGGTATAACAAAATATAGTATCACTTTTTGCATACTACTTGTATCAGTTTTGGTATAATAAAATATAGTATCATTTTTTTAGTTGTATAGTACCAGTTTTGTTTAATTTTGTTTTTGTACTTATTTTGCAATAATTATTACATTATGGTTTCAATTTATTTTATATCATTATAGATTTAGTTGTGTAACATAACATTCAAATGTAAATTAAATATATATGTATTTATAAAGAAATCAACATGCATAGTAATTTAGTTTGAAGAGATTTTTTGATACTAAAATGTCTAGTAGAACAAAAGTTATGAAGTATGATTTTTTTCATGCATATGGCTAACTATTATATTGGTGTATTACTATATTTCACTATATTTTGATGTAAATGGCTAACTATAAATATAATATAGTCATAACATAGAATCACATAATATTTAAGGGTAAAGTTAAAAAAAGCTAATGTTTACAACATCAAAAATAAGACGATGGTTGTTTTTACAACAAATTAACAAAATTTCAATAAGCAAGTGTTTATGTCTAAAGTAAAACAAAGCTAACTTCAATTAGTTCTAACACAATGTCATAAATGTATATTAGTTGTAACCGAACATCAGAGCAGTTTTTGCAACAAATTTACTTCTGTATATTTTCATTTTCTTCCAATCTTGACATGAAATTGGATAGATTCCAACAGTGGTTGTTGTTTGTCAATATCTCTAATACAGGTCTTTCTTTGGTTTGCAACACAGCTTCAGGTTTTAACTTGATCAGTTGTCACATACCGAAATTTTCGACTTTCGAAAATTCGACATCGATACTCACTTTATCGACTGCCGAGCCATCGAGTGCCGGAAACTCCAATAGTGAGGGTTTTAAGAAGAAGAAAAAGTAGAAGAAGAAGAACAACAGAACAACATCAGAACAGAAAACAATATCAGAATCTCACATATCGCAGCGGAACAATATATAATAAATAAACACTAGTCTTTTAAAACAAAGAACTATATCATTTTATACATACATCAATCATCAGAGTCAATATACAACAATGGACAGTTATATAACTTGTCCTCATACAGAATACACAGCGGGATAAATACTATCAGATACAAATACTACGTCTCGTCATCCAGAATATCTCCAAAGCTCCAGAATATCCAGAATATCCTGATAACATAACTCTAGGCTGCCCGTGTGGAAATTTGTGGGCACCCAGAGTTTAGAAGGGAACAATAAACTCCGAGTCAGTCATGGTGACTGGTGTGAGATCGTAAAACAGTTATTCTTTATAACAACAAAATAATTTTTAAAGTCAATTCGAAATGCTTTTGGAAAATGAAACTACCATAAGACCTCCCACCACACACACAATGCAAACGCAGAATTGGAGGAGATTTCTTCTTATGATAGTCAAAGATGCTTACTACGCAAAATCAAATCATTTTTGATATTATTATTAGTGCATAGTGTAGAAAACATTTCGAAAGTATAATATTAATCTTAGCCAACATACGACCAGTATCGTATGCCTACTATAGCTACTATGTTCAATAGAAGGTTACCGCCACATTCCATAGCAGGTAATACAACTAAAACCGTACAAGTCACGTATTGTTTCTTTGGATTTCCAACAAATGGTCAGGCTAAGGAACTTCCTATCCACGATGGGTACGTCCCTGGAATAGACGACCCGAGAACCTAACCGGATCTCTGCCAACACAAGGCCGGGTTACCTCTGCAAAAATAGGTAACTACTGACACGCGTATGCCATCCCCCGATCGTCACCGATCTTCCCGAGGATCCCCGATTCCAACAACCACAAAGAAATAAATTTTTGCAGCAACCACAGAGGTTAAGTATCTGGGCTCCATACCATGATACCACCTTTATCCAGAAGGAATGACATACACTAAGGGGCGCTACTCCCTATAACCTTGCCGCATCCTTCCTGTTTTGACCATTTCCGGGGTGTGAGGCTCGTCGAAGTCTCGTCCACAAAGCTACGCTTTCTCAAAAAGCCCTGCTTCGGGTCAAACAAAATGATCAACCTATGATCACAAAGATATAAGATCAAACAAATGATCATATCACAAATGATCAAACACTGATCATTTCACAGCAACACTCAGTATGCCACGTTACCAAATTGGGATATATCGCTGATAAATTTCAACTACATAACCTCTGAGCTCGTACGTCTCAGAGAAGGGTGTTAAGCTAAGAGAATAAATTCTCCGCCACCAACAGAAATGTATTTGAAAGAAATCAGCTTTATATCTCAAATTGTAACGTCAGACACACAATCCATACAAGTCTGTTCCGGGATCGAACAGAACCGAAGGCACTTCTCACGAAGCCCTTGCATATCCGGATAATTTTCAATCATGTCAGGACTTCCCGTCACTAAGGGTGATAAAACCTCTAAACCGGAGATCAGCCGATGTAGAGTAACTCGACGGTAATCCTTCCGTTTTAAAAAATATCCGGTCTTTAACACCGGTCTTCAAATGCAATTCATAACGACGTATCACATATTCGGAATGGGTTATACGACCCCATGGTCCTTTCCCGGTTAACCCGAATAGTGAGCGATTATTCAAAAATAAGTGTGGCATTCAAATTCATCCAATTCACAACAAATACCATCTAAGGTAATTATTGATAGTCGGTTATTTAACTATCAATAAAGATGCGCAACATCATCAGATTCCAAATAATTTTCCCAAATTATTTATCTTCAAAAATATCTTTACTAGATATAAAATTTCCACACTTAACCATTTGAAAACAATTTCAAATATTCACTTTTCAATTTATCTTTAAAAGATAAAAACTCAAACAGTTCATTTCACATTGGAAAAGCATTTCCATACTTATTTAAAAATAAGTAATTCACAAATCATTTATTTTCAACACTTAGAAAATATTCGATATACTTAAAATCAAAATTAAGTATATATCTCATTCTTTAAGGAAATCATTCTTAAATCACATTTATTTGAGTCAAAACGAATGTTGCGTAAAACATCGTTACGACGACTCGAAATCACTAGTATAGGGATTCAGAATTAAGATAGATATATAAATCCCAATACTATATAAAATATTTCCTTTCGGAAATCATTTACTATAACAACGGTGTTATAGTCCACCATTTCCTTATTTTTCGAAAACGTCTATTTCAACAATAAATGTTGAAATCTATGATTTCGATAGTTCACACGTTTTAAAACATCTTTTAAAACAGTTACTTCATTTTTATAATATCGCTTTCCCAAAACCATATCCATTCTACTTAAAAATATATTCACTGTCCAAAATCGTGAATATACTTCACTTAACCATATTTAAATCTTTTCTACACATTTATTATTTCAATAAAAATTCGCTATCCAAAATCGCGAATATATCTTCTATCTTAAATTTGTCAAATTCAATCGATTTCGAATTTATAAACACTTTTTATAAATTCTATTTGTATTCATTTTCAATATTAACAAAATTCCTTTAAAATTTCATCACTTTGATTTATACAAAAATCAAATTTTATAAATCTTCTATATAATGCTTTTATTTCACAATGGTCCATTTAAACCAATTAAATAAATCCTTATCGATTTATTTAAATCTTTATTCCAAATTCGTAAATCTATTTCCACAATTTTAAAAATAAATCAATATTTATTTTTACACCAATTTCCCTTATTTCAATTTAATTCATTTTCCAATTCTTCACTTTAACCCCAAAATCAGATTCCAAATTAATTTCTAATTCTACTTCAATACCAAATCAATTTCAATCTTCATGTCTAAATAAATTTCCCATCCCAACTCATTTTATATTGACTTTCCAAATTCGTTTCAATTTGCCAATTTAATTTATAGTTGGACTTCCAACTTGTTTCCTTTTAAATAAATTCCCCTTAAAGAAAATAAATTTCTTTATCTTTTTCAAACTATTTAGAAATCCATATTTTAATTAAATTCTTCAATTTAAAATCATTATCATACGAAATTTATTTACCCAACATTTTCACTTGATTCTGGAATTAATTCAATAAGATTTTAAAAATCAACCTTTATTCTTTTAAACTCTTTTCTTCAAATTTATTAAATTTCTAAAATTAATTCACTTAGAAATTTTCTACTTGCATTTCAAAAATTCAATTTCGCTTATCCTTGGAATCCAATGATGTCAAACATCCATTCAGCTAAATTTTAGCTTTCAACAATTTCCAGATATCAATATGATTAATAGCATCACTATAATCATTCACAGATTCATATCACAATAGAAATAAATTCAATCAATGTGAGGGGTCCAGTTGGATCCCTCCAACCTGTTTCCCTGCATCCACAGATGTTAGCACAATACCAATTCCGCTCCAGTACGGAATTATCGCGGTATATAGGTTTTTATAAATCTGCTTACTAACGGCGCAATAGGGTCTCATCCGCTATACGAGGCGGGAAATCATCAATCCAGTATATACATATGCCAATATGTATATATTGCTATATATAATAGATATATCCTACTATATCTAATATCACATCCAAACAGTCAATCAATAAATAACTGCAAATTCCACTTTGCAATTTTTGAGTGAGAAGATCTCACCTTAGCTTTTATTTTGCCATCCAATTTCCAATCCAGTTTATTTCTCCATTTCAGACCTTGTATAAAACAATTTATACAGTTTATTAAATTTTGAGATGATCGAAAAATTCTTTTTCATTTAATAAAAATTTATTAACCCGAGATCTTATTTTAAACAAAGAATTGTATTTTAAACAAATTTCTTTTAAATCAATTTTCCCCTTAAGCTAATACTTTTATTTTAAAACAATTTCCTTTTTAATAAAATATCCTTTGGTAACTAAAACCAATAAATAAGTTTTATTTAACAACTAAGTTATTAAATAAGTAAATCAACTAACAATTAATTTGACTAATAAATTTTATTTATCTAATAATCCAAATTTAGAATAACTGTCCTTCAAACGAAATAATTTATTTCTCTTTCAATTCAACTAATATCCCTTTGAACTGCCTATACACTTAAAAAAAATTCTATATAGATTTCATAAAATCTATCTTGTATAAATGCTTATATCTTTTCCAAATTCTATAATAATTTCTGTTTTACACATATATAAATTTGAAAAAAAAATGCATATAAATTTTGTTTTATTAGTTACAATGTCTTACTGGAAAAAAAATCAAATACTGGGACAGCTATAATAATTTTAATTTAATTTTTTTTTTATACAAAGTAAGACAATACCTTACTGACTCTCGAACTCGTGCTCGTGACCAAATATCACTTCTCCAGCCTCGACGAGACTCGCACCTCCATACGCACGCATGCGAACGCGCGACTGTTGCCGGAATAGGCTTCGCCCCTTTCACTGCTGCCTCGCGTCGCAGTCGCTCTCTCGCGATTCCAAACACTGTCGACAATACCCCAAAGCACTGCACTGCTGAGTCCACTTCCCATGCCCTAAATCGCTGCCGCTCCTCAACCCTAGTCGAGTCGCTCGCCTCTCGTACGCGTGCACGCGCCACTCACCGCCGCGACCACGATCCCTTCCACTTGAACATCTCGCGAACCCCATTTCGTCGCCGCTCCACTTGCGATGCGCGCGCGACCCTTGCCTCCCTCCATTCGATTTCGCTCGCTCCTCCCAGAATCGCTCGCGAGGCAAAAATCACGTTTTTGAAATCGCCTACCCCCCTTTTCTTTAATTGAATGATTTATTTGAGAATAAAGAGGAGGGCACGGTTTCGTGAATAAATTAGAGGAGAGGGGGAAAGTTTCACTGTTGAAATTTTGAAGGCAGTAGCCATTATACTTTTGAACGAGATTATCTTGAATTATACAGGGAAGGGGGTTATTTAAAATTGGACGAAGTATGGCCATCACGATTTGGTATCGTGTTTTTAACAGGGAGAAGCACGATTTTCTTCCGTAATCCTCTGCGTGGTTCAAGGAAGAGAACATGTTGCAGTTAACCCATTATTTAAAAGTTAAATTCAAATTGAATTCGTTTTAAATCTCACGCGTTTACTCACCGTACGGTCGCGTATTAACTCCGAAAAATACGAAAATTGAAATCCGACAATAATACAATATTCCGGACCCAATGGAATTGGTTTCGTCGAATTCCGAGACTGTGCCTCGGACGGCTATTTTTAAATATCGATTCGAAAAATAAAATTCAAAACTGAACAGAACAGTTTCAAATTCAATTCTGAAAGTTCTATTACCTTCAGTGTTATCAATATAAATTTTACAAGCGTTTGAAATATTTTTTTAATTGGCCTAAATTTGAAGATTCAAATTTTTATTCAACTTCCAATCGATTAAATTTTATAATTTAATCGCCAAATTCAAATAGAAAGCGGGGGTTCAAATTAAATCATCGTTCAAATATTTAAAATTAATTAAATATTTTCAATTTAATTTGTTCAAAATTCTAGGTCGTTACAATCAGTATTTGGCTTTTGTTCAGCAATATGATAAATATCATGGCGTATACTACATAATCAAACCTGTTTGAAGCAAAATATATTGTTAGTATCAATTTGCATCAATTATAGTATCAGGTATATAACAAATATAGAACAAGATGTTGATGCAAATAGATAACATATTTTGAAATGAAATAATTAAAGTTTTAGTATTAGTGTTAGCATCAGTTGGGGTATCAGTTTTAGTGCATATAGGTATCATTTTAAACATCTGTGATAATTGTTTTGCTTCTGTTTTAGTTATATGTAGTTGTAGTATCAATTTTTGTACCTGGTATTAGTTTTTATGCTTGTAGGTATCAGTTTTGATCTGAAGCAAACTTTTAATGAATTGCAAGAAAATTTGGTTTGTACAGTAAACAATTTTTTGTTATCTTGGCCAAATCATTAAAATTGTTATCGGTTGTTCATTTCTTCTCTTTATTATTCTTCCTAACTTTTGTTGTGCTTCTTCTTCAATTTGCGGTTTTGGTAATTTTAGGGTTCTAGCATAGGTCTTCGTCGCTTGCGATTTTAGAGCGTTTTGACCTTGGTTTTCGGTGTCTAGAATTGGGCATTGCCGATGGATTTCTGATGGTTGTTCGGCAGGCGTTGAAATTTGCGGTTATGTTGATGATAATGATTTGCTTCTAGTTTGAGGCACCATTGTTATATTGATTTTGAATTTTAGGAGCGAATCGAAGAAAAAAATTTGAAATTGAAGAGACAGTGAAGAATGGAACAAAATAGGGATGTTTGTTTTCAGGTGAGGGTAACGACTTATTTCGTAACTGGGCTTTGGGCCTGTCTTTGTAGCAAAAAAGATTGGACTTGTGTCCTTATGCTTAAATCATTAGGATAATTTGTCCTTTAAAATATCTTCCATTGTAAATAATATTAATAAAAAATTAAATTAACAAAAAATGGGATGTTGCAAGTTAGAAATAAAAATTCAAACTAACTACACATGATTTCAAGACCGAAATATGGTTAAGTATATCTTTCAAACATTTTCTCTTGAATGTGTTAAACATATACAATTTGTAGAATAAATAATTAATGTGTGAATTCTACATGTCATCATCACGCGCGAAGCACATGCCGTTAACACTTGTTAACTATAATTAATTTAATAAATTGATAGTTTGAAGATTAGTAACTTCAAATTTGAAAATTTAGTAACTAATAATGGATTGATTTAAGTTAAAATTGATAATTTGTAATATTTACAAAAAAAATTGCAGCAACTAAGAAATTGAAATTTCAACCATACAAATTGTTATATGATAAATTTTAGTCGATCAATGTTTAGAAAGTGTTAATCGGTTTGGAAGTAGTTTGTTCAGCTGAAATTAAAGAAAACTACATAAGCATGTGTAGATTGCAATGAAAGGTCAAGATCTATAAGCTAAAAAAGTTTAAAAAAAAGAAGAAAGATTGAAAAAAAGGTCACAAATTGTCTACCATGTTTTTGTCGAAAATACGTTGTAATATTATAGTCAAAAGTAATACTAAGTAATACTTTCGATCATTATCTTTTATGGGATTAATGCTTTCGCTACAGTGGAGGCTTCCCAATGTTCCAGATGGAGTTAGTAACATATGGTTGTACAGGTTGGAAGAGGTTCAATCAATTCACGAACAGAGCTGATCAACAAATTTAAGACCTGGTTTAGAGTACACACGCAACACATGCAACAACTTATGCATGCAGTAACTCTCGTAGACATAAATCAAAAGGTAGATATTCATCAAAAGGATGACAAAACCTTTAAGGGTTATATAGCTAGATTTAATGTGGTCGCTTATGTCATTAAGAGATCAAATCCAGATTTGGTTCACTTTGCTATAGTAGAGGGAGTAAAGAAGGGATTTAACTCTGATGATGCATTGACAAAGAAGAAGACCATTGATTTGGAGTACTTTTACTATAATGGAAAAAATATGTTCAATTGGAGGAGACTGAGATGGAAAGGGTGAGACCGTCAGTACTTATTAAACAAGAATCTTTGAGGAACATAAGAAAAGGGTAGTGATGGTAAAGGGAAACGAAAAGTGGAAGATCAAGGGAAAGCAAGAAATGGGAATAATATGAAATGTTTTAAGTCGACCAATGCATGTTATACTAATTATACCAACTTAAACGATACAATAGAGTTTATATCTCCCTACCAAACGAAGACTACCATATAAGAGGCGGTTGAAAGTCTAGGGGATTCTACCGAGTAATATGGCCAGCTCTATTAATTACTTATGTTATAAATATTAACTAAGTGATCGGTATTATATGTCCAGCTAAGTAAAAATTGAACAATAGGACTTCATACAAACTGCTCGATGACATCGCAACAGGACTTTGACTTCAACATGAAAGTGTCTTTGTAGACTCTTTATATATCAATATACATATATCTTCTTTTTTAGTACAATCACCTATAGTCCACACAATAAATTTTTGATATGAATGAATGGTGGTAGTGAAAGTGATTTGGATAATATTGATGTGAATTTCAATGAACAATGTTCAATTGCTTAAGAGAATTGAAAGCAGTAGCGTACACGAGCAAAATAGATAAGAAATCAAAGAACATGAGAAGTTGATTTCTCTTAGATGGGTTAAGAGCTTTTATGATTGTGGTGATGTGTACGAAAGGTAATAACACTTAGACAAGAAGAGGAATGAAGTTTGAAATAAAGAGAAGTGATTGGAAGACCATCGGAATGAAGAGATGTGAAGGAGAGAAGAAGAAACGATTCAAAATTGCATCATGAGATGGATAGAGGTCGACCTCCACTTTGCCCATAGGTTGACTACTGGCGAGCTAGATGTCGACCTATGGCAAGCCACAGGTCGACCTATGGCAAGCCACAGGTCGACCTATGGTAAGCCTGTTGGATTTGGCTTATGAAGTCTAAATTTATTTTGATCTTATCTGAATTTATTTTAAATAAAATTAATATTTTATTTAATTTTTAAATAAAGTTTTATTTATTTTAAATTTATGATGTATAATATAATATGTGTATCATATATACGCAGGTGTGTATATGCATATGCAACATAAATAATGTACATGATTTGACATTCCCATATATAGATGCTGGAATTTACATTGCAACGGATATGTTAGTCCCTTTGTATACATGTGTATTGTCAATATATAAGTATATATATAAAAAATATGTATTATAAAACATTACTTGTGTTGGAATAGGGTCAGCCCGTAGCGGAAGATATGGATGAATTTAAAAAAAATCCCTTATTGGATCTATATTGGACCTACGAAGTCTAATTTATTTAGAACATTTCTAAATTTAATTTAAATAAAATCTTTTATTTCATTTAAATTTATAAGTAATAGATGACATTTTATTTAATTTACATTCAGTTAAATATAATGGTACACATATGTATCATATACACATATGAATATGTGTGCATGTGTAACATAATAATCCGTGCAAGTTATAACATGCTCGTATATAGATATTGGGATTTGCATCGCAACGGACATGTTAGCTCATCTTACATGTATTGTATTTTGTCCAAATATATGTATGTATATAAACTAGTTATTTAAATAAACATTAAAATAATATAGATATATACTTATATATATGTATGAAAAATATACGTATTGCATATATGTAAAATATTAATAATATATACATATATTGAATTAGATATTAATTAAATAAATAACTATATAAATATACATAAATATATAAATAATATATAAAGTTTTTTTTAAAATAAAATACACATGTATATTTTACCGTAACAATATATATATATGTATGTATGTATGTATGTGTGTATGTATCTATATATAATTACAGGAAAATAGGCATAGAGAAGAAGTCGGAAAAAAATTTAGTCTCAGGGACAACAAGTTTATTTTTTAGCATGAAGGACACTTTTAGTGCGAATAGAAATGATAGTTGCAACTATCATTATGTGATTTACACTAAAAAGTGTCTTTCAGCCTAAAAAGCAAACTTCTTGTCCCTAAAACTAAATTTTTCTCCAACTTTTTCCCTAAGCCTAAAAACCCCATATAATTATATTTATAATATCCAAAGTATTTATAAATATGTGTATTTATATATATATATATATATAATTATATCAATTATGAAAACCAAATAAAAATAATTATTTTTATTTTTTTATTGCATTTCAGATTGAATGCACTACATATGAGATATTTAACTATAATTTTATATTATTAAATTATTTATATATATATTAATTAGTTGAAAGGCATTAAAATATAAAAATAATTTCGTGCGATATTTAACAAATTTTAAATTTTCAGAAATTCATCTATGATATTTTAAGGTAAAAAAATTCCATAATTTTTTGAGTCAAAATTAATTTTTTTATCAACTATTTATTAACGACCACACATATAAATGATGTTTTAAAAATAAAAGTTTTAAATTCTAGAATTTTGGCCAAGAGATAATATGATGATGAAATAATTTTATAAAATTCAAATTAATTTTTGAAACATATATTATTTTGTATGAATTATTCAACTTGTATTTTGATTTAAATAGTATTAAATAATAGTAAATAATATTGAAAAGTACTTTGTTGTTATCCAAAATTATAATTAGTGTAAATATGCATATATAAAATATAAGATTAATTATTAACAGGATATGATGACTCAATTAAATAAAAGTCATTTAATTTATGTTATATGAAATATTAATATGTATATATATAAATTAATTAATCAATGAAAGAATAATAATGAAAATAAATTTATTCAGCTATGTACACATAAGATCTATAAAAATGGTTTCCTTAATAATAATCACTATAAGAAAATATATTTTTAGCAGCATAGTCTAGCAGCGTTTTACTAAATAGGTTGCGATTATCTATATGGATCTTTAAAAAAAAACTTGTGAAACGCTGCACAGAAACGGGAGAAATAAAAATTTTCCGTGCCTTCGTCTGCGTCCACTCTCATTCTATCTTCCACGTATATCTCCTTTCCTTTTCCCTGATTTAATTAAAAAATCTAGCCTACCTCTCCACCGCGCTCAACGACTCCCTCTCTCCCACATCCGCGACTCCGTCGTCGATCTCCAGAACGCCTAAATCTCCCATCGTTCCCCGCCATCGTTTGTCGTGCGTCGCTGCTGTGTTTTCCTATTTCTGGTGCCTTCGTCAACACCATATTCATCGATGTTTGTTAGATTCAATTTCAGCTTCGCAGCCCGTTGTTGATGTTGGTTTTCTCCCAGATCGTCATCTTCGGTTTCACCTTCCTCATCACTCTTTGCTTCTGCTTTACTTACCATTTTTTTCACATTTAGGTACCTTTTAGTTGTTTGACTTTTATTTTAAAGATAATTTAATTGTTCGACGATTAAACCTGGATGTTCACATAATTTTAATTATTCAGTTTCTCCTTTTTAGGATAATTTTATTGTTTTACTTCAGCAATTTGTATGCTTTACAATTAATTGATAATTTGATTTGAATTCATGTTATCCTAATTTATCTACGATGAAAATAGACCCGTGTGGATGTGCTTAACTTCAAGAAGGATTTAAGTCGAAATATACTTTTTGCAAATTTGATTATCACGATATTTTTTTAAGCAGATTATTCTGCAAAATAACCCCAAATGTGGTCATATTCGATACTGATCCCAATATGCTGTAGAATGTCAAAAAGTGCAAATGTGTAGTATAGACGAAAAAGAGAATGGAATTATGTTGAAAGTAACAATCGAAAGCCAAAAAGAAAATGCACATTAATGTTTCTACATGCAAGTTTACGAGTACGAGTACGAGTACAAAATGCTTGTAACAACACCCAAATGAAACATATGTGAATAAAAACATAGATTTTAATGATCTTCTAGACATCAAATATATCGTATAGGTCGTAAAGATTGAACAACACCAATAGATTTGGCAATATAGTTTTCAATAGTGATGCCAATTTCAAAATATTGACCCTCCATTAAACATTTATGTCCGTATGTACACCTAAATGCATCGATCTCCACAGTCTATGCCAATGTTGCAGCACACACTGTCATGATATGTGGCCACATCACACAAACAACTACCTATACTGTTTTCTTCCCTTTCTTTGTTCGGTTATTTAATAAGAACGTCACTATTTACACATGCACCTTAATACTTACTGATGTCACTTGAACATTTAGTAAAATTAAATTATAAAAAGTACTACAAAAACTCAACTTAAATCTTAAATTATTATATGATTCTTTTATAACATTCGCCACATTTTATCATTTCACTTTGATATATAATTTATTTACCAAATAGGTAATTATTTATTGTCCACAATAGCTATGCATTAATAATTTTCTAACATTAGAAACTATATCAATAGACAAACTTTTCATTTAAGTGGTCCTAATATTACAGCTAGAAAATTGATGATGATAATTCATTTTTTACTCACTTCTCCATTGCGGGATTCATTATAACATTTGATTATTCAAATGTATTAATCCTTAATTAAGAAGATTCCTACAAATTAACTGTGGTGATCAGGAGTCTAGACAGCCAATTTGGACCTGGAAAGTCAGTCAACTTGTGAACAAAAGTAACAAACAACTCTATGATGTTCTTTGGTGAAACTACGATTTCATTATGTTGATCAATAGTCAAGACATGCGTTTTGGACTTGAAAAGTCAGTCAACTCGTGAATAGAGATAACAAACAACTCTATGATCAATGTTGCTTCCCTGTATCATTATAGAAATATGATGTAGATGACGTACAAGAATTTAACAATTTTGGATGGTGAATGTTTGACTCTATATTTTCTGAGCACTGATTCAAAATTATCTTTTGAGTTCTAATATACTTTTTTTACAGGATACTGATTTGTGTTCTCACATGAATGAGAAATAATGATAGCTTTTAAATTATTTGATTGTTTGCCAGCATTGAACTATTGGCACCTTTTCCGATGAAACAGTAAAGAATGTTGTGATAACTGCATTGCTACGTGAGTTATGAGAAAACCATTTCTATTAATTATAATTACTTTAACTTTTACAATTTTAGTGAGTTGGCGATCTACTATAATTATTCAGTCTTTACATATGCTATTCTCTTATTTGTATCATAAATGTGTTACTGTTGAAATACGTGTTTGGTAATACCCCAAAATTTTCTGTAGCTAAATAAGAGATTTAAATGGAAAATCCAAAAAGAATAAATTAAATTAAAAATAAGGATTTAAAAGAAAATTTTCACAAACTTTTGGATTCGGTAATGGACTATAACTCCCTATGATTTTTTTGATGTGCAACCCTAATTTTTTGTTTATGATTTCCCATGATTATAACTCCAAATTTTATTATTACTTGTATCATGAATAAATTTATAACTTTCAATTTTTATTTTTATTTTACTTGTACTCAATAAATGTACTTCAAATTTTAGAAAATTGCCGGCTTACATATCATTTGGTGATGGATAAAGATTGGGTGCATCTACACAGGTAACTATATAATACTAAAGATAAAAATTATTTTAAGAACCAAATCATATACTTTGATGTTAACTTTTAATAATATCGTTCTTCATAGAACAAGCAAGAAGTATGAGCAAGGAGCTTGGAAGTTTGTGTATGCTACAATGAGAAATTTGAGAAACGTAGAGAAGATTTTATGTCCCTGCTTAGACTGTCATAATCTTAGTCATCATTGTGGAAATACTGTCGTTGAGCATTTAATTATAAAAGGAATGGATCCCATATAGAAGAGCGGTATGTGGTATCATCAAGACGAGCAAATAAATATAATCAAAGATGTTAAATCTGATGGCACTTATGATTAATTCAAAGCCATTCATTATGAAGATGAGGATATCATCAATCATACTTTTTCCGATGATGATAAAAATGAAGATTGTGCATAAAGAAGAGAGGAGGATTTGTTAAAAAATTTGGAAGATGCGGAAACCCCATTATATCCTGGTTGCAATGATCAAACAAAATTACCTACAATTATTGCCTTGTATGATCTTAAATGTGAGACTGGATTGTCCGATACTGATTTTGAAAAACATCTCAATGTGCAACAACTGCTATAGAAAATGAAAACTAGAGTTAATACCATAGAGTACTTTCTGTTTTATAACAAAAAAAATTCAAATATAAGATCATCTTTTACCATATGTAAGTTTGACTAAAAATTTAAGTACTTTTTTATATTCATGGAACAAAGTAGAGAGAGAGAAGGGGAAAAACAAACATCAAACTCAGCCAAAGGGTATGAGGATAAGAACCTGTTACAGATATCCCAAAAAGTAGTTCATCTCATCATAAATCCATCTGTTATGGAATTGATACGTCCGAGTAAAACCTGGACATTAAAACAACACGAAATTGAGCCATTAAAACAACATCTACACACACATGTATATATATAACATGAAAACTAAGCCATTTGTATGATTCATGTGGCACTCTATGAATGCATTACATCTCACATAATAAGCATCAAAGGACGGCTTCGATGAAAAAGAAAAAGTAAGGACTCTAATTTAGTTTTTAGGATCTAGTACATTTTCATGTACACTTTAACTAATAATTCAAATGAATACATGATAAAACACATAAAACAGATCCGTGATCGAAGAAAAATTCTCTCCTGCCGATCGCCTTTTACCCCTCCCACGGTGTCGCCCCTTCTTTTTTCTCCTTCCGCCTGCCTCATGGATAAACCCATGACACCTCGCAACTCCTCCCCTCAGCCTCCAGATCCTCCCCCGCCCTCTCTGGATCCGCCTCAAGATCCCCAGCCACCCCTCCTAGATTGCCCACCAAGTTTTCCTCCTAAATCATCACCAGAGGTCGTCGCTGACTCCTTAGATGAATTCACAACTGTTAGATCCAAGAAATGGAAAAGGCAAGTTAAAACCTTCCAGATCCAACCCAATATCATTCCCAAACAGACCCTTCTCAACCTCGGTTCTAAACCCGTTTCCCCTAACTTCGTTCGATCTGATTCCAACTTAAATTGGCCTCAACTCAACAACACCAAAACTTTGCCCAACAAATGGAATTTTGCCTCAGTGACAAGTCGAGCTTGGAATGAAGTGGTAAAAGGTAATGACATTCCGGTTTCCATACCTTTGAAGTTTTACCAACCTCGCGAATTCAATTCAATGAAATGCGTGAAAATGTCCGTAGAAGTGGTTCAGGAAGCTAGAAGACAGTGGAATAATGCCATAGTGATTTATGTTGTGGGCCCTAAGCCATATTATCCGTATGTCAGAGATTACATCAATAGAGTATGGAAACCAGAGGGAGATTTCATGATATACTCTAAGGAAAATGGTTTTCATGTGATCAAATTTAATAACAAGATAGA
This sequence comes from Allium fistulosum, assembly GCA_030737815.1. Taxonomy (NCBI): domain Eukaryota; kingdom Viridiplantae; phylum Streptophyta; class Magnoliopsida; order Asparagales; family Amaryllidaceae; genus Allium; species Allium fistulosum. The sequence continues at coordinate 1,240,345,221 of CM060903.1, read as the reverse complement.
CTGTGATAGAATAATTGAAGGTGGACCGTATTACTATGACAAAAAACTAATGATGATGAGAAGATGGTCTTCTGGCACTCACCTCGATAAAGAACTACTTTACTCTATCCCAATTTGGGTTCGCTTTCCTAACCTACCTCTGGATCACTGGACAGAGGAAGGGATTAGTAGAATTGCATCTGTTCTGGGTTCCCCTATCAAGTTGGATAAAGTTACAAAAGGTATTGTTAAAGTCGCGTATGCTAGGGTTCTCATTGAAATAAATAATACATTTGATTACCCAACTAAGATTCCTTTCCTAACTGAAAATGAAGAAATATTCTAGCAAGAAATCAGTTATGAATGGAAGCCAACAACTTGAACTAACTGCTCTAGCTTTGGTCACAACGAGTTACATTGTCAGTTTACTAAAGTTTGGAAACCTAAAGAAATTCAGAAGCAGCAAGTTCAAGTCAACAATGGAAATGTGGCAGTAGACAATTATCACTCTGTTGATAATACAAATATTTCTGACTCTACTACCATGCATGTAGAGACGAGTAACTTGGATAAGGAAAATCATTCGGATAATAATAATGACAAGGATATCAACTGTAAACCGAACACCCAAACTCATAAAAATAATGTTCAAGTCCAGCCGGTTACTCTGTTCTCAGCTATTAATACATGTTCAAATAAGGACAATTCTGCCACTGACAACGAAATGGCAATACAAGAGGCAGACCACATTTGTAATTACATTAATACTGAATCTATGGTTAAGCTAGATTATTCTGGCAAGATGTCCAGCTCCGTTGAAGTTGAACTTGGCCAGCCTCAACAGCAGGTAACCAGATCTAAAGCATCCAGGAAAGCCAGGACTGATGAGGTTCCTTTCGAATTTATGGCCTCCACGTCGTCAGAAGTAATTGAAAATCTTGCCTGGAATTCGATGGTCAACCAACTGAAAGGCAAAAGCAAAAAGACAAAAAAACATAAGTCAATGGGGGTCGCTACTCCCCCAGTTGAAAGTAGCACATCAGATACTAGTCAATAAATGGAACTGATGTTCTGGAACATTAGGGGATTAATTGCCCCTTACAAGCAAGTTGAAAATTTTCATATTTTAAATAGTAATCGTGTTTCTTTTCTCGGCCTTGTTGAGAATAAATTATCTTAGGACAGCATAGATAAGTTCATGAGTAAAGTTAACAATAAATGGATACACTCTCATAATGTAGTTAGTGGACAAAAAAGTAGAATTCTTCTTATGTGGGATTCGACTCAATGGTCCAATATTATTTTACACTCTTCCGAGCAGTATATGTCATGTATCCTTCATAATGCTGCAGGGGTTATCATGTTGTGTACGATTGTTTATGCACACAATGATGAAGAAAAAAGAACTAACTTATGGAATTATCTAGAGGAGAAATCTACTAAATTCAATCTCCATTGGGTCGTAGCTGGTGATTTTAATACAATTCTATCAGCTAATGAAAGAATCACAAATGGGAGTTATAACTCTATGGGTGATCAAACATTTATTGATTGTATCTCTCTTTCTAAGCTTATAGAACCTCAATTTACTGGTAATTTCTTTACGTGGAGAGGAGGCCTTAATTTCTCCACGCATAGCAAAATTGATCGGGTCTTTGTTAATTCTACATGGATGAATCAATTTAAACATTTTGGTATTCACTTTGGTAATCACTCTATCAGTGATCACACACCTATCAATATCAGTTTCATGCTAAAATGTAATAGAAGTGTAAAAGTACCTTTCAGGTATAGTAATTCTTGGCATACTCAAAGTGGGTATCACTCTTCGATCCAGAGTGCTCTCTCTAAAGAGTTCCAAGGAAACCCCCTGCATATTCTTTTGTCCAGACTGAAGGACATCAAAGCTGCATTGAAAAATTGGAGAAATCAGAAGAGCAGTATGCATAAAATAATTACTTAGTTAAAATAAGAGGCCAGCCATATTTACACTCAATTAGTTAATGACCCTAAGAATGCTGATCTAACTGAACAGTATAAATTAAAGTCGGATCTGGTACATATTATGATGAGAAAAGTTGCAGAGGAAACTAATCAATGTATGAAGTTAAACTGGCTTCAAAAAGGTGACATGCCTACAAATTTTTTCTTCAATAAAGTGAATATGATAAACTCTAGTCATAGAAGCAAATATGTTCTCAATCCCAATGGAGAATGGTCTGCAGCATCAGATAATCTTGCAGATGAAGCAGTGAACTACTTCACTAGTTTATTTCATCCTTCATCTCAGCCCTCAATTCAATTTCCAGGCGTGATTTGCAAAAAAATATTATCTCAAAAGGCAAGGGACAGTCTATGCCAACCATTTCAACTAGACGAAGTAAAAAATGCAGTCTTTCAAATGGATGATAAAAGCTCCCCTGAGCCTGATGGCCTTAATGCTAAGTTCTACAAATTACATTGGGAGCAATTGAAAACTGACATATGGAATGCTATGAATGGCATACTTCAATCAAGTAAAACCATCAAAGAAATTAATCGCACCTTTATATGCCTCATCGCAAAAAAACCATATGCCTTTAAAATCATAGATTTTAGGCCCATTTCACTTTGTAATGTATCATATAAGATTTTAGCCAATCTCTTATGTAATAGGCTAAAACCTTACATGAATGATTTAATCTCATATAACCAAAATGCATTTATCCCGGGGCGATTGATTTCTGAAAACTCTTTACTTGCCTATGAAATGGTTCGTGGCTTTAATAGGAAGAATTCGAATAATCTTTGCCTGAAAATTGACTTGAATAAAGCTTATGATAAAATTAGTAGGGAGTTTATCCATCATATGCTCTTATCCATGGGATTTCCAACATTAATTGCTAATCTTTAATATGAGTGCATAGCCACTCCTTCCTTTTCTATATTAATTGAAGGGACCCCATGTGGTTTGATTGAGAGCTCGAGGGGACTTAGACAAGGGGACCCCCTCTCGCCCTACTTATTCTCTATAGCTATGGAATTCCTCACAATCAATCTAGACTTGGAGTATATGAAAGGGAATTTCACACCCATATATAAAATTGAACCAATGATCACTCACTTGCTCTATGCTGACGACATCTTAATTTTGGCTAAAGCTAGCACTGCTAATGCTAACTGCATAAGGCAAACATTTCAAAATCTGAAAATTCTCACTGGTCTGGATATCAATGAGAACAAATCTACTTTATATTTCAGTAAAGGTGCATAATCCAAACAACAGATTGCAGATTGTCTTAACATTAAAATTGGAAACCTTCCAGTACTCTACTTAGGTGTGCCCCTATCTAGTAATATGCTCAAAGCCAGAGATTTTGGATATGTTATTGACAAAAATAAAAAAAATCAACCACTGGAGCAGTAAGTTATTAAATATAAGTGGTCGAGTTGAACTTATTAAAATAGTGATTCTCCCTATGATTCAATTTTGGCTCCAACTTTCACAATTACCAGTGGCAGTCAGACATAAAATTAACTCCATATGTGCCAATTTTATTTGGAAGTCTAAGGCCCACAACATGTCCTGGACTGATGTCTGTAAGACCAAAGCTGAGGGTGGCTTGGGTATCAAAAATTTAGAAGACATTGGCAAGTCTGTGGCTATAAAACTGGTCTGGAAATTCATACATGGCGAATCCTTATAGGCTCAATGGATGAATAATAAATATTGTAAAAATGCAAATTTTTGGTCTGCTACTTTCAACAACAATGCTTCATTTACTTGGAAGATGATTCTTAATGCTAGGCAATGGTGTAAAGGGGCCATAGACAGAAAAATTGTTACTGGAGAACATACAGATGTGTGGGATGACCTATGGATCAATAGCTACTCTCTTACTGATAGATGTGGGGAGTTGTAATAACCCGCATATTTTACAATTATCTATTTAAATGTTTTATTTAATTATGGTATCGTTAGTCGGATTTTAGTCCGAAAAGTTACTTTTTTTGCAAACAGTCGAATTGGGACTCGAGACCCCTTCCATTGAGTTTAAAATGCCGTTTGCAACTTTTTTGAGTATAAACATTGATATGTTTGAAGCTAGCTAAAAATTTGACCTTTTTCACTTTGGGTTTGGGTTTGGGTTCAGTCCACTAGCCAACTTAATACCCAAAACTGAACCACCTCTCTTCATTCATCCCCTCTTCCTTATCTTTTCAGTTCTAAAGAGAATAATGGGGGAAGAGAAAAAGAATTAGGAAATTCCTAAGCCCTAGTTCCATTGCAAATCCAAGTTCTAGCTCCAAATTCAAGAAGAAGCTTTGGTAAGCCTCCTCTTCTTCTTCCCCAACTCGTTCTCCTTTCAATTTCAGAAATTCCTAAACCTAACTTAGAAAATGTTTCTCTTTTAAGCTTAAATTCAAGCTTCTTGAGTTGGGATTGAAGAGTGGTTGATCCTCCTTTGTTTTCAAGCTTCTCCTTCCTTGTTTTTGTGTAAAAATGTGAGATTTTTATCTCACGTCTATGACTATAATTATCTTTGGTTGTTAGGTATGAATTCCTAACACCTCTTCATGTGCATTTGCTCTTGATTTGGATTGGTTTTGTGAATATTCCAATTTTGGGTTTTTAAGTCAAATTTGTGTGAAAATCCTTTTATTGATGTTTGATCATGCTTTTGGTGATGCATCGAGGAGCATATAGGGCCGGGTTGTCGATTGGCATAAACCCTTAGTGCCAATGTTCGTCCGGTTGCATTTTGGAAGAGTTTACTCTTCATTTGGATAGGCTGAAAAATAGCCTAGGCAGAATTCAGTCGACTGAAAATCTCTATTCAGTCGACTGAACCTGGAAACAGAAAGTTTCCAGGCATGATTCAGTCGACTGAAATCTCTGTTCAGTCGACTGAAATCTCTGTTCAGTCGACTGAACCTGGAAACAGAAAGTTTCCAGGCAGAATTCAGTCGACTGAAAATCTCTGTTCAATCGACTGAACCTGGAAACAGAAAGTTTCCAGGCAGAATTCAGTCAACTGAAAATCTCTGTTCAGTCAACTGAATTTGTTGTTTCTGCCCAATTTGCCTTTTGGGACTGAATTTCCAATTTAAATCGACTCGTGATGATCCTATTTGTTGTTATCATTTATTATGACTTTGATGACTCCTTTTTCGGTATTTTTGATATCCATTTTGATGGATTCTTTATCGGTTTAATTGGATTTGATTCACGTCTTCGAATGTGAATTTTAATGATTGATTGTTTCTACAATCATTTTTGTGGTTTGTCACTTTAAAATACAAAGGTTTCCATACTAGTAGTAAATATTCAAACTCTTTATCAAAAAAATGATTTAAATTCTATTTCCACTATCAAACTCGTTTATAAAACCGCTTTCCGATCTACTAGTAAATACAAACCTTTACCTCACTCCTATGAGAAATCTAATTAAACGACTTAGTAAAACAAGTGGTATGAAACGCTTGCATTTACTTCGCCGGTTAATTCTTGGACTTGTTCGATTGAATCTCTTGTGACAATTTTCGAGTGAAAATCTACAATCTGTTCGTAAATATTTAAGTTAAGCTAGTGGTTATGGGACATGAAGCTAAACTCATATATTTACTAGCTTAGTATAATTGACACTTCTTGATGATCGATGATGATCATTTTTGTGAATTAGACTAGCGATGTGCGATGTCTCTTTGACCGTGTGGGGAACTGTACCTCATCTTGTGGAGCTTCAGCTCAAATTTGTGGGGTAGCGACCCATGGTCTTCGGACCGTTTTAGTGGAGCTTCGGCTCAAAATTAATGGTTAGCAACCATGGAATAGCGTTCCGTTTTGTGATACACGTGTTGAGAGTTTTCATGCTCTCGTTTTGTGATAGGCCTCCCCCCTCTCTTTTTTGTGATTTCTGGATTTCTAATTGACGACTTCTAGAATTTGTGTTTCACCAATTTTCGTGATTTGATTTGATAAGTTTTATCAATATATGTGCATTAGTGAATTTGTGTGTCATTAACATTTTGTGATTGGCATTGATATAACTGACAATATTTCCGATTTGTGAAAGTGAAAAAGAATATGACATTCTTTTCGGTGTTTTGAGATTTCTTGAGGTATTGTATGATTTTGGTGTTTTATATGCATACTAGTTATAGTATGGCATTAATGTTATCATACGTCTTTTGCCATATCTCATATTCTATCTCATTTTAACCTGATATTTATAGATAGACTGATCCGTTTATTATTTTCTTATTAAATAATACTCGGGTCAGACCGAGATGTTACAGGTGCTTCTGCTTGACTCCTTATCTGGGATCACCTACTGACTTATGCCTATCTACATTACATTGTAGTTTTTGTTGTTGTACATTCGAGAAATAGACTCCATGATGTATACTTATTCTTTTGTCTAGTACTTGTAACTATTCTTTTGTGATATTGTGGATCTTGTTTGACCACTACTCTGATGTGCACTTTTATGTGTTATATTCATATCTGTTTCCGCCTTTGAGATATGAACATCTGTGACTGATTTATGTTATGTTTACTTCTATACTTGTTTCCGAGGTCCACTTAGCCATAGTGTGGTAGCTTTGAGTTTGCATCGATATGTCGGATTTCCTCTTGAAACGAAATGCATGTTATACCATCTGACATATCGGTACTCACACAAGGCAATTGCACATATGGTCGCTCCTCAACAGCCTTATTCTTCGCGCTAGTCAACAGCATTACTTAGTGGTGTTCTTGGCTAGCGTGAGCATAGAGGTGGGGCGTCACAGCTTGGTATCAGAGCAAAACTTCAGAACAATGTAGAATAATCTAACAAGGATCATTGTCCTAAGTCTTTCTTAGGAGTCGTGCCTTAGGAATTTATTCGAGTCAATTGGACCCATTTTATCCTATTTTCTTTTATGATTCCTTGTTTTATCAATCAAGTTTTCTTGATATTTGTTTTGAGAATAACCTTATCTTTTTCTTTCTTTCTTTCTTAAAGAAGGGAAATGGTTAGACCAGGCCGCCCCAGCGCTGGTCAATCTAGTGCTACTCCCCAGGATGGAGTATTCATGTCTGCTCAGCATCTTCTCGATCTTGTAAGAAATGCTCAAGCTGTCGGACCTATTCCTGAGCCCACACATCCTAAGTCTGGGTTTGCACGCTTGTGCAATGACTATACTAATTTTGGTGGAAAGCCATTCAAAGGATCCGAGAGCGTTATTGAAGTCCAGGCTTGGCTAAGAAACATGCGATCGCATCTTTTCTCGCATGAATCTTATTGATCTTCACCGAGTTCAGGTGGCCTCTAGTATGCTCCAAGAAAGAGCATTAGACTGGTACGAGCTTCTGATTTGTGAAATTAATGAAACAGATCTTACTTAGGAGCAATTCCGGGAATGATTCGAATTAAAGTTTATGCCAGAAGCTGAGAAGGTGACTTTGGCCCATCGTTTCATAGACCTTGTTCAAGGTGAATCCTCTGTGGCAGATTATGTCGCATCCTTTGAGTCACTTTCTAAATATGGGGTTGAATACATCAACACCCCATTAAAGAAGAACCAAAGATTCATCTATGGCTTGAACAAAAATCTCAAGAAGCCATTACTTCTAAAATTAGAAGTCTCTTTTGATCAACTCATTGACATCGCTCTTCGACTTGAAGAGGCAGATAGAGCAAGTGATGTTGAGGTTGGGAGTGCTAAACCGAACTTCACCAACAAGAAAAGGCCTAATAAGTTCAAAGGTCCTTATCCCAACAATAAGAAAGGGAAACAAGCATCTCCGGCAACTAAGACTTCTACCTCTAGTGGTGGGCAATGCTACAACTGTGGTTCTAAGGACCATTATGCGAATAAGTGTTCAAAGCCCCGTGCTTGTCGCTATTGCAAAAGCATGGACCATTATATATCTGTGTGTCCCAAACTTCAAGACAAGGAGGGAAAGCTTAATGTGGTGAAAGCTCCTTGCAACACTTCTCGTGGTCAAGGTATTTCTCATTCTATCCTTGATGGTATTATTGTGTTTCGTGATCATCATATTCGAGTTCTTTTTGATACGGGTGCGTCCCATTCTTTTATTTCAAAGGAACTTGTTGATACTTTTTCTTTGGATGTTATGTGTTTGATGACTTCTTTGAGAATTGCGAATCTGGTTGGTGGATCCGCAACACTCAGTCTACTTTGTAAAGATGTCGAGATTGTTTTATGTGATTTTTCTTTCCTAGCCGATTTGCATGTCATGCGTTACTTAGGCTTTGGGATGATTTTGGGAATGGATTGGCTTAACCATTATGAAGCTCATATCCTATGTCTTGAGCGGACTATTTATCTTCGACATCCTCAATCTGTTAAGAAGGTTTCTATTGTTCTTAAAGATTTGGATTCTACTTTGGCTGCATCCTTATATTCTCTAAACCCTCGTGATGACGATAATGATGATGAGGAAGATGTCATTTCTCTTATTCACGTTGTTCGTGAATTTTCCGACATATTCAAGCCCATTCTAGGATTGCCACCTAAGCGAGCAATTGAGTTCAGAATTAATCTTGTCCCTGGAGCTCAACCTATCACTCGTCCTCCTTATCGCATGTCCAATAAGGAAAATGAGGAGATCTGCAAACAATTATCCGAATTGGAGACGAAGCAATTTATTCGCTCTAGTTCCTCGCCTTGGGGAGCTTCGGCTATTTTTGTGAAGAAATACGATGGTACACTTAGGCTTTTCATTGACTACCGCAAGCTTAATGATCTCACTATCAAGAATAAATATCCATTGCCTCGGATTGATGATCTATTTGACCAACTTAGTGGTGCTAGAGTCTTTTCACAATTGGACTTAGCAACTGGTTTTCATCAGCTTCGTATTGTAGAGGATAGTATTCCTTTGACATCATTCCGTACTCGTTATGGATCGTATGAATGGCTTGTTATTGTGACGACCGCCCATGACCCCTGCACCGAATCTAAAGATAGAGCGCTGTAAAGTGTGCCTGGCGACCATGGACGATTGTCAAGGTAAGATTAAAACGACAGAATCTATCGTATTACTCACAGCGCATGGACAAAATACAATAGAACATATGTATAGTGAAGCTTTACAGAACAAAATGACATCATATAAAACTCCATAATAGTTGAATACAAGCATCCACATAGTCAATACATCAAGCCTCACTACATATCTCTCAGAGAATACAAAACAGCGGAATATCCAGTACATATAATAAGAAGATAATATGCAACCCTCCAGCTCGTCTTCGATATCAGCATCGTGAGAAGAGAACAGCACCTGTCACCTGCTACCTAGTCTGCCCGTCCCAAAATGGACGAACAGCCCAAGGCAATAAGAATTAAAACATAAAGCCTTGAGTCAGACAACAGTCTTAGTGAGCAGTAAATTAACTAACAACATACCAAAAGAGCATAAAGGAAAAGGAATAGGAATACAACCCTCCCACTCCAACCTCATTCTACAGTGATAGCCCCCAGACACACACTAAGCAGAAGCAAACATAGCAGAGCATACAATTTTAAAGTAAATCTACTATCACTCGAGTCAAGGGCGATGTTTTCCAAGTACCAAGGCCTAAATCAGATAAGCACCCAGAAAATACCGCTCTTGAGTCCGAAATGACGTTACAACCAAACATCCATGACTCTGGCTATCACTGTTATCATTGCTTCGATATCACCGTTAATTGAATGACCGGCACATTCTTTCAGCCGTCCGTCAAGGGCTAATGGAAACCCCGGTTCTAGACATAACTCCCGCACGTCGTCGCAGCCCGTGCCTAGGACTATCGAATCTGCCCAGAGTACTCGGCCATCAACAATTAGCCGTTGGGACTATCGAATCTGCCCAAACGTACTCTTGCTTAGAGCATGCTAGAACCTTCAACAACGATGCTATCCAAGCCTCCTAGTCATCCTCCTCGACGACTATTCTCATATCCATTCATTATCTTCAACTCGAATCATATCACCGAGTTATCAACATGCTTGGAATGATCCCGTCTGGATTAGACCAAGTCTTCATCACATGATTGCCTCGCTTCATTACATCCTCGCAAAGCCTCATCTCATCATCACATCATCGAATCTATGCATAAGAGCTTCATCATCCCGCTACATATGCCACGAGCAGCTTTTCCAATTCAAGAGCCTTCCCCTTAGCTTTTGAATCACCTTCGATCTAAATCTAATCATCAATCATCTAGTTCATAACAATCAATCAAATCAAACATCAATCCAAGCAATCAAGCATTCAAAAATGATCTAAGTAGACAATTATAACAATAATGGCATTTTCGTAGTTAAAGAGTTGAAAGTCCAATAAGCATGAAAACATGGATTATATCTCTACAAACTTGATGAATGAACTTGCATAGGTTAACATATGATAAAATGGATGTAACATCATCATGAACAATGGATCTATATGGATCTACACATAGGATGAAGAAAATGCATGGAAATCTCTATTTTAACACCAAATCGAGCCAACAATCCGATATACTCCTTTGGATCCGTGTGAGAGATAATCACCACTCACCAAATCACCTAAACAAACCCAAATCAACACGCTTCAGATCTGGACAGCGAAAGATGAAGCTTGATCTATCACGAATCCGCTTCAAACGAAGAAATCTCTCTTGAAAAGATGAAGATCTTCAATCTAAGCTCTTGAATCTTCAATTTGGATGGATGGAAGCACTAGATTAGAGTGGAGAAAAGAAGTGTAGAAGTCGAGCTCTCAAAATGGCAGCACTTCGTCGCTTCAAAATCCGGATCCCAAAAATGAAGCCAACCCCCTTCTATTTATAGCAGAAATCCTTAACTCGGCTGCCTTCTTAAGTCGCTGCCGACTTAACACCATGCCGACCTACGACCTAAAGCTTTGACGACCTAACGAAGTCTCAGACTCATCATACAGCCTAAAAACCCAAGTCCTAACGACCTACAACAATGCGCATCTGCGACTTAACACATAGGCGCGACTTAACTTAGGTCGTTGCCGACCTAAGTGCCTTGCCGACCTATGACATACGAAGGAATACAACTACGACTTAACTCGTAACTGGGTTACGACTTAACACAGGAGGCGACCTACCGACTCAATTACTCTGCCGACCTATCCTTAACTCGCTAATAAGTCGGTACTCCTATGGGTCGGTCATCCCACTAACTCGCTTACCCCGGTAAACCGCTAACTACAATAAGTCGGAGAAACTCTTAGGTCGTCTAAATCTTAGGTCGGTCCATCCTATGAGTCGTTAACTCGGTACAACCTTTAAGTCGCCCCAAACTGTCAACCGACCTAAACCACTCCCCTATCTACCTTAGGTCGTCACCGACCTACACCTTAGTCATTAACTCGCCCAGACTTGTTGCTTAACTCGTCCAAAACTCCTAAGTCGGCTACGACTTAGGACTTAAGCAAAATTCTGCCAAAACCTGAAATGACTTAGCAACAATACAACCAAAGGTCAATCATTTTAGAATGTTTTGATCCGTAAAAATACGGGTCGTTACATTCTCTCCCCCTTAGGAATTTCGCCCCCGAAATTCCAAACAAACAAGGCAATCAAAGCTATTCTGTACGCCTATCATCCATAACAATCAATAAACCATGCATCCAATTCTATCTTAGCGTACAGAATTCTAAGACTTAGAACAAGTTACAATTTCGTTAGATGACACGACACCTTAGGGCCATACCTCGAAGAGTTCAGGATGAGCTGCTTTCATCCTCTCTTCCACCTCCCACGTACAGTCGTTATCATCGTCACTCCACTGTATCTTGAGCAACCTAACTATCTTCCTCCTAAGCTGTTTCGTGTCGGTTCCAACAACACGAAGCGGCTTACGAGGTCTTCTATCAACTGGGTCAACTTCGAAGTCTTCACAGCTATCAGCAGAAACCACTGTACTCGAGTCGTGCACATACTTCCGTAGATACGATACATGAAAAACATTGTGCACACCCGACATCTTCTCCGTTAATTCCAATCTATAAGCGAGCTTTTCAATTCGCTCGATAATCGGGAATGGTCCAACAAATCTCGGAGTCAGTTTTCCTTTCTTCCCGAATCGAATAACATTCTTCAGTGGAGAAATCTTCACAAAAACCATATCTCCAACGTCGAATTCTAAATCTTTTCGACGCTTATCAGCATAACTCTTCTGACGGTCTTGGGCTGCCTTCATTCGTTGCCGAATGATCTCTATGCAATCCGAAGTCTGACGAATCATCTCTGGCCCAAGCATCAGCTTTTCTCCAGTCTCCAACCAACATGTCGGAGAGTTACACGGTCTTCCATACAATGCCTCATACGGTGCCATACCAATGCTTGACTGGTAACTGTTGTTGTATGAAAACTCCACCAAATGAAGGTGATCTTCCCATGATCCTCCGAAGTCCAAAACACAAGCTCTGAGGAGATCTTCCAAAACTCGGTTGACTCTCTCAGTCTGACCATCTGTTTGAGGGTGATAAGCTGTACTCAAACACAACTTGGTTCCCAAAACTTCCTGGAAGCTCTTCCAAAATCCACTAGTGAACAAAGGATCTCGATCGCTCACTATACTCTTCGGAATACCATGGAATCGAACTATCCACTTAACATACAACTCAGCCAACTTTGATGCAGTCCTAGTCGATCGAACAGGAATGAACCTTGCACTCTTAGTCAAACGATCTATAATGACCCAAATTCCTTCATTTCCCGTTCTGGTTCTAGGCAATCCATCAATAAAATCCATCGATACCTGCTCCCACTTCCATGTAGGAACTTCCAATGGCTGAAGCAATCCACTTGGCTTCTTCTGCTCAGCTTTCACCAACTGGCAGTTCATGCATTTGGAAATGAAATTCCCAACATCCTTCTTCATTCCTTCCCAGTAGTAAGTTCTCTTCATATCCCGATACATCTTGTTTCCACCTGGATGAATTGTCAACTTCGAGTGATGACTTTCCTTCAAAACTTCACTCCTCAATTCATCTATATCGGGAACAACTAGTCGTCCTTGCTTTCGAAGCCAACCTTCTCTATCGACCTCGAATCCTTTATCTTTTTCTGGATCCAATCCAGATTCCAAATCACGGATAATATTGACAAGCTTATCATCTCGCTTTTGGCTCTCGCCAATCCTTTCCACAAGAGAAGGTCTTATCGATAAGTTTGCCAACATCTCAGGTTCCAATTCGCATCTAGGCCTGAAGTCAAATCCAGCTAAATACTCGAGATTCTTCCATTCAGAAAACATGGCTCCCAATCCTGCATGTCTTCGACTTAACGCATCAGCCACTGCGTTACCTTTTCCCGGAGTATAAGCTATACCAAAATCATACGATGCCAAAAACTCTAGCCAACGTTGCTGCCGAAGATTCAAATCCTTCTGGGAGAAAAGATACTTCAACGACTTATGATCTGTAAACAACTCGAATCGAACTCCCAATAGATAGTGTCTCCACATCTTCAGAGCAAAAACAATCGCCGCTAACTCCAAATCATGAGTTGGGTAATTCCTTTCATGCGGCTTCAGTTGTCGACTGGCATACGCAACAACTTTATCCTTCTGCATCAGCACTGCTCCAAGTCCAGTACCACATGCGTCGGTGTAAACCACCATCCCATCATTCCCACTTGGAATAATCAAAACAGGAGCACTCGTCAATCTCTCTTTCAGGATTCCGAAAGCTTGCTCACACTTAGCATTCCAACTGAACACTTGGTTCTTCTTCGTCAATCCTGTTAACGGTGCAGCTATCTTGGAGAAGTCTTTGATAAACCGTCGATAATATCCTGCTAATCCAAGAAAACTTCTCACATCTGATGCATTCTTAGGTCTAACCCAATCCTGGATTGCTGCCACCTTAGCGGGATCAACCGCTATTCCATTTCCAGAAATCACATGGCCTAAGAACCTCACTTCACCCTTCCAGAAGTGACACTTCGAAAACTTAGCCTTCAGCTGATGTTTCCGTAAGATCTCCAAAACAATACGCAAGTGCGTCTTGTGCTCTTCTTCCGTTCTGGAATAAATCAGAATATCATCCACGAACACAAGTACGAACTTGTTCAACTGATCTCTGAACACTCTATTCATAAGATCCACAAAATATGCTGGCGCGTTAGTCAATCCAAACGGCATTACCAGCCACTCAAAGAAACCGGATGGTGTCCTAAAAGCAGTCTTCGGTACACTATCCTTAGCCACTCTCAACTGGTGAAATCCCGTTGCCAAATCCATCTGAGAAAACACCTTAGCTTCGTGAAGCTGATCAAACAAGTCATCTATTCTCGGCAATGGATACTTGTTCTTCTTAGTCACCTTATTCAGCTCACGATAATCGACACACAATCTCAACGATCCATCTGCCTTGGTTGCAAACACAACTGGTGCACCCCACTCGGATACACTACGCCGAATGAATCCTTTCTGCAAAAGATCATCAACTTGCACCCTCAACTCCTGCTGTTCCCTAGGCGCCATCCGCCTAAGAGGCATCACAACAGGTCTGGCTCCTTCAACTAGATCTATACGAAACTCGATCTCTCTATGCGGCGGCAACCCTTTGACTTCGTCAAAGACATCCTCGAATCCATTTGCGATTGGCACTAAAGACAGTCCATCCCGTGGAACAACTAGCGAATACATGAAGCTCATGAAGACGCCTTCCTCATGCTTACATCGTATCACAACCTTTCGCCCCTCCACATTCTCGACTGTCACTTCCAACCTCTCGCAATCAACCTTAGCCGCATACTTCCTAAGCCAGTCCATACCCAAAATAATTCCGAACCCCGCAAAGTTCAGAACAAAACAATCACAAACAAAAGAGCAACCATGACTCGACACAATCAGACTACGGCATAACATACACAAACAAGACGAACCCCCAACTGGATTAGTCACAACCAATGGCCTATCAACAATATCCGGCTTCAAATCTAACCGGCCTACTAGTTCACTACAAACAAACGAATGCGACGCTCCAGTATCAAACAAAACTCTAACTGGAACACCACATAGAAAAAGAGTACCTTGAACAACCACACTCTTTCCCTTCTCTTCAGCAGTAGGAGCTTTCGAAGACGACGGAATAGCTCCTAAAGCATAGGCTTGCACAATCTGCCTGTCCTTCCTTGGTTCTGGACAATTCTTCCTGAAATGCCCCGGCTTGTCACAGTTATGACATTTCATCGGCACCTTAGGATTCTTACAATCCTTAGAGAAATGGCCCTTCTGCTAACAATTGTAGCAAGTCACCTCGCTTTTCGGCTTCTTCTGGCCATCCTTACCTTTCTGCTGTTGCTGCTGCTTCCTCTTCTGGTTTCCACCCTGCTGTGGTTTAGATTCTCCCTTGGTAACAGCAACAACAGGTCCTTCCTTAGGAAACAGACTCTCATGCCTAAGAGCTTTCTCCACAAGCTTCTCAAATGAATCGTCCAAATGATCCACCAACTGCCTCCCAAGATAACTATCCAAGCCGGTCACAAACTTCTCATTCTTCTGATAAGCGGATTCAATATATGACTGGGCATACTTGGACAAAGCTTCGAACTCAGAAACATACTCAAGAACTGATCTTCCACCTTGCTTGAGCTCCACAAACCTCTTGAACAGAACAGACTTCTGAGCTGTAGAAATGAACTTAGCTTCAAATCTGTCTTGGAATTGCTCCCAAGTAACCTCTTCTTCCGGAGTAGTGATGGTAATAGAGTTCCACCAATCAGAGGCTCTCCCTTGAAGCTGCCTTGATGCCAACTTCCTCTTAGTTGCATCATCAATTCCCAAATCACCAAAGATCCTTCTACAAGCATCTATCCACCTCTGGACCTCAATAGTAGATTCTGTTCCCAAGAAAACCTTCCCTCCAAGAGCAGTATAGTCCTTGCACAACTTGGCAAAATCCACTGGTTTCGGAGTTTGGACTTGAACTCCAACATCTACTGCTGCCCCCGGAACTGGTATCCTTCTCATGATCGAAGTCATCATAGCTTCGAACATGGCTGCATAATCAGCAGTCTCTTCAGTAGCACGGCCTT
Source organism: Allium fistulosum (assembly GCA_030737815.1). NCBI lineage: Eukaryota > Viridiplantae > Streptophyta > Magnoliopsida > Asparagales > Amaryllidaceae > Allium > Allium fistulosum. The sequence goes on along the minus strand of CM060903.1, from coordinate 1,240,329,202 downwards.
CCCTAGCAGCTGGTCTCCCTCTTCGACTCATTCTCAATATCTATAAAAAGGAATGATTAGAACATCTAGAGAAACAACTGCATAAAGGACTCAACCCTACTAAGCTACTATATTATATATAGTATTCATCCATCAAAATACAATTACGTCTCTCATACGTAGTTACGACGGCGAGCGTTGGGTAAAATCGATTAACCAATGCTCTGATACCAAATGTGACGACCGCCCATGACCCCTGCACCGAATCTAAAGATAGAGCGCTGTAAAGTGTGCCTGGCGACCATGGACGATTGTCAAGGTAAGATTAAAACGACAGAATCTATCGTATTACTCACAGCGCATGGACAAAATACAATAGAACATATGTATAGTGAAGCTTTACAGAACAAAATGACATCATATAAAACTCCATAATAGTTGAATACAAGCATCCACATAGTCAATACATCAAGCCTCACTACATATCTCTCAGAGAATACAAAACAGCGGAATATCCAGTACATATAATAAGAAGATAATATGCAACCCTCCAGCTCGTCTTCGATATCAGCATCGTGAGAAGAGAACAGCACCTGTCACCTGCTACCTAGTCTGCCCGTCCCAAAATGGACGAACAGCCCAAGGCAATAAGAATTAAAACATAAAGCCTTGAGTCAGACAACAGTCTTAGTGAGCAGTAAATTAACTAACAACATACCAAAAGAGCATAAAGGAAAAGGAATAGGAATACAACCCTCCCACTCCAACCTCATTCTACAGTGATAGCCCCCAGACACACACTAAGCAGAAGCAAACATAGCAGAGCATACAATTTTAAAGTAAAGCTACTATCACTCGAGTCAAGGGCGATGTTTTCCAAGTACCAAGGCCTAAATCAGATAAGCACCCAGAAAATACCGCTCTTGAGTCCGAAATGACGTTACAACCAAACATCCATGACTCTGGCTATCACTGTTATCATTGCTTCGATATCACCGTTAATTGAATGACCGGCACATTCTTTCAGCCGTCCGTCAAGGGCTAATGGAAACCCCGGTTCTAGACATAACTCCCACACGTCGTCGCAGCCCGTGCCTAGGACTATCGAATCTGCCCAGAGTACTCGGCCATCAACAATTAGCCGTTGGGACTATCGAATCTGCCCAAACGTACTCTTGCTTAGAGCATGCTAGAACCTTCAACAACGATGCTATCCAAGCCTCCTAGTCATCCTCCTCGACGACTATTCTCATATCCATTCATTATCTTCAACTCGAATCATATCACCGAGTTATCAACATGCTTGGAATGATCCCGTCTGGATTAGACCAAGTCTTCATCACATGATTGCCTCGCTTCATTACATCCTCGCAAAGCCTCATCTCATCATCACATCATCGAATCTATGCATAAGAGCTTCATCATCCCGCTACATATGCCACGAGCAGCTTTTCCAATTCAAGAGCCTTCCCCTTAGCTTTTGAATCACCTTCGATCTAAATCTAATCATCAATCATCTAGTTCATAACAATCAATCAAATCAAACATCAATCCAAGCAATCAAGCATTCAAAAATGATCTAAGTAGACAATTATAACAATAATGGCATTTTCGTAGTTAAAGAGTTGAAAGTCCAATAAGCATGAAAACATGGATTATATCTCTACAAACTTGATGAATGAACTTGCATAGGTTAACATATGATAAAATGGATGTAACATCATCATGAACAATGGATCTATATGGATCTACACATAGGATGAAGAAAATGCATGGAAATCTCTATTTTAACACCAAATCGAGCCAACAATCCGATATACTCCTTTGGATCCGTGTGAGAGATAATCACCACTCACCAAATCACCTAAACAAACCCAAATCAACACGCTTCAGATCTGGACAGCGAAAGATGAAGCTTGATCTATCACGAATCCGCTTCAAACGAAGAAATCTCTCTTGAAAAGATGAAGATCTTCAATCTAAGCTCTTGAATCTTCAATTTGGATGGATGGAAGCACTAGATTAGAGTGGAGAAAAGAAGTGTAGAAGTCGAGCTCTCAAAATGGCAGCACTTCGTCGCTTCAAAATCCGGATCCCAAAAATGAAGCCAACCCCCTTCTATTTATAGCAGAAATCCTTAACTCGGCTGCCTTCTTAAGTCGCTGCCGACTTAACACCATGCCGACCTACGACCTAAAGCTTTGACGACCTAACGAAGTCTCAGACTCATCATACAGCCTAAAAACCCAAGTCCTAACGACCTACAACAATGCGCATCTGCGACTTAACACATAGGCGCGACTTAACTTAGGTCGTTGCCGACCTAAGTGCCTTGCCGACCTATGACATACGAAGGAATACAACTACGACTTAACTCGTAACTGGGTTACGACTTAACACAGGAGGCGACCTACCGACTCAATTACTCTGCCGACCTATCCTTAACTCGCTAATAAGTCGGTACTCCTATGGGTCGGTCATCCCACTAACTCGCTTACCCCGGTAAACCGCTAACTACAATAAGTCGGAGAAACTCTTAGGTCGTCTAAATCTTAGGTCGGTCCATCCTATGAGTCGTTAACTCGGTACAACCTTTAAGTCGCCCCAAACTGTCAACCGACCTAAACCACTCCCCTATCTACCTTAGGTCGTCACCGACCTACACCTTAGTCATTAACTCGCCCAGACTTGTTGCTTAACTCGTCCAAAACTCCTAAGTCGGCTACGACTTAGGACTTAAGCAAAATTCTGCCAAAACCTGAAATGACTTAGCAACAATACAACCAAAGGTCAATCATTTTAGAATGTTTTGATCCGTAAAAATACGGGTCGTTACAGTTATGCCATTTGGTTTGACGAATGCTTCAGCTTATTTTGTTGACCTCATGAATCGAGTTTTCAAAGATTTCCTCGATCGATTTGTTCTCATCTTTATTGATGATATTCTGGTTTATTCAAAAACCGAGGAAGAACATGAAAAGCATCTTCAGATTGTGTTGGAAACTCTTAGGAGTAATCAATTAAAAGCAATTTTTTCTAAATGCCACTTTTGGCAATCTCGTGTGAAGTTTCTTGGTCACATTATTTCCGAATTCGGAATTTCCGTGGATCCTTCGAAGATTGAAGCAATTCAAAATTGGAAGAGACCGGAGAGTGTGACGGAAATCCGTAGCTTTCTCAGATTGGCGGGCTATTACCGTCGTTTCATAAAAGATTTTTCTAAAATTTCCGTGCCTCTTACTAGTTTGACAAAGAAAGGAGTTAAATACGTATGGTCCGACAAATGTGAAGCTTCTTTTCAGAAATTAAAGGAACTCCTTTCCGATGCTCCTATTCTTGTGATTCCCGAAGGAAACCAAGATTTTGTTGTGTATACCGATGCTAGTCTCGTTGGTTTGGGTGCCGTTCTTATGCAAAGAGAACGTGTTATTGCTTATGCTTCTAGGCAATTGAAGCTAGCCGAGACTAGATATGCCACTCATGATTTAGAGCTCGCGGCTATTGTTTTCGCCCTTAGAATTTGGCGCCATTATCTTTTGGAAGAGAAATTTGTTCTCTACACCGATCATAAATCTTTAAAGTATTTATTTTCCCAAAAGGAACTTAATTTGCATCAACAACGTTGGCTCGAGTTCCTTGCATCATATGATTTTGATATTCTTTGTACTCCCGGAAAGGGAAATCGTGTTGCCGACGCCCTTAGCCGAAAGCAACAAGCGGTTGTTTCTATGATGATATCCGAATGGAACGATCTTGAGACTTTGTCTACTTGTGAGATTTGAGATCGTGTATCCGATTTATGTTCATCTCTTGTTTTATGTAGCCTTGAGGCTCGTCCATCTCTTTTGGACCGCATTCTTGAAGTTCAAAAACTAGATCCCGAATTGGTTCTTCTTGGCGGTATTGATTCTCGTGGCGGTATTCGAAAATTTGGTAGACTTGTCGTACCAAATATTAGTGATCTTCGCAAAGACATATTAGAAGATTCCCATCGTTCTAAATTCACCATTCATCCCGAAAGTAGTAAAATGTACGTGGATATGAAGCGACTTTATTATTGGGAGGGACTGAAATTTGATATCGCTAACTTCGTTAAGCGTTGCATGACTTGCCAACTCATTAAGGCCGAGCATCAAAGGCCCGGTGGGTTATTGCAACCTTTAGACATCCCAATGTGGAAGTGGGATCATATTTCCATGGATTTTATTGACTGCCTTCCCCGTTCTTGTTCGGGTCATGATAGCTTATGGGTGATTGTTGATAGACTTACTAAATCCGCCCATTTTATTCCCGTTCGGTCTAATCGGACCGTTCCTCTTTTGGCCAAGCTCTTTATTAAAGAAATTGTTAAATTGCATGGAGTCCCTACTTCTATTGTTAGTGATCGTGATCCATTGTTTACTAGTGGATTTTGGAAGAGTCTTCAAAAAGCTTTGGGAACGAAGCTTAATTTTAGCACCGCTTATCATCCGCAGTCCGATGGACAAACCGAGCGTGTGAATCAAACTCTTGAAGATCTTCTTCGTGCTTGTGTTCTTGACTTTGGTGGAAGTTGGGAAGATCATATTTCTCTTGTTGAATTTTCCTATAATAATAACTTCCAATCTAGTATTGGTATGACACCTTTCGAGGCACTATACGGAAGGCCATGTCGATCTCCTTCATGTTGGCTTGAAGCCGGTGAGAAGCTGGTTTTAGGACCAGATCTTATTCGTGATGCCACAGAAAAGATTAAACTTATTCGTCATAGGATGAAAGAAGCTCAAAGTAGACAAAAATCTTATGCCGATAATCGAAGAAGGAAATTAGAATTTTCTGTGGGAGATTTTGTGTTCATTCGTGTTTCACATATGAAGGGTGTTGTGCGTTTCAGTCGATCGGGAAAATTAGCACCTCGTTATATTGTCCATTTCCCATCACCGAACGCATTGGTTCCGTGGCTTATCGCCTTTCGTTACCGGCTCAGTTTTCTGCTATTCATGACGTGTTTCACGTCTCTCAACTATGGAAATGCCTTCGAGATTCCGACACTATTCTTGAGCCCGGTGTTGTTGAAGAAATTGAAGTTTTGCCTAATTTAACATATGAGCAACATCCTATTCGTGTTATTGCTTCGGAGGTTAAATGCCTTCGAAATAAAGATGTCCTGCTTGTGAAAGTTCAATGGTCCTCAAATCTTAAGGATTGCTCTTGGGAATCTAGAGAATTCATCGAGCGAACACATCCGGACTTACTCTCTTGAGCTCTTTGAGGTGAACTTCTTATTTCAAATTTCTTCTTTTGTGTTGATATGCTTTTATGGTTGTTACTTTTTGTTCAAATAATTCTTATGATTGCGAGGACGCAATTTCTTTAAGGAGGGGAGTCTGTAACAACCCGCATATTTTACAATTATCTATTTAAATGTTTTATTTAATTATGGTATCGTTAGTTGGATTTTAGTCCGAAAAGTTACTTTTTTTGCAAACAGTCGAATTGGGACTCGGGACCCCTTCCATTGAGTTCAAAATGTCGTTTGCAACTTTTTTGAGTATAAACATTGATATGTTTGGAGCTAGCTAAAAATTTGACCTTTTTCACTTTGGGTTTGGGTTTGGGTTCAGCCCACTAGCCAACTTAATACCCAAAACAGAACTACCTCTCTTCATTCATCCCCTCTTCCTTATCTTTTCAGTTCTAAAGAGAATAATGGGGGAAGATAAAAAGAATTAGGAAATTCCTAAGCCCTAGTTCCATTGCAAATCCAAGTTCTAGCTCCAAATTCAAGAAGAAGCTTTGGTAAGCCTCCTCTTCTTCTTCCCCAACTCGTTCTCCTTTCAATTTCAGAAATTCCTAAACCTAACTTAGAAAATGTTTCTCTTTTAAGATTAAATTCAAGCTTCTTGAGTTGGGATTGAAGAGTGGTTGATCCTCCTTTGTTTTCAAGCTTCTCCTTCCTTGTTTTTGTGTAAAAAGGTGAGATTTTTATCTCACATCTATGACTATAATTATCTTTGGTTGTTAGGTATGAATTCCTAACACCTCTTCATGTGCATTTGCTCTTGATTTGGATTGGTTTTGTGAATATTCCAATTTTTGGGGTTTTAAGTCAAATTTGTGTGAAAATCCTTTTATGGATGTTTGATCATGCTTTTGGTGATGCATCGAGGAGCATATAGGGCCGGGTTGTCGATTGGCATAAACCCTTAGTGCCAATGTTCATCCGGTTGCATTTTGGAAGAGTTTGCTCTTCATTTGGATAGGCTGAAAAACAGCCCAAGCAGAATTCAGTCGACTGAAAATATCTGTTCAGTCGACTGAACCTGGAAACAGAAAGTTTCCAGGCATGATTCAGTCGACTAAAGTCTCTGTTCAATGGACTGAACCTGGAAACAGAAAGTTTCCAGGCAGAATTCAGTCGACTGAAAATCTCTGTTCAGTCGACGGAACCTGGAAACAGAAAGTTTCCAAGCAGAATTCAGTCGACTGAAAATCTCTGTTCAGTCGACTGAACCTATAAACAGAAAGTTTCGAGGCAGAATTCAGTCAACTGAAAATCTCTGTTCAGTCAACTGAATTTGTTGTTTCTACCCAATTTGCCTTTTGGGGTTGAATTTCCAATTTAAATCGACTCGTGATGATCCTATTTGTTGTAATCATTTATTATGACTTTGATGACTCCTTTTTCGGGATTTTTGAATATCCATTTTGATGCATTCTTTATCGGTTTTATTGGATTTGATTCACGTCTTCGAATGTGAATTTTAATGATTGATTGTTTCTACAATCATTTTTGTGGTTTGTCACTTTAAAATACAAAGGTTTCCATACTAGTAGTAAATATTCAAACTCTTTATCAAAAAAATGATTTAAATTCTATTTCCAATATCAAACTCGTTTATAAAACCGCTTTCCGATCTACTAGTATATACAAACCTTTACCTCACTCATATGAGAAATCTAATTAAATGACTTAGTAAAACAAGTGGTATGAAACGCTTGCGTTTACTTAGCCGGTTAATTCTTGGACTTGTTCGATTGAATCTCTTGTGACAATTTTCGAGTGAAAATCTACAATCTGTTTGTAAATATTTAAGTTAAGCTAGTGGTTATGGGACATGAAGCTAAACTCATATATTTACTAGCTTAGTGTAATTGACACTTCTTGATGATCGATGATGATCATTTTTGTGAATTAGACTAGCGATGTGCGATGTCTCTTTGACCGTGTGGGGAACTGTACCTCGTCTTGTGGAGCTTCGGCTCAAATTTGTGAGGTAGCGTCCTATGGTCTTCGGACCGTTTTAGTGGAGCTTCGACTCAAAATTAATGGTTAGCAACCATGGAATAGCGTTCCGTTTTGTGATACACGTGTTGAGAGTTTTCATGCTCTCGTTTTGTGATAGGCCTCCCCCCTCTCTTTTTTGTGATTTCTGGATTTCTAATTGACGACTTCTAGAATTTGTGTTTCACCAATTTTCGTGATTTGATTTGATAAGTTTTATCAATATATGTGCATTGGTGAATTTGTGTGTCATTAACATTTTGTGGTTGGCATTGATATAACTGACAATATTTCCGGTTTGTGAAAGTGAAAAAGAATATGACATTCTTTTCGGTGTTTTGAGATTTCTTGAGGTATTGTATGATTTTGGTGTTTTACATGCATACTAGTTATAGTATGGCATTAATGTTATCATACGTCTTTTGCCATATCTCATATTCTATCTCATTTTAACCTGATATTTATAGATAGACTGATCCGTTTATTATTTTCTTATTAAATAATACTCGGGTCAGACCGAGATGTTACAGGTGCTTCTGCTTGACTCCTTATCTGGGATCACCTACTGACTTATGCCTAACTACATTACATTTGTAGTTTTTGTTGTTATACATTCGAGAAATAGACTCCATGATGTATACTTATTCTTTTGTCTAGTACTTGTAACTATTTTTTTGTGATATTGTGGATCTTGTTTGACCACTACTCTGATGTGCACTTTTATGTGTTATATTCATATCTGTTTCCGCCTTTGAGATATGAACATCTGTGACTGATTTATGTTATGTTTACTTCTATACTTGTTTCCGAGGTCCACTTAGCCACTGTGTGGTAGCTTTGAGTTTGCATCGGTATGTCGGATTTCCTCTTGAAATGAAATGCATGTTATACCATCTGACATATCGGTACTCGCACAAGGCAATTGCACAGATGGTCGCTCCTCAACAGCCTTATTCTTCATGCTAGTCAACAGCATTACTTAGTGGTGTTCTTGGCTAGCGTGAGCATAGAGGTGGGGCGTCACAGGTGTTCTCACTGGCTGCTAATGATGGTAGACATAGAAAAGTCTCTACTCTTATCACAGGAAATGCATGGAAACAACACATGAGTTCTATTCCTACCCAATGTAAAAACTATGTGCACAACATCAAAACTCATCAACATATGCAAAGAGATTACTGGTACTGGCTGCTTAACAGTAATGGTGAATTCACTAGCAACTCAGCATGGGAGCATATTCACACCAAATACTCTGAATATAATTGGACTAGGATTATATGGGACAAATATTGTGCTCCCAAAATGTCTATGTGTGCTTTATTGGCTAAAGTGAACAGACTGAACACTAAAGCAAGAATCAGTATATGGAACAATAACATAGATCAAACTTGTATGCTATGTAAGAATCATAATGAAGACAGAGTCCATTTGTTCTATAATTGCATTTATTCAAAACAAATTCTTTAAAACATCATGCAAAAACTTCGAATTAATGTTGGTAATCTGTCCGACCTAGATAATATATTAGAAATTTTGTGCCTAGCTCAGAAAGGTAATAGCTTTCTCAATCATATCATAAATACGGAATTTAAAGTAACTATTTAGAATATTTGGTGCGAAAGGAATTCTAGAACATTTAAAGGCATTAAGACTCCAAAGCAAGTTAGATTAACTTTAATTCTTCAAGACTGTAAACATCTACTTCAAAATAATATTGAATTGAAGAAATTGAGTAAGGAAGAGAAGCTTATCCTGCTTGATTTTGGAATTGATGTAGATCGTGTTCGTAGTTTTCAGCCCCCTTGAGTTTCAGCTCTAGTTCGTCACTTTTGCTCTCGCTAGAAGAAGAGCTCCCTGCTTCGTTTTTCGCATTTTTTTCCACCATTAATGAACTGGTGCCATTTCTTCATTGTTTTAGAGCTGGTTCTATGGTGGCTTTTGAGTGTTGCTTTGAGATAGTTCGGTCGAAGTCGCTTTTTCCCTTAATTGTTCTAGCTTTGATGCTTAGACACATGGCTTCTCCTTGTCCATATAACCTTTTGGTTATCTTTCTTTTTTGTTTCCTTTCTCCTTTTTGTTGTTTGTTGATTTCTTTTTTGTTGTTAGTTGTATTTTTTTTTGCATTCAGTCCCAGGTTGATCGTATAGATGGTTTTGAGTGTTTTAATTTGGTGTTTACTCCTCCATCTATTTGGCAACCTGGATATCCAGCTGTTTGTCTTTTGTACAGTTAATATACAAACATGATATATACTCTTTTTCCTTGCAAGGCACTCATTTAGGTTAGGGGGGTTGCAAGGTTTTAATGAGGCATATTATAGAAGTATATGGTTTTATTAATAAAGTACCTTTCATCCAAAATAAAAAACACATAAAATATTGTATTAAAATTGACAATTACAAGTAGGCATCATTTTGAAACACTGATAAACATTTACCATAGAATAAAACATAATGATAAATCCATATAGCATCATATAAAATATTGTAAAGAGAATGATAAATACAAGTTAGTAGTTCGTATATTAATGCCATTTGTACTAAATATGATACTATTAAGTGACAAACATATTTAACATTGCAATAAACTAAAAATATGACAAATGCATACAACATTGTGAAAAACTAAATGAAGAACCGATTTATCCATCTTTAAAACACTGAAAAATAAGAATGTCCCAAATGGGACAATGATATATCTCTAGATTGTTTATCTAGAGATAGTGGGACTGAATAATGTTTTCATTATTTAAGTATTTTCTTGTTCAGAAAAATGATAAATTTATTGTTAAAAACCATGTAGATTTTACATTTATGATGATAAGTCAAACTAATTTTTAGATCTAGAAGATTGGTGAAGTAAAATAACTAGTTTTCCTAAGGTTATTAGGTGAGTAGCTCCGTCTTTGGATTTGCCGATGGAGCTCTAAGTGGATTAGAAAACTCAAGTTTGAGAAGAAAAAAAGAAATTTGATGGTTTTTTAATTTTGGAGCAAGAGGATAACTGTGAAGGGAAAATAAGTGGTAAGACTACGGACTTAATCTAACTTCCTAAGTTGATATTGGAAATGATAAAACAATGTTTAATTATTATTCTCTTCTTATTTATTTCAAACAACACTCCGCTTAGAAACACTGATAATAATTGATGTTACTGACTTGTTTTCTTGTAGTGTCACCTAAACATACAATTGATCAGGATATGCATGAATTCGTGTGATTCCTTTTGGACATTTTCATGATGAAAGCTTTTGCATACTTAATTATTCACTTCTGAAAATATTGTTTTTGTATGATATGGAAAAAAAGGAAGAAATGGTATTAGTTGATATACACATAAGACCATGTGAAGCATAGAAATATTGCCCAAGGAGTACTTTAAGGAAAATTAGTAATAATATGAAAAATGAATTTAACATGGTAAATATTCAAAAGTTTCCCTCTCCATGTGTCAAGACACATTCTCGGTCTATATGTTTGTGGCATGTGTAGGTAATGGAAATAGGCTTTGAGAACGAATTCTTTCTTCTAAGAAGTGTGAAAGGTATTTTCTAACTGGAACCTTATACAAACATTTATGTTATCAAAATTTTTCTTCTATATTTCTTTTATCTCGCATTCATATATTATATACCCAATTGTAAATGTACAAAGTGCACATGAGATTCATCCTCAAATTGCATGTGCCCCATGTTCTAAAACAATCATAACTGTATATCCTTTTAATTTAACAAATTAGTTAGAATATGTATAATATAACGAATGAATGAGATTGTTTAGGGACATATGGCATAGTGCATATGACATAAAATTTATGCAATATAAATTAGAACAGATTTAGTCACACACGCATGCCTATTTTAATTTCATAAAATTGAATTATTTCTGAATATGCTTTCTTTGATATATCTTGAGTTTGACTGGTGGATATGGACAATCATATTGGATGTTGTGAAAAGTGAAAACCATAGATTTTATGAAATTAAACTTGCAAATAGTTCAAAACTGAACTAAAAGGACACAAAATTTTGAAAAATTGTTTAAAATGAAAATTTCACCTTTTTCCAAATTATACTAAGAGTAAACAACAACAATGAAATCTGAAAAAAATTAGTAAATACCAAAATTACAAACACAATCACCTCAAACAATACAAATTTTGAAAAAGCAATATAAAGGAAAAAAATTTAGGATAAAGTAAAAGATGGTATCACATACCTACAGTCGTACTCAATCACTTTCTGAAAATTAGTTTTAACTATTGCACTTGGGGTAAAATTCTAGAGAAAAAAGTAGAGTAATTTATTTGAACTTGTCAGTTGGTATTGCAAGAAACTACCATGAAATCTGGCCATTACAAGAAGTAACAGAAAAACTCAAGTTATACTGATATGCAAACACATTAGTCAAATTGTTCTTGAAAATATATCTCAAATACAATAATGAATACATACAAAGGACAATCTCCTCATTACATGAACCAATTGTGGCCTTTTTATATCAAGTTGTTTATGGAAGTTTCTTTTAAATTTCATAATTCACTTCTTCAGGTGCCAACACATTTTAACAATATATATAATCCTACAAGTAACCCATACCTGAACAAGTTGCTTTAATGCTAATAAGCTAACCAATATAGGAAATCTTCCAATAAACTCTGGAATGATACCATATGATAAAGATCACCACTCTCAACCTATAGTTAATTGCCAAATATAATAAAGTTTGTATGATTCAGGAATACATAATTATTAGAGAAGGGAAATCTTGTTATCAACAAACTACTAAGACGTACATTACATATTATCAATGAATTTATCGATTTACAAACCATAGAATAATTATGGAACATACCGATTCTAACAAGGATGAAGTGACTGCAATATTGGTTAATCTACTATCCCTCAAACTTGCATGTTCGGGATCCCCAAAACCTTTAGAACAATCTTTCCATCTATAGTATAATGAAAAAGCAGAAACCTCTCAGTTTATGAGAGTAGGAAATTGATAAATACTAAGGCTGTTAAATAAATTCACCTTTCTGATACCATTTTCTCCAACCTAATTAATAGAGTAACTTTCAATATTCTACATAAATTACCTCAAATCAGATTATTGAAGAGAATCGTCAGAGAATTCTTTAGTGAATGGTGGTCTTAACTATTGAGTGAACTCAAAATCAGATCATTTTCTTCTGTTTGCCAAGGACAAATTCAAGAGGCATTATTAGGGTTGACTAAATTGGATATTGTAGGAAAAATCAGAGGATGAATGAAATTTCATGGGAGATTTCATGTGTATTTGGTATTTTGATTAGGTTTAAAATAATCCATGGAAGGATTTGGGATTTTACGAGAAGTTAAAAGGAAAAGAAAGGAAGGAAGGCGGCTGAAGTAACCGCAAAATGAAAAAATGTCAACATTGAACGGCTTAGTTTAAACAGCATTTAATATTCTAGTTTTTATTTTTCACAATACTTCTGTCAGCAGTTAGGGCAGAAATGCTGACTTTTAATGCTGTCAATTTCCTTGTAAAGAATCTATGTGTGTCTGCTTGAACCGTGATGTAGTTACAAATGTTTTGCTATTCTAATGTGAAAATTTTGTGCTTGTGTGTATGCCCAGTATATATAAGTCCTCATCAAGTTATCCCTTTTAATTAATATATAATAAGTTGTAAGTTGAGTTAAAACTTTATTAATATGATCTTATTAAAATGAATACCACTCGTTCGTCTAGTTGTCTGGTAGTTTAAAATTATCTACCGTTGTTAAATTAAAAGTTATTATCTTGTTTATTGCTTAAAAATTGGTTATTTCCAATGAAAAAGTACTTGTAGCGTATGGTGCAAACTATGATTGAAAATATAAATGAACAAAAAATTACAGAAATCTAACCTGCATTTTGAAACTTTGGTCCAAGAATAAGATCTAACATACTTAACTACAAAATACCATATGTAAATCCAAATCCTTAAAACCAATTTCAATAAGGCTTATAATACAAAGTTTAACGGTATTGTTTCACGCAAGCTTCAAATTCTTGAGTTGAAGAGTGCAAGTGCAAAGTCCAAGGATCTATCCAACACATGATTCCTGGATTTTATTGTATTCTAGAGTCAATTTTTTTGAAACTAAATCCTTCATTCTAGAATCATTTATTGTATTCCAGAATTTTTTTTCAAGTACTAAATCCCGGTTCTTGATACATGCGAGATTTAAGTTAGATGAGGAATGGTAAAAAGTCCCCATATTTCAGCAAATGGGGTGTATTTTCAAATGTTCAAAATCTAGATTAGTCCAACGAATATTAAAAGCAAAATCCAAGGAGGAAAGACTTCAAATGAAACTGGATAACATTATAAGTACAAAGGAGTGGAATGATTTTACCAACTTGAAAACTAGTTCAAAATTTAAGGTAAATTAAATCTAATCGTTCATCATTTGCATGTATAGAAATTAACTACCCAATGTATTATGCTTTTTTAGGGACAATACCAAACATTCAAAGCTATTAGGCGCAAACAAATGCCATATACATGTGGTCGTAAAGGAATGGCTCGATTGGCTGAAGATATGGTAAGACATTTATTTTACATGAATTTAACATTTTGTTGAAAATAATCTTTATAACATTAAGCTATGAATAAATGTCGCTTCTTATTTGACAGTATATATGTTTATTTTCATTTGGTGAACACTACTTATGTCTTGGACTAGTTTTAAGCATTATAGCTAATACGATCAATTATTTTATTTTGATGTAGAGAAATGAGAGTTCTGATCCATCTTCTGTTTCTAGAGTTCATGTTTGGATTAAGTCCCACACTCGAAAAAATGGCGAGCCAATAAACACGACTATTAGAGATACTATTGTATGTGCTTTTGTTTCAGTTTGAAATATTGTAAATGACTTGAGAATGTGATAATTGTAAGGTAACATGCATGTTAACTTTTACAGGAGATGATAAAAAAATTTGAAAATGAATCACAATCTAGCTCAACAACTAATGTGAGTGAAGATGCTCTTTCAATAGTTTTGGGGCAAGATAAACCAGGGCGATTAAGAGGAATGGGAAGAAGTATGACCCATGCCAAGTTTATTTTGTCACAAGCTAATCAAAAACATACAACCCAACTTTAAAATAGAGTTGCCGATTTGGAGAAGACGGTCCGTATGTTGGTTTCACAAAATCAGGCAACACTTAGAAAAATTCACTGTTTATATGTTAATATAATCTATTATGTGCTATATTGTTGAATCGGTTCAAAACAACAAAAATTTGAGAATACAAGCATGTTGTAGTGTATGACTTCTTTGAAAAAACTAACTTACATACATATTGGCTTATCAGGGGAACGAAAATTGTAGAGATGAGAGCGCAACTCAAACGGTAGGAATTACTACATTATTGTTATGGATCAATTAAATTTTGATTTTTAATTCAATATATAACATTATTGCTTTTAATTTATCGTATAATAAGTATGATAAAACACATGATAAATGTGATTTATTGGATTGGACTGGGATCGATGAAATAGTAGTCGAAGAAAGGGTTCTTTCAACTAATCCGAAAGAGCTTATACATAATATTCCTCTTGGACCGAATGCCATGAAATTTTGATAGATTTTCCAAAGAAATCAGATGCTTTTTAATGGAGGACTACACCTAGAATGATCACATGTATTAGAGAAGCTAAGGATGAGATAGTAGCATGGCCAGCTGATAGAGTTGTTTTGCACACCATGAAATACTCTGAGAAAGAAGATAGTACGGTAAACATAATTTCTTCATGTATTTAATAACTTTATGGTTTAGTACACAAAATTTATTTTATAAATATGATCATTCCTAGAGTAAAACCAGCAGTACAAATATCAAATGCAAGTTGTATGATTGGATCGGAAGTAAAGAATTAGTTGTTGAAGGACGGTTGTACTCCAGTGATCCGAAGTAGCTTGTGAATAATATTCCTCTTGGACCATCTTCTGTGCTTGTTTTGATCGATGAGAGTAAGAAACCAAACGCATTTTTGTGGAGACCGCCAGCAGGTATGACATACGTTGGAGAAGCTATAGGTAGCAAAGTTGCAAGGCCGAAAGCAAATGTAGTTGCTGAGGATATCAATGTCACAACATATTCTCACACAATGAATGTTGTACTATCTTCAATGGTAGTGTGCATAATTTATGTGTTAAATATATTAAACATACATTTAGACAATCTTTTTTTTAAATATATTTAAACAGTTTCTTTTGTTGTGTGATAGAGTACAAATTTGAAGTTAAACACTAAATGCAAGCTGATTGGTCTTGATGGAGTTGAAGTGATTGTCGAAGGACGTGTGTCTTCAATTGACCCAAAAGTATTGGTCCATTTTGTTCCACTTGGAGAAAATGCAGTTAAAGTTTGGGTAGACACGGTAAAAATTCCAAACGCATGTTTGTGGAGATCTACATCTGAGTTTGAAACCATCGAAGATGCAATTGGTTCTACTGTAGCTTGGCCTTCTGCAAATGTTATAGCAGATTCACCTTCTCGTAAGCATGAGATATAATTTATTATGCTTATGTCTACACTTAGGAATCATATTTCGTTTCTTTCTCTTACATTTAATTCAAATAGATAAATCATAAATAAATGTGCATATTGTTTTTTAATTAATTGTTGTACTTTTTTTTCGTATAGGTAATTGTTAAAGCTTCGACGCAAACTTTTTGGATAAAGGATTTCTTCTATATGAGAAACTGCACGATTTGTTTTCCTTCAAATCCGTTTGGGATAATGGTCAAGTGCAGGTACTCTAATTTCTATCCTTCTCTTTGTTGCATATTGTTTCATATACTCCATAATATGTGCATGAATGCATGTTCAGCTTGAACGACAATAAAACTACTTACCTTGCCAATTAAACAGAATTTATTTTAGTAAACTATGATTTTAAAATTACTCCATCGAGAAGAAAAAATATAAATATATAGACGAACAGGAAGTATACCATCATTTGTCAAACCATCAAATATTGACATAATCTCTGTTTTCAAATGGTTTGGCTCAAATGTAGCAGCAAATTTCCCTTAGGTTGGATGTAGTAGATCTTCTCACCATTGGCATGCCATCTTGACACAATTAACTGTATATGGAACCTAGCCCAGTCTTTAAAGGCTCTGTTGCATTTGGATAAGCAATGTGGAAAGGTCTACATGATGAAACTCTAACAGTAAACCATTCACCAGCAGCTAACCTCTGAAAGCATAAGATGGTAATAAAATAATATATACGTTGGTTAAATTCAAGTTTAAAACATCCTATTAAAATACAAACAAGAATGCAAGCTATAACGAGTTCACAAGTAAATTTTCTACAACCTATTCTGAACTTCCACTGCAATTTTGTGTGAACCAACAACCCATTGTTCCTTTTTTACGAAAAAACGATTGTTAATGAAGCTATGGAAGCCTGTACTAATGCGGTCCACTATGTTTGGTAACAATTTCAGTGCTTTTCTAGTAATAACAATTTCATTGAATTGGAATATTTTTCCACCGATCATGGATAAGCAATAACGCTATATGTTGTAATTAATATCCTCTTTCCTAATCATAAATCCCTATAATTATTTATGCCTTCTTTAACTAATAATAGCCTATGCATAAATCTTAAAAAAGTCGGAAGTTGTCAGTCGAGATACTATGGGTATAGATTGAGAGTGGCTAGTTTTATTAGAATACTGTCAATAATACTGTTTGTGAGCTGGGTAAGCTAAACTTCTTTTGCAACTTATTATGCATGTTCGACTCTGTTGATTAAGTGGAATCTTGGCCTTTCTAGCATATTATCGGTGTACAATAAACTATTAAGTCAAATTAAGCGAGTTGTAATTAAATTAATAATGTTATAATGACAAAATTTTGTATGATTCACATCCACTGAATAATATATAGCTTAGAAACATGGATAGGTATAAAATTTTATCCGATCATTTATACCCTTTACAAGGGAAAAGCTTCTTTGAATATTGAGTAAGCAAGTGCCTTCCATAGGATTTTTTTAAAAATTAATAATAATAATGATTAAATAGAACAAAAAAGACGGGTTCAATGTATAAAACAATATATGAGCAAAGTCCAAGTGTCTCTATTTTTACTGTTTATCATCTATTTATTTAGATACAACACCCTGCATTTTGTGCTTTTTCAAAAAAAATCTCTTCGAATTTTCGTCTTTGGATGTTTACACAATAACTTGATTCAATCTAAAGTTCTAGAGAGTTGAAAAAAGAGAATCAAAATGAAATTACATCTTAAAATCTTCTAGTAACTGGTAAAGTTAACAAAGTTTGAAATGCTAAAAATATGTTAACAGTACAAGTTCCCTTTCCAAACCTCAAATGAATCCTGAAATATTTGCAACAGAAGTTGTTTGAACCTTTAAAATGTTCATAGTAATGTAAGTGCCCATCATATATACTTTTGCTAGCTTTGCCACTACCATCTGGTGGAAAAAAATTCTAAACTACAAAATGTTTCAAGTTTCTATATCAAATGGTGATAGAAACATTTTACTAATTCAGCTTGACATCTTCCTTCAAAATTTGCTATAGAATTTGTTTATTAAACCTTTAACATTAATCGAATTTGTTTATTAAACCTGTTAATGTGGACATGTAAATTCATCTGATATTAGTTCTTTTGTTTTTAGTAATAATATTACTATCTTATTTCCTGTAGTGCATGCTGTATCTTATTTCGTCGTTGATACTATTTCACTATTATAAGCTTTATATACAGTCACAAATAAATTTACAAAGACAAAAAAATCAAATTTGTCTGAAGAGCATGGTAGAAATTCTAATGTAATGTAACAACCCGCATATTTATCGATTTTGTATTTAAATATTTCATCGTTAGTCGGATTTTAGTCCGAAAAGCTACTTTTTGCAAACAGTCGAATTGGGACTCGAGACCACTTCCATTGAGTTCAAAATGCCGTTTGCGACCTTTCTGAGTATAAGCTTTGATATGTTTGGAGTTAGTAGAATTTTGCTACTTTTTCACTTTGGACTTTGGGGGTTTGGTTCAGCCCATTTGCCCAATTCCGGTTTCATTAACTCAAGCTTCACTCCCTCTCCTCTTCATTACTTCACTTTCATTTCCTAACACTTAAGCTTCATCAAAAATGGAGAGTGGAATGGGAAATTAAAACTCCAAGCCCTAGTTCATTTGCAAATCCTTCTTCTAGCTCCAAATTCAAAGAGAAGCTATTGCTTAGATTCAAGCTTGTTGAGTTGGAATTGAAGAGTGATTGTCCTTGCCATTGCTCTATAGCTTCTTCTTCATTGATTTTGTGAAAAAGGTGAGATTTTTATCTCACATCTATGTCTATATCTATCTTTGTTGTTAGGTATGAATTCCTAACACTTATTCATATGCATTTGATTTTGGTTTGGATTGATTTTGTGTATATTCCAATTTTTGGTGTTTTGGTTTAATTTTTGTGAAAATCCTATTATGGATATTTGGACATTGATATTCGAGGCATATCGAAGGGCCATTAAGGTTGGGTTGCCGCTTGGCATAAATCCTTAATCGCCGTTGCTCGTTCGATCGCTTCCGTTATCGTTTGTCCATCTTAGGCCTAGGTTCAGGAAATGTCTGAAATTCCAGTTTCAGACGTCTGAATTGATATTTCAGACGTCTGAATATTATACTGGGAATTTTCTTCCCCCAGTATTCAGACGTCTGAATAAAAGCCTCCAGACGTCTGAATTGGCTCGAGTGCAACCAGAAAGGAAATAGGCAAAAAAAGCCTATTTCAGACGTCTGAAATATAGGGTTCAGACGTTTGAATTATGTTCTGGAAAACTTTTAATTTTCTAGATTCAGACGTCTGAACCACTTCTTTCAGACGTCTGAATCTGCTGTCTTTTGACAGTTTGCCTGTTTTGCTTGATTTTCCAAATTTAATCGATTCGTGTTGATTCCCATTTGTTGTTATCATATTTATCAACTTTGATGACCTTTTGTTTGGGATTTTTGGAATATCCATTTTGATGGATTCGGTATCGATTTCTTTGGATTTTATTCACGTCTTCGAATGTGAATTTTGATGATTGATTGTTTCTACAATCGTTTTTGTGATTTATCACTTTAAAAATATAAAGGTTTTCCATACTAGTAGTAAATATCAAAACTCTTTCATCAAAACGATTGTGACACTACTAAATTACAAAGCTCGTTTCTTAAACCGTTTTCCAATCTATTAGTATATACAAACCTTTACCTCATTCGTATGAGAAATCTAATTAAATGGCTTAGTAAAACAAGTGGTATGAAACGCTTGCGTTTACTTCGTCGGTTAATTTTTGGACTTGTTCGATTGAAACTCTTGTGGCAATTTTCGAGTGGAAATCTACAATTTGTTCGTAAATATTTAAGTTAAGCTAGTGGTTATGGGACATGAAGCTAAACTCATATATTTACTAGCTTAGTGTAATTAACACTTTTTATTGATCGATGATGATCATTTTATGGTTTAGACTAGCAATATGCGATGTCTCTTTGTCCACGTAGGGACTGTATCTCGTCCTATTGAGCTTCGTCTCATTTCTTTTATGGGCTAGCGACCCATGTTCAATTATTGGATTTTGGTTCATTGGACGTACCATTTGTACTGCGTCGATGTTCCGAATGGTTATGTGTTTCGATTCATTGGATGTACCGTTTGTACTACATCGATGTCTTGGCTTTTTGATTCATTGGACGTACCGTTTGTACTGCGTCGATGTTCCAAATTGTTTTGTGTTTCGATTCATTGGATGTACCGTCTGTACTGCATCGATGTCTCGGCTTTTCGATTCATTGGACATACCGTTTGTACTGCGTCGATGTTCCGTTTCGATTCATTGGATCTACCGTTTGTACTACATCGATGTCTCAGCTTTTCGATTCATTGGACGTACCGTTTATACTGCGTCGATGTTCCGAATTGTTTGTGATACACGTGTTGGTGAGTTTCCATGCTCCCGCTTGGGATTGGCCATCCTTTTTCTTGTGATTTCTGGATTTCTAATTATTGATTTCTAGAATTTATGTTTCACCAGCTTTTACCATTGGCATTGATGTGGATGTCATTTTTTGTGGCTTGGTGAATTAAATAAAGAATATGACATTCTTTTTGATGCTATGAGATTCTTGAGATATTGTATGACTTTTGTTGATTTTATAATGTATACTTGTCATAGTATGGCATTTTTGGTTATCATACGTTTCTATAGTATCTCTTCTTTTATCTCATTTTATCTGATAATTTTAGCTAGACTGATCCGTTTATTATTTTCTTCTTAAATAATACTCGGGTCAGACTGAGATTTTACAGGTGCTTCCTCATGTCTTCTAATCTGGGACTATCATCTGACTCTTGGGCTAACTACTCTAGTTTTTGGTTGTATACATTCGATATATTGACTCATTGATGTATACATATTCTGTTGTCTAGCACTTGTATCTTTTCTTTGTGATATTGTGGATCTTATTTGACCACTACTCTGATGTACACTTTCATGTGTTATATTCATATCTATTTCCGCCTTTGTGATATGAACTGTCTGTGACTGATTTGTGTTATGTTTATTTCTATATTTGTTTCCGAAGATATTAAAGCCACCGTGTAGTAGCTTTGAGTTTGTATCGGTATGTCGGATTTCCTTTTGAAATGAAATGAAAGTTAAATTTTATCTGGCATATCGGTGCTCACACAAAGCAATTACACGGATGGTCGCTCCTCAACAGCCTTATTCTCCACGCTAGTCGACGACATTACCCCATAGTGTCCTTGGATGGCGTGGGCATAGAGGTGGGGCGTCACAGCTTGGTATCAGAGCCAAACTTCGGAACTATATAGAATAATCTAACAAGGATCATTGTCCTAAGTCCTTCTTAGGAATCGTGCCATAGGATTTAATTCGGGTCTTTGTACCGTTCTATCTTATTTCTTTTTATGATTCCTTGTTTTATCAATCATGATTGTTTGATAATCATTCTGAGAATAACTTTTTCTTCTTCTTCCTTTCTTAAAGAAGAGAAATGGTTAGGTCTGGCTGTACCAACGTCAGTCAATCAAGTGCTACTCCTCAGAAGGGAGTATTTATGTCTGCCCAGCAGCTTCTAGATCTTGTTAAGAATGCTCAAGCTATCGGACCCATTCCAGTGCCTACTCATCCTAGATCCGGTTTTGCACGCTTGTGTAGAGATTACACCGATTTGGGTGGAAGGCCATTCCGAGGATCCGAGAGTGTCATTGAAATCCAAGCTTGGCTTAGATCATGCGACCGCATCTTTTCTCGCATGAATCTTGTTGATCTCCACCGAGTCCAAGTGGCTTCTAGCATGCTCCAAGAAAGAGCATTGGATTGGTATGAGCTTCTCATTTCTGAAATCGTTGAAGCGGATCTCACTTGGGAGCAATTCCGGGAAAGATTCGAATTGAAATTTGTGCCGGAGGCTGAAAAAGTAACTTTGGCCCGGCGTTTTATCGACCTTGTTCAAGGTGAATCTTCTGTGACGGACTACGTCGCATCTTTCGAATCTCTTTCTAAATACGGGGTTGAATACATTAATACCCCATTGAAGAAAAATCAGAGATTTGTTTATGGCTTGAACAAGAATCTCAAGAAGCCATTACTTCTGAAATTGGAAGTTTCTTTCGATCAGCTTATTGATATCGCTCTTCGTCTTGAAGAGGCCGATAATGAAGGTGATGTTGAAGTTGTGGGTGCCCAACAGAACTTCAATAATAACGTAAAGAGGCCTATCAAATTCAAAGGCCCCACTCCCAACAAGAAAGGGAAGCAACAAACTCTGGTAGCAAAGACTCCTACCTCTAGTCGTGGACAATGCTACAATTGTGGTTCCACGGACCACTATGCGAGGGAGTGTCCGAAACCCCTCTTTTGTCGTTATTGCAAAAGTTCGGGTCATCTTTTATCTTCGTGTCCTAAGCTTCCAAGCAAGGGAGAAGGAAGGCTGCAAGCCCCTAGCAACTCTTCTCTTGGTCAAGGTATCTAATCTATCCTTGATGACATTTATTTTGTGATTATCTTATTCGAGTTCTTTTTGATATGGGTTTCATCTCATTATTTTTATATCAAAAGAACTTGTGATTCTTTTTCTTTAAACATTTCTGGGCTTGATGACTTCTTTGAGGATTGCGAATCCGGATTGGTGGATCCACAACACTCAATTTGCTTTTTATTGATGTCGAAATTATTTTATGTGATTTTTCTTTCCGAGCCAATTTTTACTTATGCTTCGGAATTGACTTTTGTAAGGATTGGCTTAATTATTATGTAGACATATCCTTTGTCCCGTGTGGACTATTCATCTTCGACATTTTCAATCTGTTAAGCAGATTTCTGTTTTTCCTTTGTAATTTTGATTCCAATTTGATGGCATCATTTTATTCTTTAAGCTCACATGATGAGGAAAGTGTTATTTCTCTCATTCATGTAGTTTGAGAATTTTCCGATATTTTTGAGTTTGCTGTAGGATTATCACCTAAGCAATTTTTTTGAGTGGTGTTAAGGTCTTTTTAGCTCGACCTTGCCACCGATTTTCATTTGCTATGAGTTGCGGGAGTTAGCATTCCATTTACCGCATTCCACACTCGTTATGATTCTTATGAATGACTAATCATGTTATTCAGTTTGTCCAGCTTATTTCATCCATTTTATGAATCGAGTATTCTACGAATATCTCAATGAGACCATTTATGTATTTATTGATTTTGGATGAAAATAGCAATTTAAAAATTTTTGCAAATCTTTTTCATAAGATTTATTTATAAGTATAATTAGATTTTGTTCTTGAAACGAGCAAAGAATATTCTTAAAAACTTTAAGAGACATAGTTATCATATAGAAGATGATTTTGTGATTGTATTGCCCATTGAGTGCTTTAAGAATTCTGGTCGATGTGCTTGATCAACGTTATCGATATGAATTTCCTAAACGCTTTGATGAGACAATCAGACACAGTAAATTGACTTGTAAAAATGTAAATTTCTCTAGAAAGATTATTACATAAAGATAAATGTAATTTTGAAAATTTTAGCTTTTCGGGAAAGAAGATTATTTAAAAGAAATTCTTTCTTTTCGATACTCTTATTCTTGTGATTCCCGAGGGGAACCAAGACTTTATCTCTTGTACCAATGCTAATCGTATTGGCTTGGTTGCCGTCCTCTTGCAAAAGAGAACATGCTATCATTTGTGCTTCTAAAACATTAAAGCCGATCGAGACTAGGTGTGCCACTCATGATCTAAGTGCTCACGGCTATTGTTTTCGCTTTTAGAGTTTGGCATCATCATTTTTGGGGGAGAAATTTGTCCTCTACCCCGATCATAAATCTTTGAAATATTTATTTTCTCATAAGGAACTTAATATTGGCTTGAGTTCCTTGCATCTTATGATCTTAATATTCTTTATATTTCCGAAAGGGGAAATCGTGTTGCCAATATCCTTAGTTGCAAGCAACAAGTGGTTGTTTCTTTGATGATGTCCAAAAGGAATAATCTTTTTACCAAGTTCATCGAACGTTTCGATGTACTTTGTTTTATTGAGCTTCGTCTCATTTCTTATATGGACTAGCGCCCGATGTTCTTTTATGGTGTTCGGTTCATTGGACGTACCGTTCTTGTACTACATCGGTGTTCCGAATTATTTGAGTTTCCATTCATTGGACGTACCGTTATTGTACTACGTCGATGTTCGGAGTTATTCGTGTTTCTAGTTTCTCGGACGTATTGTTATTATACTACGCCGTTGGCCTGGCTCAATTTTCTGTCTTGACGTTTTCCACGTCTTTTAACTATGGAAATGATTTTAGGTTTCCGATTTTTATTCTTGAGCCTGGTGTTATAGTAGGAATTGAAGTTTCACCATATTTGACTTTTGAGCAACATTCTATTCGCATCAGTTCTTCGGGGGTTGAGTGCCTTCGAAATAAAGATTTTCTTTTTGTGAAAGTCCGATGGTTCTCAAATCCTAAGGATTTCTCTTGGGAATCCAGAGACTTCATCGAGCAAACACGTTTGGGCTAACTCTTTCGCGCTCTTTATGGTGAACTTCTTATTTCAAATTTTCTTTTGGGTTGATATGCTTTTATGGTTGTTACATTTTATTTTCCTCTTATTTATTGCGAGGACGCAATTTCTTTAAGGAGGGGAGTCTGTAACAACCCGCATATTTATCGATTTTGTATTTAAATATTTTATTTAAATATTTCATCGTTAGTCGGATTTTAGTCCGAAAAGATACTTTTTGCAAACAGTCGAATTGGGACTCGAGACCACTTCCATTGAGTTCAAAATGCCATTTGCGACCTTTCTGAGTATAAGCTTTGATATGTTTGGAGTTAGTAGAATTTTGCTACTTTTTCACTTTGGACTTTGGGGGTTTGGTTCAGCCCATTTGCCCAATTCCGGTTTCATTAACTCAAGCTTCACTCCCTCTCCTCTTCATTACTTCACTTTCATTTCCTAACACTTAAGCTTCATCAAAAATGGAGAGTGGAATGGGAAATTAAAACTCCAAGCCCTAGTTCATTTGCAAATCCTTCTTCTAGCTCCAAATTCAAAGAGAAGCTATTGCTTAGATTCAAGCTTGTTGAGTTGGAATTGAAGAGTGATTGTCCTTGCCATTGCTCTATAGCTTCTTCTTCATTGATTTTGTGAAAAAGGTGAGATTTTTATCTCACTTCTATGTCTATATCTATCTTTGTTGTTAGGTATGAATTCCTAACACTTATTCATGTGCATTTGATTTTGGTTTGGATTGATTTTGTGTATATTCCAATTTTTGGTGTTTTGGTTTAATTTTTGTGAAAATCCTATTATGGATATTTGGACATTGATATTCGAGGTGTATCGAAGGGCCATTAAGGCTGGGTTGCCACTTGGCATAAATCCTTAATCGCCGTTGCTCGTTCGATCGCTTCCATTATCGTTTGGCCATCTTAGGCCTAGGTTCAGGAAATGTCTGAAATTCCAGTTTCAGACGTCTGAATTGATATTTCAGACGTCTGAATATTATACTGGGAATTTTCTTCCCCCAGTATTCAGACGTCTGAATAAAAGCCTCCATACGTCTGAATTGGCTCGAGTGCAACCAGAAAGGAAATAGGCAAAAAAGCCTATTTCAGACGTCTGAAATATAGGGTTCAGACGTCTGAATTATGTTCTGGAAAACTTTTAATTTTCCAGATTCAGACGTTTGAACCACTTCTTTCAGACGTCTGAATCTGCTGTCTTTTGACAGTTTGCCTGTTTTGCTTGATTTTCCAAATTTAATCGATTCGTGTTGATTCCCATTTGTTGTTATCATATTTATCGACTTTGATGACCTTTTGTTTGGGATTTTTGGAATATCCATTTTGATGGATTCAGTATCGATTTCTTTGGATTTTATTCACGTCTTCGAATGTGAATTTTGATGATTGATTGTTTCTACAATCGTTTTTGTGATTTGTCACTTTAAAAATATAAAGGTTTTCCATACTAGTAGTAAATATCAAAACTCTTTCATCAAAACGATTTTGACACTACTAAATTACAAAGCTCGTTTCTTAAACCGTTTTCCAATCTATTAGTATATACAAACCTTTACCTCATTCGTATGAGAAATCTAATTAAACTGCTTAGTAAAACAAGTGCTATGAAACGCTTGCGTTTACTTCGTCGGTTAATTTTTGGACTTGTTCGATTGAAACTCTTATGGCAATTTTCGAGTGGAAATCTACAATTTGTTCGTAAATATTTAAGTTAAGCTAGTGGTTATGGGACATGAAGCTAAACTCATATATTTACTAGCTTAGTGTAATTAACACTTTTTATTGATCGATGATGATCATTTTATGGTTTAGACTAGCAATGTGCGATGTCTCATTGTCCACGTAGGGGACTGTATCTCGTCCTATTGAGCTTCGTATCATTTCTTTTATGGGCTAGCGACCCATGTTCAATTATTGGATTTCGGTTCATTGGACGTACCATTTGTACTGCGTCGATGTTCCGAATGGTTATGTGTTTCGATTCATTGGATGTACCGTTTGTACTACATCGATGTCTCGGCTTTTTGATTCATTGGACGTACCGTTTGTACTGCGTCGATGTTCCGAATTGTTTTGTGTTTCGATTCATTGGATGTACCATTTGTACTGCATCGATGTCTCGGCTTTTAGATTCATTGGACGTACCGTTTGTACTGCTTCGATGTTCCGAATTGTTTTGTGTTTCGATTCATTGGATGTACCGTTTGTACTACATCGATGTCTCGGCTTTTCGATTCATTGGACGTACCGTTTGTACTGCGTCGATGTTCCGAATTGTTTGTGATACACTTGTTGGTGAGTTTCCATGCTCCCGCTTGGGATTGGCCATCCTTTTTCTTGTGATTTCTGGATTTCTAATTATTGATTTCTAGAATTTATGTTTCACCAGCTTTTACCATTGGCATTGATGTGGATGTCATTTTTTGAGGCTTAGTGAATTAAATAAAGAATATGACATTCTTTTTGATATGAGATTCTTGAGATATTGTATGACTTTTGTTGATTTTATAATGTATACTTGTCATAGTATGGAATTTTTGGTTATCATACGTTTCTATAGTATCTCTTCTTTTATCTCATTTTATCTGATAATTTTAGCTAGACTTATCCGTTTATTATTTTCTTCTTAAATAATACTCGGGTCAGATTGAGATTTTACAGGCGCTTCCTCATTTCTTCTAATCTGGGACTATCATCTGACTTTTGGGCTAACTACTCTAGCATTGTAGTTTTTGGTTGTATACATTCGATATATTGACTCATTGATGTATACATATTCTTTTGTCTACCACTTGTATCTTTTCTTTGTGATATTGTGGATCTTATTTGACCACTACTCTGATGTACACTTTCATGTATTATATTCATATCTATTTCCGCCTTTGTGATATGAACTGTCTGTGACTGATTTGTGTTATGTTTATTTCTATATTTGTTTCCGAAGATATTAAAGCCACCGTGCAGTAGCTTTGAGTTTGTATCGGTATGTCGGATTTCCTTTAGAGATGAAATGAAAGTTAAATTTTATCTGGCATATCGGTGCTCGCACAAAGCAATTACACGGATGGTCGCTCCTCAACAGCCTTATTCTCCACGCTAGTCGACGGCATTACCCCGTAGTGTCCTTGGCTAGCGTGGGCATAGAGGTGAGGCGTCACATGTAACTTCTGCTGCTGCAAGATTGCTCTTTAGATTTTTTTTAAGATCCACTTTATTGTGCTAGGAGCGATGGCAAAGTCGTTATTAAATTTAAGGACTTTTCTTCCAAGTTGACTTTGTCCGATATGAGTATGTTTCCAACTGGTAGATTTATATCCAAGTAGCATATCATGGATATAAGCTGATTGACATTAATTTTGAAACTGGAAAATTGTATGAAGATGGGCGCGGCCCTGAGATTGCTATATAAAGCTACCAAACATCAGTAGTCTTCTGCCATAATATTTGTATTTACAGTATATATTTCTTTTTACTAGAACATGTTTGTTGTGTGTTTGTCAACATCTTGTGGCAGTAGGAAAAAAGTCAACGACGTATTCACATACAAGTTATTAAACCTATAGTTTGACAGCTTTTTTCTCAAACCTTACAGAGTTAAATGTTTTGAATAACAAGTTTCGTTTGGGTAAGACCAGGTTAACTCATCTATCATGACTGAACATATATTGCGCAAACAATTTTTTTTATATTTCTAAAGTATAGTTGAGTTAAAAATATAAAGGAATGGTGAAACAACAAATATTTACTTTGTCATGAAAGAAAAATGTTATTACAGTACTTGCTAATGTGATTACTACATTTAATGATCATTAGATTTGTCCATATAACCTGCACTTGTTTAAATGTTGTGTGAAAACATAGTTTATTGGGTAAGTGAGTGCACAGGGTTCCTATAACTCTAAACTACTACTAACATCACTTAAAGATAGTTGTTCATTTCCAAATTTAACGTCAATACTGTAGCGGTGATTGACCGCACCAAGTCCGTATACATTGTTATCTTTACTATACTATTGTTACCGAGTTAGGTTTTGAGGGCACACATGAATTTGGGAAATGAACGGTCGTGTTTCTTAATTTCTTCGTTCTTTTTATTTATTCCCGCACCTACTCACGTTTAATAAATAAAAATCGTAATTTACTTAATGTCCATTCCATAAAACCCTAGCTCACAAAATAATGAAGCCAAATATCGACTGAGGTGGAAATCAACGATTGTTTCCCTCCTTCTTCCTCTGTATGCAAACTTCCACCTTAATTTGCATGTTTTCATATTTCTCCTCCAATCCCCTATTCAGGTAATTTTCAATTCTTTGGATCTATTGTTTTTAATTTTCAAACCTAATTTAACTCTTTAATTTGTTCGACTTACGTATGTCGTCATATTCACCTTACAGATTCTGGTCATAAACTTACAGATTCAGATCTTCATTTATGTTAGTTCTATTTAGTTTGGATACTGTATTACTCGGAATATTTATCCAATTTTTTATTGCTTAATTGAGATTATTTTGAATTCAGATGGAAGATTTTGATTTCATTGTTTTTCACCTGATTAGATAGGATTTGGTTTTAGCAATATACGTCAACTAGAATATGGATATGTATATACAGGTCTGTTAAGTCTTATATTAAATTAATTTTTTTACTGATTTAAGTACACTGATTAATATTTTCTACTGTAAACTGCGGAGGAGGAATATCATCAAGAATTCGACAAGCTTCTTGATGTTCTAAATATCGACTCTCTATTATTTTAGTTACCCAGATCTAATAATTTGGGTGTTGGTTTCAAATTTACTGCTATTTTTCCAAATGCTTCTTATGGTATATATTTATGCTATCAATTTTTTTGTTATACTTAATCCTACCGCATCTCAAATATATTTAAATTTGGAACTTTTATTTAATCCAACTAGATAACAATCAGTTTTAATAGTATATTAAATATATTTCGCACTGGGTAATATTTTGTGTGTTGGTTCCACCTTGGTTAGGTCGCTAATTATAATTGTCAAAAGAAGTCTTATAACTAAAGCTTATATTTGTTTAATAGTAGTGAACTGATAATCAATATGGTAAACTCAGATATGTGTATCTCACTTATATTTCTTATAAGAAGCTCAAAGTAGTCCATTATGCGAACCTTGAATATATTAATAGTCTATATGCATCATATCTCAAATCTAATATATGTCCATATGCAATAAATTTATTTATGGTGGATATATTTTATAATCAAATTCATAGCAATCTAGATTATTGAACCTGACATTACCATAATCAAATTTATAGCAGTTAGTTACTAAATTGAACCTGACATCACTTAAAAAATCTAATACTTGCAAATACTCTCTCCTTATCCACGTAACATTATTCCTGTTGTGCATTGGTTATTAGACTATATAAGCTGTTTACATAAGAAAGGGGGTACATGGGACAATTTTAGACCTGAAAACAACAACAGGTTGTTCAAAATAAAATCAAGAGAAAGAGGACATATTAGTTACATTTTCTCTTCACCTTCTATTACGTAGTAGGTATACTACAATTTTTATTAATCTGAAGTAGGCATTCTTTTCATATTATTTACAATGCTTGCTTGATTTTTTTATTCCAAAAATACTATCATTTGAAAATTTCTTATATAATTTAGAAGATAAATTCTGTTGTTTCCCTCTCATGGTGCGCAACATTTATTTTGATCATGCAATTATGGATGTTACATGCTCCTTAGTTTTATTGGCTGAAATGTTTTTACGTGTAATGCCAACTAAAGAAATTGGCCTTTAGTATACACCAGTCTTAAATTTCATTTAACATTTTGAACCAATCTATTTTATACTGCATTGATATTATTTGATAATACAAATCGTTTTTTCACGTGATGTTTTTTATTCTAATACATGCAAAATTGTGTGTAAGTTAATACTGTTTGTCATTTTTTTACACTACAACTAAAAATTTATACTACCTATGAGTAACAAATTAACAAATTTTAGTATAATTTTGCAAGATCCAACCAGACTTACCTGATTTCCTTTTTGGGTTGCATTTTAGCATTGAATTCCAACCAATCATATGCTTTATCATTGTTTAATAAACTTAATAGCATGAGCATGAGAAGTGATGAGAGGTAGTTTGAAACATCATAGAATTGATTAGGATTGAAGTGAAATAATAAGCTAATCACCAAAATAATGCAAATGGTGTATCTTCGTTATGTAACATAATAGCGTTTTCGATCCAATGTCTTGATCGCACTAATGGTGTATCTTCACTACACCTTGATCAAAAAAGTGCTACATCAAGCACAGTCATGACCCCATGATCTTATAGTGACAATCTACACTAAGTTAGCAATTTTCTTTAGTAAAGGTTGTTAAAAAAAATTCAGAATTTTCATTTCATTAATTTTTTTGAAAATGGTTAATTTGTTTAGCAGTAATATGTCCATAGATTTCTATAATCTTATAAATATTTCATTAGTTTCCAATATACTAGTATTAGACTAAAAAACTATTAGGACAGTAGACAGACAGAAGCTTACACAGCTACGGTTGATTCTTAAAAAGTTATAAAATAGATAGGTACCTTACTAATTATGTAGTTACATTTACATAAACTCAAAAATTCAAAACAAATAAAATCAATTGTAAAATGTGGATATTGTTACTTGGGTAACCTTAGGCTTAGTTTAATTTCTACGATCAACTAAAAATACAATTATTGGACATATCCTAGCCATACAGTCATCAAAACTAATTCATATTTGTAGAACAGAGTTATTTCTATTAGTTTGTGTTGCTAAAAAACTTGCGTGCACTCGAGTATTGCACAACAATGAACATTAATATAATGGACTAATAAGCCTCTGCATTTTGCTCATAATCAAATCAATCTGACTATTGTCTAGCTTCAGAGCAGAGGTAACAGAAAATGTTGAATAACAAAACAATATTTATGACATTCTTGCATTTTTAAATGTTTACATAAACCAACCATCTAACATTTGTTTTTTGAGATAATGTAGGCGATTTGGCAATAGATTCAACTTTTGGCGGGTTCACTCCTATTCAGAAGGATGAGTTGACCAAGACAAGTTGTAGATGGAAGATAAAAATAGGAATTTGTAATGGTGGGAAATAGAAAATGACAAGCTGTTGATTGGAAGTGGTTATAATTTTTATTGTGACTTACTTTGAAACTTCAAACTATGCAAAAAAGTTAACTAGCATGAAGATTTATTAAACTATAATACATAATGATGCAATACACTTTTTGTATGGAATTTTTTTCGTTTGCTTTGAAGCAATGCACTATTTTGAAGTATTGCTTCATCTTAGTTTTCTTCCAACTGAATAAACAACTTCTTTCATTGGGTACAAATAAACAATATATTTCATCAACGGTTAGTGCATCAACGCTTCCTTACTGTTGTGGTTTCTCCCTATTTTAACAATGCTCTAACTAACTTAATGCATTTTTGATTCGTGAAGCTTATGTACGATTTCTGTGATTGAAAAAAATACAAACAAGAGACAGATATACAAGACACTACGCCATAGATGGCCTTCTGCAACAGATTTGCATGGTGTTGCCAGCTAAAATGTTGCGATAGGTATGCTGATTTTTGTCTATTGCAACACACGCTTTAAGGTGTTAGCATAGATATCAGCAAAATGTTGCAGTAGCTATAGCTGTATTCAAATTAAAAAATTAATAAAATTAGCAATCCGCGTGAATACGATCCAACGATCTATATTTAATCCGACTGATAAAATGGATCACCACTGCACTTTTTACCAAATTTTCGTTTTCCCGCCTATGTTGGTGTAGATCCCCTTTCAGTTTTCAATTCATAATTCTCAAATCAAAAAGCAAATTCACGAAATCCAGCAAATTCATACTTCCAATTCGCATATGCTTTTCGATGTCAGATTGGAATTCGGTATCAGACTCCTAGAGCTCCGGAATCAGATCCGGCATGAAGTGTTTCAGGTTGGGGTCGTGGTTGGGTGAGGCTGATTGTAGAAGTAGGTCGCGGTGGGTTTGTTTGTAGCGGAATGTTGCGGGGTTTGTCAGTGTTCGATTGGTGGTTAGTTGTTGATTTTAGAGGCAAATCGTGGGTTTTATTTGGGTTGATGGGTTGGTGATAAAGACGATTCATGAAGTGACGGGGAAGTCGAATTTGGGTACCGAAGTTAGCATTTTTGGAATTCACGATTAGAGGAGGGGGGTTCGGCTCACTGCAGTGTGATTAACGTGTTTGTTTGGTTTATGGGTTGAGTTTGTCGACTGCGTTGTAGCTGGAAGGTAGTGATGCAGGTTGTAGGAGCAGTTTGTACAGGGAGATGGTTGAGGAGGTTGAGCGGTGTAGTTTCATGGAGGTGCTGCTGTTGTTCGTTAGTGAAGTTCTGGATGGTTCAGGTAGGAAGAAGAAGAAGTTGAAGGAAGAAGTCATTGATGATGGTGCTTCGGGGATGAATGTGCTTCGGGGATGTAAGTTGCAGCAGTTTGGGGATGGTGGTAGTGTAGAGGTTCGTGCTGCCGAAGTCCGTGACCTGTTCGATGAAATGTCAATTTTGTGTAGAGGTTCGTGGCAGTGTAAGTTGCAGCAGTTTGGGGATGGTGGCAGTGAAGGGTAATGTATTACTTATTAACACGCAACCTGTTCGATGAAATGTCAATTTTTATTTATCATGGTTTCAGGTCTTTTACCAAGGCAGAGAATGATGGCTGGAAAAAGGTCGGATGATTCAGAAGAAGCCATGAAAGAGTTGCAAAAGTCAATCATCGAGGAGGTGTTCAAATTCGCAGGAGGTGATCATTTGTGCATCATTTTACGTCGTTTCAAAGAAGGCTCGATCTTCCGAAATCGGATGAATCGGGCGGTGCCCCGGACCCCCGCCGGCGCTGCGCCCGGACCCGCTTCTCGGCTCGCCTTCGGCTCGGCACTCGGCCCGTCATATATTCGTCAGTGTCGGTGTCTGTATAAATTGAAACTGCATATGTAATGAGTGAACTGAGTGATGTAGTGAGGAATATCTGTATATGTAAATATCAGTGTTATATATCATTGAATTGTAAAATAGTGGAGTCAGGAATTTGTACTATTTATAATGTTGAAATAAAATATTTATTTAAATAAATTACTGTTTGAATATCAAATTCTGTGCAAATAGCATTTTATTAAATAAAAATTTATTTCTATTAAAAAATCAAATATGCTCTACATTGTGGGCCCCACAAATTCAGAAAGTTAATATCTATAGCAACATTTTGGAATGTTGGTACAGACACCTATGGATGTTGCTATAGACCCAAATATGGTTCTATTGCAACAATATTTCTTATGTTGCCTTAAATAGTCAAAATGTTGCCTTTGAGGTCTGCGGCAACGCGGCAAAATGCAACACCGAGAAAGTGTTGCCTTTGCCCTTTTTTAGCCTACAGCATCATTTTTTGGCACTTCCTGCATCACTTCTTTGGTGTTGCAGTATGCAATCTATGGCGTAGTGAGATAAGTTGGTGTACCAATATCTTTATGTACCAAAATTTATGCTTATAACTCAGAAGCATACACACGCTGCTCAACAATGCTTGAGTTTTATTTATGGTTTTTCGTTTAGTAATTATATATTACAACCATGTGTGAAGCAATGTTTTTCGTTTAGAACTATTCACCAAAGATTGATATTTAGAAAATTATACATACAAGTTGTTCTCTTATAACTCACGCTATGTTCAACAATGTTTTTTTGTTAGCATTATAATAAAATTCTAATATATTTGTTTATGGCCTATGCTACTACAATATTTTTGCCACATCCGTGTGCGAAGCACAGGTTCGTGCTAATGTATGGTAATTACCCAATATATGGTATGCACTTGACAACCGAGCAGTAATAAAAGATAATTCTAACT
The DNA here is from genome assembly GCA_030737815.1 of Allium fistulosum. NCBI lineage: Eukaryota > Viridiplantae > Streptophyta > Magnoliopsida > Asparagales > Amaryllidaceae > Allium > Allium fistulosum. The sequence goes on along the minus strand of CM060903.1, from coordinate 1,240,294,926 downwards.
CAAAGTCTATACAGAACTGTGAATGAAAACTTGAAGACAAATGCATTGCTTATTTGAATGACAACTCCTTTTCTTTGTCCCTTTCTGGATGAATTTTGGTCGGGTTTATGTGCTAATGCATCATTGATCTGCTTCACATTTTGGGTAATGAATTAATGCGTTTGAGCAACGTTAGATTGCACATTATTGAGTTGATTAAAAATGTCATAGTTATAGACTAAACCTGAGTAGTCTTCTGCTTCCCTTTAGCATCCAACTTTGTTGTAGTGATTTGACTGTTTTCAGCTAAATCATTTTCCACGGTAGAACTTTGTGGGCTAGGAGGAGTTACCTCTAGAAATAAGTATTATTTGAATTTACTGATCTAAAAAACATGATGTAGAGAGGTAAACGTGTTCTGGAGGAAATCTTGTTACCTGAGAGGAAAACATGATGTGTATAATACTGGCTGACATCAGGAATCGATGTCGAGAATATCATTTTCTTCACTGAATGGACAAGGAAAGCATGCCTGCGTTGCTAATCACCAGCTTATTGCCTGGATAAATTTTGTTATGCTACTAGTTGTTGTGGTTTGAGAATGCAATTTTATTTATACCTTTTGCAGTTATAGTTTAAAATATTAGACTTGATATAGCAGGCCTAATGTAATTAAACTTTGATATATCGCATGCTTTAACACATGCCTTGCTCCAAAACAGTTAAAAATAAGGACGTATTTCGAATATTCTATCAGATGTGGACAGTTTTGATTGTTGGATGGCACAACAAAAATGCTACAAGGGGACTTGCATCTCATCATTATTACTAAATATTAATAATTTATTAAATCAAATGATCATGTTATAAGCTTTTATACATTCAGTTCTTATACCTTTTGAACTAATTATTCCAAGAGACAAGAATTGCTGATCTGAATCACGCACCTTGAAATTTCTGAAAACAAAGATTGAACTTGACTGCACTACATTATTTGTGTTCATGTTATTTTGGTTTCATTTTAAAGAAACTTACCACTTAATGGTGTGATTGAGATACATACTTGGGATAAATATATCTCAAAGTTTATATACTAACATGCTGTTATTACCAATTTATATTATACATGTTGAAAGTTATATGTGCCATAGCATACAATATCAATTTGAATATTTCAGTCGGTTTTCCATTCGTCGTAATTTTATAAATGCATTTCTTAGTTCAGTTGATACTAATGTATAAGTTAACGTTTAGCTAAGTTTCTAGTTCAGTATTAGTTCTTGATAGTGATTTGCCTTGGTTCTAAGCATGCATCCACCATTAATTTCCTTTAAATCATTACATCTGTGTGTGCAAGAAACGCTGAAAATCAATTGTCAAAGAAAAAAAGGATATAATAAATTAAAATCATAAACTTTATTTTAATTGCCGAAGAATTCTATTTGCTGTCACATGCTACTGTTTTACTGTCACATGCTATATGCTGAAGAATGCTAGTTTTTCCCCTTGTCCGCTTCATTTTTGAACTTGAACTTTATTTCTTCAACCGTTGATCTCTAATTGTTTTTTTTCTTATAGGAATATTGGACTTTTGAAGGAGAAGAGCTTGGACTTTCTTTGATTTATATTATGCTCTTTTAACAAACTTTTTTTGTAAAATTTTATGTCGCTAACATTTGAGTTAAAACACGGTTTTTAAAATTTTGTATATGACTAAATCTTATGGTTAATGAAATTGATGTGGCTTTGATTATGTTTAATCTTTATAGTTGTTTATTATATCACATTATATTTATTAGTGTTTTATAAATTGAGCAGTTTGTTATCGAATACATTAGTTATAACTGATTTAAAACTGCTGTAGTAAATGAAAAAAGGAAGCAAAACTTTGATATATCGCAGCGTTTTTAAAAAGCTGCAAACTAAAATACCAAATGCTGCAAAACAACAATCTGAAGCAAAAAAACGCTACAAGTATCAAAAACTTAAAAACAAAAATGCTGCATTATATATTATTGCAGCGTTTCATAAATGATGCTATATTGATGAGCTGTTGAAGCATGTTTTTCGACTATGTTCTTCAAAATGCTGCTAAATGAATTCACATCATTTACAAAACGCAGCACTAACAATTTATTACATCGTTTCATAAAAGCTTAAGTATCCATTTTTTAGCAACCTTTCAGAAACGTTGCGGTATATTCGTGCTCTTCTGCGGTGGCACATAATACAGCGTTCTTTGAAACGCTGCGGATGATAATGACAACAATTTTAAACCGCTGCAAAAGTCCCTTTTTGTTGTAGTGAATATACATACATATAACCAATCTAATATGTAATACCATTGATACTTATAAGAATCTCATATAACTAACAATATAATAATGATATACAAACAAACAATAGAATATTATACAGCAGTCTTAAGCTATATGGTATAGTAAAAACATACCAAAACCAATGCCTTGAAGTACACCTTGTAATGATGAGTCTCCCTCCTCGGAACTCTTCCCGATTTGGTTAACTGCTAATCCATGAATCATAGACCGTTGACTATCCAATAGTTGTTGCTTTGAAATTGATTTGATATGAATTTGTTGGAGCACCTATGTAGATAAATTCGGCCAACAATGATAGGAAATATCAGCCAAAAATTCCATTTTTGCATTAGGGTTATGAGTCCTTTTATAGTGGAAAGAATATAGAGAATGGTGGACCATATCTCATACCCATTCTCCCTAAATTCGAGCCTTCCATCTAAAATACCCTTAGCCAATGTTTAGCCATCTCCTACATCCCTATTATTGCTGAAACATCGCCATAATATCATGGATTAATAGCTATTTATGTCCAAGTATATATTACAAATTAAATCTGATTTAATTGATTATCATATCACATATTGATCGATATATTTATAACTAAACATTTTTAATTTTAGTTATTTCTCAAATCATATTAAAAATTTTATAATTAATATTTCATAAATATTAACTAACTTAATTAATTTATAACAATTACAAACTAATTAAATCGTACGGTCTAAAGAGAATTCATCATTCTGGTTATGCGACTCGTCGGGTGTAAATTTGGTAAGCGATTACCATCGAACTATTCAAATGTTAATATTGACACGTCACTTAGTAGCTGGTGTGACATTTTAGCCAACTGTATCGCTTGCTTAGTTTTGGTAAAATCCAATTTCACTTTATGAAGCTTTACCCAGTTGTGATATTTATTTACACCAATTCTCTTCGTCAAAACTATATCACTTTGGACTTATAGAATTTGGTAATGGTCAAAATACCAATATCGTCCATATTCAACTATATAGTCCAAACACAAAGTCCTTGATTCAATAATAACAATTATTATTAGCCGAACTACTCTGGCCAAAGACTTTGACTTGACTTGAGTAGACCGTGATACTAAACCCATATAACTGAGGAGACGTGATGCAGCCCAGAAAGAAGTCATAGGTCGTAACATGTTGATAGGTCGAATCCGACCTAAAGCTAACGAGTTCACATTTTGTGAAGAATGGTGGAAAGTTGAAGTCATAGGTCGCGGTCGACCTAACGAAGTCTATAAGTCGCTCCAACGACTTAGTGAAAATCAGCAACGATCTAGTGGAAAAGCGCTCAAACGACCTAACTTGTTTTTAGATCGCATACGACCTAACGAGCTAAGGCTTAGGTCGTGGGAACGACCTAACAAATCACCAGGAAAAGAGCTACGACCTAATGGGTTTGAGAATGGCGAGCTAAAGCAAAGGAATAGGTCGCTGGAACGACCTAAAAGGATGCTCCAACCTAACGAAGTTTTAGGTCGCTCACGACCTAACAAAGTTGGCATGCGAGTTACGGGCTTCAAGGTGATGGAATGCAAACGAGATAAAGGGTTACGACCTACTTTAGGTCGCGTAAGCGAACTACGACATAAGATAGGTCGCTCCGATATTCTGGAAGAAGACTGCCTCGAGCTACGACCTAAGATAGGTCGCGTAAAGTCTTAAGTCGCGAAGAAAGTTAGGTCGTAGGAAATCCTTAGGTCGCGAACTTGTTAAGTCGTTGGGTTGGATGCCGCTTTATTTTAGGTCGCTGAAGTTTGAAGACGTAGATTCTTTAAGCCGCTTTAATCTCTGCCATTGATTCCTTAGGTCGCTGATGGATACAGATGTTATGTCATATGATTGTACAGTTCTTAAGTCGTGAGTAGTTAGGTCGCGTACGACCTAAGTGTTGTAAAGTCGTTATGTTGTCTTGTATGTTGGTTGCATTGTAATGTAAACTGTTAGGTCGTTAACGACCTATACTAAGTCGCTGGGTTTATAGGTCGCACCATTTTTAGGTCGTAGGTCGTTCACGACCTAAGAGTTATGGAAATTTTGTTCTGTTTTGGGCGTGTGAGTTGTAGCCTATAAATAGGCATGTGTGGTCATTTGTAATAGTTTAGTTGATTTGAAATAAAACTCTTGTTTTGTTAGCTTTGCGCTTTCACTAAATTGGTAGTCGAGTGTAATCTCCTATCTCCTCTTTCGGTTAATCGAGTGCGCTCGATTCAACGATTGCAGAAGCCGATTCGCGGAATCAAGTGCGCTTGATCAACGCTTGAAGAATTGAAGATCTCTCCTCACGGTATCGTGCGCGATCAACGTGTCAGAGATAGCTAGAATTCGGTATCTTCGGATCAACGAATTTGGGCATTTCAGTATTTCTCAACTCACCGATTGCTACTTTCATCGATCTATGTAATGACCCAGAATTTTAAACAAATTAAATTGAGGATATTTAATTAATTTTAAATATTTGAATGATAATTTAATTTGAATCCCGAATATAACTTCGAATTTGGCGATTAAATTATAAAATTTAATCTATTGTAAGTTGAATAAAAATTTGAATCTTCAATTTAAAGTTGAAGAGAAATATTTCAAAAGCTTTTAAAATTCGTAATGATAATACTGAAGATAATAGAAGCTTCAGAAATTGATTTGGAAACAATCTATTCAGTTTTGAAATTAAATCGTTTGAATCGATATTTAAAAATAGCCGTCCGAGGCACAGTCTCGGAATTCAACAAAACCAGTTCCATTGGATCCATACTATTGTATTATTATTGGGTTTCAAATTTTATAGCATTTGGAGTTGTTTTGAGAACACACGATAGATAAACGCATTGAAATTTAAACGGATTTGATTTAAATTTAAATTTTTAATTGGTCACGTCAATTACTATTCGTTCCTTAAAACACGCCCCGTTGTTCACGCCTAAAATCGCGATGCAGAATGAAATGCAAATTACAAATTACAAGTGTAGACTTATGACCACAGTTCAAATGAAATGCAAATTACAAGAACTACTCTAGAGACAACATGAAGTACATACACATGTATACATATATGCGTATATATGTATACACATATATCAGTTCATGAACCAGTCAACAAAGGCCAAATGAAGCAAGCACTCGAGCAACAGAACAGTGCACAAGTATTTGTGAACATGTTGTTATCCCGCCATTTGGCAAGGCCGTGACACCAAGGAATTGGCTGGAAACCAAAGGCCGTTCATCCCGAAAATCAGTTATACGCAAGTCTACTATGGATACTGACAAATTTTTTCCGAATCTGAATCGAGCTACAATTGATAGGGCACAACAAGCAAAGCTATAAAAGCCAACATTCCAAATTTCAAGTCAATCGGAGTTCGTATGCTCAAGATATGATCGATGCAAGTCACCGAAAATCAGTTATACGTAGGTCTACTATAGATACTGACAAATTTTGTCCGAGTCCGGATCGAGCTACAATTGATATGGCACAACAAGCAAAGCTATAAAAGCCAACGTTCCAAATTTCAAGTCAATCGAAGTTTGTATGCTCAAGATATGATCGATGCAAGTCACTGAAAATCAGTTATACGTAGGTCTACTATGGATACTGAAAATTTTTGTCTGAGTTCGGATCGAGCTACAATTGATATGACACAACAAGCAAAGCTATGAAAGCCAACGTTCCAAATTTCAAGTCAATCGGAGTTCGTATGCTCAAGATATGATCGATTCAAGTCAAGAAAAACAGCTACAATTCGTATCCATCGATGCGAACAGAAGCGATGCAAAAGTGATGCGAACAGAAGCGATGTGAACAAAAGCGATGCAGAAGCGATGCGAACAAAAGCGATGCAGAAGCGATGCAGATAGAAGTGATGCGAACAGAAGCGATGTGAACAGAAGCGATGTGAACAGAAGCGATGCAGAAGCGATGCGAACAGAAGCGATGCCGAAGCGATGCGAACAGAAGCGATACGAATTTGACAGCCTTCAACAAATTCAAACTTGCATCGATCATAACTCAAAATCTACAAGTCCAAATGCCACCAAATTTTCACAGGAGCTTGTGTACAACCTCAAGAGTGTCCATGATAGATCCCAAACCAAAAAGAGCAAATTTGGATTGATATGAATTTGGTACTTATCGATCATGGATCGGTCGAAATGTCAGAGGATCGATCACGTGGGCCCCCACATGAGAGAAGGAGTCTTCCGAGATCTGGGCGAGATATTTACAGCCTACACCTATAAATATTAGTCCAAGAGCTTCAGAAAAGGGATCTTTTGGCCCTTCTACACCTATACTCTGCCAAAATTTTCATTGTATCTTGAGTGTACTGTTGTAATCAATTGTAACCAGCGAGAATCATCAATAAAACATAAAATCCTTGAAAGTGGACGTAGGCTACAACACCGAACCACTATAAATCTTGTCTTTCTACTGCTTTCCTTTTAATTTTTTGAGTGATCCACATATTTAATTCTATTACATACAATCTACATGTGATCTGTGACTTTGATTTGGTGCTTTCATCTGCAATTGGGTGTTTGTGACCATTTTTGGCACAAACATTTTGGTGCTTTCACTGAGAATTGAACTCAGGGATTCTATAACTTGGATTTTGGATCTGAAAAAGACTTGGATCTGGAAAGCTATGACGATGCAGTCAACAAGGAGACAAAGAGCAGAGAGAAGTCAGCATGAAGGAAGCCAGGAAGCATCCTCAGGAGCTAATCAGACTTCGGCCTTCATCACCAGAGATGAGATGGAGATTTTGATGGGAGATATGCATGAAGAATTGTTGAAAAGGCAAGAGGAAATGATGCAGAACATTCTCAAATAGTTTGGACAGGCAGGAACAGTACGAACAACACAAGGAGCTGGAATTCAGATCCACAGAGTTGGACTAGAAGGACCCAACAGGCAATCAGATAGAGAAGGACCATCAGGAGCAGCTCCTGAGCTGGGGGGCAATCCCCAGGAACATGTTGATCCAATCTCAGGCAGGATACCAGCCGGGACTATGCAGTATGGCGTTGATAGAGCAACGGATCCCCATCCAGGAGATCAGATTCCAAGATCCTCTCGTGAACTCGAGGGGGGGGGGGTGCAGATTGGAGGCAACATACAACGTCTACAACTTGGAGATAGTGATAGATTGGCGGAGATGATCAGACGAGCCATAAGGGGAGGACTAGTGAATAGAGATCTGGAAGATGTGAACAGGAGCCTCATCGCTCCCGCAATCAGGTAGGCTAGGAACCCACCTGAATTTAAGCTACCAACACTGGAAACATATGATGGGAGGACGAATCCTGCTGTTCATCTGACAAGGTACATGAGGCACATGGACGTACTGGGGGCATTAGAGGAGGTCATGGCCTGGTGTTTCTTATTGTATTTGACAGACATAGCAGCACTATGGTTCAGGCAATTGGAGAGCGGCTCCATTGGAACATGGACCGAGTTGACTGAGATGTTTATGAGGCAATTGAGAGTTCACATTTCAAGACCCAAGAACATAATGAGTTTGACAACACTAAAGCAAAGAACCGGGGAATCTTTGAGGAGTTTTCTATCACGATTCAATGCAGCGGCAACATCGGTGGATCGACCAGATTCATCCATAGTTTTGATGGAAGCTGTATCTGGCATAGCTGATGGAACAAAATTCAAGAATTCACTGACAAGGGATCCACCTATGGATCTAGGAGAATTTTATCATGAGGCCGAAGGATTTCTATGATTAGAGGATGCAAATGTTGAAAGAGAGGAAGGAGAGGGAGTTGAATTTGATAAAGTCAAAGGCGGAAATTCTCCCAGAAAAGATTCAGACAAGGATAAAGGGAAACGGAAAGCCGAGGATAATGGTGATGGACCAAAGCGACCGTGAAAGGAACCGAGATTCACCTCTTATGCAGAGTTGAATGAAACTTTGGAATGAATCTACCAGGACACCAAGGGGCAGGTTCCTTATCGAAAGCCAATGAGGAGGGATCCGACCAATAATGAAAGAAGATCAGACAAGTATTGCTTATTCCATGAGCTAAATGGTCATAGTACGAATGATTGCAGGCACTTGAAGGATGAGGTTGAGGGACATATCTGGAATGGTCTGCTATCACAATATGTGAGAAGGCGTGGAACGAGAGCAACCACCGTCTGCATCAAATGAAGGTGGCTTCGGATCGAGGCGTCAGCTGTCATCAACTTATCAGAATAATGACGAATAAGTGGCAAACTCTACACCAACATGATTAAGTCATTTACACATGTACAGGATCACGAACGATCCTCAAGCATGCTCTGATACGACTATCAATTGCATCAGTGTAGGTGTTTGCACTTTGACGTCTCTGTTTTTCTTTTGTTTTCTATTTCTCACGTTAGGACTTGATTTTGTTGGACATTTCTGTTGAAAGACTCATTTGAATGTAAATCTGGTATTTGTAATTCCATAACGGCTAAGTCACTTATACATGCACAGGATCGCGAACGGTCCTCAGGCATGCTCTAAGTTGGCGATAAATAGACATAACAAACAATTCAGAAACTTACTCAAACATGAAATCTGAAATTAATGATACTAAGTCCCCTCCCTCCGGGTACACATAACTCGCCTCGAATGGCACCCGACCACGAACGGTCACAATTCCCCTCGAACGGCACACGACCATGAATGGTCACCATTTGCCTCGAACGGCACCCGACCACGAACGGTCACAATTCGCCATGAACGGCATTCGACCTCGAATGGTCACATACCACCCGGAACGGCATACGATCTCGAACGATCGCTATTCACGGTCTGGTAAGATTATCAATCTCTTTATAGGTCATTAACAAGATACGAACATCCAGCTTGTGGCACTATAAAACACACCTACCAATCGCAAGGCATGTTTTGGGGGACAAAATGTTATTCCGCCTTTTGGCAAGGCCGTGACACCAAGGAATTGGCTGGAAACCAAAGACCGTTCATCCCTAAAATCAATTATATGTAGGTCTACTATGGATACTGACAAATTTTTTCCGAGTCCGGATCGAGCTACAATTGATATGGAACAACAAGCAAAGCTATGAAAGCCAACGTTCCAAATTTCAAGTCAATCGAAGTTCGTATGCTCAAGATATGATCGATGCAAGTCATCGAAAATCAGTTATACGCAGGCCTACTACGGATACTGACAAATTTTGTCCGAGTTTGGATCGAGCTACAATGGATATGGCACAACAAGCAAAGGTATGAAAGCCAATGTTCCAAATTTCAAGTCAATCGGAGTTCGTATGCTCAAGATATGATCGATGCAAGTCACCAAAAATCAGTTATACGCAGGTCTACTATGGATACTGACAAATTTTGTCCGAGTCCGGATCGAGCTACAATTGATATGGCAAAACAAGCAAAGCTATGAAAGCCAACGTTCCAAATTTCAAGTCAATCGGAGTTTGTATTCTCAAGATATGATCGATGCAAGTCAAGGAAAACAGCTACAATTCGTATCCATCGATGCGAACAGAAGCAATGCGAACAGAAGCGATGCAAAAGCAATGCGAACAGAAGTGATGCGAACAGAAGCGATGCAGAAGGATGTGAACAGAAGCGATGCGAACAGAAGCGATGCGAATAGAAGCGATGCAGAAGCGATGCGAATAGAAGCGATGCAGAAGCGATGCGAACAGAAGCGATGCAGAAGCGATGCGATCAGAAGCGATGCAAATAGAAGCGATACAAATAGAAGCAATGCGAACAGAAGCGATGCGAACAGAAGCGATGCGAACAGAATCGATGCAGAAGAGATGCGAACAGAATCGATGCAGAAGCGATGCGAACAGAAGCGATGCGAATTTGACAGCCTTTAACAAATTCAAACTTTCATCAATCATAACTCAAAATCTACAAGTCCAAATGCCACCAAATTTTCACAGGAGCTTGCGTACAACCTCAAGAGTGTCCATGATCGATCCCAAACAAAAAAGAGCAATTTTGGATCGATACGAATTTGGTACGTATCGATCATGGATCGAGTCGAAATGTCAGGGGATCGATCACGTGGGCCCACCCACATGAGAGAAGGAGTCTTCCGAGATCTGGGTGAAATATTTGCAGCCTACACCTATAAATAGCAGTCCAAGAGCTTCAGAAAAGGGATTTTTTGGCCCTTCTACACTTATAAATAGCATTCCAAGAGCTTCAGAAAAGGGATCTTTTGGCCCTTCTACACCTATACTCTGCCAAAATCTTCATTATATATGGGGTGTACTGTTGTAATCAATTGTAACCAGCGAGAATCATCAATAAAACAGAAAATCCTTCAAAGTGGACGTAGGCTACAATGCCGAACCACTATAAATCTTGTCTTTCTACTGCTTTCCTTTTAATTTTTTGAGTGTTCTTCATATTTAATTCTATTACATACAATCTACCTGTGATCTGTGACTGTGATTTGGTGCTTTCATCTGCAATTGGGTGTTTGCGACCATTTTTGGCGCAAAAACATGTAATCAAGTGACTGTATTTTTTTCAAAGAGATGCAATCAAGTCAACCACATATACACATATATATATGTATATGTATATTTGTATATATGTATGGAGACCATCATTACTTCAAGTATGCAAAAGACTCCAAATGTACAAGAATGCAAATCCAAAAACAACAACAAGACTGTAACTCAAAAGGAGACAGCAAGTATGCAAGCCTTCAGACATGTACAAATACACAAGTATCAACCAGACATCACATATATGAGTTCAAAGAATACACATAGAGCTCGAAGTAATACAAGTATGACTCGAAGAAATGCATACAGTTGAAGTCAACATGCAACAAGACTTCAACACAAGTACAAGACTCCAACAATATGAAAGTATTTGAACTAGTCAAGGAATAGGAAAATACTGCAGTGAAGTTTATCAGAGAAATTATCAGTTTGAACAAGTCAGTGAATTGAACAATGATAAACACGAATTTAAAAGTCAAAATATTATCTCAAAAATTCAAATACCGAATTCAAAGGAGAAAAGAAGGGAACCGACTCAAGCAAGAAAATTTATCAGTAACATGTAATCAATTGAACCAGTCAAAATAAATCACCATTATTCAAGCACAAAGCAACGCAAGAGATAAAATCATGAATTATTCAAACCGAAATTATACGAACGTAAATTAAGGGATTCGAACCCTATAAATTACCCTATTATCATCACTGGCAAATCATCGATTCGAGTTCAAGAAAAATTCTAGAGCAAGCAAGTGAAATCACAAACCAATAACTCGAATCAAAGTCGAGCACAATCAGAAATGGAAAAAGGGGGGAAATTCACATACCAATCTAATACCATTCGAGCTCAACAAATTGAAGCCACCGTGTGCAATCTTAGCCAACGAAGCAACCAGAAGCAAATCTTAATTAAATTCGAACGTCTAATTCAAGCGGCGGCCTCAGTTAAATGAAACCCTAATTCCTCTTTGAAGAGAAACAAAGAAAGAACGGCTAGAGTAAACGAATTGAAGAAAAAGGAAGACTGCCTTTTTTTTGTTATAATTGGGCCGACTTTTATTTTTGTTTGGGCTAGAGTTATTAATAGGGTTTTATTTATTTAGTTTGTTTTTAGTTTCAATTTGTATTTATTTTTAAACCGTGTAACTTTCTAGTCGTGTAACTAGGTTACGAACTACGGTGGTGTAGTTCGAGAATTCGCAACTCAGTGGCTGATTTGTGGTAGAGTTTTGAGCGTAGAGTTAGGTTAATTATTAGAGGGTGTCATAAGTTTACGTGTGTAAGTGTCTGACTACTTAATTTCTAGTAGAAACCTTGGGGCAGCACGTAGGCAGGGTTTTGCCGAAGCTGGGTAAATCTGTGTTGTTATATTTATGCTTTTATTATTCTGCTATTATCTGTGCTGCAATTATTATATATATTTCCGCATTAATTTTTATTATTATTAGTATCACCCTATTCACCCCACTCTAGGGTGAAATCGGTCCTACAATATACACACACACACACTCGTATAATCATGCTTAACGTTCAAAAATAGAAATATATAAATAGCGAAATTTACGACTATATATGTATTAGTTATTGACAACATAATAATTTATTGACTAAGATTTATGGGCAATAATTATAAATTTAATTGACAATAAATTTGTAATTAATAGAGAGTTAAAAGGGAATTAAATGAGGACTAATTAAGGAAATTAATATGGCATTTATGAGAAAATGAATAGGCATAATAGGTTTATTTTGAAACAAGTAAATAAATGTCATTAGAAAATTTAATACGGTAGGAAAATAAATAGCCGTAGTAGGTAGATTTTGAAATGGGTAAATAGATTAAGGGAACTATGAGGATTAATTAGAGATTGTCCAATTTTGACACTAATGACCAATTATTATGGGTAATAGACATTTATTAGACGTTACAAATAAATTAAAAGCCTAAGCGTATAAATTAGGAATAATATAGCGAATAAGTAAGTATTAATACTATTAATTATACGTAGAAACTAATATAATTTTCATAGTATGGAATTATATAGTGTAAATTATACGTTTATAATAAACGTGAATTAGTGGGCCTAGTCCAAAATTTAGGCTTTGGGTGGTAGGTTTGGTTTAGTGGGCTGGGATGCAAGGTCAGTAGAGTTACACAACAAAAGTCTACCCTTCACCTAGAGACTACCAGCCGTTGTGTATACTTACTACTGATGTGGGATATCTCCAACCATAGGACCCGTTAGGAAAGGGATATGCATTGCAATGGGAAGGGGAAAATATACTGTGGGTTCGTCTCGGATTTAAAGTATTAAATGACCCAGTATCTTTTTAGAAAATGAGGTCTACTTCATATTCAATAGAGGAAGTAAGTAACTAAAAGGGCCATTTTCATTGACTTACTTAGGTTATTCTAAACGGGATGTCTGCTGTGAAGGGTTGACATGCTATGCCAGTTGTTGGTACAATATTTAGTAGTAGGTCTGGTGTATAAGCTATGATGCCCAGCGATCCCGGACGAGTGGTAGCAAAGACTCGGGTTATGCCCTGACGGATTTTGCTTCTTACTAATGTAGAACCCGTATGGGAGTCGCACATACCTTATGCTAAAGTTAACCCTTAGATGAGTCTTTGCGTTAACCCTTAGATGAGTCTTTAGATCCATTAGGTAAAAAATTTATTTATCAGAGGTGGACTGGTTAACCTTTAGATGAGTCTTTGAGTCACGTTAGTAGTACGACAATTAAATTATATTCTAAAACCATATATAGGGTTCATCGGTCTCATCAGCTAGAACCGATTGGCTAGCGTTGACGTTGAGAAGGGCCCGCTTCAAGGACTTAGGTAGTAGATGACTGATGGGTCTGCCTCCTTCCTATTTAAGAAGTATTAAGTGACCAGGGTTTTGGGTAGTAAAATGTTTAGATAAATATGAATATAGATATATCTATGTATATAATTATACCTTGAAGAAGGTTAGGTTAGGCATATCGTATGCGCACTCGGATTAGCCGTAAACAATAGACGTAAGATTTAAATGGAAATCAATCGACATAAGTTAATGGGATGGGTAAAGTATGTTATTTTCCAATCACTAGAATGTTGTTCTGATCCTCTCCTCATAACAAACCCTAGGTTAGATTTAAAAGGACTGGATATTGGAGCAAGACAGGAATGGTAGACGATGAAGTCTTCTTATTCATGCTTAGCACCGACAAGGCAATTAAATACCCAAGGAATGATATTTCGAGGTAGCAGCCTCAGTCAATATGTATGTTATATTATATTTTCAATCCCACTATGAGTTTGTGTTGATTGCACTCTGATATACTTGTGTTTATTACATTTTACCAAAACCAACGATCTGTACCCTTATGGAATTGGGTTTCGATTTAGTCGAAATTCGGACCCATTAAGGTGTGGGTTGTTAAATTTGATATAAAAGCATATGTTAGTCAATTATAGGAATTAGGATATGTTAAGAGAATGTGTTTGTATGTTTACCTATAATTATATATATAAATTATATGCCCAACTCTATAAATTCTAGCTATAGAAGTAGTTGCGACCGTATTCCAAAAGGATGGGCGAGGCGACTATGAGTTGAAAAAATAAATAGATTTAAAAAATTTCTCCTACCATGATTACCCCATAGGAAAGAGGTCATATTGTAAGGAGTGGACCAAGAAGAGCATGAGCATGAGATATAGAAGAATCTCGGAGGCTTGATGATACTTGACTCCTTTATTGGGTTTAGACTACCTTAAGATTTAGGATTTTGAGGGATTGCCGATTGAAGACTTACATCTTATCCATATTGATGGGAGACAAGAACCTATATGTTGCAAACATCTAGAAGTAAGGAATGATAGGAGTTGAACAAGATATGAAGGAGTGGAGCAAGGTCCTGTAAGAAGGTGTGCACCAATTACCATAAGGAGATAAGCTAGATTTTTGATGGAGACGAGTTAAGTGTGAACGGAATAGAGGAGAGTCCAAAAGGAATGGCAATTAAAGTTCATCTCTTAGTCCAACCCCATGTGAAAGAATTTGATAACTTTTTTTGGGAATTCCTTGAAATGTTTTGAATGGATTTTTCAAAGGACTTAGTAGGAAGTTGTTGTTTTGAAAAAGCAAGGAAATTTGGAAACTCATAATTTGAGAATTTTTTGAGTCAAAAGTTCTAATTTAGAGGTTTTGCTAAAATGGGTTTTTCATTTTTGAAATTCTTATTTTAAAATTGACCGAGTCAAAAGTTTGGATTTAAAGATTTTTGATAAAGGGATATTTCGTTTTTGAAATAAAAGCAAAGTAGTGCATAGGTTGGGTTGATAATTTTTCCTATTTTGTAAATTTGGAATTTCCATTTTAAAATTCTTTTCAAGGGATAGCTAAATGAAAATTGTACTTGATGCAAATAGGGTATAGAATGGTAAGAACGCCTGACAATCTAGATATAAATAGTATTAGGAATATATATATATATATTAAAATAGGATTAATAATACAGTTAGAAATAATTTAATAGAAAAATAATAGGAATTTGATAGGAAGAATGGAAAAATTTTGTGGATATGTAGTAATTGCACATATACTTTAGATAGATGTTGCAATTACGCATATCTTTCAAAAGTTCCCCTCTTATGCTATGAAAATCTCCATCAGAGGTGGAATCGGAGATAACATGAGTATAGAGAAATAATAGGATGAAAGTTATTCTTGTCTACTACACTTTTCATATTTAAAGTTATAAAAGATGTTTTTGAAAAAAATGGTTTGGTATGACAATTGAGTTTTTTTGTTTTGAGTTAAAAATCTTACTTTTAAAAGAAGTGAATCTCCGTTGTAGAATGTCCTTAAAAAGGTAAGATCGGTTAAAAAAGGGAAAAAATTTCATGGTTCCTTTTTAGAACCAAGTAATTTTTGAATTTGATAAAAAAAATTAAGTTTATATTTTTAAAGATAAAAGTTTTCAAGTACTTCATGATTGTGAAGTTTTAATTTTAAAAGAATAGTAAGAACCAAACTATGGAGTAGATAGTGATCACTATTTAGATAAGACGGGGTAAAGGTTTTAATCTATGGATAAAATAGCTACAAATGCTTGTAGGGTAGCAATTGGAAATCCCCGTCGAATTTAAGGAATATTGGTATGAACCTAGGAATATTTTATTGGGAATGTATGGAAGTCGTAAGAAGGACCTCAAAGGAATAGGGAATGGTACGAAAGTACAATTTTGCGAGTTTCATGGTATACTTGCATGAAGGTTCAAGGATATAAAGAAAGTAAATACCAAAATTTGAGGATACTGTCAAGAGATTTTGATTAGGAGAAGTTAGTGATATGATTGGAGAAGAAAATAATAAGATGACACAACACATAAGGATGTTGATTGACACAAGGATTGATGAAGGTAAGATATTCGTAGGAGTTATTCCACCAAGTCAATTTTCCGTTGAGCTATTCCAATTGTGTGTAACTTATATTGCTTACCCACTGTGGCGTGAGAGTGCACAATTTATCCAATAATTGGATATAATAATTGAAGTAATGGATGGATCGCATTTATTAGAAGCCAAGAAGGAGAGTTAAGGAAGATGGGTGAAAGTTGAATGACATATTTGGAATGACCATTTTAATTTAGCAAAGACTGTTAGGGCCACAACATCATTAACCCCAGTTGATGATGAAGTGCAGCTGCCAACAATTTCCTTTTAGGGTTTATATATGTAATCGCTAGTTGTCTCCCTTCAAATTTAGGAAAATCGTATGATATGATATGAGACATATTCCTATTTTATCACTGTGTTGATTTAATGGATGGGATGGGACCACTATATATGTATGTATATGTATGTATATATATTGAGAAACATTGTAAATAAGGAAATCTCATAAGGACACTTAACTAGCAATCAAATGTAGGTAAGATTGGAAGTTTATAAAATATTAGGAAATTAAGTTAGCAACTAGAAATTAAAAATACTTAGATCCCAAAACTTTATAAGTTTGAGAAAAATAAATTTTAGCAAGTGGGGGAAAGGGAAACGTTATTGCAGAATCACGGGTCACTATCCCTATGCTTGTAAAGCTAAAATTTATAAATATGCTTGTAAGTAGATTTTGTTTCAGAGTAAGAAGAAAAGGTTCCCCAAATCTAGGATCAACTGCACAGTATAGGGTCAATTATATGCATTAACTCATTGAATGAGTCTCGATTTTGTTAAGATGTGGCTTGATTTGTTTTTAAGGATAAAGCGACAAATGTTTGAAAAAAAATTTATGTTCAAAAGCTTTGAATTTTTTTATTTAAATGCTTTTAAAAAGTTAGTTTTGAAGTATTTGAAAATCATGAAATGATGGTGGTATAGTTAGAAGTGACATGAAATATTTTCGAAAGGGGATTTGGGAATTTAATGATCATTTGATAAATAGTTTGGAAATGTTTGAAGTAATTTTAAAAGTGGTGGAATGTTTTAGAAAACAAAACGGTGCATAAATTTTGTATAAAGTAATTTCAAGTAACTTGGAAAAGTTGGTGTGAGTTTTGAAAAGTTGACTTCAAACGTTTTTGGAAGATATTGTTCGAGTGCTTTCAAAAAAATGTTATATAAATGCTTTTGGGAATTCGATTCTTTAAACTGTTTTGCAAGTTGGAATTCTTTTGGAGATTTTGTTTAAAAGTTTTCTTTTGAAATGAGAAAATTTCTAATTTTCAAATGCCACATACTAGCGTAAGGAACACCGTTGTGTTAGTAAGTATGAATTTTACCGTCCGACTAGGGTGACAGTGTACTAAACATAGATAATAACAGGGGAAAATACTGTTTTAGCTTTGAAATTTCTATTTCCATACCTTGTTTATAGTGAAACAAAAAATTGGGCTGAGGATAGTTACGCTTTAACATCCAAAAATAAACCTCCTTATGTAAATTGTACTTGGCAAAGTTAAAAAAGAATTGGGGGCGGAAGAGAAGGTTCCAAGTTACAACGGAATAAGTATCCAAAAGAAGGATGGAATTGTAAAAGTTTCCATCTAAGTTGCTTTTCCGACATAGGAGTATAGACTTAGAAATTGAATTTTCAAAATTTTTGGATGTTAAAAATTATGTTCTAGGTTTTGGATGGTAGAGATTGGATGCAAAATTGGTTGAACCATACTCCTACTCGCGGAAGTGTGGAAATCATTGTGTGAAAAATGATTTTTGAAAACTTGCATGCATATAGAACTGTCAGTATATCTAGGTTGTTTGCATCATATTTTCACAATATTTTTAAAAGAATGCATTCATATAGAAGGGGCTGATTTAGAGTCATTATGCGTACAAGTTTTATATGTTGTGGGACACCATGCTCTTTACATGTTTGAGTGTAAAATTGGATGTACACTAATTGGTTGGTTAACTTAGATTGGTTGCACGCTATGTTATATGATTCAATACTTGGGGAATTTCGGGGACAAAATTCTTTTAGGAGGGCTCTAACACTCCGTAAAATTAACGATAATTAATAAGGCTCCAAAATTGGAATTTGAGCAAACATTGGAATTTTGTCACAAAACTTGCACCATTGCGTTTGTGACGATTTTCTAAGTAAGTTTCATATTTGGAGTTTTGCGATCGGAGCTCAAAAGAAAAAGTTATTAGCGTTTGAAGTTTTGGGAGTGAAATAATTAAAAAGGAAAAAGGAAATAAATTATAATAAATGCAGGCCCTATCCATCGACGCACTCCTTGGGCCGGTCAACCGCTTATAGGGGAGCGGTCGATCGGTCGTATAGTGGTGGCTAGGGTTTGAACCTTAGCCAATGGCTCAGATTTAATTATTTTAATCTAACTGTTATGATTGTTTTTGTGCTTATAAATAACTGTTTAACCTCTCACTTCTCTTCTCATATTTTCCAATCCAACCAGCGAATCTCTGCCATTTTCCCTTCTCCACTATTTCTAAAAATTATAAAATAATATATATATATATATATCAAAGAAGGGGAAAATAAAAGAGAAGAGAAGAAGCGAATCAATACTGTGGAAAAGGTAAATTTTAATCTATATTCCCCTTAACCTCCAATCAATTCCTAGATCTATAATTCTAAAAATATGTATACATCTTGTTATACATCTTCTTTTAGATTAGAATGGAAAAAGGAAGGATTGGATTCAGATTTGGGAGATTTGGAAAGCTTAAAATGTAAGTGTGAAATTATATAATTTATTTATAATATTGAGATTTATCTCGTTGAATTCTTGTTTAATTATTATATCTAAATAAGATCTGATGAATTGTAGGCTTACAATAAACGTGTAGGATTAGTGCCTACAAATTCAATAAAATAGGTAATTGGAATAGGAATAGTATGTACAACCTGATTTGAAAATTTGAAATCAGTCCCAAATATTCATTTTTAGAATGTTAGTAAAGTTGTAAAATTATTCTAGATCTATAATTAAGTTGTAAATTAGGTTGTAATTGGAATGTGAATTTCTATGTTTAGATTTATTTGTAGTGGGTTCCATGTAATTTCCATAAGTTATCTAATTCTATGTATAAAAGCGTGTCATTTGAATTAACATGGAATATACCAAAAAGGGAAAGAGAAGTGTAAGATATGGATACTCTTTACCATAGTTTACACTATCTATTTCAATAAAAGAAAAGAAATACTTCCTTGTAATTTCGAATGAAGCAAAGATCCCACTTTTTGTTAATTTATGGCAAATTATAATGGTATTCCTTTTTAGAAAGATAGCTCTGATAAATTAAAATGTGGAAAGGAATGTTCTAGTTTACAAATTAATAATTAGAAATAAAAATATATACACAAACGTATAAACAAGCTTAACGTTAAAAAATAGAAATATATAAATGGCATAGTTTAAGACTATATACGTATTAGTTAGTAA
Organism: Allium fistulosum; assembly: GCA_030737815.1. NCBI lineage: Eukaryota > Viridiplantae > Streptophyta > Magnoliopsida > Asparagales > Amaryllidaceae > Allium > Allium fistulosum. Next base: position 1,240,275,203 of record CM060903.1, on the reverse strand, counting down.
CAACGTAATAGTTAACGGACTAGGATTTATGGACGTTAATTACAAATTTAAAGGAAAATAAATTTGTGATTAATAAAGGGTTAAAAGGGAATTCAATGGGGACTGATTAGGGAAATTAATATGGCATTTATGGGAAAATGAATAGGCATAATAGGTTGATTTTGAAACTAGTAAATAAATGTCATTAGAAAATTTAATATGGCAATTATGGGAAAATGATTAGCCATAATAGGTAGATTTTGAAACGGGTAAATATATTAAAGGAATCAAATGAGGATTACTTAAAGATTGTCCAATTTTGACATTAATGACCAATTATTACGGGCAATAGACATTTATTACACATTACAAGGAAACCAGAGCCTAAACGTATAAATTAGGAATAATAGTGTAACGACCCGATATTTTCAACCATTCGCATCCACTATAAGTGTATAGGTAGACACTCATGCCGGAGTTGAATTGCTCAAAATACCGCGTTGTAAATAAAATTTGGCAAATCTCAGAGTATACAGTAAATAAATATAATCACAGATCACAGACACAGAGTAAAATAATGCAGCGGAAGTAAAAGAAATAGTAGTTCATGAAGCTACTATGAAAATATATCAGAGTTACATAAGATACAACATAAGAAATAAAGTACAGCAGAAGTCTCAATACAATAACCAAGTACAAGCTGAATAGAACAACGGAACCGAAGTTGATAGAACAAGACTAGCAGATAATCTCCAGCGATTCAAATCTCCAGAAGGTGGAAATCCAAATCTGTGAATACTCAGGCTGACCCGAGCGTAAAGCAAAACACAAAACACTCGAGTCAGGACAATATATACTTATATAATGTAAACCAACTCAAGTGAACTGTAATAAAGGTACAAGTAACTTAGAAGATGCTTGGGACCGCCCATCCTCTAAGGATCCGTTAAAATATCTACTATGTAGTAATATTCGCTATTATAATAATGTCTAATAAGTAAAGTATAATCATATAGAAAATAGCGTTAAGGGGATGGAGAACCTTAACGCGGTCGGATCTTAAAATCATAATCGTAGTAAAGCTCGATATGGTAGGTGACACGGCACAACTAGGCAATGCCAGGGTAGATATACCAATTACGCACACGGACTGATGGATACGCATAGCAGCCACTACCGTTCCACCTCGAACAACACTCCCAAATCGGAGGATGGCCATCTAATCAATCACAAGTAAGAGTATAATATCGAAGAAATGTGTCCGAGAAGAGGTGCTACCTCACTGGTCCGAGATCGCTCCTGTTTTAGCCACCTTATGCCAACTCATGGGAGTTGGGTCCACGTAACATACCTTAAGAACGTCGCCACCATCCTACTTCATTCTGGAATCTCCACCGCGTACACGGTTGTCAAAGTGGTTTTCGGTATCGACAGAGAGTATGTCCATATCCGATCCCGGTCTCTTTGCCAACCAATCGTTATTATAACCCGTGGTTATAACTTTTAAAAATAGTTTATGTTTCAAATCAAAATACATCCTTTAAACCATTTCAAAATCATATCATTTATTTCAAACTAATACATACTTTCAAACCCAAAACATATCTATTCAAAACCAATTCAAAACTATATCATTTCCATTTCAAAACCAATTCAATAACATATCATTTCAATAAAACCCAAATTTCAAAATCACTGAATATTTCCTTTAATTTATTAAACTTGAAATCTTCCTTTAAATTATCATAGCATTTTGGTAATGTAACCTTAAGGAATCATAGCATTTTTGGAATGTAATACTTCCCAATTTAACATTTTATATAATCAAAGTATTTATATACTTACAAATTTTTAACATGGTCATTTTATCATAGCCTTATAGTTAAATAAACTTTGTTGCTGTAATATCCAATTTAATGCTGAAATTCTTATGTTAAGTTAAGAGTACCTTATTAACTTACATTATCATTACAATAAAGAAACTTTATTATTTTAGTCATTAAAATATGTCATTTACATTAATTAAAACTTACATATTAAATGTACTCTTTAACTTACATTCCTATTACAGTAAAGAGCATTTATCATTTAATCAATATTACACTAATTAAACTTACATTATCGAATGTACGTTTTAATTTACGTTTTATTACAAAAGGGGCATTTATTATTTTAAATAAATATTACACAAATTAAGACTTACATGTTTCTTTCATTAATTAAGACTTTACATGTTTCTTTCAGTAGGTAAAACTTTACATATTTCTTTCATTAATTAGAACTTTACACGTTTCTTTCATAAATTAAACTTTACATATTTCTTTCATTAATTAGAACTTTACACATTTCTTTCATAAATTAAACTTTACATATTTCTTTCATTAATTAGAACTTTACACGTTTCTTTCACAATAAATTTCTTATAATTAAATCCAATTTTCAACAATTTACTTAATAAGTTTAAGTGTAAAAGTTCCAATTCTTCACATTTCAACAAATAGACTTAACACTTCAAATTTAAATTACCATTTCACAATTTAACAAAATTTCCAATTTTATTTAATTAACTTAAACCTTTAATTAAAACCAAATTTCACATTTCCTAGTCAAGTTATATTTTAAAAGATCACTTTTAAACATTCATTTATTTAACCACTTAAATTCATAGAAAAATCAATAATACTTAATAATCACTTAAATTCAAATTTAATCAAATTATCATATTTACCATTTCCAAATAAAATTTAATATCCATTTTATTTATATAACTTAAATATCATTTTTAACCAAAATTCCAAATTTCCAACTTAAGTTATATTTCAAAAATCCAGTTAAACCATTCATTAATTACATTTTTAACACATAGAAAAATCATAATTTCTTTAATTCAAAATATTTCAAAATCTGTTTAAATCAAATTTCATAAATTTATATGTTTAAAATACTTAAAAATATTCAAAACACTTTATAAAATAACCACGGGCCTGTATATAATTTTCTAACCTAGGTCAAGTGATACGGATATGTATCATTTCAATCCGAAGTTAAAAAAGAAAAATCTGGGTTCTATCATTTCAAACCCGCAATCCCAAGTTAAAATAATTTAAATAAAAATCATTCAGGCCTATCATTCAGCCCATAACGATTTTTCCCTATTCTAAAGTCCGTTCGGGTATGTATCATTTCAACCCATAGTGATTCTAATCTACAGGGAACTTGCAATGGTGATAACAGATATAAATAACAGAATAACATTAAATAATAGTAACATATGATATAATAAGTGTAATAACAGGTGTGAACATCATATGATAATAATATAAACATATATAACATGATGATATACATTACAGATTCAAATGGTGTCGGTTTATCAGTTATATAGGTACATATTGTCTGGTGAGAATAACTCACCTTTTTACGCTGGAGTTTGCAAAACAAAATACACAGATAAATTCCAGAAAGCACAATAGCACGATTTGATTTGAGTGGAGAGATCCAAGATATAAACCTTGTATACAAAAATAAAGCAAAGTACATTATAAATATATTTGCAATACCAAAGATAAAATTGAAACAAATGGAAACTAGGCTAGACAAATAACATCACCTAGCTTTAAATCAATGTTTGCTTGATCTTGCCTCAACTTGTGCTCAACCATACATGCTTATGGTTAGGCCATGATGTTTTCATGTGGAAATAGATCAGGTTTGGACTGAAATATATGGTTAGGCTTGAGAAGAGGAAGGGGCTTGGAGTTACAATTGGAAGGAGGTTAAAAGGCAAGGCTAACAATGGAGTTTGGATGCATCTAGGCTCGACCAAAGGGGTCTATGGGCTCGTCTATGGCTCACTATAGGTCAGGTCAGATCTGAAACAAGGCTATTGGTGATGGCACTTGCTGGTGGTGGAGGCTATAGGGGTGGCCGAAGTCAACTATGAAGGTGGCGGTGGAGTTTTGGTAGGCTATGAATTGTTTTGTGGAGTTCTTGTGCAAATTTGAGGTGGTGGCTTCATCTAATGGTCAAGGCCAGATCTGGTCTGAAGGGTAGGTGTTTGGCAGGGGATGATGAAGAGGAGGAGATGATGGTGGTTGCGGGAGAAGATGGTGGTGGTTGTGGCCAAGCAAAGTTGAAGAGAGATCTAGGAAAAAATTGAAAAATAAGAGGGAAAAGTAGAAAGAAGAAGACATTAACTTGAAATTTTTTTCTCAATTCTTTTCAGATCTAAAATGGCCGAAAATTTGTGATGAAGCAAGATGTTTTCATGTGAAAAAGAAATAAAAACTCATGGCCAACAATAAAGTAATGAACGGCTAAAGAAATGAAAAGTCTAGAAAGTGAAAAGTCAAGTTTTTTTAAGGCTTAAGTCTCTTCAAATTTCCTTTTCTCTAATTCAAATAAAACAAAATAAAATTTCAGTAAATGAATTTAAAAACTGAAACAAAGTAAAAATAGAATAAAAATAAATAATCAAATTTAAAGAAAATGGAAAAGAATATAAGAAATTGCTTAAAAATTGAAAATAGGGTCCAGAAATTTCAAATAAATCACCATTGTCTTTGGAAAATTATCTACTTCATTTTAAAAATATTCTAAAGCAAAATTTTGAAATAAAATAATTCATTTATCATTTCTAAAGTGAAATAAATAATTAAATTTTGAGAAAATAGAAAAAGAATAAAGAAAATGTTTAAAAATTGGAAATAGGACATGAAAATTACAAATAAACATCACTAGTTTTACAAAAATTTTATTTCACTTTAAAAGAAATAAAAGTCCAATAAATAAAATAAAATGAGAAACAAAATAAAGTGGGAAGAGAATAAATAAGTTCTTAAGAAAAATATAAAGATAAATAAAGAATTACTTTAGTTAATTGAAGCTGGAAATTAAAAATTGTAAACAAATATACAACCGATACTGGAAAATGTCAATTACACTTTAAAATGTTTTAAAACCAAAATATGTTCATAACATGTTATTTTACCCATATAAATATAACTTATAACATTACATGACCAAATAAAATATTATTTATATAATTTATATGATTTAAAATAAATAATATTGCAAAATAAACAGTTTATACACAAAATTGAAAATTACATAACTTCTACAATATAAGTCCGTTTTCAACGAAACGAAAAGCAGTATTCATGGAATTAAATCTACTTTCATAATAAAAGATAAAATTTAAGAATTTGAAATATTTAAATTTAAAGTTCAAAAGTCAAAGTTTGACCAGTTTGAACAGAAATTCACTTTTCAGTGAAATATCCAATTTATACTAGTTTGAAACAAAAATTCACTTAATAATCAACATTTATATTTTTAAAATGAAATGTTTGAAATATAAAAAGTTTAACATAATTTAAAAATAAAAATAAAGTCAAAATTAAAATATATGCAAAGTCTAGGGTTGTTACACTCTCCCCCACTCAAAACTTTTCGTCCCCGAAAAGGAACGAGGTACGGGAAAGCACAGAAAAAGATAGAATGAATAGAATTAAGACAAGATGATAAGAAAATTGGAATTACACCTGATAACTATTGTTATAGGTAAGTTTAACAAGATGGAGGTGATCAAATCAAGAATATAAGCATGAAAAAAAATCCTCTAGAGTCAGAATCTCCCTTTCACTTGACCGACGGTCTATGAATGGAAAACAGTGTTCAGATCCGGATGAGTAACAAAGATTATCAAAGATTACAGAAAGATTTCTAAACAGAAAGATTATAGAAAGATGCTTATACCAGCCTGTAGCAAGATGAGGGAAAATAAGGACAACCAAAAGATGGTTTGAAAAACAAAATAAGATAATAATTTGAAACCATAATGCTTTGAAATCATAACAATTTAGGGATGTTTATCATTTGGAAATCACACTACTAAAATCATAACACTTGGAAATGTTATTCTAAAAAAAACATAATACTTAGAAAATCATAACTCCTTTTAAAAAATAATCTTCATTTAAACCATTTTAATTCAAGGTCAAATAATATTCATTTTAAAGTTGTAACATTTCTAAGTTCATTCAATTATAAAAATTTCCAAAACATTGTCTTTTCAAAATAGTAGCACTTATAAAATGCTACAGTAGATATATTAGTATTTCAAATCAGTTTTATTCCAGAAATATTCATTTGGATATCATTTAACTTATGACTTATTAAAACAAACTTTTATGAATGGAATATCCAAATTAAACTATACTTCATTTATTAAGTTAAAAGTTCACTATTTTAGTTAGCTCTTAATTTAACACATAACCTAACACTTTATTTAAAATACCCATTTCACAAATAGATATTCCTTTAATAAGTTACACTTAAAATTCCATTTGAAAACCAAATTCTCAATTATCAAGTTTTAGTGATGTTAAAATACATTTTAACTATTTAAATCATAATTATTCATTTTTCAAAACATATCTATTTCATAAATAAAATATTTATCATAGCAAATATAACAATCAAATTTCTTTACACATTTATTCATTTAGACATCAATTAAACTATGATTTCAAGTTAAATAAACTTTATTACAAAATGTCCAATTCAAATGTTTTTTATTTTATCTATTCAAAGATACTTATTATACAACATATTCATTTCAGGAAATAACCTTTATTAAAATTCCTAGGTTAGACTTAAGGTTCCATATAAAATCAAATTTGATTATTAAGTTATTTAAATAAAATCTCTTTAAATTCCTTTTTCACTATTTTCCTCTGTTAATATTTTATAACTAAAATTTAAGTGTATAAAATTTATTATAACCACTCAAAATTTATTTATAAAATACTTTTTATATTGTATATTATCCAATTACATTGTTAACTTCTAAAAAAATTTAAGGTAAGTTATATTTGAATGCAATTGTATTATACAAATAAAACTTTCCAATTCAATTATCTCAAGTTTGAATCATTATCCAAATTTTTGATTTTTTTCTTTTTATAATTGAAATTATTCTTTAAGAAAAAAATGTAAGAATTAAATTTCCGATTTCCTTCAAACCGGTTAGAGATAAATAAATATATGTACATAAAATGTCAAATCAATTTTAAATCATATACCTATATATAATATAAATCAAATCATATTTTAGAAATTCAAACCAATTAAATTCTCAAAGCAACACTGTAGCAAGCCTACAGAGCGGTCTCTTCACTTCGAAACTCTAAAATGAACGTCGATGATGCTGCAGTCATCACCGAAATTATTTTCCAGCGACAAAGAGAAGAACACTAATTTTTTAAACTTAAAACTCCTTTAGAAACAAATTTCTACTTGGAAATACTTTAAATAATATATCCTTTTAAAACTTTTAACATAAGGTTTGAATCCATCGAAAATTAAATTCTTAAATTTCTTGTTTTAAATTCATTTCAGTTCCCAAATAAATTTATAAACAACTATTTATAAATTCATTTGTAGAATAATAAATGATAAATCAAGTATTATCACTTCAAATTATCAATTTAAATCAATTTATTAAGTTCCATAAATTATATATCAAAATTTATTTCATTAACCAATTTTTTTTTATAATATTGTGTCAGTTTGTTCTGTCAAAGTGTTTTAGAAATCCTATCGATAGTGTTGATCAGACGAATCGATCGGAAACCCAAATCAACATCAACAACTCAAACAACACCATATATAAAAAAAACATAGATTTACAAGTACAATTCAAAATGTTTGGAGATAGTTTAGAAACAAAAGACAAGATGGTTAAACAGAGTAGAGAGATGGGTAAGCTTAGATAAATCGCGGACAACCTTAACCGGGTCAACCGTGACTTAAAGAATAAGATCGATGTGGATTTTTCTGGGATAAATCTACGTTCGATCTCAAGAGATAGAGTTTGGAATAATAAAAGATATTAGCATCTAAACCAAGGATAAATAAAAATCTCTGGTGAATCGATGCTGACTGTAAAGGATTTTCACCCTTTTACAAGAAAATTAGAATATTGGCGAGACCGCCAATTCACTATAAAGATCATTCGAAGTGGAGTCATGGGATACTCTAGAATCAAAAGATGACGAATAGTGAGGGACACGAATGAATTTTGGAACCGCAGGAAACGTTCCAAAATTCAAAGGAAATCGAATCAAAAGGAAGAGATTCAAACTCGAATGAAAGTGATTCTGTAAATAAATTTACCATACATTCTAAGTTTTGCCTCAAAGCCAAAGCTCTGATACCAACTGTAACGACCCAATATTTTCAACCATTCGCATCCACTATAAGTGTATAGGTAGACACTCATGCCGGAGTTGAATTGCTCAAAATACCGCGTTGTAAATAAAATTTGGCAAATCTCAGAGTATACAGTAAATAAATATAATCACAGATCACAGACACAGAGTAAAATAATGCAGCGGAAGTAAAAGAAATAGTAGTTCATGAAGCTACTATGAAAATATATCAGAGTTACATAAGATACAACATAAGAAATAAAGTACAGCAGAAGTCTCAATACAATAACCAAGTACAGGCTGAATAGAACAACGGAACCGAAGTTGATAGAACAAGACTAGCAGATAATCTCCAGCGATTCAAATCTCCAGAAGGTGGAAATCCAAATCTGTGAATACTCAGGCTGACCCGAGCGTAAAGCAAAACACAAAACACTCGAGTCAGGACAATATATACTTATATAATGTAAACCAACTCAAGTGAACTGTAATAAAGGTACAAGTAACTTAGAAGATGCTTGGGACCGCCCATCCTCTAAGGATCCGTTAAAATATCTACTATGTAGTAATATTCGCTATTATAATAATGTCTAATAAGTAAAGTATAATCATATAGAAAATAGCGTTAAGGGGATGGAGAACCTTAACGCGGTCGGATCTTAAAATCATAATCGTAGTAAAGCTCGATATGGTAGGTGACACGGCACAACTAGGCAATGCCAGGGTAGATATACCAATTACGCACACGGACTGATGGATACGCATAGCATCCACTACCGTTCCACCTCGAACAACACTCCCAAATCGGAGGATGGCCATCTAATCAATCACAAGTAAGAGTATAATATCGAAGAAATGTGTCCGAGAAGAGGTGCTACCTCACTGGTCCGAGATCGCTCCTGTTTTAGCCACCTTATGCCAACTCATGGGAGTTGGGTCCACGTAACATACCTTAAGAACGTCGCCACCATCCTACTTCATTCTGGAATCTCCACCGCGTACACGGTTGTCAAAGTGGTTTTCGGTATCGACAGAGAGTATGTCCATATCCGATCCCGGTCTCTTTGCCAACCAATCGTTATTATAACCCGTGGTTATAACTTTTAAAAATAGTTTATGTTTCAAATCAAAATACATCCTTTAAACCATTTCAAAATCATATCATTTATTTCAAACTAATACATACTTTCAAACCCAAAACATATCTATTCAAAACCAATTCAAAAATATATCATTTCCATTTCAAAACCAATTCAATAACATATCATTTCAATAAAACCCAAATTTCAAAATCACTGAATATTTCCTTTAATTTATTAAACTTGAAATCTTCCTTTAAATTATCATAGCATTTTGGTAATGTAACCTTAAGGAATCATAGCATTTTTGGAATGTAATACTTCCCAATTTAACATTTTATATAATCAAAGTATTTATATACTTACAAATTTTTAACATGGTCATTTTATCATAGCCTTATAGTTAAATAAACTTTGTTGCTGTAATATCCAATTTAATGCTGAAATTCTTATGTTAAGTTAAGAGTACCTTATTAACTTACATTATCATTACAATAAAGAAACTTTATTATTTTAGTCATTAAAATATGTCATTTACATTAATTAAAACTTACATATTAAATGTACTTTTTAACTTACATTCCTATTACAGTAAAGAGCATTTATCATTTAATCAATATTACACTAATTAAACTTACATTATCGAATGTACGTTTTAATTTACGTTTTATTACAAAAGGGGCATTTATTATTTTAAATAAATATTACACAAATTAAGACTTACATGTTTCTTTCATTAATTAAGACTTTACATGTTTCTTTCAGTAGGTAAAACTTTACATATTTCTTTCATTAATTAGAACTTTACACGTTTCTTTCATAAATTAAACTTTACATATTTCTTTCATTAATTAGAACTTTACACATTTCTTTCATAAATTAAACTTTACATATTTCTTTCATTAATTAGAACTTTACACGTTTCTTTCACAATAAATTTCTTATAATTAAATCCAATTTTCAACAATTTACTTAATAAGTTTAAGTGTAAAAGTTCCAATTCTTCACATTTCAACAAATAGACTTAACACTTCAAATTTAAATTACCATTTCACAATTTAACAAAATTTCCAATTTTATTTAATTAACTTAAACCTTTAATTAAAACCAAATTTCACATTTCCTAGTCAAGTTATATTTTAAAAGATCACTTTTAAACATTCATTTATTTAACCATTTAAATTCATAGAAAAATCAATAATACTTAATAATCACTTAAATTCAAATTTAATCAAATTATCATATTTACCATTTCCAAATAAAATTTAATATCCATTTTATTTATATAACTTAAATATCATTTTTAACCAAAATTCCAAATTTCCAACTTAAGTTATAGTTCAAAAATCTAGTTAAACCATTCATTAATTACATTTTTAACACATAGAAAAATCATAATTTCTTTAATTCAAAATATTTCAAAATCTGTTTAAATCAAATTTCATAAATTTATATTTTTAAAATACTTAAAAATATTCAAAACACTTTATAAAATAACCACGGGCCTGTATATAATTTTCTAACCTAGGTCAAGTGATACAGATATGTATCATTTCAATCCGCAGTTAAAAAAGAAAAATCTGGGTTCTATCATTTCAAACCCGCAATCCCAAGTTAAAATAATTTAAATAAAAATCATTCAGGCCTATCATTTCAGCCCATAACGATTTTTCCCTATTCTAAAGTCCATTCGGGTATGTATCATTTCAACCCATAGTGATTCTAATCTACAGGGAACTTGCAATGGTGATAACAGATATAAATAACAGAATAACATTAAATAATAGTAACATATGATATAATAAGTGTAATAACAGGTGTGAACATCATATGATAATAATATAGACATATATAACATGATGATATACATTACAGATTCAAATGGTGTCGGTTTATCAGTTATATAGGTACATATTGTCTGGTGAGAATAACTCACCTTTTTACGCTGGAGTTTGCAAAACAATATACACAGATAAATTCCAGAAAGCACAATAGCACGATTTGATTTGAGTGGAGAGATCCAAGATATAAACCTTGTATACAAAAATAAAGCAAAGTACATTATAAATATATTTGCAATACCAAAGATAAAATTGAAACAAATGGAAACTAGGCTAGACAAATAACATCACCTAGCTTTAAATCAATGTTTGCTTGATCTTGCCTCAACTTGTGCTCAACCATACATGCTTATGGTTAGGCCATGATGTTTTCATGTGGAAATAGATCAGGTTTGGACTGAAATATATGGTTAGGCTTGAGAAGAGGAAGGGTCTTGGAGTTACAATTGGAAGGAGGTTAAAAGGCAAGGCTAACAATGGAGTTTGGATGCATCTAGGCTCGACCAAAGGGGTCTATGGGCTCGTCTATGGCTCACTACAGGTCAGGTCAGATCTGAAACAAGGCTATTGGTGATGGCACTTGCTGGTGGTGGAGGCTATAGGGGGGCCGAAGTCAACTATGAAGGTGGCGGTGGAGTTTTGGTAGGCTATGAATTGTTTTGTGGAGTTATTGTGCAAATTTGAGGTGGTGGCTTCATCTAATGGTCAAGGCCAGATCTGGTCTGAAGGGTAGGTGTTTGGCAGGGGATGATGAAGAGGAGGAGATGATGGTGGTTGCGGGAGAAGATGGTGGTGGTTGTGGCCAAGCAAAGTTGAAGAGAGATCTAGGAAAAAATTGAAAAATAAGAGGGAAAAGTAGAAAGAAGAAGACATTAACTTGAAATTTTTTTCTCAATTCTTTTCAGATCTAAAATGGCCGAAAATTTGTGATGAAGCAAGATGTTTTCACGTGAAAAAGAAATAAAAACTCATGGCCAACAATAAAGTAATGAACGGCTAAAGAAATGAAAAGTCTAGAAAGTGAAAAGTCAAGTTTTTTTAAGGCTTAAGTCTCTTCAAATTTCCTTTTCTCTAATTCAAATAAAACAAAATAAAATTTCAGTAAATGAATTTAAAAACTGAAACAAAGTAAAAATAGAATAAAAATAAATAATCAAATTTAAAGAAAATGGAAAAGAATATAAGAAATTGCTTAAAAATTGAAAATAGGGTCCAGAAATTTCAAATAAATCACCATTGTCTTTGGAAAATTATCTACTTCATTTTAAAAATATTCTAAAGCAAAATTTTGAAATAAAATAATTCATTTATCATTTCTAAAGTGAAATAAATAATTAAATTTTGAGAAAATAGAAAAAGAATAAAGAAAATGTTTAAAAATTGGAAATAGGACATGAAAATTACAAATAAACATCACTAGTTTTACAAAAATTTTATTTCACTTTAAAACAAATAAAAGTCCAATAAATAAAATAAAATGAGAAACAAAATAAAGTGGGAAGAGAATAAATAAGTTCTTAAGAAAAATATAAAGATAAATAAAGAATTACTTTAGTTAATTGAAGCTGGAAATTAAAAATTGTAAACAAATATACAACTAATACTGGAAAATGTCAATTACACTTTAAAATGTTTTAAAACCAAAATATGTTCATAACATGTTATTTTACCCATATAAATATAACTTATAACATTACATGACCAAATAAAATATTATTTATATAATTTATATGATTTAAAATAAATAATATTGCAAAATAAATAGTTTATACACAAAATTGAAAATTACATAACTTCTACAATATAAGTCCGTTTTCAACGAAACGAAAAGCAGTATTCATGGAATTAAATCTACTTTCATAATAAAAGATAAAATTTAAGAATTTGAAATATTTAAATTTAAAGTTCAAAAGTCAAAGTTTGACCAGTTTGAACAGAAATTCACTTTTCAGTGAAATATCCAATTTATACTAGTTTGAAACAAAAATTCACTTAATAATCAACATTTATATTTTTAAAATGAAATGTTTGAAATATAAAAAGTTTAACATAATTTAAAAATAAAAATAAAGTCAAAATTAAAATATATGCAAAGTCTAGGGTTGTTACAAATAGCATAGCGAATAAGTAAGTATTAATACTATTAGTTATTATACGTAGAAACCAATTTAATTTTCATAGTAAGAAATTATATAGCGTAATTTTTATGTTTAGGACAAATGTGTATCAGTGGCTTAGCCCAACACTTAGGTATTGGGTGGTAGGATTGATTTAGTGGGTTAGAGTTGCATAACAGAAGTCTGCCATTTACCTAGAGGCTACCAACAGTTTGTATACTTACTTTTGATATGGGACATCTCCAACCAAAGGAGCCATGAGAAAGGGATATGCGCTGCGGTAGGAAGGGAAAAATATACCAAGGGTTCGTGTAATGACATGCCTTTTTGACCCCTGAATATCGACACTAATGTATCCATGGTATTCACATGCCGAGCACTCAAGTGCCGGAAAGATGAATTGTTAGGGTAAAATAAAAAGAAAACGAACAGGAAAGATGAGAACACAATATTCGAATCTCACAACAGAACGATAGTATATAATATTAGAGAAATAGTATATAGGGCTACTCCGATACAGAAATTTCGGAGTTACAAAACCAAAGTACTATCATCGGCTTGGACAGTTATAACAATCCGTCCTTACAAATGCTGATACATCAAGTAGTAATGCAGCGGAAATAGGAATATTACAGTAAATGAAACATCCAGCTCGTCTCCTTGAGCTCCAAAGAACATCAACAAAAAAATGCCTTTCTCAAACTACTCGAAAGTGCACATGAGGAATTTAGGAAAAGCAAAAGCACATGAGAAGTTAAAAAAATATGCGATCAACATATAACAGTACTTTTGAGACCGCATGGAATGCCATAACAGTTATCCCCTCAAAAGAACTACCATCTAATAAGTACATAAGGTGATATAATAGATAATGTATAGGGTGTAGAATATAAATATTATAACATAGCTGGAATGGTTACATTGGTTACATTCAACAGCAGAGGGTACAATCAAAATTGATAAGGGACGTTCGCATAATGGATTTTCCATTGGAGACATCCCTAGATAAACTGAGGCCAGCCTCTTGATAAGAGTCAAAAAGTACCTCCTAGCGTCGTATATCTCTAGATAAAATATATCATTAAGGTAAACACAACTAGCCTATGCACGAACAAGCGATCCAAAACTACATGGAACCAAGTGCCATCAACTCCCATTGGCCAAAAATTGATAAGTATCTCTAGATATGGAGTTGGTATACCCCGTTGTGGGTTAGCAAAAACCCCGGGCCATGCCTCCTACTATGTTTTTTTGTCATTTCCGATGTCGAGGTTACGTTTGGCATCTTTCACACGAGTCTTCATCACTAGAACAGAACATGAATCTCCAATTGGATTCCTACATCTCTAACAGATTTTGAAACCACATATGGATTCCAACATCTCGAAGAAATCCACTTCCAAGAGATAGAATACGTATCTCAGCCTTGAAGTGGATTTCGATAAGTAAAACACTTACCGAACCTGGCTCTCCTAGACTAAAGCGACGAATTTGGTCATTCAATAATAATGAGAGCGATCGCATATGGAAACCGAGTCTCGTATACTTATCATGTTTTCGAAATTTTCATTTTTCACTATCCCTGGATCAAGAGTGAAGCCGGTAGGTTAAAGCTCTATTGCTCATATCCCTACATGAACATCAGTCTTAATTATCACAGATTGACAAGCCTGCATCATTAGCTTTTATTGCTAAGTATACGACTAAATGCTTTCTATGAACGAGCAAACATACAAAGCATGATCATGTTACATAAAGCACGATTAAGTCACATAAGCGACTTCTAATCCCCTTTTTGTTTAATTAATCTTTTATTAATTAAAACCCCTTTTTATTAGTAAAACTTCTTTTATCCAATAAAACATCATTTATTAATTTTTACTATTCATTTGTACTCTTTTCAATACTTCAAAAAGTATTTATATACTTATCTTAAATAGTATGAGTATATTCACAAATCATTAACAAGGTTTATTACTTTAAACCTTTACTGTTTTTATATTTAAAAAAGTATTCATATACTTATCTCAGATGGTATAAGTGTATTCAGAAATCATTAACAAGATTTTTTTAACCTTTTTTCTATATTTTTTCCAAAAGATTCCATACTTATAATTTCCATTAAAATATCCATTTTAAAGATCTAAGTGCTTTCACTAATCTATTCGAAAGGTTTAAGATTAATGTTACTTAAACATTGTCACTATAAAACCAAAACCATTTCATACTTATACTTATCTTTAAAACATTCTTCTAAAGATCTATTTACATTCATAAATATAATAAAAAAGGGTTAAAGGCAAATGTAATAAACACATTGTCACAACAAACCCAAAACCATTCCATACTTGTATTATCTTTATAACATTCTTTTTGAAGATCTAAGTTAATAATAGGTTAAGTTCGATAGTCAACTAATCGATTACCTAGTAAAAACAATTGCTTATAAATATCAATGTTTGTGTTCTTAACTCGTTTTCGACATTTCAGCTTAACTATTCCTCGTTCAAGAGTGAAACCAGGTAAGTTAGAGCACTAGTTCCATCAAAGTCTTGCCTAGACACTTCATTCTTGAATCTCACAAATAGATAATTTTACTCGTCGACTTTTAGTGTTAAGTATAGTATTAATGATTCCATAAACAAGTAAAAAACAACATGTTTAACTTTTTTTCAAAATTCCCGACTTAACTATTCCTCATTCAAAAGGGAAGCCCAGTAGGTTAGAGCTTATTGCTCCGTCCATACTCGACATCAATCTTAACTCTCACAAATAGGTAAGCCTATTTCGTCGGCTATTAGCATTAAACAAAGTTAATTACCTTTTAAACAAGTACATAAACAACAAGGTTGACATGTTTCTGACATTCTAACTTAACTATTCCTCGTTCAAGAGGGAAGCCCGGTAGGTTAGAGCTCTATTACCCCGTCCCTACTCAACAGCAATCTTAACTCTCAAAAATAGAAAAGTCTACCACGTCGGCTTTTAGTGTTAAGCCTAATCAATTACCTTTTTCAAAACTTATATATACTTTAAAAATACTTGTAAATAGGTTTTAAATAGCTATGTAAAATATTACTTGAAAATAACTAATTTATAATTTAATCAAAAACATGTTTTATATTATAAAACCTCTTTACTTTAAAAACACATATATAATTATAATAAATTAAATTTAAACATCAAACCAACTTTAAGATACTTTAAAATGTGTTTGGAAACATCTCTAAGAAGATTAGAAAAAAATACAAAATTAAAATATCATTTTTAAACACTGAAAAACCATAAGCAACTTACTATATCATTTATAAATGCTGTTAAAAGTCCTCATTAAAGAACGCATTAAAAAGCACGATCTTTGCAACTAGTTTTAACCACTTTCACAAATGATTTAAGACTGGAAATTTTTATAATAAGTACTAACATTAGGATACTTAAAAACCATAGAAAGAAACCCCGAAATATATCTTCGCATTTATTTATAAAAACTCCTGAAAACAAGGGATTCGAAAGTGTTCTTATAACGACTATTCTCGCTTCAAACACTTTCAAACTTCAATTTAACACACAAGTTAAAAAAACCATTTAAACATCAATTCAAGGCCACGACACATGTTTAAGAGGTAATATAAGTGATGTTATACAATATAAAGTTATCATTTGCTATCAAAAGCAAGAGGGGTCCAGAGTTTATAACTTTACTTGGTCAATGTCACTTTAACTTTATACTTTACACAACATATATATACTTATAAGATAGTGATACCTCACTTAGATCCATGCCAAACCCAAGCAGAAAGCCACAAGAACAAAGAACCACCTCCTACCATCACCAAAAGCCTAAAGATCCAAATTTTACCGCTTTCAAACCAAGGTCACACCTCTCCTCCTCCTCTCATTGCTCACGGCCCCCTCCAAGATCCCCCTCTTCCTCTCACCTTATCCCATATGTTACTTGCTAATCATGCTTCCCATGATGTTTTAAGTCTATAGCCAAAGTTTTGGAAGAGATTGAAGATGATTTGGTTAAGACTTGAAAAGGTTATGAAGAATTAGTGGATTAGTGCTTAAGCACTTCCACCATATTTATTCTCATACTTCATTCCAAGCTTTTGTGAATTGATGATTTATTATATGTGGTATGCCTCTCCTTATATAGGTTTCAAATGGTATAGCATAAGCTTGTTCCCATCCCCTTTTATGTCATGTAAGGCTTACCTCCCATCACTTCTACTTTATCACTTCTTAAGAGTTAAGACTTTCCATTTAAGCTCATTTTCGAAATATCTTCCATCACATCATGTATGACATCATTACATTTATTTAGCCATAAATATGAAAATATTTTTAGTTTCTAATTATCTCCATAATGATCAACTAGACATGCACAAAAAGTTTGAACAACTTTCGTTGGAAAAAAAGATATATCGATAAAATGATTTTTGGTCACATTATCGATATTTTTTCAAAGTATTTATTTTTGTAAACATTTTTCCAAATAAGTTTACCATTAGTAAGTATGATTTAAAATTGAGTTAAAAAGCTTATTAAATCAATTTAAATTAAAGATCCTAATATTTAAATAATTCAGATATTTAAATACAAAGTGTTTGAAATTTCGGATCGTTACATTCTCCCCCACTTAGAATATTTCATCCTCGAAATTCCGACACGAGCAACAAAAGAAACAATCACATAACAATACTTAACATTATTCAAAATTTACTAGCAAACAAAACTCACGGTTTGTTCAAATTCAAAAATCCTCTTATCACACAAGGATAATAATAATCTACTAAGCGTACCTTACGCTTAACAACCTCAGGTTATTACTTAGTTGACAATGCATGCCATCTTATAAAAAATCAAAGATTCATCACCTAAACTCTCCATAAGCCAACAAAAAATATGTGCATATACTAAAACCCATACGATGCACATCGACCATCCGTACACAATATCAATCCTAATCACTTAATATATCCTATTACATATATTTAAACCATATATATTAATTTAAACCGTATAAATTTCAGTTTAAATCAATTTATATTCAATAATTGATTTTAAACTCAAGGTATTTCCATAAGTTAATCAAATTTCAATTTATTAATTCCTTCAAAACAAATTTATTTGTCTCATCTATTATTCAATTAACTTATTATTCTGTTCATCTCTATTAACATCTTTATAATGAAATTTAAGTGTATAATATTTATTATAACCACTCAAATTTTATTTATAAATTTCTTTATATTGTATATTATCCAATTACATTTTCAACTTCTGAATAATTTAGGTAAGTTGTATTAGAATGAAATTGGGTATTATACAAGTAAAATTTCCAATTTAAATATTCCCATTTAAATATTTATTTATGAATTTAAGAGTTAAATTTCCGATTTCAATTCAAACCATTTAGATATAAGTATATATACTATATATATCAAATCAAATCTATGATCATATACCAATATATATATTATAAATCAAGTCATACTTCGGAAATTCAAATCAAATTAATTTTCCAAAACAAAAATGTAGCAAAGCTACAAAATGGTCTCTCCACTTCGAAACTCGAAAATGAATGTCGATGATGCTGCAGTCATCACCGAAATTATTATCGAACGACAAAAGAGGAGAGTACTGATTTAGACTTTTAAAATTCTTTGAGATGATTTCTATTTGAAATTACTTTAAATAATATACACTTTAAAACCAAAGTTTGAAATCATCGAAAATTAAATTCTCAAATTCTTAATTTAAATTCATTTAAATTCCAAATCAATTTATAACCCATGTTTATAAATTCATTTGGAACAATAAATGATAATCAAATATTATCATTTCAAACAATTAATTTAATTAACATATTAAATTCCAGCAAATTTTACTTATATATATAATATAATAATACAAATTTATTTCATTTACCAAATAATATTGTGTTAGTTTGCTCTGTTCAAGTGTTTTGGAATTCCTGTCGATAGCGTTGATCAGACGAATCGATCGAAAACCCAAATCAACATTAACAACTCAAACAACACAATATACAAATATTTGATATTAAAACAAATACACTCCCTCACTTGATGATTCCAAAATGGATTCCAAAACAAGGATAGAGATCTTGATATAGAGGGGTCCTAACCAAAAGAATTCAACTAGAAGATAGGCTCGATAAGGAGATAAATAGATTTCAGAGAGAGAAAAGAATGAATAGACTTATATAAATCACGGGCAACCTTAACCGGGTCAACCGTGACTTCAAGAATAAGATCGAGGTAGAATTCTGGAGCAAATCGACATTCGATTGCCAGAGATAGAATTCGGGTAAGCAAGAGATAGCAGCATCTAAACCGGGGATATAGAATTCTCCGGTGAATCGATGCTGGTTGAAAGGAGTTTTCACTCTTTTACAAATCATATAGTGGAGCTATGGGATGCTACAGAATCAAGAAAAACCCGAATAGGAAGAAACAAAATGGATTTCAGAACGAATGGGAGAGTTCCAAAATTCAAAGGAAACTGAGTTAAAGAGAAAGGAATTTCAAGCTCGAACGAAAGCGATTCTATAATTAAATTTACTCTATATGCTGAGTTTTGCCTAAAACCAGATCTCCAATACCACATGTAACGACCTGAAATTTTCAACCATTCGCATCCATACATGTCGGATTTGAATTGCTCAAAATATCAAATTGTTAATTTAAATTCGGCAAAACTCAGCATATATAGTAAATAATATAATCACAGACACATAGTAACATAAAATAATGCAGCGGAAACAAAAGAATAGTAGTTCATGAAGCTACTGTATATATATAATAAAGTTAAACAAGATACAACAGAAGTCAAGAATACATAGATGTCTCAATACAATAGTCAAATACAAAAATCTGAATACATCACTGGAATCAACTGAATAACTGAAAGCTGGATAGATAGCTGGATCTCCAAGCGAAGCTCCAACTCCAAAGGTGAGTCTCGAATACTGTATCACTCAGTCTGACCCGAGCGTAAAGCAAAACACAAAACACTCGAGTCAGGATTAACATTCTTATATTAATAAATCCAACTCAAGTGAAATATCAACTGAAATACAAGTAACTTAAAGGATGTTTGGGATAACCATCCTCTAAGGATCCGTTAAACTATCTACTATGTAGTAATATACGCTATTATAATAATGTCTAATATAAAATAAACTTACTTTTAAATAGCGTTAAGGGTTACCCATATAGCCCTGAACACATAATAGTGCCAATAGTCTATACAGTACCTGCATACCTCGAGAGGCTACGAGAAGATACTCCATAGGTACGACACAAATAGAAACTCGTAGTAAAGCTCGATATGGTCGGTGACACGACACAACTAGGCAATGCCAGGGTAGATATACCAATTACGCATCCAGACTAGTGGAAACGCATAGCAGCCACTGTTTTCCCGCCTTTTGGCAAGGCCGTGACACCAAGAACTTGACTAGAAACCAATGACGGTTCGTCTTAAAGATCGATTATACACGAGCTCACTATGGATATCGATAAATTTTGTCCGAGTCCGGATCAAGCTACAATTGATATGACACGACAAGTGAAGCCATGAAAGTCAACGTTCCAAGTTTCAAGTCGATTCGACTTCGTATGTTCAAGTTATGATCGATGCGAGTTGAGGGAAATAATCTCATTTTCGTATCCATCATCGAACCCTGGTTCGAATCCAACGCTTTCGTATCGATCAGAGCGGCAGTGACCTCGCATTCATCCTAGGGCCTCAATTCGACTCGATCTCGTTCGAATCCATCAGTAAGCCTCGGTTCGACTCGTTCGATTTCGTATCCATCACCAGAACCCACTTCGTATCGATCGACTTCGTGTCCATCACCAGAGTCTACTTCGTATCCATCGACGAACCTTTGTTCGAGTACATCAGGAGAGCCACTGTTCGTATCCATTGAGTTGGAGCGCTTTCATCGATACGAACAAGCCAAACTCCATCGATTCGAACTACACCACTTTCATCGATACAAACAGAACGTGACCATCGATACGAAGTAAGGAACTTTCATCGATACGAACTGTGCATCCTTTATTGATGTGAACAAGGTAGTACCATCGATACGAGCGAGGCGAAGTTCAAGGACAACTCGGTCAACTTGGCATCGAAAGCGGAGCGATCCAAAATTCAAGCGCCACGTCAACTCACAGGCACGCGCAGCTATCGATTCGAACAAGATCAAGTCGATATGATCGAGTCGAACCAAACAGCCTGCCAAAAGTCTCCATTTCGCATCGATCATATCTCACGATCCACAAGTCCAAATGCTATGAAATTTTCACAGGAGCTTACGCACGTGCTAAAGAATCTCTACACCAAGTTTCGACTCCATTGGATGAAATATTGATCGATACGAAATCCGTTCGTATCGATCACGGATCGGGTCGAAACTTCATGGGCTTGGTCGCGCGGGCCTACTCACGTGCCAGAAGAAGTCTCCCGAGATCTGAGCGAAATATCAGCCACCTACACATATAAATAGAGCCCCAGGGCATACAGAGAAAGGATCTTTGAATTCTCAAAAGCCTAGACTCTGCCGGAATCAGTTCCATACTCCATTGCTATTGCTGCTAACGAATTTTACTGCTGTAATTCATTGCCATCTGTTGTAGCCTGTTGCAATCAATTGTAATCATCAAAGAAACATCAATAAAGCGATTAATTTCATAATGGACGTAGGCGATACGCCGAACCACTCTAAATTCCTGTGTTTCTGTGCGTTTTTATCATTTCCATATCTATTTTTGGAGTTTTTGTTAGATAATTCTCCTTTTCCATTTAATTTCTTCATTTTTATCTCTTTAAAAACTTCCGAAGAGTGTTGTGCCCAAATTTGGTACAAACAGCCACTACCGCCCACCTCGGAACACACTCCCAATCAAAAATCGAGGGGTGGCCACCAAATCAATCACAAAGTAATAGAATGGTATCGAAGAAATGCATCCGATCAGAGGTGCTACCTCATTGGCCCGAGAATCGCTCCTGTTTTAGCCACCTTATGCCAACTCACGGGAGTTGGGTCCACGTTCATACCTCAATAGGATCGTCGCCACCATCCTACTTCATTTTGGAATCTCCAGCGCGTACACAGTTGTTAAAGTGATTTTCGGTATCGACAGAGAGTATGCCCATATCCGATCCCGGTCTCTTTAACAACCAAATGTTATTATAACACCGCAGTCATTTCAAAATAGTTTATACTTCAAAACCAAAATATCATTTCCATTTCAAAAACCAAATGAATACGATATCATTTCACTTCAAATATATATCCATTTCCAAAAATCATATCACTTTAAAAGTTATAATACTTTCGAAACCAACAATTTGAAATAATAATACTTTGGAAATCATAATACTTTGAAATTCATAACTTTGGAAATCATAACACTTCAAAATCATAACACTTTCCTTCAAACAGTTTAGATATTAATAATAGTATATAAAATAAAATAGTTTAAAAAATAAAATAATTTATATAAAATAGTTATAAGTTAAAACAATTTATATTAAAATAATTTATATTGAAAATGATTTATATTAAAATAGTTTATATTAAAATAATTTATAAAGTAAAAATATAAATAGTTTTAGATATAGTTTTAAATTACTTTATATAAAATAGCTTCCTCAATTTAACAAATCGATTCAAATCAACTCGAATTCCAAAAATCCAAATTTAATCAAATCTAAATCATCAATTTCAATTCCAATTCAATTAAACATTTTCAAGTTATATCGATTTCAAATACCGATTTAAACCACAAATAAACCATTTTAATTTCAATATATTTCAAAGCTTCAAATATTTCACATTTCAAAACTAAATTCGAAAATTATATATATATATAAATATATATCAATTCACTTTTTTATTATTTAGTTTTGAAATATTTACTTAATTATTTCAATATCATTTGAATGAAAATTCAATATACAAAATATCCCATTTAAATTTATATAAGTTTGAAATATCCATTTAAGTCACCTTTAATCAAATTTCAAGTTGTAAAACACTTCTTTAAAATTTCAAATTCAATAAATTTCAAATCAAACTTATTTAAGTATAATTCTTAAATAAATATAATTTCAAATCAATTTCAAATTTATCTTTACAACCCGAATCATTAAAAACTCTATATTCGAAAATATAAATTTTAAATAAATACTTAAACATATTATATATCAACTTTATTAAATCAACTTTAATAAATCTTTAAAAATCAATATTTATCAAAACCGTATATTTCTTTTCAAAACCATATATTTATTTTCAAAACCATAGAAATCATTTTCAAAATATTTATATATAGACCAACGGTGTATGTATATAATTTTCTACCCTATGGTCAAGTGATGCAGATATTTATCATTTCAATCCGCAATTTAAATATATACGGGTATATATCTTTTCAACCCGCAATCCCAAATTCAATTCTATGAAAATCGCTTGGTTTTATCATTTCAACCCATAATGATTTTCTCCTTTTCTACAAGATCGTTCGGGTATGTATCATTTCAACCCATAGTGAATTTCTATACTAACAAAGAACTTGCAGAGTGATAACAGATATGATAATAACATAACAGGCATATATCATCAATATAAATAACAGATAATGGTGTTAGATGTCACAGGTGAACAATTACAGATAATAGAATATATATAGCAATGTAAATAACTAACAACATCATATTTCAATTGTCGTTTCAATTGAAATCAAATTTAATAAATATAAGAACATTAATCGTGAGTGATTGCTCACCTTTCGAGGCTAGAGAGAATAGAGAAGTTGAGTTACGAATTCCAAGCAACGCTGGATGGACACGGTTTGATGAAGAAAACAGGCACAACGAGCAAAACTGATAATGAGAAAATCGATATGAGCAAATCAGAATCAATTTTGATAGAACGACAATATATATATATATATATATATATTTTACCATGAAATCAATATTTAATTTTAAAACAAATATTAAAATAACATATATAATTAAAATCATTGTTTTAATTAAGCACCTATATATAGTATAACATTAATAAACTCATTCTTTATATAACTGACAGACCACAATATATACGATCATATAGATTTATATATATGAACAACGAGTTATAGACTTATATAAATTTATATATACAACACACATGTATAAAATTTACATAAATATATATAATATAAATTTAAGTATATCTTCAACAACTTACATACATACTTTAAAACATAAAAACTGAATATAAACTTCATTATCATAGTTTATAAAAAACAAGTTAGCAGGCATATATAAGCTAATATAAGTAAAATTTATATAGACTACATATAACTAACACATTGATATATACTGTAAACACCAAAATATATATACTTTTATAACAGAAGCAGTCATTCAAGCTCCTTTAAAATAGAACGATGGAAAGAATCATATACATACACTATAACATTATTAATATAGCAACAATCTATATATATATATATAGAATATCTATTCGTATATTACTAAATAAAATTAATATATACTATATATATAAAAGCTGTAAACAAAGTTTATACTGCACCAATGACATATACATCTATACTGTAACTATATAACTTATACTCAGATCAGTTGATAAAATTTAACATATATAAGCTAACTTATCAGTATAATATATATAACTACTATTTAAACTTTATCATAGACTAATAATATATATAACTTATAACTTTAAAACAAAATCTTATACAACTTATACAGTGAAACAGTTAATACATACGAAAAGCTCATAACTGTATAACATATAATTTTTTATAGCTATTAAAACTTGTATAGTTTAATATGGTATATATATAACCAGACTTCCTAATATAACTTATATACTAAAACCATAACAGACTATTAAAAACTCATACAATAAAACCCAGGAGATCACACGTGTATATATAGCTAATATACAAATACAACCTTTATTTATAACACCTTTAAACACATATAAGCTTACAATCAGAATATATTTATCTTATAACAGATCATATGTAAAAAAAATATATCTACTTATATAACAAATCTAAAAACCACTTAGGAATACAGATATAGACTAACATAAAAGAATAATGCTTATTTAAAAAAAACAATATGACTTACAATATTATAGTATATTAATAACCCAACAGATCATAGTACCTCTCTTCGCTTGCTTTCGCTTATACCAAAACTACTCGGCTAAGTAGGGTTGGCGTAGTGGTGTTGTGGGTGGGATCTGAAGCATGGATGGGAGGCGGCTAAAGGGGAGACAGGTGGAGTGTGGAAATGAATGGGATTGGAGAAAATTTTCAAATGAGAGCACCAAGCTCCCTTCAGCTGTAGGGAAGTTCAAAAAAAATATATGTGAGCTATATTCCATACATTATAGCTTGTTGTGCTTGCTGTGCTCGAGGCTCTATGGGTGGACGAGGCTGACGAGTTGCTTCGTGCGAGGGCAGAGACCATGGGAAATCATGGGTAAAAGAAAAATGAGCAGAATGAGGAAAGTAGGAAATGGGAAGATAGAGTTCTGTCCATAAAAAAAGGAAGCGTGACAGCCTTAAACAATATATTTACTTTAATTTCAAAATTGAAAGGTCAGGGAGAAAAAAAATGTGAAACGACTCAGGTAAAATCAACCGGTTGGAATAATAAAAGTCTACAACAAAATTCTAGAAAATATGCAATATCTAATGACTGAATGGTCATAGAGAAACAAAAAAATGTACCGATACGGTTACCCATTTCGCGATTTCCACCGCGTACAGGTTCGAAAAACGAAAATGAATATACCATTGAGATCAGCACGTCGAGATGATCAAAACGGTACACAAATATCAGTGGTACGATCATCCTATCAAAAGTCGATAATCAGTACCGAAAATGCTGCTAAAACGCCGGAATTAAGATAAACGGAGCAATAGCAATCAAAATTTGGAGAAACGAAATATGACGTCTCACTCAGAAGATAGTTTACAAATTTATTGTGTAAAAATATTTAGGTTTGAAAACCAATTTTATTATCATCAAATATTAACTGATTTGAATTAAAATAAAATTACACAAAAAAATAAACTTCCATATTATCTGATGAAAATTTACCTGTTGCTATGTTTAGATAGACGTATTTCAAATATTAAAGTTTTATTTCAAAATTTTATTATTTAAAATTTCACAAATTTTCAAGTAGTTAAATAAATAAAGCCACTGAAATTTACGGGTCGTTACACTCTCCCCCACTCAAAACTTTTCGTCCCCGAAAAGGAAGGAGGTAGGAGAAATAAACAATCAGAAAAGAAAAAATAGATTTGAAATTCAAAATAAACAATAAATTTAAAACCATATAAATTTCAAATTAAACTAATTAAAATTCAACATTTTGGTTTAATCCATTTGAGTTCACTTAAGTTAAATCAATCCATCTATTTCTAAATTCATTATCTTATTTTCTAGTCATCCTAAATTAACAATTTCTAAATCATCAATTTGTATAATCATTTATTATACTCATATTTTATTCAACAAATTTAATTCTTTTATTCCAAATTATTATTAACTTTATTCCACTTAATATATCCTATTACATATATTTAAACCAAATAAATTAATTTAAACTGTATAAATTTCAGTTTAAATCAATTTATATTATATAATTGATTTTAAATTCAAGGTATTTTCATAAGTTAATCAAATTTCAATTTATTAATTCCTTCAAAACAAATTTATTTGTCTCATCTATTATTCAATTAACTTATTATTCTATTCATCTCTATTAACATCTTTATAATGAAATTTAAGTGTATAACATTTATTATAACCACTCAAATTTTATTTATAAATTTCTTTATATTGTATATTATCCAATTACATTTTCAACTTCTGAATAATTTAGGTAAGTTGTATTAGAATGAAATTGGGTATTATACAAGTAAAATTTTCCAATTTAACTATTCCAATTTAAATATTTATTTAAGAATTTAAGAGTTAAATTTCTGATTTCAATTCAAACCATTTAGATATAAGTATATATACTATATATATCAAATCAAATCTATGATCATATACCAATATATATATTATAAATCAAGTCATACTTCGGAAATTCAAATCAAATTAATTTTCCAAAACAAAAATGTAGCAAAGCTACAGAATGGTCTCTCCACTTCGAAACTCGAAAATGAATGTCGATGATGCTGCAGTCATCACCGAAATTATTTTCCAGCGACAAAAGAGAAGAGTACTGATTTAGACTTTTAAAATTCTTTGAGACAATTTCTATTTGAAATTACTTTAAATAATATACACTTTAAAACTTTAAAACCAAAGTTTGAAATCATCGAAAATTAAATTCTCAAATTCTTAATTTAGATTCATTTAAATTCCAAATCAATTTATAACCCATGTTTATAAATTCATTTGGAACAATAAATGATAATCAAATATTATCATTTCAAACAATTAATTTAATTAACCTATTAAATTCCAGCAAATTTTACTTATATATATATAATATAATAATACAAATTTATTTCATTTACCAAATAATATTGTGTTAGTTTGCTTTGTTCAAGTGTTTTGGAATTCCTGTCGATAGCGTTGATCAGATGAATCGATCGAAAACCCAAATCAACACTAACAACTCAAACAACACAATATACAAAATATTTGATATTAAAACAAATACACTCCCTCACTTGATGATTCCAAAATGGATTCCAAAACAAGGATAGAGATCTAGATATAGAGGGGTCCTAACCAAAAGAATTCAACTAGAAGATAGGCTCGATAAGGAGATAAATAGATTTCGGAGAGAGAAAAGAATGAATAGACTTATATAAATCACGGGAAACCTTAACCGGGTCAACCGTGACTTCAAGAATAAGATCGAGGTAGAATTCTGGAGCAAATCGACATTCAATCGCCAGAGATAGAATTCGGGTAAGCAAGAGATAGCAGCATCTAAACCGGGGATATAGAATTCTCCGGTGAATCGATGCTGGTTGAAAGGAGTTTTCACTCTTTTACAAATCATATAGTGGAGCTATGGGATGCTCCAGAATCAAGAAAAACCCGAATAAGAAGAAACAAAATGGATTTCAGAACGAATGGGAGAGTTCCAAAATTCAAAGGAAACCGAGTTAAAGAGAAAGGAATTTCAAGCTCGAACGAAAGCGATTCTGTAATTAAATTTACTCTATATGCTGAGTTTTGCCTAAAACCAGAGCTCTGATACCACATTAAACGACCTGAAATTTTCAACCATTCGCATCCATACATGTCGGATTTGAATTGCTCAAAATATCAGATTGTTAATTTAAATTCGGTAAAACTCAGCATATATAGTAAATGAAATAACCACAGAATCACAAACACAGAGTATTATAAAATAATGCCGCGGAAACAAAAGAATAGTAGTTCATGAAGCTACTATATATATAACAGAGTTAAACAAGATACAACAGAAGTCAAGAATACATAGATGTCTCAATACAATAGTCAGATACAAAAATCTGAATACATCACTAGAATCAACTGAATAACTAAAAGCTGGATAGATAGCTGGATCTCTAAGCGAAGCTCCAACTCCAAAGGTGAGTCTCGAATACTGTATCACTCAATCTGACCCGAGCGTAAAGAAAAACACAAAACACTCGAGTCAGGATTAATATTCTTATATTAATAAATCCAACTCAAGTGAAATATCAATACAAGTAACTTAAAGGATGTTTGGGATAACCATCCTCTAAGGATCCGTTAAACTATCTACTATGTAGTAATATATGTTATTATAATAATGTCTAATATAAAATAAACTTACTTTTAAATAGCGTTAAGGGTTACCCATATAGCCCTTAACACATAATAGTGCCAATAGTCTATACAGTACCTGCATATCTCGAGAGGCTATGAGAAGATACTCCATAGGTACGACACAAATAGAAACTCGTAGTAAAGCTCGATATGGTAGGTGACACGGCACAACTAGGCAATGCCAGGGTAGATATACCAATTATACATCCGGGCTGGTGGAAACGTATAGTAGCCACTACCGCCCACCTCGGAACACACTCCCAATCAAAAATCGAGGGGTGGCCACCAAATCAATCACAAAGTAATAGAATGGTATCGAAGTAATGCGTCCGATCAGAGGTGCTACCTCATTGGCCCGAGAATCGCTCCTGTTTTAGCCACCTTATGCCAACTCACGGGAGTTGGGTCCACGTTCATACCTCAATCGGATCGTCTCCACCATCCTACTTTATTCTGGAATCTCCACCGCGTACACAGTTGTTAAAGTGGTTTTCGGTATCGACAGATTGTATGCCCATATCCGATCCCGGTCTCTTTAACAACCAAACATTATTATAACACCGCGGTCATTTCAAAATAGATTATACTTCAAAACCAAATCAATACGATATCATTTCACTTCAAATATATATCCATTTCCAAAAATCATATCACTTTCAAAGTTATAATACTTTCGAAACCAACAATTTGAAATAATAATACTTTGGAAATCATAATACTTTGAAATTCATAACTTTGGAAATCATAATACTTTGAAATTCATAACTTTGGAAATCATAACACTTCGAAGTCATAACACTTTCCTTCAAACAGTTTAGATATTAATAATAGTATATAAAATAAAATAGTTTATAAAATAAAATAATTTATGTAAAATAGTTATAAGTTAAAACAATTTATATTAAAACAATTTATATTAAAATAATTTATATTGAAAAAGATTTATATTAAAATAGTTTATATTAAAATAATTTATAAAGTAAAAATATAAATAGTTTTAGATATATTTTAAAATTACTTTTATAAAATAGCTTCCTCAATTTCACAAATCGATTCAAATCAACTCGAATTCCAAAAATCCAAATTTAATCAAATCTAAATCATCAATTTCAATTCCAATTCAATTAAACATTTTCAAGTTATATCGATTTCAAATACCGATTTGAACCACAATTAAACCATTTCAATTTCAATATATTTCAAAGCTTCAAATATTCCATATTTCAAAACTAAATTTGAAAATTATATATATATATATATCAATTCACTTTTCTATTATTTAGTTTTGAAATATTTACTTAATTATTTCAATATCATTTGAATACAACTTCAATATACAAAATATCCCATTTAAATTTATATAAGTTTGAAATATCCATTTAAGTCACCTTTAATCAAATTTCAAGTTGTAAAACACTTCTTTAAAATTTCAAATTCAATAAATTTCAAATCAAACTTATTTAAGTATAATTCTTAAATAAATATAATTTCAAATCAATTTCAAATTTATCTTTACAACCCGAATCATTACAAACTCTATATTCGAAAATATAAATTTTAAATAAATACTTAAACATATTATATATCAATTTTATTAAATCAACTTTAATAAATATTTAAAAATCAATATTTATCAAAACCGTATATTTCTTTTCAAAACCATTGAAATCATTTTCAAAATATTTATATATAGACCAACGGTGTCAGTATATAATTTTCTACCATATGGTCAAGTGATACGGATATTTATCATTTCAATCCGCAATTTAAATATATACGGGTATATATCTTTTCAACCCACAATCCCAAATTCAATTCAATGAAAATCGCTTGGGTTTATCATTTCAACCCATAACGATTTTCTCCTATTCTACAAGATCGTTCGGGTATGTATCATTTCAACCCATAGTAAATTTCTATACTAACAGGTAACTTGCAGAGTGATAACAAATATGATAATAACATAACAGACATATATCATCAATATAAATAACAGATAATGATGTCAGATATCACAGGTGAACAGTTACAGATAATAGCATATATATAGCAATGTAAATAACTAATAGCAGCATATTTCAATTGTCGTTTCAATTGAAATCAAATTTAATAAATATAAGAACATTAATTGTGAGTGATTTCTCACCTTTCGAGTGTAGAGAGAATAGACAATGAAGTTGAGTTACGAATTCCAAGCAATGCTGGATGGACACGGTTTGATGAAGAAAACAGGCACGACGAGCAAAACTGATAATGAGAAAATCAGAATCTGTTTTGATAGAACGACAATATATATATATATATAACCATGAAATCAATATTTAGTTTTAAAACAAATATTAAAATAACATATATAATTAAATTCATTGTTTTAATTAAGCACCTATATATAGTGTAACATTAATAAACTCATTCTTTATATAACTGACAGACCACAATATATACGATCATATAGATTTATATATATGAACAATGATTTATAGACTTATATAAATTTATATATACAACACACAAGTATAAAATTTACATAAATATATATAATATAAATTTAAGTATATCTTCAACAACTTACATACATACTTTAAAACATAAAAACTGAATATAAACTTCATTATCATAGTATATATAAAACAATTTAGCAGGCATATATAAGCTAATATAAGTAAAATTTATATAGACTACATATAACTAACACATTGATATATACTGTAAACACCAAAATATATATATACTTTTATAACAGAAGCATGCATTCAAGCTCCTTTAAAATAGAACGACGGAAAGAATCATATACATACACTATAACATTATTAATATAGCAACAATCTATATATTTACAGAATATCTATTTGTATATTACTACATAAAATTAATATATACTATATATATAAGCTGTAAACAAAGTTTATACTACACCAATGACATATACATCTGTACTGTAACTATATAACTTATACTTAGATCAGTTGATAAAATTTAACAAATATAAGCTAACTTATCAGTATAATATATATAACTACTATTTAAACATTATCATAGGTTAATAATATATATAACTTATAACTTTAAAACAAAATCTTATACAACTTATATAGTGAAACAGTTAATACATACAAAAAGCTCATAACTGTATAACATATAATTTTTTATAGCTATTAACACTTGTATAGTTTAATATGGTATATATATAACCAGACTTCCTAATATAACTTATATACTAAAACCATAACAGACTATTATAAACTCATACAATAAAACCCAAGAGATCACACGTGTATTTATAGCTAATATACAAATACAACCTTTATATTATAACACCTTTAAACACATATAAGCTTACAACTAGAATATATTTATCTTATAACAGATCATATGTAAATAAAAAATATCTACTTATATAACAAATATAAAAACCACTTAGGAATATAGATATAGACTAACATAAAAGAATAATGCTTATTGAAAAAAAAACAATATGACTTACAATATTATAGTATATAAATAACCCAACAAATCATAGTACCTCTTTTCGCTTGCTTTCGTTTATACCAAATATGATATCCCGGAATTTTTGACAATATCAATTTAATAATCTGTATCAAAATTTAAACTGATTTGATACTTTTGTTGATAAATTTAAATTGATCTAATAATCTTCTTTTAAATAAATATTTAATTGGTTATTTTATCTTTTTAAAAGGGCTAATAAATTATTTTCTATTTATAATGCGTATATATTTGTATATATTGTAAATAGAAATCTTTGGTTTGAATTTAATAAATAAATCTTGTTTTCAAATTCTAATATATTTTGGTAATTTGGAAATTATGATTTAATTAAAAATATATGGTTTTAAAATATTTAAGATAAATGTTTAATTGATTTAAATTATATCTTAGCTTAAGTTTAAGATTAATTAAAAGGTTGGTTTTAAAATATTGTTTAATAAATATGATATATTAATTTATTTAATAATAATAGGAATGTATACTCTCTGTTATAAATTATTTAAATTTGACAAATTGTTATTTTCAAATAACATTATTAATGTATAGTTTTATATATATAAATATAAATAGATTTTAAAATAGAAGTGTTATTTTCAAATTAAATATGTTGTTATATATGTATATATATAACTTGATGTTAAAGTTGGATTTTAAAGATATTGGTATAAGCTGTTATTTGTATATATATAAATAGCTTTATTTTATTTTCTCTAAAAAGTAATTCATAAGAATAAAGTTTTAACTTAAAAATAAAATATGAATATAAAGTAAATGTTTGATACTTAAGCTTTAAAAAGAAATAAAAATAAGTATAGAAATAAATATGAAAGGGAAAATATATTTTTATGTAAGCACTTAAGTGAACACTTAAGGAAATTCTAAAGATATAGTCTATAGGAATTATGACGACGGCCCATGACCCCTGCACTGAACAAGGAAAATAGTGCGCTGTAAAGTGTGCCAGGCAGCCTTGGACGATCGCCAAGGTTAGGTTAAAACAGCAGAATCTATCGTATAACTCACAACGCATAGATAAAATACAATAGAAAATATATATAGTGAAGCTTTACAGAACAGAATCTCAATTAAGCCTCATAATAGTTTGGTACAAACATCTGAATAGTCAATACATCAAGCCTCACTACATATCACTCAGAGAATATACAAGCAGCGGAACATCCAGTACATATAGTAAGAGAATAATATGCAAGCCTCCAGCTCGTCTTCGTCATCAGCATCGTTGGAAACTAAGAACAGCACCTGTCACCTGCTACCTAGTCTGCCCATCCCAAAATGGATGAACAGCCTAAGGTAATAAGAGTTGAACATAAAACCTTGAGTCAGACAACAGTCTTAGTGAGCGGTAAATTAACTAACAACATACCAAAAGAGCATAAAGGTAAAAGGAATAGGAATCCAACCCTCCTACTCCACCTCTTTCTACAGTGATAGCCCCCAGACACACTAAGCAGAAATAAACATAGCAAAGCAGACATTTAAAGTAAAGCAATTATCACTCGAGTCAAGGTCGATGTTTTCCAAGTACAAACCCCCAAGGCCTAAACCAAGATCAGATAAGCACCTAGAAAATATCGCTCTTGAGACCGAATGACGATACAACCAAACATCCATGACTCTGGCTATCACTGTTATCTTTGCTTCGATACCACCGTTAATTGAATGACCGGCACATTCTTTCAGACGTCCGTCAAGGGTTAATGGCAACCCCGGTTCTAGACAGAACTCCGCACGTCGTCGCAGCCCGTGCCTAGGACTATCGAATCTACCCAGAGTACTCGACTACAATCATAGTCTTTAGGGACTATCGAATCTACCCAGCGTACTCTTGCTTTGAGTCTGCTAGAACCTTCAATAACGATGAAACCTCAGCCTTCTAGTCATCCTCCTCGATGACTATTTCCATACTAGCTCAAGCGCCTCTCGAGCAAACCATTATCCTCAAACCCAAACCATTTCACCGAGTTATCAACATGCTTGGAATGATCCCGTCTGGATTAAACAAAGGCTATCTCATACCATGCCTTGCTTCAACTCATCATATCAAAGCCTCATCTCAACATCAACATCATCAAATCTATCCATATGAGCTTCATCATCCGCCACATATGCCACGAGCAGCTTTTCCAATTCAAGAGCCTTTCCCTTAGCTTTTGAATCATCTTCAACCAACTTGTCCAAATCAAATCATCAATCAACTAATTTATAACAATCAATCAAGTCAATCATTAATCCAAATAATCAAGCATTCAAACATGATCTAATAAACAATTATAACAATAATGGCAATCTTGTAAATAAAGAGTCCAAATCTAACAAGCATGAATTATGAGCAATATCTCTACAACTTGATGAATGAACTTACATAGGTTAACATGTAGTAAAATGGATGTCAAATCATCATGAACAATAGATCTATACTTAAGTTTATGAAAATGCATGGAAATCACTATTTGACACAAAATCAAGCCATCAATCCGATATACTCCTTTGGATCCGTGTGAGAGATAACCACCACTCACCAAATCACCTAAACACCTTAAAAGCAACACACTTCAGATCTGGACAGCGAAGGATCTAACTCAATCTATCAAAATTCCGCTTCAAACGATGAAATCTCTCTTCGATGGATGTAGATCTTCAATCTAAGATCTTGGATCTTCGATTTGATCTTCGATTTGGATGAAAGAAATCACAAGATTAGAGTGGAGAAAAGAAGTGAAGAAGTGTAGAACTCGAGCTCTCAAAATGGCAGCACTTCGTCGCTTCAAAATCCCGATCCCAAAAAGTGAAGAAAAACCCCGTATTTATAGGCTGGAAATCCCTTAAGTCGTTCACCCCTTAAGTCATCCACGACTTATGAAAACCCCATGACTTAACAAACCCTTCGACTTAACATATCCTACGACGTAACCAACCCTTCGACTTAACAGATCCTACGACTTAACAAACCCTTCGACTTAACAACTCAGGCCTATGCGCATCCACGACCTAACGAGTTAGCAAGTACTACGACTTAACAAAATGTGGCCTAACGACTTAACAACAGTCGCGACCTAACATAAGTCGTCTACGACCTAACATAGACACGGCCTAAACTTCAACGACTTATCCCATAATCCTTAAGTCGCTCGAACGACCTAGCTTCCTTAAGTCGTTAACCCGCTTAACCCCCTAGGTCTTTAACTCCCCTAAGCCGCTAACTCTTAAGTCGCCGCTTCCCTTAAGTCGCCAATTCCTTAAGTCGCCAACTACTACCGCCAACTTCCTTAGGTCGCCAACTCCCTTAAGTCGCTCCACGACCTATCCTTCTTCACGACCTAAGTCCCAACACGACCTAACTCCTTAGGTCACTCCAATCTCTTAAGTCGTTCCACGACCTAACTACTACACGACTTAAGCTCTGAATGACTTAACTCCGGACGACTTAACAACACTAACAACCCTAATGACAACTGCATTACAATCTTTCGATTCGTAAAATTACGGGTTGTTACATTCTCTCCCCCTTAGGAATTTCGCCCCCGAAATTCCCAACAAACAAGAGCAATCAAAAACTATTCTGCATGCCTACCACCCATAGCAATCAACAAACCATGCGTCCAATTCTAGCCTAGCATGCAGAATTCTAAAACTAGAACAAGTTACAATGTCGTGAGATGACACGACACCTTATGGCCATAACTTGAAGAGTTCAGGATGAGCTGCCTTCATCCTCTCTTCCACCTCCCATGTACAGTCGTTATCATCATCACTCCATTGTATCTTGAGCAACCTAACTACCTTCCTCCTAAGCTGTTTTGTCTCAGTTTCCACAACACGAAGCGGCTTACGAGGTCTCTTATCGACTGGACAAATCTCAAAATCTTCACAGCTATCAGCAGAAACCACTGTATTCGAGTCGTGCACATACTTCCGTAGACATAATACATGAAAAACATTGTGCACACCCGACATCTTTTCTGGTAACTCCAATTTATAGGCGAGCTTCCCAATTCGCTCGATGATCGGGAATGGTCCAACAAATCTCGGAGTCAATTTTCCTTTCTTCCCGAATCGAATAACATTCTTCAGTGGAGAAATCTTCACAAAAACCATATCACCTACGTCGAATTCCAAATCCTTACGACGCTTATCAGCATAACTTTTCTGACGGTCTTGGGCTGCCTTCATTCGTTGCCGAATGATCTCTATGCAATCCGAAGTCTGTCGAATCATTTCTGGCCCAAGTATCAACTTTTCCCCTGTTTCTAACCAACATGTCGGAGAGTTACACGGTCTTCCATACAATGCCTCAAACGGTGCCATACCAATGCTTGACTGGTAACCGTTATTATACGAAAATTCCACCAAATGAAGGTGATCTTCCCATGATCCTCCGAAATCCAAAACATATGCTCTAAGGAGATCTTCCAAAACTCGGTTGACTCTCTCGGTCTGACCATCTGTTTGGGGGTGATAAGCTATACTCAAACACAACTCGGTTCCCAAAACTTCCTGAAAGCTCTTCCAAAATCCACTAGTGAACAATGGGTCTCGATCGCTCACTATACTCTTCGGAATACCATGGAATTGAACTATCCACTTAACATACAACTCAGCCAACTTTGATGCAGTCCTGGTTGATCGAACAGGAATGAATCTTGCACTCTTAGTCAGATGATCTATGATGACCCAAATCCCTTCATTTCCCGCTCTGGTTCTAGGTAGTCCATCGATAAAATCCATCGATATTTGCTCCCACTTCCATGTAGGAACTTCTAATGGCTGAAGCAATCCACTTGGCTTCTTCTGTTCGGCTTTTACCAACTGGCAGTTCATGCACTTGGAAATAAAATTCCCAACATCCTTCTTCATACCTTCCCAGTAATAGGTTCTCTTCATATCCCGATACATCTTATTTCCACCTGGATGAATTGTCAGCTTCGAGTGATGACTTTCCTTCAGAACTTCATTTCTCAATTCATCTATATTGGGAACAACTAGTCGTCCTTGCTTCCGAAGCCAACCCTCTCGATCGACCTCGAATCCTTTATCCTTTTCTGGGTCCAATCCAGATTCCAAATCACGGATAATCTTGACAAGCTTATCGTCTCGCTTTTGGCTCTCGCCAATTCTTTCCACAAGAGTCGGTCTTATCGATAAGTTTGCCAACATCTCAGGTTCCAATTCACATCTGGGCCTGAAGTCAAATCCAGCTAAATACTCGAGATTCTTCCATTCTGAAAACATGGCTCCCAATCCTGCATGTCTTCGACTTAATGCATCTGCTACTGCGTTACCCTTTCCCGGAGTATAGGCTATACCAAAATCATATGATGCCAAAAACTCTAGCCATCGTTGCTGCCTAAGATTCAAATCCTTTTGGGAGAAAAGATACTTCAACGACTTATGATCTATAAACAACTCGAATCGAACTCCTAGTAGATAATGTCTCCACATCTTTAGAGCAAAAACAATCGC
Source organism: Allium fistulosum (assembly GCA_030737815.1). NCBI lineage: Eukaryota > Viridiplantae > Streptophyta > Magnoliopsida > Asparagales > Amaryllidaceae > Allium > Allium fistulosum. The sequence continues at coordinate 1,240,237,107 of CM060903.1, read as the reverse complement.
CGCTAGCTCCAAATCATGAGTCGGATAATTCCTTTCATGTGGCTTCAGTTGTCGACTTGCATACGCAACAACTCTATTCTTCTGCATCAGCACTGCTCCAAGTCCAGTACCACATGCGTCGGTGTAAACCACCATCTCATCATTTCCACTTGAAATAGTCAAAACATGAGCACTTGTCAATCGCTCTTTCAGAATTCCGAAAGCTTGCTCACACTTAGCATCCCATCTGAATACTTGATTCTTTTTCGTCAATCCTGTTAATGGTGCAGCCACCTTGGAAAAGTCTTTGATAAATCGACGATAGTATCCTGCTAATCCAAGAAAACTTCTCACATCAGATGCATTCTTAGGTCTAACCCAATCCTGGATTGCTGCCACCTTAGCGGGATCAACCGCTATTCCATTTCCAGAGATAATATGGCCTAAGAACCTCACTTCACTCTTCCAGAAGTAACACTTCGAAAACTTAGCCTTCAGCTGATGTTTCCGCAAAATTTCCAAAACAATACACAAGTGTTTCTTGTGCTCTTCTTCAGTTCTGGAATAAATCAAAATATCATCCACGAACACTAATACAAACTTGTTCAACTGATCTCTGAACACTCTATTCATAAGATCCACAAAATATGCTGGCGCATTGGTCAATCCAAACGGCATTACCAGCCACTCAAAGAAACCGGATGGTGTCCTGAAAGCAGTCTTCTGCACACTATCTTTTGCCACTCTTAACTGGTGAAATCCCGTTGCCAAATCCATCTGAGAAAACACCTTGGCTTCATGAAGCTGATCAAACAAGTCATCTATTCTCGGCAATGGATACTTGTTCTTCTTAGTCACTTTATTCAGCTCACGATAATCCACACACAACCTCAACGATCCATCCACTTTGGTTACAAACACAACTGGTGCACCCCATTCGGACACACTACGCCGAATGAATCCTTTCTGTAAAAGATCATCAACTTGCACCCTCAACTCTTGCTATTCCCTAGGCGCCATCCGCCTAAGAGGCATCACAACAGGTCTGGCTCCTTCAACTAAACCGATACGAAACTCAATCTCTCTATGCGGCGGTAACCCTTTGATCTCATCAAAGACATCCTCAAATCCATTAGCGATTGGCAGTGATGACAGTCCATCCCGTGGAACAACCAGCAAATACATGAAGCTCATGAATTCGCCTTCCTCATGCTTACATCGTATCACAACCTTTCGCCCTTCCACATTCTCGACTGTCACCTCCAACCTTTCACAATCAACCTTTGCTGTATACTTCCTAAGCCAGTCCATACCCAAAATAATTCCGAACCCCGCAAAGTTCAGAACAAAACAATTACAAACAAAAGAGCAATCATGACTCGATACAATCAGACCACGGCATATCATACACAGACAAGACGAACCCCCAACTGGATTAGTCACAACCAATGGCCTATCAACAATATCCGGTTCTAAACCCAACCGGCCTACAAGTTCATTACAAACAAAAGAATGCGACGCCCCAGTATCGAATAACACTCTAACTGGAACACCACATATGGAAAGAGTACCTTGAACCACCACACTCTTTCCTTTCTCTTCAGCGGTAGGGGCTTTTGAAGATGATGGAACAGCCCCCAAAGCATAAGCTTGCACAATCTGCTTGTCCTTCTGCGGTTCTGGAAAATTCTTCCTGATATGCCCCGGCTTGTCACAGTTGTGACACTTCACCGGCACCTTTGGATTCTTGCAATCTCTGGAGAAATGGCCCTTCTGCTGACAATTGTAGCAGGTCACTTCGCCCTTCGGCTTCTTCTGGCCAGCCTTACCCTTTTGCTGCTGCTTCCTCTTCTTGTTTCCACCCTGCTGTGGTTTAGACTCTTCCTTGGCCATAACAACAACATATCCTTCTTTAGAAAACAGAATTTCGTGCCTGATAGCTTTCTCCACAAGCTTCTCAAATGGATCGTCCAGATGATCCACCAACTGCCTCCCAAGATAACTGTCCAAGCCTGTCACAAACTTCTCGTTCTTCTGATATGAAGATTCAATATACGACCGGGCATACTTGGACAAAGCTTCAAACTCAGAAACATACTCAAGAACTGGTCTTCCACCTTGCTTGTGCTCCATAAACTTCTTGAACAGAACAGATTTCTGAGCTGTAGAAATGAACTTAGCTTCAAATCTGGCTTGGAATTGCTCCCAAGTAATTTCTTCCTCCGGAGTATCAATGGTGATAGAGTTCCACCAATCAGAAGCTCTTCCTTGAAGCTGTCTTGATGCGAGCTTCCTTTTAGTTGCATCCTCGATTCCCAAATCACCAAAGATTCTTCTACAAGCATCTATCCACCTCTGGACTTCAATGGTTGACTCTGTTCCCATGAAAACCTTCCCTCCAAGAGCAGTATAATCTTTACACAGCTTAGCAAAATCCATCGGTCTTGGAGCTTGAACTTGAACTCCAACATCAACTGCTGACCCCGGAGCTGGCATCCTTCTTATGATCGAAGTCATCATAGCCTCGAACATAGCAGTATAATCAGCAGCCCCCTCAGTAGCACGGCCTTCCCTAGCAGCTGGTCTCCCTCTTCGACTCATTCTTAATATCTATAAAAGAAATGATCAGCACACGTTGAGAAACAACTGCATAAAGGACTCACATCCTTCTAAGCTACTATATTATATATAGTAATCATCCATCAAATTACAATTACGTCTCTCATACGTAGTTACGTCAACGAGCGTTGGCTAAAATCGATTAACCAAAGCTCTGATACTAAATGTGACGACCTCCCATGACCCCTGCACTGAACAAGGAAAATAGTGCGCTGTAAAGTGTGCCAGGCAGCCTTGGACGATCGCCAAGGTTAGGTTAAAACAGCAGAATCTATCGTATAACTCACAGCGCATAGATAAAATACAATAGAAAATATATATAGTGAAGCTTTACAGAACAGAATCTCAATTAAGCCTTATAATAGTTTGGTACAAACATCTGAATAGTCAATACATCAAGCCTCACTACATATCACTCAGAGAATATACAAGCAGCGGAACATCCAGTACATATAGTAAGAGAATAATATGCAAGCCTCCAGCTCGTCTTCGTCATCAGCATCGTTGGAAACTAAGAACAGCACCTGTCACCTGCTACCTAGTCTGCCCATCCCAAAATGGATGAACAGCCCAAGGTAATAAGAGTTGAACATAAAACCTTGAGTCAGACAACAGTCTTAGTGAGCGGTAAATTAACTAACAACATACCAAAAGAGCATAAAGGTAAAAGGAATAGGAATCCAACCCTCCTACTCCACCTCTTTCTACAGTGATAGCCCCCAGACACACTAAGCAGAAATAAACATAGCAAAGCAGACATTTAAAGTAAAGCAATTATCACTCGAGTCAAGGTCGATGTTTTCCAAGTACAAACCCCCAAGGCCTAAACCAAGATCAGATAAGCACCCAGAAAATATCGCTCTTGAGACCGAATGACGATACAACCAAACATCCATGACTCTGGCTATCACTGTTATCTTTGTTTCGATACCACCGTTGATTGAATGACCGGCACATTCTTTCAGCCGTCCGTCAAGGGTTAATGGCAACCCCAGTTCTAGACAGAACTCCGCACATCGTCGCAGCCCGTGCCTAGGACTATCGAATCTGCCCAGAGTACTCGACTACAATCATAGTCTTTAGGGACTATCGAATCTGCCCAGCGTACTCTTGCTTTGAGTCTGCTAGAACCTTCAATAACGATGAAACCTCAGCCTTCTAGTCATCCTCCTCGACGACTATTTCCATACTAGCTCAAGCGCCTCTCGAGCAAACCATTATCCTCAAACCCGAACCATTTCACCGAGTTATCAACATGCTTGGAATGATCCCGTCTGGATTAAACCAAGGCTATCTCATACCATGCCTCGCTTCATCTCATCATAGAAAATCCTCATCTCAACATCAACATCATCAAACCTATCCATATGAGCTTCATCATCCGCCACATATGCCACGAGCAGCTTTTCCAATTCAAGAGCCTTTCCCTTAGCTTTTGAATCATCTTCAACCAACTTGTCCAAATCAAATCATCAATCAACTAATTTATAACAATTACCTATTTATATGATATTTAATCGGCTGTGTAGTGCCACGCTACACAACCGTGTCGCTCAAAAAACTAATTTATAACAATCAATCAAGTCAATCATTAATCCAAATAATCAAGCATTCAAACATGATCTAATAAACAATTATAACAATAATGGCAATCTTGTAAATAAAGAGTCCAAATCTAACAAGCATGAATTATGAGCAATATCGCTACAATTTGATGAATGAACTTACATAGGTTAACATGTAGTAAAATGGATGTCAAATCATCATGAACAATAGATCTATACTTAAGTTTATGAAAATGCATGGAAATCATTATTTGACACAAAATCAAGCCATCAATCCGATATACTCCTTTGGATCCGTGTGAGAGATAACAACCACTCACCAAATCACCTAAACACCTTAAAAGCAACACACTTCAGATCTGGACAGCGAAGGATCTAACTCGATCTATCAAAATTCCACTTCAAACGATGAAATCTCTCTTCGATGGATGTAGATCTTCAATCTAAGCTCTTGGATCTTCGATTTGATCTTCGATTTGGATGAAAGAAATCACAATATTAGAGTGGAGAAAAGAAGTGAAGAAATGTAGAACTCGAGCTCTCAAAATGGCAGCACTTCGTCGCTTCAAAATCCCGATCCCAAAAAGTGAAGAAAAACCCCGTATTTATAGGCTGGAAATTCCTTAAGTCATTCGCCCCTTAAGTCGTCCACGACTTATGAAAACCCCACGACTTAACAAACCCTACGACTTAACAGATCCTACGACTTAACCAACCCTTCGACTTAACAGATCCTACGACTTAACCAACCCTTCGACTTAACAACTCAGGCCTATGCGCAACCACGACCTAACGAGTTAGCAAGTACTACGACTTAACAAAATGTGGCCTAACGACTTAACAACAGTCGCGACCTAACATAAGTCGTCTACGACCTAACATAGACACGGCCTAAACTTCAACGACTTATCCCATAATCCTTAAGTCGCTCGAACGACCTAGCTTCCTTAAGTTGTTAACCCGCTTAACCCCCTAGGTCTTTAACTCCCTTAAGCCGCTAACTCTTAAGTCACCGCTTCCCTTAAGTCGCCAATTCCTTAAGTCACCAACTACTACCGCCAACTTCCTTAGGTCGCCAACTCCCTTAAGTCGCTCCACGACCTATCCTTCTTCACGACCTAAGTGCCAATACGACCTAACTCCTTAGGTCACTCCAAACTCTTAAGTCGTTCCACGACCTAACTACTACACGACTTAAGCTCTGAACGACTTAACTTCGGACGACTTAACAACACTAACAACCTAATGACAACTGCATTACAATCTTTCGATTCGTAAAAATACGGGTCGTTATAGGAATGCATGTAGATACAAGGCTGTAAGACATAAGGAAAAAATATATTCATGTTTGTACATGAAATATAGGATAAGTATGGAAGTGTGAGGCAAGAAAAATGATATATAAGTACATACGAATTAAAAGATAAGTATATGTAGACATAAGGGACAACTTCATTAAATACTATCATCTCTAGTACACATTATAAAATCATATCAGCCTCCATAGAGAAAAAATCTCTGACCCTATTGTACAAAAGTAAAAAAATATTGTACAAACAAATAATATCAACTATAAACATTGATCTATATATCAATCTTTCTCATTTTATTTTCGTTTACAATAAGACTTAGCATACCAAAAAATACATTACAACTGAAGCTTTACAACAATTCAACTCAACAAATATGAAGATCAAAATAAAAAGGGTTCAGCTAGCAACTTTCAAAAGCCTGTTTTCAAAATCTAGATGCTCTGTTCTTCATCTTCTTTCTGGTGAGTAATGCCATTTTTAAAATTTAAGTATATAAATCTGGTTGCCTGTTCAACTCTGAAAACAAGTATGTTGTGAATATATTTTAAAACTCTGTGTGTATATATGTGAATATTTTGTTGTGTGCATTGCTATGTGCCTGGATGCTTCTCTGATTTTAGTTTCTAGGTTCTAGATCAATTCATAAATCAATTGCTCTTGATCCAATCTTTATTAGTACTTAAGTCTTGAACAAAATATGTTTGTTATATCATAGATTTTAGTTTAAAACTTGTTTAAGTTAAAATAATTTGTATTGCCTCTGAAATAAGAAAACAACTGTGCAAACTTAAATAAGTTAAAATTTAATTATCATGATTCATGGATTCAGGTATATGAATCAAATGCTTAAACTAAAACTTGATTTTTGAAACAAAAATTACTATTTTAGTAGTGGGATTTGAGATCAGTTCTGGTTTGACCAAAAATATGTTTTGAGGGGTTGTCTAGCGATCTACTTGATTGGGGAAGTCGGGGTTCTTCCTGGAGGTGGAGGAATGATCGGAGGATCGGGGAAAATTGCCAGCAAGTTGATCTAAGTACGGTGGAGTTGGTGGTTGTCTTTTCTTTTCTGGAACCCTAGTTTAACTAGGTTAGGTAGTTCGATCAACCACGGCGTCTCTGGTGGATCGAGCTCCACCAGACTTTGGGAGATGGAAGTGGGGGTGTTGGCGAAGTCTTGGCCGGAGTAGCAGATCTTCTGGTGGTCGGAGCTTTGTGGTCGAGGCATTTTCAGGTTTGGGATGGGAGGTGCCAGGCTGTTCCAAGTTTGAATGTGTCATCTCGAATTCGACTTCGAGATTAGAGGTACGATCTGATGATCGTATTAGGGGGTTTGGACGATGTTTGGTGTGGGAAGATCATCGTTGATGATCTGAGATGATCAACGGCACCGTGCATGTGCACGGTGCACTGTTGTTCTAGTGAAGATGAAGTTTGGTGTTGCAAGGTTTTGAACTCGAGTAACTCTCGAGTAATTCGGGTTTTGGCTCGAAGTAGGGTAAGGTTTTATTCGGAGCAGTTTTTGGTTGGCTCGGGTAAAAGTTTTGTTTCAGGTTTTCAAACCTGTTCTGTTTTTAAATTTTAAAAATGATTTTTAAATATAAAGCAGAGTTTAAACTAAGTAAATCAAAGTTTAAATCTAGATTTAAGTTAGTTTAAATCTCAGTTTTGAAATAAAGGAAAGTTTTTAAATTTAAAATGTTTTAAACAACTTTGAATGTTTAAAGCATAATTTAAATAGTTTGGATCTAAAAAAGTGAATTTGGTTTAAATTCTTTTAAAATTTCTTTTATAAGGTAACTTTAACATGAGATTTAAAAAGTTTTTAAATTGTTCAAAACTTAGTTAAAGTTAAATTTGTATTCATTTTAAATCTTAAATTTAAAATGAAATTTGAAATAAATTTGAAAGTAAATTGTTTTAAAATGTTTTGTTAATGATAATTTAATCATTAATAAGAGTAAAGTTTTATCTTAAAGATAATTTGGATTTAATGATTTATGATTCATTAAATTATTAAGATAATTAAAATGGATAATTAATTTATTTATTTAATTAATGATATGGATGATTAAATTAGTAATTATGAGTTTTAAACTAATTAATTAAGTTTTAAGTTAATTAATTAGGAATAATTAATTTGGAATTAAGGATCATTAATTTGATAAGATTAGATTTTAAATTAATGATTAAATATTAATTAATAGAGTAATTAAAGATTAATTAAGTTACAGTTAAAACTTAAATTAATTAAATAATTAGTGGTTAATTAATTGGTTATTAAGGATAAATTATTTTGTAATTAATAATGATTAATCTAAGTTTAATTACTTAAGAAAAGTAACTAAAGAATTGTTAATAGTTAATGAAGGTCATTAACTAGGATTATTAAAAAATTAATTAATGTGATTAATTTTAATAATTAATTAGATTAATTAATTAAAGATAATCAATTATGAAATTGGTTAAGTATAATTACTTAATGAAAGTAATTAAAGGAATTAATTACTCAAGGTAATTAATTAAATAAATTTGATTAGTTAAGTTAATTAATTAAGTTTAATTAATTTTAATTAATCACTGGATGATTTGTTAGCATAATTACTTAGTGTAATTAATGAAGTGTAATTACTTAGTGAAGTAATTAATGGTAATTACTGGATGTAATAAGTTGAAGATGATTTAATAATGGAAGTATTTTGGATTAAATTACTTTTTGTAATTAATCAAGGGATTAATTTAGATAATTAATTATGGAGTAATTAATTTATTAAATGAAGTAATTAAGGGTAGTTAATTACTGGATGTGATTAATCAAGAGTGATTAATAATTATGGTTTAATTAAAGATTAATTACTTAATGTAATTAATTTAAATAGAATAATTAATTAAAAATGTAATTAGGGATCATTAAATTATATAATTAATGATGTAATTAAGGGTTGATTAATTAAGATTAATTAATCAATAATAAGTGATTTTGAGTAATTAATTAATGTAATTAATTAAGGATTAATGTAATTAATTTTAGTTAATTAATTAATGAAGTAATTAAATATTAAATACCGTATTTGGTTAACGATAATTAATTTGTGAAATTAATTAAAGGATAATTACTTGAATGTAATTAAAGGATAATTAATCAAGGGTGATTAATTAAGTTGGAAATTAGAGAATGATTAATTAATTGATTTGTAATTAGTTAATGGTTAAGTAAGCAGGATTTATAGAATGAAGTAATTAATTTAATTTACTTTAAATTAATTAAAGATAAGGTAATTAATTTAATTCATTTTAAATTAATTATAAATGGTGTGATTATTAATCCTTGCTTATGTATGATGGATGATATTGATTTCCTTGAATGATTTGAGATCTCAAATATGAGAAAGTAATGCCGTGTGATATGGATGCTTTGGTTAGAGTGTGATGATAATATGGATTATCTATTTATGATGATAAAGTGAATTATCTATTTGTGATGGGAATTATCTATCTGTGATATTGTGAATTATCTATCTGTGTGTATATGGATAATGAATTGAATTGTTTTAACTTTAAAATAACTTGGCCTTAAAAGATATGTTTTGGATTTCGATGAGACCGGGATCGGGTTTCCAGATTTGGATATCTGAAAACCACATCGATCCAAATTAACGATAGGTCGTGAATCTCAAGTGAAGATGAAGATTCGGAGTGCAAGGGTTATTGTCGTTAACTCTGAGGGTGATTCCAAAATGAGTGTAATGAGATAATGCCTTCGGTTTTGTTCGAACCCGGAACGAACTTGTATGGATTGAATGCTTTCAGAACATCGTCAGGTGGATGATGAGCATTCTAAGATAGATGTGTTATATAAAGGTAAATCGTAGCCTCAAGCCTCATCAACCGGGAATGGCTAAACAAGGGGAGGTGCAGCAAGGCTTCGTGGGTAGCACCCACTTGAGAGTGAGATATACCCCTGTCTAGATGTCCCTTTTTATTTCGGCTGTGTGGGCAGTTTTGAGCTCCAACTGCTGAGGTTGCCTTGTTCGGGACTGTCCAGTAAGGGATGGTTCCGGCTTTGTGTTGCAGAGGGTCGGGAGTGATCCTCAGTACGGTGATCTAGGCCACGTACTATGATGGGCGGTACCCCAGTAGCCCTGCATTGTATGGAATCCAATCTCCAATAAGTGTCGTACGTATTAGTTGTGCCCAACTATGTTGGAACATGAGATGTAAGCATTCCAGCTATTTCTGTATTTTATTTTGAAAACCCTAGACACTATTATGATATCACTGAATTTCCTATCAAATGTTTGGTTAGCGTAAGGTAAAAACTTACCCATGTTTATGTGTGGGAAGTCTTACGTGATACCTTTAGTTTTCAAAGGATTTTCAAAGTTAAGCAACTTTAACTTGTTACTCACACCAGACCCATGTCTGACCTGGAGTTTATCTTCTGTTTTTCTTAAACTCTTCGGTACTCAAATTTTTACGAGTAGCCAAGGGATTCAGGTTAGCTTTGACGAATTGTGAAGGAGCAATGGAGCAGGAGGCTTCAACGTTATAGATATATAGTTTTCCATTGTGTTGGTATCTCTGTGTTGTATTTGAGTTGTAATAACTAGACAAGTGTTTATAACTGTCTAGTATGTGATGTATTATCTGTGTAACTCTGATTGATGTTGTATATTATGTAATATTTATGCGATTAATATAATTTATTCGTTCCGCTGTTGAGATTCTGATGTTGTTTCTTCTTTCTTCTCTATCTTTTATCTTTTCTATCCCTTTCTTTCTTCAAGATGATACGACTTTCTGGTGATAGAAAGTTGGGTCATCACACCAAAACAGTAACGACCCAGTATTTTGGACCATTCGCATCCGCACATGTCTAACTTGAATGATTCAAAATACCGAATTGTTAATTTAAATTTGACAAAACTGAGCATATACAGTAAATAAAAATCACAGATCACAAACACAAAGTAATAATGCAGCGGAAACAAAAGATAGTAGTTCATGAAGCTACTATATACATATCAGAGTTAAATAAGGTACAACAGATGTCTCAGATACAATAATCAAATACAATATCAGAATACATCACTAGAATCAACTGGATATCTAAAACTGGATAGATAGCTGGATCTCCAAGCGAAGCTCCAACTCCAAAGGTGAGTCTCGAATACTGGTACACTCGGTCTGACCTGGGAGTGGGAGTCGATGACTATTCATAGCTACCCGAGCGTAAAGCAAAACACAAAACACTCGAGTCAGGATTAACATTCTTATATCAATAAATCCAACTCAAGTGAAATAGCAACTGAAATACAAGTAACTCAAAGGATGTTTGGAATAACCATCCTTTAAGGATCCGTTAAACTATCTACTATGTAGTAGTGTACGATAAGTAGATAATGCCTATTAGTAATATAAAATATCAAAATAGTGTTAAGGCGTTACCATTACCCCCCTTAACACATTTTATATAAGCGTTATAGTCTATACAGCACTGTAAACTCCACCATAAACTGGTGGGATATCAGGGAGTACTCCATAGGTATAACACAAAACAAATCGTAGTGGTCGCGTATATAGGGATACAAGTATGACAAGGCACATGAGGCAATACCCAAGGTAGTGAAACTACCGTTTGCCTGATCCGGACTAGTGAGAACGCATCGCCGCAGCGATCGCAACACCGTGAAACAACACTCCCAAATCAAGGTGCACCAATCGACAACAAGTAATGAGTAGTTTTCGAAGAAGTGTGTTCGCTCGAGGAAGCTAACCCCATTTGGCATGGCACGGCTCCTGTTTTAGTCATTTCCAATTTGACACAAGTGTCAAGGCTATCCATTATCGTTCTCTTTCTTCAGTCATCACGTACATCATTCCAACCACTTCATTCCGGATCACACTCCGCGTATAGTTATTAAAGTGGTTTTCGGTTTAGACAGGGAGTATGTCCTTAACCGATTCCGGTCTCTTTAATAACTTTCGTAATTATTACACCGATTGGTCGTTTAGTAAATTTCAAACCAAATCAAATTCAATTTCAAATAGAATTTGTAAATCAACATTTCATTTGTCTTTCTAAATCAATTTCCATAATTTACATTTAAAACATCCAAATTACCATTTCACAATCTTATAATTCAATTTCAATTTTATTTAAAACAATTCAAATATTGATTCAAGTTCGTATATAAATTTCATTCCAAAATCATTTAAATCCATTTAATTTAACATTCAAATCAATTTAAATTCATTTATCGATTTCATTCAATATTAGTTAGGTTAATTTATCCTTCAAAACAATTTCTATTTAACTTCCAATTTATTAAATCAATTATTTTAGTTCAACTCCATTGTATCAAAACTTACAAATTGCATTAAATTTAATTCATCAAAACACATTCTTTACATTTCAAGTCTTACATTAATTTCAATAAAACATATTTTATTTCTTGTTAGAGAAATTCAATTTCACTTATTTATTTACTTAGTTACAATTTCAAAACTCAATTAATAAAGAAACTTAATTTCACTTATTCAAGAAGTTCAATTTCACTTAACAAAGAATTCAATTTTATTTAATTATTAAATAATTCAATCTTATTTAATTATTAAAAAATAATAATTCAAAACTTCATTATTAATAATTCCAAATTTAATTATTAAATAATTAATTTTAAAACAATGTTCTTTCATCATCTACTATGTTAATATTTTGATTCAGATTATTAAATATTAACATTTTCCCTTCATTAAAATTCAAATTCCAACTTCGTTTCAAAACCATATTATTTATTCAAATAAAATCTTCATTTTATTTTTAAATCAAATTATTGACCAATCGAGTTTTATTTAATTCTCTATCCTAAGTCAAGTTCATTTGGGTATTTATCATTTCAGCCCGATTCCAATTCAATTCAAAATCAAAACATAGCAAAGGGAACTTGCAGTGTGATAACTGGGATAGTGTCAAAGTAAATAAACAAGCAATAACAACAATCAATATCAATTCAATAATCAATTCAAATAATCCCGAAATAATCGTATTAATTTACATTGTCGTTTGTGCAAATTAATATAATTATTTCTAGAATCTACACTATCATTTCATGTAGATTAAAGATTATTACACTAATATTTATATGGTTCTTCACTTGATATCTATTGTTCAATTTCAAACTACATCAATGTATACAACATACATTCAATGGTTCAAGGTGTATTTTACCAAATTCCTACGTGTCAATTAATTCAACATTTAAATGGTCATATTATGCAAATGTCATCTAATCAAATTTAACATGTATCAAATCTAACTATCCTACGCGAATTTCAATTTAAATTATTTATCACTTACAACATTAACAATTTAACGTCCAATGTCAACATCAAACAATCAATCATTTATCAACCAAACTGGATTATCATTGTATATATAATAGATAACGATGTCAGATGTCACATGTGAACTGATATAGGTAATAACATATATATAACAGTGTAAATAACTAACAGTCGCATATTTCAATTATCGTTTCAATTGAAATCAAATTTAATAAATAAAAGAACGTTAATCGTGAGTGATTTCTCACCTTTCGAGGTTAGAGAAAATAGGAGATGAGATGTGCTACGAATCCAAGAATGAAATCCAAAGCGAAGGTAGATTGACATGAATTAGAAGAGCAAAGCTGATAATACGAGTCGATAAAACGAATCAGAATCAGTTTGATATATATATATGCAGAAATATTTGTTATTCTATTAAAATCAACACTTTAAATCTAAAACAAAATTAAAATAATATATATATATAGTTAAAATAAGACACATACTAATAATAATAAAAATCAATACGGTTCAAAACTCTTTAAAAATTCATGTACATATCGAAGCAAACGATCTCAAATAACTTATAAACATCTATATAAGTAAATCAACATTTTATATATAACTAATACAATTATATGCAGACCTTGAACAAATATGCAACCAAACCCATACCGAGTTACATGAGACCCAACTATTATAATACTTTTATATTGAAACTTTATGTGACGCCCCACCTCTATACCCACGCTAGCCAAGGACACTACGAGGTAATGCTGTCAACTAGCACGGAGAATAAGGCTGTTGAGGAGAGACCATCGTTATAATTGCTTTGTGCGAGTACCGATATGCCAGATAAAAATATAACTTTTCATCTCAAGAGGAAATCCGACATACCGATACAAACTCAAAGCTACTACACAGTGGCTATATGGACTTCAGAAACAAATATAGAAATAAACATAACATAAATCAGTCACAAATAGTTCATATCACAAAGGCGGAAATAGATATGAATATAACACATGAAAGTGTACATCAGAGTAGTGGTCAAATAAGATCCACAATAACACAAAAGAATAGATACAAGTGCTAGCCAAAAGAATATGTATACATCAAGGAGTCTAATCTCAAATGTACACAACAAAAACTACTAAACTAGAGTAGTTAGCCAAAACTCAGAAGATGGCTCCAGATACGAAGTCATGAGGAAGCACCTGTAAAATCTCAGTCTGACCCGAGTATTATTTAAGAAGAAAATAATAAACGGATCAGTCTAGCTATAAATATCAGATAAAGTGAGATAGGATATGAGATATGATAATAAAACGTATGATAACAAAAAGGTGTCATACTATGATAAGTATACCTTAGAAATCCCACAAAAGTCATACAATATCTCAATAATCTCAAAACAAAGAAAAGAACGTCATATTCTTAATTTAATTCACCAAGCCATAAATAATGACATACATATCAATGCCCATCGTAAATGCTGGTGAAACATAAATTCCAGAAATCAATATCCAGAAATCACAAAAGTTAACGACACACAAATTCTAGAAATCAACCATTAGAAATCCAGAAATCACAAGAAAAGAGGATGGCCAATCCCATAAACTGAACATCGACGCACCTAGAACGATACGCCCCATGTAAAGTGTAACGACCCAGAATTTTGAACAAATTAGATTGAGAATATTTAATTTATTTTAAATATTTGAACGATAATTTAATTTGAATCCCCGATATAACTCTGAATTTTGCGATTAAACTTTAAAATTTAATCTATTGAATTGCATAAAGATTTGAATCTTCAGTTTTAAGCTGAAGAAAAATATTTCAAAAACTATTAAAATTCGAAATGATAATACTGAAGATAATTGAAGCTTCAGAATCGAATTTGAAAATGATGTATTCAGTTTTGAAAATTTATCGTTTGAATTGATATTTGAAAATAGTGTTCCGGGGCATAGTCTCGGAATTCGACGAAACCAGTTTCATTGGGTCCGTAATTTTGAGTTATTGTCGAATTTCAATTTTTGTATTGTTCGGAGTTGATATGTGAGCACACGATATATAAACGCGGTAAACTTTGTTTTGAAACAAATTGAATTCAAATAAAAAAAAATGGTTGCTTTCCTTTGTCCGACTGTAAGTACAATACGCCTCCAATTTGTCTCGTTCGTACTCTATTTCTTTTCCCCTTTCTTCTGCAAAACCATACGAGATAAAAGAAAGAAAAATCTCGTTCATTTCAAAATCAATCTCGTCCTTCCCAAATGAGAAAAATGGCCGCTCGTCTTTAAAACTTCAAATCGAAATCATCTCGTTCCAGCTTCTATAAAATATAAACGAATACCTTCTTTCGTTCAAACAAAAATGACCGCTCTCCCCAAATTTAATACCATTCGAAACTTCCCTATTAAATTCAGAAAACAAATTCGATCGATGGTGGAAGGCTTGAAATTTGGGGTTCAAGCGAGACGTGGCATCGCGGAGTCGTTCGAGTTGGGGCAACGTGATGGACCTAGGGCATAGCGACGAGCTTCGCGAGTGGCAGTAGGCGCTCAAGACCGCGGCGACACCACGATTTGGGTCGCGATTCAGGGCGGCAAGTGCGCGCGCATCGCGATTGGACGATGGCAGATGGTGATACTCACGACCGAGGCGGAAGATCGCGTACTGGTATTCGCGAGTTCGAGAGTTGCTGGGATCGAAGTCGTTCGAAGCTCGGTTCTAGATGTTAGGTATATCTTCCTATTTTATTTAAATAAATGTATATATGTGTGTTCTATGTATATCAGAAAATTTAAAAGAAAATTTCAGTGAAGTATATAAGTTCTTTAATTTAATATAAGTACAGTGAAAGAAGTTTTGAGACTAGATTTTATTTTACAAATATATATTATAGAGAAGTTTTTACGGTAAAGCAAGAAATTTTATACAGACCAAGAAATAATTCTCAGTAAGGTATATTTTATTTTTTTTTGAAATGTATATATGTAAGATAAAAATGAATGAATTTACAGTAAAGTGAATTTCTGCTAGTTACAGAAAAGGGAAACAAATATTTTCTTTAAAAAGGAAATTTGTTTAAAATTTAATTCTTGGTTTAAAATAAAATCACGGGTTAATAAAATTTTATTAAATGGAAATGAATTATTCAATCATCTCAAATTTTAATAAACTGTATAAATTGTTTTATACAAGGTTAAAAGATCGTGAAAAACAATCTGGAATGGAAAATGGAATGCAAAATAAAAAGCTAAGGTGAGATTTTTCTCACTCAAATGAAAAGTGGATTTTCTTTTACAATTATTGATTGATTGATTGACTGCTTGGATGTGATATTAGATATAGTAGGATATATATCTATATATAGCAATATATACATATTGGCATATGTATATATTGGATTGATTGATTTCCCGCCTCGTATAGCGGATGAGACCCTATTGCACCGTTAGTAAGCGGATATTTTTATAAAACCCATATACCGCGATATTCCACCTCGAAGTGGAATTGGTATTGTGCTAACGTCTGTGGATGCAGGGAAACAGGTTGGAGGGATCCAACTGGATTCCTCACCAGTATTTATTTATTTACAGATATTGATGTATATTTTGTTATCATATGTTGATATATGATGTTTGTTGTTATGATTGACTAATTGGTGCTGTTGCATCATCGGATTCAGTTTTGAAGTTTAAAAATAACGACTTTTACTTTAAAAGGATTTTAAAGTGATTTTTGAAAGTAGACGTTTTATTGGATTGTTGAATTGATTTATTTTAAATAAATAAACGTCTAAAATTTTAAAGTTATAAAATTTAAGATTTTTGTGAAATAAAATCAAAGTGTGATTTTTGAAATAAAAGTTAAGAAATTTATGAAATGGTTTAAATTTGGATTTCTAGTATTATAAACGGTTTATTTAAAAGATGTACAAAAATGGATATTTATAAATTTGAAATATTGGGATTATAAGACAAGTTTCTATAAGTGTTAAAATGAAGTGTAAATGGGATTTCATAAGTTAATGAAATCTGAAAGTTTTAAATTTTGTGAAGTTTAAAAGAACGATTTCTTTTAAAATAAATGAATTATAAGTTATATTAACTTATAAATTGAATGGGTCATTAAAGAAGATGTATAAATCGAAGTTGTTATAAAATGGAAATAGAATTTATAAACGTTGTTTTTATAAATTCGAAAATCAATCAAATTTGATGATTTTAAATATAGGGATTATTAAGGGAATTTTATCCACGATTTTGGATAGTGGATAATTATTGAAATAAAAGGTGTAGAGATTATTGGAAAATTGGTTAGTGAAGTATATTCACGATTTTGGACAGTGAATATATTCTTAAGGAAAATGGATATGGTTTTGGGAAAGTGATATTTGAAATGAAGTTAATTATTTTAAAAGATGTTTTAAAACGTGTGAACTATCGAAATCATAGATTTCAACATTTATTGTTGAAATAGACGTTTTCAAAAAATAAGGAAATGGTGGACTATAACACTGTTGTTATAGTAAATGATTTCCGAAAGGAAATGTTTTTGTCTAGTATTGGGATTTATAAATCTATCTTAAAAATCTGAATCCCTATACTAGTAATTTTGAGTCGTCGTAACGATGTTTTACGTAATGTTCGTTTTGACTTGAATAAATGTGCTTAAGAAAATGATTTCCTTAAAGAATGAAATGTATACTTAATATTGATTTAAGTATATTGAATATTTTCAAATGTTTAAAATAAATAGATTTGTGAATTACTTATTTTTTAATAAGTATGGAATTGCTTTTCCAATATGAAATGAACGTTTTGAGAATTTATCCTTGTAAAGATAAATTGAAATTGAATATTGAAATCGATTTGAAAATCATATATCAGTAGATATTTTGAAAATATAAATTCACTATGGAATTTATAAAAAGAAAGGGGAATGGTTTTAGAAAAATAAACGTTGATTTATTTTTGAAGTGTGGAAATTTTATATCTAGTAAAGATATTTTTGAAGATAAGATAATTTGGAAAATTATTTGGAATCTGATGATGTTGCGCATCTTTATTGATAGTTAAATAACCGACTATCAATAATTACCTTGAATTGTATTTGTTGTGAATTGGATGAATTTGAATGCCACACTTATTTTTGAATAATCGCTCACTATTCGGGTTAGCCGGGAAAGGACCATGGGGTCGTATAACCCATTCCGAATATGTGATACGTCGTTATGAATTGCATTCGAAGACCGGTGTTGAAGACCGGATATTTTTGAAAACGGAAGGATTACCGTCGAGTTACTCTACATCGGCTGATCTCTGATTTAGAGGTTTTATCACCCTTAGTGACGGGAAGTCCGGACGTGATTAGAAATTTATCCGGATGTGCAAGGGCTTCGTGAGAAGTGCCTTCGGTTCTGTTCGATCCCGGAACAGACTTGTATGGGTTGTGTGTCTGACGTTACAATTTGAGATATAAAGCTGATTTCTTTCAAATACATTTCTGTTGGTGGCAGAGAATTTATTCTCTTAGCTTAACACCCTTCTCTGAGACGTACGAGCTCAGAGGTTATGTAGTTGAAATTTATCAGCAATATACTCCCAATTTGGTAACGTGGCATACTGAGTGTTGCTGTGAAATGATCAGTGTTTGATCATTTGCGATATGATCATTTGTTTGATCTTATATCTTTGTGATCATAGGTTGATCATTTGTTTGACCCGAAGCATGGCTTTGTAGAAAGCGTAGCTTTGTGGACGAGACTTCGTCGAGCCTCACACCCCGGAAATGGTCAAAACAGGAAGGATGCAGCAAGGTTCTAGGGAGTAGCGCCCCTTAGTGTATGTCATTCCTTCTGGATAGAGGTGGTATCATGGTATGGAGCCCAGATACTTAACCTATGTGGTTGCTGCATTATTATTATTATTATGTGGTTTGTTGGAAATCGGGGATCCTCGGGAAGATCGGTTACGATCGGGGGATGGCATACGCGTGTCAGTAGTTACCTATTTTTGCAGAGGTAACCCGGCCTTGTGTTGGCAGAGATCCGGTTAGGTTCTCGGGTCGTCTATTCCAGGGACGTACCCATCGTGGCATAGGAAGTTCCTTGGCCTGACCATTTGTTGGAAATCCAAAGAAACAATACGAGCCTTGTATGGTTTTAGTTGTAGAACCTGCCATCTAATATGGCAGCTATAGCAAGCATACTATAATGGTACCTATGCTGGCTAAGATTTATATTGTACTTTCGAAATGTTTTCTACACTATGCACTAATAATAATATCAAAAAGAATTGATTTTGCGTAGTAAGCATCTTTGACTATCATAAGAAGAAATCTCCTCCAATTCTGCGTTTGCATTGTGTGTGTGGTGGGAGGTCTTATGGTAGTTTCATTTTCCAAAAGCATTGCGAATTTGTTTTATTTTCTTTGTGAAAAATAACTGTTTTACGATCTCACACCAGTCACCATGACTGACTCGGAGTTTATTGTTCCCTTCTAAACTATGGGTGCCCACAAATTTCCACACGGGCAGCCTAGAGTTATGTTATCAGGATATTCTGGATATTCTGGAGCTTTGGAGATAAGCTGGATGGCGAGACGTAGTATTCCGCTGTGTATTCTGTATGAGGACAAGTTTATATAACTGTCCATTGTTGTGCTGTGTTGTATTGAGTCGTATATTGACTCTGATTGATGTATGTATAAACTGATATAGTTCTTTGTTTTAAAAGACTAGTAATTATCTATTGTATATTGTTCCGCTGCGATATGTGAGATTCTGATATTGTTTCTGTATCTGATATTGTTCTTGTAACAACCCGAGTTTTTCTAACACGAAAAACCGGACCATTTGAGTAAAAAGAAGAGGTAGAAGAAGAAAAATAGAAAACAAAATCAGAATCTAACCATCGCAGCGGAATAAAATATAATATATATTAACAGATCTTTACACAAATTAAAACTATATCAGTTTTATATAATATAGCATCAGAGTATACACCAGAGAACACATAACATACAACTGGACAATAACCATATCATGTCCTCAATACAACAGAGTACAACAATCAACACAGCGGAATATATATATATAAACAAGTACGGGAGATACGTCTCGCCATCCAGCTCATCTCCTGAGCTCCACAGCATCATATCCTGTAACCTATAATACTCGGTCTGACCCGAGCATCATATAAAACAATACCCGAGTCAGTCTGGAAAACCAGCGTGAGAAAATCACACTCAAATTGATTATTAAAGTTTCAAAATCCTTCGAAAATAAAAGCATCTCGTAAGACCGCGCCACAAATAAACATGTCGGGTTTTTACCTTACGATAGCTAAAACACTTTATATCAAAATCCTCTGATATTATAGTAGTGTCTACAGAAAGTAAAATAGAATCTAGCTGAAATGCTTGCATCTCACATTTCAACAATAGTTGGGCACAATCAAAACCGTACAGGCACGTAGGGAGAATGGATTTCCAACGAATGACTAGGCACTGGGGTACCACCTGTCACAGTACGTGGCCTAGATCACCGTACCGAGGAGTACGCCCGCTCCCCTGCAACACAAGGCCGGAACCATCCCTTACTGGATAATTCCGAATAAAATCACCCCACGGTTGGGATCAGCAACCGCACCACTAAGCCGAAATAAAAAGGGACATCTAGACAGGGATGACCTTACCCTCCAGTGGGAGCTACCCACGAAGCCTTGCTGCATAACCCCTGATTTTCAGTCATTCCCGGTTGATGAGGTTCGAGGCTAAACGATACCTTTTAGAGAACATATCCCTTAGAATGCCCATCGTCCGCTGACGATGTTTCGCAAGCATTCGTCCATACAAGTCCGTCCTGGGTTTGAACGGAACCGAAGGCACTACTCCTACTACATCCATTTTTGGAAATATCCTCAGGATTAGTAGCGACTAGCCCTTGCACTTCACAGCTCCATCTTCGACTCCGAAATCGTTACACGAAACGTACAAACCGGATCGAAGTGGTATTCGAGTCTCCAGACCTAGAATCCCGGTATACGGAAACTCGATCCCGGTCTCTTCGAAACGATCAGCGCATTGGCCAATATTGATAGTCGGTTATTTAACTATCAATTCACATCCATAGCAACCATCACACAATAAATAATTTCCCACATTATTTATTTGCCCAAATATCTTTCCAAGATATATTTCCGAATTTTCAAAACTCATTTGAAAACAATTTCAAAACAGTTTCCGCTTACGGAATACATTTCCCAAATAATTATTTCCACTGAATCACCAAGTACAAAATACTTTTAATTTTAAAATAATTTAAAAACACCAAATATATTTTATAACATTGAAATTTTAAAACTACTTTAATACTTTATCAAAATATATATTTTAAGAATATTTAAAATAAAACCACTTTATAAATATAAGCTGACTTCCTCTTTAAAACATAATACCAAATTACTTTTATATAATTACTACAATAATAGATTTTTGAAACTACTTACTTTAAAAAGTTAACATTTAAAAATAATCAATTTTCTAAAACATGTTTTTTTTTTTAAAAACATGTTAAAACTTTTAACTTATATTTAAAAATACCTTGAAAACGTACTTGGCTATCCAGAGAAATACACTTCTCATTTCCATCCTTTAAAAATAAACCAACATTTATTTTAAACCAATTCATATCCCTTTATAAATTCCCACCTTGAATTTATATTTTCTAATATCCACTGATATTTTATTTTACTTTATAAACCCAGTTTATAAATTCCAAAATCTCATTTCTCTTCTAAAATTCCAATTTTAAACAACTAAATCAATTCCCAATTGATTTCTCAATTTACTCTACTTACTTTGAAATAAATTTCCTTTGCTACTTCATTTATTCCAAAATACATTAACCTTTAGATTTTTATTCCTTATTACGAGTTAAACCCCTTTTTACCAATATCAATTACAGATTTCCAAAACTCCTCATTTATTCTTTAATTAACTTTAATCCTTAATTTCAAAAATAACTTCTTTTATTCTTCAAATAATATCACTTAAGTATAAAATTTATTATCCCTTGTAGATTCAAAATCCCCTTATTTCATATTTGTTAAAATTCCAAATCACCTTATTTTTATTTCAATTTGTTATAAATTTTATCCCAATTCCTCGAATTATTTTACTTAAACTTTTACTCCTTGATTTCTTTCCAAAAATTCAATTCCATAGATTTTATAATTTATTATACTGGACAATCCAAATCAACCACATCATCCAATATAAAATCATCACATAATATCAAATATTCAGAACATAGAATATTAAATAATCTAATAATTTTGAGGAATCCAGTTGGATCCCTCCAACCTGTTTCCCTGCATCCACAGACGTTAGCACAATATAAAATACCAATTCCACTTCAAGGTGGAATATCGCGGTATATGGGTTTTATAAAATATCATCCGCTATTATGCGGCGCATAGGGTCTCATCCGCTATATAAATGCGGGAATATCAACAACTCAAATATATACATATGCCAATATGTATATATTGCTATATACTACTATATATATAATATAGCATATTCAATCAATGCAATCATCCAATCAATTATTTAAATTTAACCATTTAAATTTAAAATAAAATTCAACTGAGCGAGATTAACTCACCTTTGATTTTGTTTTGCAATCCAATCCAATTCGTCTTGCTTTCTTCAAATTTTTACCTTGTATAACATTATTCAATTTATTAATATTTTGCATTAATCGAACAAATAAATTTTCCGTTTTGCAACTTCATTTAATTTTAACCAATGAACTGAATTTTAAATGAATAATTAAATCTCGATCTAATTTCCCTTTTAAAAATGAAATTTTAAAATTAAACACCTTTTAAGATTTTAATTAAAAACCCAAATTACCTTTTGCTGTTTTAAATGTATATATATAGCTGACTAAATTTAAAACCAGCTGTTTTATATATTCTGCTGCAAATTTTCTGTTTTGAAATTAACCAAATCCATTTTCCAGAAATCAAGTCAAATTATTCATAACATCAAGTTCTCAGTTTTTATTTTAAAATAAGTATGTGTATAACTAACTTAATTAGTAAACTAATATGAATATACCTTCTAACTAGCTGCCGAATCTCGACTTGCCACCATGACTGCCCCAACCCCAAGCCCTAATCGCGACCTCGAACTCGCGGTTGCCATCGCTATGCAACCCGCTGTCTGCTTTGAGAATGCGACCCTAAATGACTTCGCCTAAATGCCAGAAATCCCAGGCCAGAGCATGTCGCCATTCAACTATGACCCGAGTCCAGCAAAGCAAATCCCCTCGTCGCACGCGAAGCCACCCACCCTCCTCGCGAACTCCACTCGCCAAACGAACAACCCATCGGCAGAGACGAATCCACCCAAACCACCAGCCCTCCTAACACACGCGCGCGCCTTCACCTCGTCGTACTGCCCCGACATCGCTCCTCCATCGAACGAAATGAAGCGCTCTTCTCTTTTTTTTTCGCAAATTAATGATTCGATTTCATTTTGAATTAAAGGGGATAAGGGAAAGGATATGCGGTTATAAACTGGGATGGAATGGCGTGTTTAAAACGTTACACGTGTTGAGTTGTTTATTTTTAAGGGGGACGCGTGTTCTACCAGTTGAACACGTATTTAAATTAATATACATATCTACATCTAATTACTTAGGCAAGAAGAGAACGTTGCCAGGAAGGACACATGCTCTGAATTTCTATACGTTTATATACCGTACGATCACACGACAACTCAAAACACTACGAAAATTGAAATCTAATAATAATACAATATTACGGATCCAATAGAACGGGTTTCGTCGCATTCCGAGACTGTGCCTCGGACGGCTATTTTTAAATTCAATTTCAACGATATATTTTAAAACTGAACAAAACTCTTTAAAATTCCATTTTAAAAGTTCTATCATCTTCAGTATTAACAATATAAATTTTCTGAACCTTTGAACTATTTTTAACAGGCTTAAAATCGAGATTCCATATTTTACCCAATCCCGATAATTAAATTTAATAATTAATTATCCAAATAAATACTGTATATTTGAAATTAAAGTTAAAATTTAACCTTCGAATATTTAAAATAACTTAAATATTCACATTTCAAATATACAAAATGTGATATCCCGGGATTTCGAGAAGTTTAAAATGTGATAATCTCTTAATTTAAATTATTTTAAATTGATAAAATAGATATTTTCAAATATAAATAACCAAATAATAATACTATGATGTTTTAATTATGGTATAGATTGATTTGTAATAAGGATAATTATTTAAATTGTGTTATTTTATAAATTTTATTTTAAATAGATTTATCATTTCCAAAATTTTTAATAAGTATTGTTTATATATATATATATTGTCTTGAGTTGTTTTATATCAATTTCAAACTTAATAATGTGTTTATTTAAAAATATAAATGTTGAGTTGATTTTTAAATTGGATTTTAAAAGTCAAATTTGAATTTGAATCTGGATTTAAACTTGAATCTTTAAAATTTTAATATATTTGGGTATAAAAATATATGAACAAGGCTTTTATTTAAAATAAGACTTTTGTGTATTTTGTTTTCTTTAAAAAGAAATTTATTTATATAAATTTAGGAAGTGCTTATTTAATAGTAAATAAATACAAAAGATATTTTTACACATAAAAATGAATGAAATACATTGTATATGATTTTTAGAATATAAATGGGTTTTTATTTTATTTTTCTTTCAAAGGTTTTATTTATTTATAATATAGAAAAGCATTTATTTAAAAAGATATGTATTTATCTATTTAAGAAATTTATATAAAAGCTTTTAAAACTCTTTTTAAAAATAAATTAGGACAAGTGTTAAGTTCTAAGCATCTTAAGTAACATGTGTTAACTAGATAAATAGGGAAGAAGACAAGTGTCATAATTTATTTTATTTTCCTTAATTTTAAAACAAATCTAATTGAATCTATATAAATCTATATCCTTATCTCTTACATTTCTTTGTTCATCTTCACGTTTTCAAAAATGAGATCAAAACCCTATAATCTCCTTTTAATCTTCAGCCTATAAACACTCCTTAAAACTGAAATCGTTTCAAAAGAAAATTTCTCAAATTCAAACCTGAGAACATTTACTCCAATCAAGATCAAAGCCCTGTAAACTAGGTCTGTAATCAAAAATCCTCAAACCTGAAATCTCCTCAAAACAAATCTGCAATGCAACCCAGAATCATTATTCTCAGACCTGTAACCAATTTCCAGTTCAAAAATCTCTGTAGCCATTCTCTAAACCAAGCTGAAATGTTTAATCAAGAGCTGGAACCATTTGTTCTTTAAAGCCAGTAATTATTTCCAAGGGTTTATGCAATATAATCTGAGGCAACAGCAAGTTTTCAAAAGCTTTTCAAGTTTAAAAGAAATCAAAACAAGTATTCCAGATTTCAAAGGGAATTCAGTTTCAAAACTCTCTGCCTCTTTGAAATAGGTGAGTAAACATCTTTTTCAAAAGTTAAAATGAATTTAAATTGCTTTCGAATGATTTATGAATGAAGTATATTTGCATGTTCATTTATATGTGTGTATACTGTATGTATGTGAGGATTGAAGTATGTATGCCTGGGTTCATTGTTAATTGCTCTGTTATCTTCTATTTGAGTAATCTCTTCTTTTATAAGACCTTGAACTATATATATATCTTGATTCCAGTAGAATAATATGAGATGTACTTGAATGTTTGAGTGAAATTGTTTTGCATGTTTATAAATATGTAGGTATGATTATATGCAGGTCTGTACACCTATATATCTCTGTTTTTATATCAATACAGGCTTCAAAATTTTATTAGAAAATTCATATCTTTACATCTGTTTGATTTTAGTCTAGGTAGTGTTAATGAAAAAGGTTTCTAACTATATATTTTAGATTGTAAAAATAGATTCAATGATATGTAATAAACATTAACTCTAAAATATAAAGTTTACAGTAGAACTCAATGAAATGGGTAAATTCGAAAATGTCAATTTAAAACTTTGACTCTATAAACTGATTAGTAATTACAAATGATGAATTTAGAAAAAGAATTCAAGAATTTTAAGGTTGAAATGGTAGAGAAATTGTAAGATGAACAGAAATGACATTTTCGTCATTTTCAGACGAACGATGGGGCTGGGTTCATCGTGATTGATGTCGGAGGTAGGTTGAAGGCTGTAGATGATGGGAAAAATAGTGGATGAATTTATTATTCGTCGTGGTGGTTATTCGATGGGATTTTAGGGTTTAGTGAATGGTTTTGGTCAGTGTTGAAGTCGAGGCTTTTTCGTGGACGTGGTCGAGCTGGAAGCTACCGCACCTGGGGGAAATGAGGCGTGGGTTAGAGATGAAGCTTTGGTCGAAGTCGTGGGGATTCTGGTGGTCGGAGGAGGTCTGACGAGGTGATTCTGATCGATGGTTTTGGTTCCGGTTGTTCTAGTTTGTTCGATTTTGAATTACGATTGGATTGAATGATCTGGGTGGTCGGATTTGTTGGGGTAGTTGTCGTGGACGTGTTGGAGGTGGCGGCGGTGACTGGAGTGGCGGCGTTCGCCTGTGCACGTGCACGATCGAACGTATGTGTGTCAGTGGTTTTGAGTTGGGGAAGAAGAAGCTACTCGAGTCGTACTCGGGGAGGAACTCGTGTAGGTTAGGATTTTGCTCGGGTTTGATCTAGGGTAGTACGCGAGATTGCGAGTGATAATTGTTAAAGGTTTTAACAGTTTGATTTTTTTTTAACCAGACAGTTTTTAAATTACTCGGGGAAGAAAAGGCTGTGGTTCGGTAGTCTTCGAGTCATTTGAAAGATTTCGAGGGAGCTGTTATGTTTTAAAATAGTTTTAAAAATTTATAACTAAAGTCTTTTATATAAAAAGGAAAGAAGAAGAAGTACTTTGTTTTGTTCAAGTACATATGGGTTAAACCCAAAGATAATGTTAAGTCAGTTTTTAAAATTTAAATAAAATAAGTTTTTAAATTTTAAATAATCAAGTTAAATAAATTGTCTTGAAATTCATTTCTTTGAAATGAATGATTTGAATAAATTAAATTGTATGAATTGATTTACTTAATTTTATTAAGTAAAATCTTAAGTTATTTTCAAACTAAATTTGAAAATAAGGTAATTAATAAGGAAATGGTTTGTCTTAAAACTTAATTTAAGTTTAATAATAATGGAATGAATAAAGAATGATTTATTAAATTAAATTAGTGAATGATTAAGGATAAGTGAATTAACAATTAAGTTTTCAAGTGTTTTATTAACTTGTAATTAAGGATTGTTAATTTATATAAAGGTAAGTAATTAATGATTATTTATTTTAAACTTAATTAATAATTTAATTAAGTAAGTTAATTACTAAGATCAAATGTTTAATGATAATGTTTTATCTCAAGATTAATTAAGATTTTAAAGAGTTGAAATTAACTAAGTTAATTAAGAATTTAAGTTTAATTAATTTATTTAATTAATTTTTGATAAGGATTAATTAAATGATTAAGAGTAAATTAAAATGGTAATTAAGAAGTACTTAATAAAGTTTTATTAAGTAATAATTAAGTTTTCTTAATTGATAATTAAGAGATTATTAATCTATAATTAAAGTTAATTAAGGATTAATTAACTATTATTAAGGGATTAATTAATTGTCATTAAAGATTGATTAATAGGTAATTATGGATTAATTAATTGGTAATTAAGGTTGTTAATTAATAATTAAGTTTTATTAATTAAGAATTAAGAATAATTAATTAGTTAATTAAGTTTAATTAATTAATTAATTATAAAAGTAATTAAGGATTGATTACTTTGTATTAAAGAATATTGATTAATAATTAAGGTTTATTAATTAATAGTTAAAGAATAATTAATCAAGGATTAATTAATTTGTTTAAAGGGTAATTAAAGATGAGTTACTCAGTTATAATTTAGGAATAAATGTGATTTATTTAAGTAAATTAATTTGTTAATTAATTAAGAATAGTCACTTGGAAATTTGTTAAGTATAATTACTTAATAAGATTGGTTAAGTGTAATTACTTAATGCAAATAATTGATAAATGAATTACTGAATGTAATTGGTGTAATTAATCAAAAAAGGATTTATGAAAGTAAATGATAAATAATTAAGAAGTAATTAAGTATAGTTAATTACTATTAATGATTATTTAAGGTAGATTTATGAAAGAAATTTATTAAAGCATGATTAATTAATGTAATTAATTAAAGGATAATGCAATTAATTAAAGGTTAATTAATTAATTAAAGTAATTAATTAAGGATCATTAATTATTATTAATTAATGAGAGTAATTAAAGGTTAATTACTATAAATGGATAAGGATAATTAATTTGTGAAATTAATTAAAGGATAATTACTTTATGTAATTAATGAATAATTAATCAAGAGTGATTAATATTTAATGATTAATTAATTAAATGGATAAGTAATTAATTAATGATTGATTAAGCAAGGTTAGGAATTAATTCTTAAGTAATTAATTTAATTTAAGTGGATTAAATTAATTAAAATAGAGATTAATAAATGGTTGCTTATAGATGATTGTTTGAGTAGAATGTCTGATTTGGTTGATATCTATTGGATGATATACTATGATATATCTGTGATAAATGTGTGATATTTATCTATGTTAATGCTATGTGAATTCAAGTATTAAATTGAATTGAATTGTTTAAACCTTTAAACAACTTGGCCTTAAAAGATACGTTTTGGATTTCGATGAGACCGGGATCGGGTTTCCGTATACCGGATTTCCAGGTCTGGAGACCCGAATACCACATCGATCCAAATTAACGATAGGTCGTGAATCTCAAGTGAAGGTGAAGATTTAGAGTGCAAGGGTTATTGTCGTTAACTCTGAGGGTGATTCCAAAACGAGTGTAACGAGATAATGCCTTCGGTTTCGTTCGAACCCGGAACGAACTTGTATGGATTGAATGCTTTCAAAACATCGTCAGGTGGACGATGAGCATTCTAAGTGAAGTGTTCTGATTAAAGGTAATCGTGACCTCAAGCCTCATCAACCGGGAATGGCTAAAACAGGGGAGGTGCAGCAAGGCTTCGTGGGTAGCGCCCACTGAGAGTAAGGTCATCCATGTCTAGATGTCCCTTTCTATTTCGACTTAGTGGTACGGTTGCAGTACACAACCGTGGGGTGATTTTATTCGGAATTATCCAGTAAGGGATGGTTCCGGCTTTGTGTTGCAGGGGAGCGGGCGTACTCCTCGGTACGGTGATCTAGGCCACGTACTGTGACGGGCGGTACCCCAGTAGCCCTGCCATTGTATGGAAATCCAACTTCCAATAAGTGATAACGGACTTGATTGTATAACCCACTTTGTTGGCTAGTATGCTGGAATTTAATAATGTAACAATTTCAGCTATTTCATATTTATTTGAAAACCCTAGACCTATTATAATACAATCGAATTTCCTATCAAATGTTTGGTTAGCGTAAGGTAAAAACTTACCCATGTTTATGTGTGGGAAGTCTTACGTGATACCTTTGGTTTCAAAAGGTTTTGAAGTTAAGCAATTTAAACCGTTTACTCACACCAGACCCATGTCTGACCCAAGTGTTTATTTCTGTTTTATATAAACTCTTGGGTACTCAAATTTTTACGAGTAGCCAAGAGAGTCAGGTTTGCTTTGACGAGTTATCTGGAGGAGCAATGGAGCAGGAGGCTTCAGCGCTGTAGAGATATAGTATTCCGCTGTGTTGATCTCTGAGTCATTTGTTATCTGTGTTTGAGTTGTAATAACTAGACAGGTGTTTATAACTGTCTAGTATGTGTTGTATATGCTGTGTACCCTGATAGTTGTTGTATATGAAACTATGTAATAGTTTATGTTATTAATATAATTTATTCGTTCCGCTGTTTAGATTCTGTTGTTATTTCTTTCTTTCTTCTCTTCTTTTCTCTTTCTATCCCTTTCTTTCTTCATAACGATGCGTCTTTCTGGGCAAAGAAAGCCGGGTCGTTACACAAAAATTCCGGGTCTTCACATTCCTCCCCCCTTAAAAGAATTTCGTCCCCGAAATTACTAGTTAGGAAGAATGATTCAATCCCCATTAACTATTTCCCAAATTCAAACAGTTTTAACAATACCCAAACAATCTTTTATTAATGATACACTAATCATCTTTTAACTTCCCAAACTTATTCATAAGTTCAACCCATACCACCTACTTATCCATTCAAATTTAAATTTGAATTCAAATTTTGAATTATCAAAATTTCCCAAAATTTTTCTAACTCCCTAAATTTCCGAAAAATTTCGCCAGCGTCTCCTTTGCGCGGCTAGCTCGGTACTACTACAAAATGGCTCTACGGCCTCCCAATCTCAAAAAGAAACAAAAAGCCAAGTGGCTGGATCAAAAACCCAATCAAATTTCATATAGAAATTCAAATACATACCTTTTTGTCGGGCCATTAAATTTTATCCTCTAAAATCAAAAATCCCAATCTATCCGTTGCTTTTATACACCTGTAGATCCTACTAAGCAATAATATTCAATCACAATTTCAAAACCATTCTAGACATTTCTTTACAAATTTTCGATATTTGCTTTACTTAAGCCCGTACGATGCACATATATCATCCGTACGCAATATCACATTCGATTGCTCAATCGATCACACAATTTCACTTCCGAACTAGTATCGTCCACCCGACTTCCTAGTGCGGACTCAGATCTGGTTTCTTGATCAGAAACCGTCGTTCTCCTTGCATAGCCACCAACTATGATAGAGAATATCCAGAATCAATCAACAATCCATATCCAGGCTCGCCGTCGAAAATCGAGTGAAAAATCCTAATTCGGATCGATAAAACTATCTCGAAATTTTGTGCTCGACATCTGAATCAAATAGCTATGCGAATAAAATAATATACGTACATCTTACGTATAAATTCCAATTGATTATCAATTATATCAATTCTCTTTTATTCACATTCATTTTGATTGTTATCCCCTTATTCACAACTATCCCATTTCACAACTTCAGTTTTAGTCTTCGTTCAACTATTCACTTAGTGTATATATTTTTTTTTTTCCATTCCAAAAATTACTGAGTATATTTCCACTACAAATTTTCTTAAGAATTTCATTCTTCAATTCTTAAGTTCATATAAATTTTCTTATATTTATTTACTACTTCACCACTGAAGTGTATATATTCAAATTGAACTCCCATTTCATATGAATTCCAACTTACTTCAATTTACTACTTCATTTCCAAATTTTTTCCTTAAATTCAATTCCATCTCCAACTTCTGAATATTGAATTTTATTTAGCTCGAAAACAATCCAAGTTAATTCATTCAATAACCATTTCTCAACTTATTTAAACCACTCCTCTATTTGAGTTCAGTTTCCATTCAACATTTACGTAAGTCAATAACTTAAGTTTATTTTCCATTTAACCAACCCTTTAAAGTTTTATTTCCATCTTTCATTTGATTCTTATTTAATCAAATTCCATCCATTTATTTATTTAATATAAGTGGTTCATTCACTCAATCATTATGAATTTTATTTTCCATACTCAATTCATTTGGAATTATTTATTAATAACCAGGTCATTTCCAATTTATTTTCACTTATTTGGATTTCATTCGCAATTCAAACCATCACTATGTTAATCCAATTTCATTAAATCACAATTCAACTTCATTAACTAATTTATTATCTCATTAGTTCCTCCCCTGGTTAAAATTTAATACTTGCTTTTTAATTCCAAATATCACTTCACTTAATCATCTTAAGTTCAATTTATTTTATAATTCAAGTTTGGATTTATTTTAAAAATTAAGATTGCTCATCTTAGTCGTTTCCATTTGATAATTTCAATTTTAAATTATAACTCTTAATGGTTCAAAGAAATGAATTCCCATTTATGACTTACAATTTCATTTCTATTCATAAGTTTTAACTTACTTACTTAAGATCTGGGACTATTCATTTAAGTCCATTTTCATCTTTATAATCAAATTTCAAATTATTACACTCAAGAACTTAAGAATATGAACTTCTTTACACAATTATAAGCATTTTACATTACCTTTATATCCAATTCAATTCAACTTCAACTTACTCACATTTAATTCAATTCCACTTCTCAATTTTATTTAACTTATCTTAAGTTAAATTCAAATATATTTTATTCACCTTCATATACTCGACTTAAATTTTAATTCCAGGATACAATTTTATACAAGTTTTACAATTCATTCACCTTCATGTTCTCTAACTCTTTTATCTACCAACTTATATTACTCATTGATTTATTTCCATCTCATCATTATAATCCCAGAATTTAACTTTCATTCCTTTCTTATTTAAATCAACTTCATTCTATACTTTTTGTTGTTGATTCATTTAAATTTCTACATTTATATTTTAAATAGAATTTCCAGAATCCAATTGCCCGATTTTATTCCAAAAACCATTTTGAATCCATAAATAACTCATACATATCTGGTATATCACCTCAAATCCCAATTTCCAAAACAATCTGCTTTTATCAAACAATTTTCCCTTTGAATTTCAAAACCAACCCAATTCACAATCATTTCCAATTTAAACAGTTTGGTAGCAATTTCTCTTTGGAAACTCGAAAATAGACATCGATGATGCTGCAGTCATCACCGAAATTATTTTCCAGCGACCAAAAGAGAATTTAATGCTTTTATCACTCTAAACATTTCAAACATTTTTAAATCCCAAATCCCACCAGATTTCAATTCAATTTCAAAAATATTCATGAAATAATATCACTATTATTTCCCCAAAACCTTTAAAAACTATTTTTAAATCCAAAGGAATTTAAATCTTTCCCAAAACTTCAAATTCAAAATCCATCCAATTTTTTATATCCAAACATTACTCTGGAATTCTATCACATTTTATTTCAAGTTATAAGTCACTTTTACCATTTACATTTACAAATTTCATTTGTTTATGAATTAATCTCATTTGATTATAAATCACATTTGTAATTCACATTTGTATATAAAGTTTATCTCAATTTATAAATTGCATTTATAGTCTATATTTCAAATTCCATTTTGTTATATAAATTTATTCTTTCATCTTTGGTTATACTTTTTCCAATTTCTACTCAATAATGAGACTAACTCATTATTGTCATCTTCTAACAACCAAGCATCCAAATATATAACCATAATAATTTTCGAATAATTATTTCTTTTATATACAAAATAATTTGGGCAAAATTATTTCATTCACCCTATTTAAAACCATACTGTGTCGAATTGTTCTATTCAAGTGTTTAGAAACCCCTTCGATACAGTTGTCCAGACTGTGCCGACGAAGGTTCATATGCCACTCAATAAACCAACCAACACAATATAAAACCATTTTATATTCACTAACAAATACGCGCTCATATCTATTAATACTCTCAAAATTTCCACCAGAGCCAAGGTTATCGCTAGCCTAAGCTCTGATACCAAGTGTAACAACCCGAGGCAGTGGCGACCGGTAGGCTTTGCAACCATCCCAGACCCACCGTGGCATACAGTGATACCTCGACTTTGCTTTTACGGCCAGCCTCTCGACTCGCAACCAACCCCTCAATGGGACATGTAGGGGTAAGAGTCTCCCGTTCGCCACCAAACCGCGAAGCGAGAACCCCCTATCATGCTGTAATGTAGCAAACCCGATCCCGGTCTCTTCGAAACGATCAGCGCATTGGCCAATATTGATAGTCGGTTATTTAACTATCAATTCACATCCATAGCAACCATCACACAATAAATAATTTCCCACATTATTTATTTGCCCAAATATCTTTCCAAGATATATTTCCGAATTTTCAAAACTCATTTGAAAACAATTTCAAAACAGTTTCCGCTTACGGAATACATTTCCCAAATAATTATTTCCACTGAATCACCAAGTACAAAATACTTTTAATTTTAAAATAATTTAAAAACACCAAATATATTTTATAACATTGAAATTTTAAAACTACTTTAATACTTTATCAAAATATATATTTTAAGAATATTTAAAATAAAACCACTTTATAAATATAAGCTGACTTCCTCTTTAAAACATAATACCAAATTACTTTTATATAATTACTACAATAATAGATCTTTGAAACTACTTACTTTAAAAAGTTAACATTTAAAAATAATCAATTTTCTAAAACATGTTTTTTTTTTAAAACATATTAAAACTTTTAACTTATATTTAAAAATACCTTGAAAACGTACTTGGCTATCCAGAGAAATACACTTCTCATTTCCATCCTTTAAAAATAAACCAACATTTATTTTAAACCAATTCATATCCCTTTATAAATTCCCACCTTGAATTTATATTTTCTAATATCCACTGATATTTTATTTTACTTTATAAACCCAGTTTATAAATTCCAAAATCTCATTTCTCTTCTAAAATTCCAATTTTAAACAACTAAATCAATTCCCAATTGATTTCTCAATTTACTCTACTTACTTTGAAATAAATTTCCTTTGCTACTTCATTTATTCCAAAATACATTAACCTTTAGATTTTTATTCCTTATTACGAGTTAAACCCCTTTTTACCAATATCAATTACAGATTTCCAAAACTCCTCATTTATTCTTTAATTAACTTTAATCCTTAATTTCAAAAATAACTTCTTTTATTCTTCAAATAATATCACTTAAGTATAAAATTTATTATCCCTTGTAGATTCAAAATCCCCTTATTTCATATTTGTTAAAATTCCAAATCACCTTATTTTTATTTCAATTTGTTATAAATTTTATCCCAATTCCTCGAATTATTTTACTTAAACTTTTACTCCTTGATTTCTTTCCAAAAATTCAATTCCATAGATTTTATAATTTATTATACTGGACAATCCAAATCAACCACATCATCCAATATAAAATCATCACATAATATCAAATATTCAGAACATAGAATATTAAATAATCTAATAATTTTGAGGAATCCAGTTGGATCCCTCCAACCTGTTTCCCTGCATCCACAGACGTTAGCACAATATAAAATACCAATTCCACTTCAAGGTGGAATATCGCGGTATATGGGTTTTATAAAATATCATCCGCTATTATGCGGCGCATAGGGTCTCATCCGCTATATAAATGCGGGAATATCAACAACTCAAATATATACATATGCCAATATGTATATATTGCTATATACTACTATATATATAATATAGCATATTCAATCAATGCAATCATCCAATCAATTATTTAAATTTAACCATTTAAATTTAAAATAAAATTTAACTGAGTGAGATTAACTCACCTTTGATTTTGTTTTGCAATCCAATCCAATTCGTCTTGCTTTCTTCAAATTTTTACCTTGTATAACATTATTCAATTTATTAATATTTTGCATTAATCGAACAAATAAATTTTCCGTTTTGCAACTTCATTTAATTTTAACCAATGAACTGAATTTTAAATGAATAATTAAATCTCGATCTAATTTCCCTTTTAAAAATGAAATTTTAAAATTAAACACCTTTTAAGATTTTAATTAAAAACCCAAATTACCTTTTGCTGTTTTAAATGTATATATATAGCTGACTAAATTTAAAACCAGCTGTTTTATATATTCTGCTGCAAATTTTCTGTTTTGAAATTAACCAAATCCATTTTCCAGAAATCAAGTCAAATTATTCATAACATCAAGTTCTCAGTTTTTATTTTAAAATAAGTATGTGTATAACTAACTTAATTAGTAAACTAATATGAATATACCTTCTAACTAGCTGCCGAATCTCGACTTGCCACCATGACTGCCCCAACCCCAAGCCCTAATCGCGACCTCGAACTCGCGGTTGCCATCGCTATGCAACCCGCTGTCTGCTTTGAGAATGCGACCCTAAATGACTTCGCCTAAATGCCAGAAACCCCAGGCCAGAGCATGTCGCCATTCAACTATGACCCGAGTCCAGCAAAGCAAATCCCCTCGTCGCACGCGAAGCCACCCACCCTCCTCGCGAACTCCACTCGCCAAACGAACAACCCATCGGCAGAGACGAATCCACCCAAACCACCAGCCCTCCTAACACACGCGCGCGCCTTCACCTCGTCGTACTGCCCCGACATCGCTCCTCCATCGAACGAAATGAAGCGCTCTTCTCTTTTTTTTTTCGCAAATTAATGATTCGATTTCATTTTGAATTAAAGGGGATAAGGGAAAGGATATGCGGTTATAAACTGGGATGGAATGGCGTGTTTAAAACGTTACACGTGTTGAGTTGTTTATTTTTAAGGGGGACGCGTGTTCTACCAGTTGAACACGTATTTAAATTAATATACATATCTACATCTAATTACTTAGGCAAGAAGAGAACGTTGCCAGGAAGGACACATGCTCTGAATTTCTATACGTTTATATACCGTACGATCACACGACAACTCAAAACACTACGAAAATTGAAATCTAATAATAATACAATATTACGGATCCAATAGAACGGGTTTCGTCGCATTCCGAGACTGTGCCTCGGACGGCTATTTTTAAATTCAATTTCAACGATATATTTTAAAACTGAACAAAACTCTTTAAAATTCCATTTTAAAAGTTCTATCATCTTCAGTATTAACAATATAAATTTTCTGAACCTTTGAACTATTTTTAACAGGCTTAAAATCGAGATTCCATATTTTACCCAATCCCGATAATTAAATTTAATAATTAATTATCCAAATAAATACTGTATATTTGAAATTAAAGTTAAAATTTAACCTTCGAATATTTAAAATAACTTAAATATTCACATTTCAAATATACAAAAATTCCGGGTCGTCACAGTTCTGTTGTTCTTCTCTTCTTTCTTCTATCTTCTTTCTCTCTCTTCTTCTTTCTTCTTCCTTCTTCTTCTGTTTTCTTCTTCTTCTGCCTTTTTCTTCCTTCTTAAACCATCACTATTGGAGTTTCCGGCACTCGATTGCTCGACAGTCGATAAAGTGAGTATCGATGTCGAATTTTCAAAAGTCGAAAATTTCGGTATGTGACATAAAGTCTAGCATCGATACACCTAGAAAGATGCACCCCATGCAAAGTCGAACATCGACGCACCTAAATAGATACGCCCCATGCTCTAGCATCGATGCACCTAGAAAGATACGTCCCATACATAAATAAACATCGACGCACCTAGAAAGATACGCCCCATGTAATGTCTAACATCGATGCACCTAGAAAGATACACCCCATGCAAAGCCGAACATTGACGTACCTAGAAAGATACGCCCCATGCATAGACGAACATCGACGCACCTAAATAGATACGCCCCATTTCCTGACTTATTGAGCCGATTGCTCCACGAAGTAAATAAACATTGACGCACCTAAATAGGTACGACCCATGCATGAAATAAACATCGACGCACCTAAATAGGTACGACCCATGCGAGAAGTGAGACGAAGCTCATTAAAACGAGGAACAATCCTCCACGTGGACAAAGAGACATCGCACGTTGCTAGTCTAAACCATAAAGTGATCATCATCGATCATCAAGAAGTGTCAATCACACCAAGCTAGTAAATATATGAGTTTAGCTTCATGTCCCATAACCACTTGCTTAACTTAAATATTTACGAACAAGTTGTAGGTCTTCACTAGAAAATTGTCACAAAAGGGTTCAATCGAACAAGTCCAAGAGCTAACCGACAAAGTGAACGCGAGCGTTTCATACCACTCGTTTTACTAAGTCGTTTAATTCGATTTCTCATCCGAGTGAAGTAAAGGCTTGTATGTACTAGTAGATTAGAAAATGGTTTGATAAACGAGTTTGGTATTAAAATTAAGTTGAAAACATTTTGATGAAAGGGTTTTGATATTTACTACTAGTATTAAAACCTTCGTATCTTTGGAGTGACAAGTCATAAAACGATTGTTGAAACAAATCGAATCACATAAATTCACATTCGAAGACGTGAGAAAAATCCAAAGAAACCAATTCCCAAAACCATCAAAGTAGGAATTTTGATGAATGTTTTTCAGATAAGATCCCCTACGAAGGGGGTACGGGGTACGACCTATCGGATAACCTTGAATCGATGGAAATTGAAATCTCAAGATGAATAGGCAAAAATAGGCAAAATACAGTTCACAGACTCCAGACGTCTGGGGTATATGCTCAGACGTCTGCAGCAAGTTTCGGGAACTTCCTAAAATAGACTCCAGGCGTCTGGTGACGTGCTGAAATCGTTTTTCAGCCTAGTGGGAGAGCAAACTCTCTCCCACACTTGCACCCGGTCGAGCAATGGAATTCGGGGCTTTTGTCAATCGATAATTCGGCCCTATAGGCTCTCCGATTCACAACCAAAAACATGTTCATAATTCAAAGCAAGGAGTTTCAAAGTTTTGAATTCAAAACATCAAAAATTGAAATGTTCGCCAAAGCAATTCAAACCAAAAGCAATTGAACATGAAATAGTGTTAGGAATTCATACCTAACAATCAAAGATAATTATAGGCTAAGATGTGAGATAAAAATCTCACCTTTGAACCCAAACGAATGAAGAAGATGCTTGAAGACAAGGGAGGATAAACCACACTTCAATCTCAACACAAGAAACATGAATCTAAGCTAAAAGAGAAATATTTCCCAAATTAGGTTTAGGAATTTTCTGAAATTGAAGGAGAAAGAGTTGGAGAAGATGGAGAGGAGGCTTACCTATGGCTTCACTTTGATTTTGGAGCAAGAAAACAAGATGCAAGAAGAAACTAGGGTTTGCAATTTCTATTTCCTCTTCCTTTCCCCCATTTCAGTTTTTACTTAAGTTTGGAGAGTGGGAATGAGAGAATGGAAAGGAGAGGGCTGAGTTAGAGGGTTAAGGGAGTTTAGTTAGCTAGTGGGCTGAACCCAACCCAAACCCAACTAGAAAAAGTAGCAAATTTCAACTTACTCCAAATATATCAAAGTTTATACTTAAACAGAGCGCAAACGCCATTTTGGACTCAATGGAAGTGGTCTCGAGTCTTAATTCGACTGTTTGCAAAAAGTAGCTTTTCGGACATCAATTCGATTAACAATGAAATATTTAAATATAAAATCGATAAATATGCGGATTGTTACACTTTATTTATGTGGACCGCCAACATATTTTATGATAATATTGTACTGACGTGGACCTTACATTGTCAACATCTAACCTGTATATGTGCAGACTCAAAAATATACTTATATACTAAACTGTTGTGAAGCTATTTCAGATATTAACATAAAATACAATATATAAAAGTATAGGATATAAAAAAAATAGTATACATATTACATACAAACATCATATAAGTAACAGAAGTTGCAAACCGACCCTACATACAAAAATACTTAATATATAAATCATTATATTACCAAGCTACAAAACTTTTACAAACAATATATAAACATACGTACATAATAAATAAAGTATTTGTATATTTATAACTCACGCAGCCTATACTTTTTTTTTCTTAAAACATTTCCCAGCCTATCCTATAAATACAATATTAACATGCTGCATATATAAGGTACAGCTCAATGAAACCAACAAAAGATCAAATGTATGTATAAACATACTTTAAAACATTATGTATAAACCAATGACTATATATAACATATACTCAACACGAGTTATCTATGAAACTACTGAACACATAATTTTGTATAGGCTTTTAATAGAAGTAAAAAAATTTAATATATAATTCGAATCAAAAATCAAAGAACCCACTATACAGTTGAATATAACTTCTTAAATCATAGTATATATATAAACATAAGTTGAATTTATCACAAAGTAACTGAAAGATAGTGGAAGGCATAAAATTGAGTAATAAAATCAATGTACATTCAACAGACCTATATATATAAAGTATGTCGAAACTTGTTTATACTTCAACCCTTTACATATATATAAAGTATGTATACGAAAATGGTTATTATATACTTATGAAATGAACAGACTTATACATCAACAGAGACTACACATAAACGAATTTATAACTTTATATATAAACCAATATATATATATATATATAAATACATATATATATATAAATACATATATATACACACCTATGTGACGCAACAAAGTAGGAAGGCGATCGCCACCCAGGTACGGAGCTGAGGCGGTGGAGGAAGATCGGTCGGCAGTTGATGAGGGCTGCTCGGTCGGAGATGATGACGCGGGAGAGGTCTCGGCTGGCCATGGTGGAGGGTTTTGGTTGCGGGTTGAGGCCGCGATGGTGGCTGTGTCAGGTAGTAAGGGGCGGGAGGCACAAGGCGGAGGGTCGAGGCTGAAGGACGCAATGTCGAGGCAAGCAACATTTTATGCAAAAGGTATCTTAGCTTTGTCAATTAGTATTATCTTCTCTGGAAAGAAGAAACGCAACAGAAAGAAATAAATGTGGAAAGTGGGAACACAGGAAGATAAAAAGAAAAAGGTAGTGGAGAAGGCAACAGTAGGAATTTGGGTAGCCATAAATTTTTGATTTATACGTTGGAACTTGGAACCAATATACGTTGGAACCATAACAATTTTTTTTTGGAAATAATTATGGCGAGCGGCTATTGATTTTGTATAGTAGGAATTTGGGTAGTCACGGTTCAAAGTATTAAAAGAAAATAAAGGTCACCGTACTGATACGGTGAACCGTTTTACCGATTTCACCGCGTACTGAAACTCCGAACAAAGGTACGGATATGTTGCGGAGATCGGCACGACGAGATGATCAAAACGGTATGCAGATATTAGTAATTCGATTAAATTATAAAAATTCGAATTTTCTACAAGCGGAAAATGTATAAAATCGCAGAAAAATAAGATCGACGGAGCTAAAGAAGTCCGAATTTGGAAAAACGAAAAAGGTCGTCTTGCTCAGAAGATGGTTTAGAATTTTTTCATATAAAAATATTTAGGTTTCGAAAACATTTTATTTCCATCAATTCCTAACTGATTAAATTGAAATAAATTTACGCACGAAAATAAACTTCATATTTTCGGATGAAAATTTACCAGTTGCTATGTTAAAATAGACGCATTTCAAATATAAAATTTTTATTTCAAAATTTTATTATTTAAAATTTCACAAAATTTCAACTAATTACGTTATTAAAACAGTTAAAATTTACGGGTCGTTACAAAAACTGCTCGGCCAAGTAGGGTTGGCGCAGTGGTGTTGTGGGTGGGATCTGAAGCATGGATGGGAGGCGGCTAAAGGGGAGATGGGTGGAGTGTGGAAATGAATAGGATTGGAGAAAATTATATGTGAGCTATATTCCATACGTTATAGCTTGCTGTGCTTGCTGTGCTCGAGGCTCTGTTGGTGGACGAGGCTGACGAGTTGCTTCGTGCGAGGGCAGAGACCATGGGAAATCATGGGTAAAAGAAAAATGAGCAGAATGAGGAAAGTAGGAAATGGGAAGATAGAGTTCTGTCCACAAAAAAGGAAGCGTGACAGCCTTAAACAATATATTTACTTTAATTTCAAAATTGAAAGGTCAGGGAGAAAAAAAATGTGAAACGACTCAGGTAAAATCAACCGGTTGGAATAATAAAAGTCTACAACAAAATTCTAGAAAATATGCAATAGCTAACGACTGAATGGTCACAGAGAAACAAAAAATGTACCGATACAGTTACCCGTTTCGCGGTTTCTGTCACGTACGGGTTCGAAAAACGAAAACGAATATACCACTCAGATCAGCACGACGAGACGATCAAAACGGTACATAGATATCAGTGGTACGATCATCCTATCAAAAGTCGATAATTAGTACCGAAAATGCTGCTAAAACGCTGGAATTTAGATAAACGGAGCAATAGCAGTCAAAATTTGAAGAAACGAAATATGACGTCTCACTCAGAAGATAGTTTACAAATTTATTGTGTAAAAATATTTAGGTTTGAAAAACAATTTTATTATCATCAAATATTAACAGATTGAATTGAAATAAAATTACACAAGAAAATAAACTTCCATATTATCTGGTGAAAATTTACCAGTTGCTATGTTTAGATAGACGTATTTCAAATATTATAGTTTTATTTCAAAAAAATTTATTTTTTAAAATTTCACAAATTTTCAAGTAATTAAATAAATAAAGCCACTGAAATTTATGGGTCATTAGATATAGATCACTTGACCTCTCTAGTGCGGATTCCGATTAGGTTTCTTGATTAGAAACATTCATTTTCCTTATATAGACATATACTATGATATAAACCTTTGGGATCATATCAAGAATTCATATAAAGTGTTCGCCGTTAAGAACCGAGTGAAAAATGCTTGTTTGGGTCGGTGAAAATCACCTCGAAATCATGTACTCGAATACTGGATCAAGGACAGTCATGCGAATAAAACGATCTACGTACAACTTACATGTTTGTCCTATTGGTTTCTTAACTATACCAATATCTTTTATCACTTTTATTTACACTAATAATATCACTCTCGTGCGTAAGATTCCCTATTAGACCTTCTAATCAGTTACGTTTTTTATATATGGTTAAGCTTGGTTCTCCCATTGGTTCAACCTCCATGTTAGTTTCTATGATCTCATCCAAGTCTAAAACTTCACTGCTAATTTCTTTTGATAGAAATACCTTTTCTAAAAAGACAGCATGTGTGGAAACAATCACTTTTTGTTCCTCTGTGTTGTAGAAAATATATCCCCTAGAATTCTTGGGATATCTTATAAACTTACACAAGGCTGATCTCACCTCAAGCTTATTAGGGTCGATGTTTTTAACGTTAGTCAGACAATCCCACACTTTCAAATAATTGAAATGGGGTTTCTTTCTATACCACATCTCATATTGCATCTTTCGCGCAGATTTAGTGGGTAACACATATGCACTATGATTTCTAGCATATATCCCTAATAGGACAGAGGTAATTTAGCCTTACTCATCATGGAATGAACCATATCTAATAGGGTTTGGTTCCTTCACTCTGAAACATAGTTGTGTTGTGGGGTATCGGGTGGAGTAACCTAAGAGATAATCCCGCTATCTTTTAAGTACTGTAAGAGTTTCTGCCTAACATACTCTCCTTCTTAATCAGATTTAAGAATCTTAATCTTTTGGTTCATCTAATTTTCTACCTCATTCTTATCTTCAATAATTTTTTCATAGAGATCAGATCTGTTCTTCATGAGATACACATATCCTAGTATTGAAAAATCATCGGTGAAAGTTACAAAGTAAGAACTATTATCCTTAGTGATTATAGGCATCAGTCCACCTACATCACTGTGTACAAGGCCAAGAGTTCATCAACTCTTTTATTACTCCCACTGAAAGATGCTTGGTCATTTTTCCTTTGAGACATGACACACATGTGTCAAATGATTCATAATCAAGTGATGGA
This sequence comes from Allium fistulosum, assembly GCA_030737815.1. NCBI lineage: Eukaryota > Viridiplantae > Streptophyta > Magnoliopsida > Asparagales > Amaryllidaceae > Allium > Allium fistulosum. The sequence continues at coordinate 1,240,193,836 of CM060903.1, read as the reverse complement.
AGAAAACCTTTATTTTTCAATTTGTGTAGTCGTTTCTCACTATATAACCTAGCCTACAATGCCAAAGATAACTATCATTTATATTATTATTTGAATAATTACTCACAAATCAAAAATAATTTGTATTAATCACATAAATTCCATTTTCTAAAATACCATCACAGACTTTGTTACCATCTAAAATAATGTTCATAACATTATTAACACAGTGAATAATATAATCACTTTTAGATAATCCAAACATAGGTATAATTCCACAAATAAAGTCTTTAACAAAGTTACAATTATTTAATATCAAAACTAATCCACTCGGCATATTCAATTGAAAATCTCTAATTGTAGTTGCATCTATAATAGATCCATCACAGCCTAAAGCTTCTTTTCTCCCTTTGACATGCAAAGCATGTTCTTATGCCCCTATAACAAATTACAAATGTGAGTTCTATGTCCAATATCCAAAACCAAAGATAATTTATTGATTGCAAAACAATTTTGAATCATAAATGTACTTAAAGGAGCAGTAGAACTATTCTGTTTCTTTTCTTTCATAATCTTCAAGTACTCCAGACAGTTCGGTTTCCAGTGACCTTTCATGTGACAATGATGACACTCTCCCTTATCAGCAGCTGTAGTTTTCTTACTTTTCTTGATAACCCTCTTTTGCTTCTTCGAACCTTTCAAAGATGACCCACCACCCTTTACCGCAAGTACGGTATCTTGATCCTTGGATGTGGACTCAACCGACCTTAACATATTAAGGAGCTGCATAAGATTCACATTCAGCAGGTTCATATTGTAATTTAGTATGAACGGTTCATATTGAAAACAAGAACCAAATAAACCTACAACTCATTGCTTATCGCTACGTCTAATTGTGAAAGCCTATAAATATAGCCCTTCATCATTAGAATGTGATCATCCACTTTCTATCCTTTAGTCATTTTTATATTGAACAGCTTCTTCGTAAGCTTGTATCTTGTAGAAAGTGACTGTTCACCAAACAGGGCTTGGAACTATCAAATATTCCATGGACAGACATGTTTTCGTGCTGCCTCTGCAATAGCTTATCTAACATAGAAGCACAAAAACCTGGTGATCTCTAGGTTCGAAACCCATTTATCATTGCAAGCCTAATTTCAGGGTCCGCATCATCAGTAGGCTGTTCTTTAGGATCGTAGCTAATTGATGACCAAAGACGCTCATAATTCAATGCTACCTTAATCAGTCTTTGCCAATCGATAAAGTTGGATACAGTAAGCTTGTCACTTTCAAAAAATAGTTTTCGTCTGAACATTTTCTGCAAGTTTTACATTGGTAGATTAGAATAATTTCATAGTATATGTTCTTATAATATTAGTAAGGTTAAACTCTATGTTTCATTTTACTAAGAATCTCCCACTAGTCTTTTATGTTTCACGAAACCCTAAGTTGAAACATAGAAGTATTTCGACTTCATTAGTAGGCATTAGGACTCGTATGTCTTGGGATTCCGACCTTGAGGAAAGCTCAACAAATCATACTCCTACATAAAAATGGATAACTCCTTATTAGTTATATCATATACAGCTCCTAACATGTGGTTCCTTATCCTAATTTCTCTTATCCTTGAGGAAAGCTCAACAAATAAAGAGAGATTATTCACTCGCACCTACCATTTCATAACGACCTAAGTATAATGCAAATACCTTGAAGAAAGCTTAATATGAAGTTATCTTACCTCGTCAATTCTATATATTAATAATACTACACATAACATCTCTAGCTTGAGGAAGCTCAACAACTAGAGGGTATGCAATTAATTTATTAATATATAAATGGTGGAGGCCAACTCTATATTAAAGATTCATAATCTTTAATATACTTATTTAAAGTGATATCGACTAATGGAATAATTTATTTCTTATGAAATACCCCCATGACTCAAGTGTAAGACGTGTCAGAAATCATGGTATATATACAATACGTATGTATTTATCCCCTAAGTCTATTTGGGGTTTCTTCATGTTCCACCTTTAATTTATACATTCATATAATATAAGTTTTATTATTATATTACCTTTTATAATTTAATTTACTTATATAATATTATATATAACATTATATTAATTAAACATTATTTAATTAACTTATTTAATTAAGAGGCATTTCACTAGAAGGACAAACTTTGCAGTCCAATTAGTTTTTAGGACACACATTCAAAAAAATTACTTTCAAGGCCAAAGTCAGCAGAATAATTACTTTCAAGGACAAAGTCAGCGGTCCAATTACTTATAAGGACATAATTTCATAGGCTTTTAGGCCCTAGAAACTAATTATTTTGCGTTTTGTCCTTAAAAGTAATTATTTCAGTTGTGTGTCCTATAAACTAATTCCACCTGCTAAAGAGGCCCTTGTGGCTAATTTCCACTTTAATTAACATGTTAATTAATTATTATATTATTCAATTATAACATTTTATATTAAATATGTATACTGTAGCCTTTATAATTATACACATATATCATTATATATATGTTTTATTTCAATTAGTAATTAACTGAATAATTTTAATTAAATGTTATTAATTTTGAAAATTCTATTATATACATATATACTTACATTGTCTTAAAAAATTTAAGACAAAATAAAATATATCATTATATTATATATGTATATTTATTTTAATTATTTAAATATTTAATTAATTTATTTTATTTCACAATCTTATTAATAAATAAAAAATTTGAAACTAATTTCGTAATGTTTCCAAACATTCTAAAAAACTATATTATAACATTTTATAATACATTTCTTATTTTAAATTAAACTTTCAAGTTTAAATTTTTTTATTTTCAAAACTATTTTGAAAATTAGCCAAAGTCCAATTCAAATGGGCCTTTTTCATTAGGGGAAACCTTTGCTCACATAACTTTTCGAACCAGCCTAACAACCAGGTATTGCAGAGTACTTGATTACCAAAACCCAGGCCTAGACACTACCTTTCTAGACACCCTACTAACTGGGTTATAAGCTTAGTCAGTTAAACATAACATGACTACTTTAGATCGCATAGCCTATTTGGCTCCGATACCATTGTTGGATCTTGGTCAGCATGCAATGGGGTAAATGGGTAACTTTCAAAAAAAATTATTCCATTCGGATCTTATTGGGCCTATGAAGTCTAAATTTATTTAGATCTAATATAAATTTGCTTTAAATAAAAAATATATTTTATTTACGTTATAAACAAAGTTTTATTTATTTTAAATATATATAATATAATATGTTTATTATATATATATATATATAGGTGTGTACATGCATGTGCAACATGAATGGTGTACATGGTTTGACATGTCCGCATATAGATGCTGGGATTTACACTATAACAGACATGTTAGCCCCTTTGTGTGTGTATACACACACACACTACGTATTATAAAACCTTACTTATAAAATATACAGGTTTAAAATAATTTTAGTACAAAGGTTTATAATTTCAAAATCAAACTTAATGTTTAAATTTTATGTTTTAGATTTACATCTACATAGTTCTAAATTTAATTTAATAAATTAATTTTAAATGTATATATGTATATGTACATGTACACGTATATTTATACATGTATATTAAGTAATTTTAAATCAAAAAACTCTTTTTCCATACATAATATATATATATATATATCTATGTATGTATGTATGTATGTATGTTTGTATGTATGTATGTATGTTTGTATGTATGATGTATGTAATAGAATAATTTTGAATTGTGTGTGTGTATATATAAATGCATATAAATATATTTAATAAAATAATAATTATATATAATTACGTATGTATATAAATATGCTTTCGGTCATATACATTTTTTTTGGTTTTAAACTATTTAAAAAATGATTTGTTAATTAATTTCCATACGAAGATTTGCATTTAAAATCAAAAATTGCTTTTTTATTTTTGAAACCAATTTAAATGAATACATTTTATGTTTAAATATTTGCAAGCATATTTTATGATATTTATATGTATATTATATATATATATATAATTAAATTAAATTTTAGATTAAGTGATATATTTGTATATATTATATATTCAGATTTAAATATAAGTATATTTTAATTTTTCGATAACTTCATATATATATATATATAAATTTTAATAAAATAAATACATGCTTTATATAGTTATATATTGTATTAAAACCGTTAACCTGCCTTTTGGCAAGGCAACATACATGCGGATTTAACCCAATCGACTGCACGGTTATCGAGACTGGAATGCTATGGGTTTGATTCGACTGGATGAATGGACGGTTAATCACGGATAGTAAACATGAATATGAAGTTAGGATACAACACGGTCGATGGATAAACGATGTCGGGTACTTGGAATATGATTTTGGGAAAGGTCGAGTTGCTTTGGTTCACCCAAAGAGTTGCTTCGAGTCACCATGTTGTTTGCTTCGGGTCAGGAAAGCATTTACTTTGGGTCACGATTGAATGCACTTTGGTCAGGTCGGCTTTGCTCTTGCCTGGGATCGATCGACATCTACTTGGTGTCGGTGCTAGTAAAACTTCAGGTCGACATAGCTTTGGCATGGGGTCGACATATGGAGATGGCATGGGATCGGCATATGACTTGCTTCGGGTCTTGCTTGGGGTCGGCATGGTGTTAACTTCGAGTTCTACTCTAGGTCGCTTCGGGTCGGCATTGTTGAGTCATTTGGGGTCGGCATATGATTTTCTTGGGATCGACATATGACTTGCTTCGGATCCTACTTGGGGTCGACATAGTGCTTACTTCGGGTCGCTTCGGGTCGGCATTGTTGAGTCACTTGGGGTCGACATATGATTTTCTTGGGGTCGGCATATGACTTGCTTCGGTCCTACTTGGGGTGGGCATGGTGTTTACTTAGGGTTCTACTTCGGGTCGCTTCGGGTCGGCATTGTTGAGTCACTTGGGGTCGGCATATGATTTGCTTGGGATCGGCATATGGCTTGCTTCAGGTCCTACTTGGGGTCACCATGGTGTTTACTTCGGGTTCTACTTGGGGTCGGCATGGTACTACTTCGGGTCGGTATATGATGGACGAGTTGGGCCCGACAATCGTCATGGTGGGGCCATGTAGGTGAGGAGGCCCTATAGCCGAGATTTCACCTATAAATACAACAGGCATGGCTTCAGAAAAGGGGATTCTCATTCTGTTTCTCTTCATCTTCCACCTAAAGGCTACTCTACAATCTTTTGTTTTAGAAATTTCGGATTAAAACTGTAATCAGATTTCAATATAAATAAAAGAAAATTTCTGTAGTGGACGTAGGCCGGAGTTAGCCGAACCATTATAAATCTTGTCCTTTTTACTGCTTTCATTTTAATTTTGATTGTTCTTCATATAATACTCTCTTCATATATTTTATTTGTGATCTGTGACTGAATATTGGTGCTTTCGCTTGCAATTGGGTGTTTGTGACCAATTTTGGTGCAAACATTTTGGTGCTTTCACTGAGAATTGAACTCAGGGATTTGGAAGTTTGGATCTTGGATTTGAAAGCTTAGGAACTTGGATTTAGGAAGCTATGACTAGACAATCATCAAGGAGACATAGGACATAGAGGAGTCATCATGAACGAAGTCAGGAGGCTTCCTTAGGAGCTAATCAGATCTCAATCTATATTACTAGAGACGAGATGGAAACGATGCTGAAAAGGCAGGGCGATATGATGTAAAACCTATTCCAACAGCTGGAGCACAAAATCAAGGGAATGAGGTTACAGGGAATGCTGGAAATGAGGATCATGAAGCTGGAGCAGAAGAAACAGAGGGAGCCCAGAATCAAGGAAACGAGGCAAACATGATGCAGGATAGAGCGGAAAACCACCGGGAGCTGCCCCTGATAATTCTACACTGAGGGGGCATGCCCCCAAATCATATTGGCTCGATTTGAGGCAGGAAACCAGGCAGTGCTATGTAGTTTGGCGTTGATCGGGATATGGATGTTTGTCTAGAAAGGAAGGTTTTAGGATTCCCTCGTGGACTCGGGGGGCAGGGTGGGAATGATGATTGGAAACAACCTATGGATGCTGGAATAGCTGAAAGTTGGAAACTAGGACTTGGAGCAGAAATTAGCAGGCTTAGATATGGATTGGATCAGCCGGGGGCAAACCCCAACCAAGGAGAATAGATTGGCACAGCCACACATGGAACTGCGGGCATGGATTTGGATGGCTTTGTTTGGAAATGTATAACGGTGATGGAACAAGAGCAGCCATCATCCACCACAAATCGGAGCTAGCCCGGCTTAAGGGCACAGGTCGTCATCTCTTGATGGTATGGAATAAGTAATAAACCCCATAGCAATGCGGCTAAGTCACTTACACATGTATGAGATCGGGTACGGTCCCTAGGCATGCTCTGAGATGCTGATAAACCTTGTTGCTCGGGTTTATGAAATCTTGTTTTTTCTGTTTTTTGAAAACTCTGGTTTCTTTCTTAGTACTATGGCTATTTATTTTTCTTGGTTGTATGGACTTTTATTTTATCAATTGAACTTTGTGATGATTGGATTTGGATTAATGTAATAAATAATATAGGTTAAGCGAGTATGGTCCTGACCGGAAAGACAGGGCAGTAACCACGAGTTACGAGTCCCTTCGCCGGATAGCGAAGGAATGGACTCGAACACGGAACAAGTCCTCGACCGAAGAGTCGAGGCCGGAGAATATAAGTCCTCGACCGAAGAGTCGAGGCCGGAGAATATAAGTCATCGATCGGAGAGTCGAGGCCGGAGAATAAAAAGTCCTCTACCGAAGGGTCGAGGCTGGAGAAGAAAAACCATGGATAAGCCCTCGAACAGAGAGTCAAGGCCCGCTTAGGATATGGACCCGGCGAGGTCCCGGCTTTGGATATAGGACTCGAAGAGGTCTCAGCTTAGGATATGAACCCGACAAGGTTCTGGCTTTGGATACAGGACCCGGAGAGGTCTCGGCTTTGGGTATGGACCCGGCGAGGTCCCGGGTTTGGATTACAGGACCCGGTGAGGTCCGGACTTGGATAAAACGATCCGGAGAGATCGTGGATTCGGTTAATGGACTTGGAATGAATTAGGAATTGGAATCGACTTAGAAAAGTCATGGATTTTGTTAATGACCCGGAGAGATCAAGGAATTGGTTTGGCAATGGACTGGATTCAAGGTTGGATGGGGTGATCAATGGATTATGGACTTCAGATTTTGGACTTAAGGCAATACAAAACACACCTTCCTATCGCAAGGTATGTTTTAGGAGGCAAAGTGTTAACCCACCTTTTGGCAAGGCAACATACATGCATATTTAACCCAATCGACTGCACGGTTATCGAGGCTGGAATACTATGGGTTTGATTCGACTGGATGAATAGACGGTAAATCATAGATAGTAAACATGAATATGAAGTCAGGATATAGCACGGTCGATGAATAAATGATGTCGGGTACTTGGAATATGATTTTGGGAAAGGTCGAGTTGCTTTGGGTCACCCAAGGAGTTGCTTCGAGTTACCATGTGGTTTGCTTCGGGTCAGGAAATCATTTACTTTGGGTCACGATTGAATGCACTTTGGTCAGGTCGACATTGCTCTTTCTTGGGGTCGGATCGACATCTACTTGGGGTCGGTGCAAGTAAAACTTCGGGTCGGCATAGCTTTGGCATGGGGTCGGCATATGGAGATGGCATAGGATCGACATATGACTTGCTTCGGGTCTTGCTTGGGGTCGGCATGGTGTTAACTTCGGGTTCTACTTTGGGTCGCTTCGGGTCGGCATTGTTGAGTCACTTGGGGTCGGCATATGATTTTCTTGGGATTGGCATATGACTTGCTTCGGGTCCTACTTGGGGTCGCTTCGGGTCGGCATTATTGAGTCACTTGGGGTCGGCATATGATTTTCTTGGGGTCGACATATGACTTGCTTCGAGTCCTACTTGGGGTCGACATTGTGTTTACTTAGGGTTCTACTTCGGGTCGCTTCGGGTCGGCATTGTTGAGTCACTTGGGGTCGGCATATGATTTGCTTGGGATCGGCATATGGCTTGCTTCAGGTCCTACTTGGGGTCACCATGGTGTTTACTTCGGGTTCTACTTGGGGTCAGCATGGTACTACTTCGGGTCGGTATATGATGGACGAGTTGGGCCCGACAATCGTCATGGTGGGGCCATGTAGGTGAGGAGGCCCTATAGCCGAGATTTCACCTATAAATACAACAGGCGTGGCTTCAGAAAAGGGGATTCTCATTCTGTTTCTCTTCATCTTCCACCTAAAGGCTACTCTACAATCTTTTGTTTTAGAAATTTCGGATTAAAACTGTAATCAGATTTCAATATAAATAAAAGAAAATTTCTGTAGTGGACGTAGGCCGGAGTTAGCCGAACCATTATAAATCTTGTCCTTTTTACTGCTTTCATTTTAATTTTGATTGTTCTTCATATAATACTCTCTTCATATATTTTATTTGTGATCTGTGACTGAATATTGGTGCTTTCGCTTGCAATTGGGTGTTTGTGACCAATTTTGGTGCAAACATTTTGGTGCTTTCACTGAGAATTGAACTCAGGGATTTGGAAGTTTGGATCTTGGATTTGAAAGCTTAGGAACTTGGATTTAGGAAGCTATGACTAGACAATCATCAAGGAGACATAGGACATAGAGGAGTCATCATGAACGAAGTCAGGAGGCTTCCTTAGGAGCTAATCAGATCTCAATCTATATTACTAGAGACGAGATGGAAACGATGCTGAAAAGGCAGGGCGATATGATGTAAAACCTATTCCAACAGCTGGAGCACAAAATCAAGGGAATGAGGTTATAGGGAATGCTGGAAATGAGGATCATGAAGCTGGAGCAGCAGAAACAGAGGGAGCCCAGAATCAAGGAAACGAGGCAAACATGATGCAGGATAGAGCGGAAAACCACCGGGAGCTGCCCCTGATAATTCTACACTGAGGGGGCATGCCCCCAAATCATATTGGCTCGATTTGAGGCAGGAAACCAGGCAGTGCTATGTAGTTTGGCGTTGATCGGGATATGGATGTTTGTCTAGAAAGGAAGGTTTTAGGATTCCCTCGTGGACTCGGGGGGCAGGGTGGGAATGATGATTGGAAACAACCTATGGATGCTGGAATAGCTGAAAGTTGGAAACTAGGACTTGGAGCAGAAATTAGCAGGCTTAGATATGGATTGGATCAGCCGGGGGCAAACCCCAACCAAGGAGAATAGATTGGCACAGCCACACATGGAACTGCGGGCATGGATTTGGATGGCTTTGTTTGGAAATGTATAACGGTGATGGAACAAGAGCAGCCATCATCCACCACAAATCGGAGCTAGCCCGGCTTAAGGGCACAGGTCGTCATCTCTTGATGGTATGGAATAAGTAATAAACCCCATAGCAATGCGGCTAAGTCACTTACACATGTATGAGATCGGGTACGGTCCCTAGGCATGCTCTGAGATGCTGATAAACCTTGTTGCTCGGGTTTATGAAATCTTGTTTTTTCTGTTTTCTAAAAACTCTGGTTTCTTTCTTAGTACTATGGCTATTTATTTTTCTTGGTTGTATGGACTTTTATTTTATCAATTGAACTTTGTGATGATTGGATTTGGATTAATGTAATAAATAATATAGGTTAAGCGAGTATGGTCCCGACCGGAAAGACAGGGCAGTAACCACGAGTTACGAGTCCCTTCGCCGGATAGCGAAGGAATGGACTCGAACACGGAACAAGTCCTCGACCGAAGAGTCGAGGCCGGAGAATATAAGTCCTCGACCGAAGAGTCGAGGCCGGAGAATATAAGTCATCGATCGGAGAGTCGAGGCCGGAGAATAAAAAGTCCTCTACCGAAGGGTCGAGGCTGGAGAAGAAAAACCATGGATAAGCCCTCGAACAGAGAGTCAAGGCCCGCTTAGGATATGGACCCGGCGAGGTCCCGGCTTTGGATATAGGACTCGAAGAGGTCTCAACTTAGGATATGAACCCGACAAGGTTCTGGCTTTGGATACAGGACCCGGAGAGGTCTCGGCTTTGGGTATGGACCCGGCGAGGTCCCGGGTTTGGATTACAGGACCCGGTGAGGTCCGGACTTGGATAAAACGATCCGGAGAGATCGTGGATTCGGTTAATGGACTTGGAATGAATTAGGAATTGGAATCGACTTAGAAAAGTCATGGATTTTGTTAATGACCCGGAGAGATCAAGGAATTGGTTTGGCAATGGACTGGATTCAAGGTTGGATGGGGTGATCAATGGATTATGGACTTCAGATTTTGGACTTAAGGCAATACAAAACACACCTTCCTATCGCAAGGTATGTTTTAGGAGGCAAAGTGTTAACCCACCTTTTGGCAAGGCAACATACATGCATATTTAACCCAATCGACTGCACGGTTATCGAGGCTGGAATACTATGGGTTTGATTCGACTGGATGAATAGACGGTCAATCATAGATAGTAAACATGAATATGAAGTCAGGATATAGCACGGTCGATGAATAAACGATGTCGGGTACTTGGAATATGATTTTGGGAAAGGTCGAGTTGCTTTGGGTCACCCAAGGAGTTGCTTCGAGTTACCATGTGGTTTGCTTCGGGTCAGGAAATCATTTACTTTGGGTCACGATTGAATGCACTTTGGTCAGGTCGACATTGCTCTTTCTTGGGGTCGGATCGACATCTACTTGGGGTCGGTGCAAGTAAAACTTCGGGTCGGCATAGCTTTGGCATGGGGTCGGCATATGGAGATGGCATAGGATCGACATATGACTTGCTTCGGGTCTTGCTTGGGGTCGGCATGGTGTTAACTTCGGGTTCTACTTTGGGTCGCTTCGGGTCGGCATTGTTGAGTCACTTGGGGTCGGCATATGATTTTCTTGGGATTGGCATATGACTTGCTTCGGGTCCTACTTGGGGTCGCTTCGGGTCGGCATTATTGAGTCACTTGGGGTCGGCATATGATTTTCTTGGGGTCGACATATGACTTGCTTCGAGTCCTACTTGGGGTCGACATTGTGTTTACTTAGGGTTCTACTTCGGGTCGCTTCGGGTCGGCATTGTTGAGTCACTTGGGGTCGGCATATGATTTGCTTGGGATCGGCATATGGCTTGCTATAGGTCCTACTTGGGGTCACCATGGTATTTACTTCGGGTTATTCTTGGGGTCGGCATGGTACTACTTCGGGTCGGCATAGGATGGATGAGTTGGGCCCGATAATCATCGTGGTGGGCCCATGTAGGTGAGGAGGCCCTATAGCCGAGATTTCACCTATAAATACAGCAGGCATGGCTTCAAAAAAGGGGATTCTCATTCTGTTTCTCTTCATCTTCCACCTAAAGGCTACTCTACAATCTTTTGTTTTAGAAATTTCGGATTAAAACTGTAATCAGATTTCAATATAAATAAAAGAAAATTTCTGTAGTGGACGTAGGCCGGAGTTAGCCGAACCATTATAAATCTTGTCCTTTTTACTGCTTTCATTTTAATTTTGATTGTTCTTCATATAATACTCTCTTCATATATTTTACTTGTGATCTGTGACTGAATATTGGTGCTTTCGCTTGCAATTGGGTGTTTGTGACCAATTTTGGTGCAAACATTTTGGTGCTTTCACTGAGAATTGAACTCAGGGATTTGGAAGTTTGGATCTTGGATTTGAAAGCTTAGGAACTTGGATTTAGGAAGCTATGACTAGACAATCATCAAGGAGACATAGGACATAGAGGAGTCATCATGAACGAAGTCAGGAGGCTTCCTTAGGAGCTAATCAGATCTCAATCTATATTACTAGAGACGAGATGGAAACGATGCTGAAAAGGCAGGGCGATATGATGTAAAACCTATTCCAACAGCTGGAGCACAAAATCAAGGGAATGAGGTTACAGGGAATGCTGGAAATGAGGATCATGAAGCTGGAGCAGCAGAAACAGAGGGAGCCCAGAATCAAGGAAACGAGGCAAACATGATGCAGGATAGAGCGGAAAACCACCGGGAGCTGCCCCTGATAATTCTACACTGAGGGGGCATGCCCCCAAATCATATTGGCTCGATTTGAGGCAGGAAACCAGGCAGTGCTATGTAGTTTGGCGTTGATCGGGATATGGATGTTTGTCTAGAAAGGAAGGTTTTAGGATTCCCTCGTGGACTCGGGGGGCAGGGTGGGAATGATGATTGGAAACAACCTATGGATGCTGGAATAGCTGAAAGTTGGAAACTAGGACTTGGAGCAGAAATTAGCAGGCTTAGATATGGATTGGATCAGCCGGGGGCAAACCCCAACCAAGGAGAATAGATTGGCACAGCCACACATGGAACTGCGGGCATGGATTTGGATGGCTTTGTTTGGAAATGTATAACGGTGATGGAACAAGAGCAGCCATCATCCACCACAAATCGGAGCTAGCCCGGCTTAAGGGCACAGGTCGTCATCTCTTGATGGTATGGAATAAGTAATAAACCCCATAGCAATGCGGCTAAGTCACTTACACATGTATGAGATCGGGTACGGTCCCTAGGCAAGCTCTGAGATGCTGATAAACCTTGTTGCTCGGGTTTATGAAATCTTGTTTTTTCTGTTTTCTGAAAACTCTGGTTTCTTTCTTAGTACTATGGCTATTTATTTTTCTTGGTTGTATGGACTTTTATTTTATCAATTGAACTTTGTGATGATTGGATTTGGATTAATGTAATAAATAATATAGGTTAAGCGAGTATGGTCCCGATCGGAAAGACAGGGCAGTAACCACGAGTTACGAGTCCCTTCGCCGGATAGCGAAGGAATGGACTCGAACACGGAACAAGTCCTCGACCGAAGAGTCAAGGCCGGAGAATATAAGTCCTCGACCGAAGAGTCGAGGCCGGAGAATATAAGTCATCGATCGGAGAGTCGAGGCCGGAGAATAAAAAGTCCTCTACCGAAGGGTCGAGGCTGGAGAAGAAAAACCATGGATAAGCCCTCGAACAGAGAGTCAAGGCCCGCTTAGGATATGGACCCGGCGAGGTCCCGGCTTTGGATATAGGACTCGAAGAGGTCTCAGCTTAGGATATGAACCCGACAAGGTTCTGGCTTTGGATACAGGACCCGGAGAGGTCTCGGCTTTGGGTATGGACCCGGCGAGGTCCCGGGTTTGGATTACAGGACCCGGTGAGGTCCGGACTTGGATAAAACGATCCGGAGAGATCGTGGATTCGGTTAATGGACTTGGAATGAATTAGGAATTGGAATCGACTTAGAAAAGTCATGGATTTTGTTAATGACCCGGAGAGATCAAGGAATTGGTTTGGCAATGGACTGGATTCAAGGTTGGATGGGGTGATCAATGGATTATGGACTTCAGATTTTGGACTTAAGGCAATACAAAACACACCTTCCTATCGCAAGGTATGTTTTAGGAGGCAAAGTGTTAACCCACCTTTTGGCAAGGCAACATACATGCATATTTAACCCAATCGACTGCACGGTTATCGAGGCTGGAATACTATGGGTTTGATTCGACTGGATGAATAGACGGTCAATCATAGATAGTAAACATGAATATGAAGTCAGGATATAGCACGGTCGATGAATAAACGATGTCGGGTACTTGGAATATGATTTTGGGAAAGGTCGAGTTGCTTTGGGTCACCCAAGGAGTTGCTTCGAGTTACCATGTGGTTTGCTTCGGGTCAGGAAATCATTTACTTTGGGTCACGATTGAATGCACTTTGGTCAGGTCGACATTGCTCTTTCTTGGGGTCGGATCGACATCTACTTGGGGTCGGTGCAAGTAAAACTTCGGGTCGGCATAGCTTTGGCATGGGGTCGGCATATGGAGATGGCATAGGATCGACATATGACTTGCTTCGGGTCTTGCTTGGGGTCGGCATGGTGTTAACTTCGGGTTCTACTTTGGGTCGCTTCGGGTCGGCATTGTTGAGTCACTTGGGGTCGGCATATGATTTTCTTGGGATTGGCATATGACTTGCTTCGGGTCCTACTTGGGGTCGCTTTGGGTCGGCATTATTGAGTCACTTGGGGTCGGCATATGATTTTCTTGGGGTCGACATATGACTTGCTTCGAGTCCTACTTGGGGTCGACATTGTGTTTACTTAGGGTTCTACTTCGGGTCGCTTCGGGTCGGCATTGTTGAGTCACTTGGGGTCGGCATATGATTTGCTTGGGATCGGCATATGGCTTGCTATAGGTCCTACTTGGGGTCACCATGGTATTTACTTCGGGTTATTCTTGGGGTCGGCATGGTACTACTTCGGGTCGGCATAGGATGGATGAGTTGGGCCCGATAATCATCGTGGTGGGCCCATGTAGGTGAGGAGGCCCTATAGCCGAGATTTCACCTATAAATACAGCAGGCATGGCTTCAAAAAAGGGGATTCTCATTCTGTTTCTCTTCATCTTCCACCTAAAGGCTACTCTACAATCTTTTGTTTTAGAAATTTCGGATTAAAACTGTAATCAGATTTCAATATAAATAAAAGAAAATTTCTGTAGTGGACGTAGGCCGAAGTTAGCCGAACCATTATAAATCTTGTCCTTTTTACTGCTTTCATTTTAATTTTGATTGTTCTTCATATAATACTCTCTTCATATATTTTACTTGTGATCTGTGACTGAATATTGGTGCTTTCGCTTGCAATTGGGTGTTTGTGACCAATTTTGGTGCAAACATTTTGGTGCTTTCACTGAGAATTGAACTCAGGGATTTGGAAGTTTGGATCTTGGATTTGAAAGCTTAGGAACTTGGATTTAGGAAGCTATGACTAGACAATCATCAAGGAGACATAGGACATAGAGGAGTCATCATGAACGAAGTCAGGAGGCTTCCTTAGGAGCTAATCAGATCTCAATCTATATTACTAGAGACGAGATGGAAACGATGCTGAAAAGGCAGGGCGATATGATGTAAAACCTATTCCAACAGCTGGAGCACAAAATCAAGGGAATGAGGTTACAGGGAATGCTGGAAATGAGGATCATGAAGCTGGAGCAGCAGAAACAGAGGGAGCCCAGAATCAAGGAAACGAGGCAAACATGATGCAGGATAGAGCGGAAAACCACCGGGAGCTGCCCCTGATAATTCTACACTGAGGGGGCATGCCCCCAAATCATATTGGCTCGATTTGAGGCAGGAAACCAGGCAGTGCTATGTAGTTTGGCGTTGATCGGGATATGGATGTTTGTCTAGAAAGGAAGGTTTTAGGATTCCCTCGTGGACTCGGGGGGCAGGGTGGGAATGATGATTGGAAACAACCTATGGATGCTGGAATAGCTGAAAGTTGGAAACTAGGACTTGGAGCAGAAATTAGCAGGCTTAGATATGGATTGGATCAGCCGGGGGCAAACCCCAACCAAGGAGAATAGATTGGCACAGCCACACATGGAACTGCGGGCATGGATTTGGATGGCTTTGTTTGGAAATGTATAACGGTGATGGAACAAGAGCAGCCATCATCCACCACAAATCGGAGCTAGCCCGGCTTAAGGGCACAGGTCGTCATCTCTTGATGGTATGGAATAAGTAATAAACCCCATAGCAATGCGGCTAAGTCACTTACACATGTATGAGATCGGGTACGGTCCCTAGGCATGCTCTGAGATGCTGATAAACCTTGTTGCTCGGGTTTATGAAATCTTGTTTTTTCTGTTTTCTGAAAACTCTGGTTTCTTTCTTAGTACTATAGCTATTTATTTTTCTTGGTTGTATGGACTTTTATTTTATCAATTGAACTTTGTGATGATTGGATTTGGATTAATGTAATAAATAATATAGGTTAAGCGAGTATGGTCCCGACCGGAAAGACAGGGCAGTAACCACGAGTTACGAGTCCCTTCGCCGGATAGCGAAGGAATGGACTCGAACACGGAACAAGTCCTCGACCGAAGAGTCGAGGCCGGAGAATATAAGTCCTCGACCGAAGAGTCGAGGCCGGAGAATATAAGTCATCGATCGGAGAGTCGAGGCCGGAGAATAAAAAGTCCTCTACCGAAGGGTCGAGGCTGGAGAAGAAAAACCATGGATAAGCCCTCGAACAGAGAGTCAAGGCCCGCTTAGGATATGGACCCGGCGAGGTCCCGGCTTTGGATATAGGACTCGAAGAGGTCTCAGCTTAGGATATGAACCCGACAAGGTTCTGGCTTTGGATACAGGACCCGGAGAGGTCTCGGCTTTGGGTATGGACCCGGCGAGGTCCCGGGTTTGGATTACAGGACCCGGTGAGGTCCGGACTTGGATAAAACGATCTGGAGAGATCGTGGATTCGGTTAATGGACTTGGAATGAATTAGGAATTGGAATCGACTTAGAAAAGTCATGGATTTTGTTAATGACCCGGAGAGATCAAGGAATTGGTTTGGCAATGGACTGGATTCAAGGTTGGATGGGGTGATCAATGGATTATGGACTTCAGATTTTGGACTTAAGGCAATACAAAACACACCTTCCTATCGCAAGGTATGTTTTAGGAGGCAAAGTGTTAACCCACCTTTTGGCAAGGCAACATACATGCATATTTAACCCAATCGACTGCACGGTTATCGAGGCTGGAATACTATGGGTTTGATTCGACTGGATGAATAGACGGTCAATCATAGATAGTAAACATGAATATGAAGTCAGGATATAGCACGGTCGATGAATAAACGATGTCGGGTACTTGGAATATGATTTTGGGAAAGGTCGAGTTGCTTTGGGTCACCCAAGGAGTTGCTTCGAGTTACCATGTGGTTTGCTTCGGGTCAGGAAATCATTTACTTTGGGTCACGATTGAATGCACTTTGGTCAGGTCGACATTGCTCTTTCTTGGGGTCGGATCGACATCTACTTGGGGTCGGTGCAAGTAAAACTTCGGGTCGGCATAGCTTTGGCATGGGGTCGGTATATGGAGATGGCATAGGATCGACATATGACTTGCTTCGGGTCTTGCTTGGGGTCGGCATGGTGTTAACTTCGGGTTCTACTTTGGGTCGCTTCGGGTCGGCATTGTTGAGTCACTTGGGGTCGGCATATGATTTTCTTGGGATTGGCATATGACTTGCTTCGGGTCCTACTTGGGGTCGCTTCGGGTCGGCATTATTGAGTCACTTGGGGTCGGCATATGATTTTCTTGGGGTCGACATATGACTTGCTTCGAGTCCTACTTGGGGTCGACATTGTGTTTACTTAGGGTTCTACTTCGGGTCGCTTCGGGTCGGCATTGTTGAGTCACTTGGGGTCGGCATATGATTTGCTTGGGATCGGCATATGGCTTGCTATAGGTCCTACTTGGGGTCACCATGGTATTTACTTCGGGTTATTCTTGGGGTCGGCATGGTACTACTTCGGGTCGGCATAGGATGGATGAGTTGGGCCCGATAATCATCGTGGTGGGCCCATGTAGGTGAGGAGGCCCTATAGCCGAGATTTCACCTATAAATACAGCAGGCATGGCTTCAAAAAAGGGGATTCTCATTCTGTTTCTCTTCATCTTCCACCTAAAGGCTACTCTAATATTTTTATTTTAGAAATTCTGGATTGTAAATGTAATCAAATTTCAGTATAAATAAAAGGAAATTTCTAAAGTGGACGTAGGCCGGAGTTAGCTGAACCACTATAAATCTTGTCTTTTTTACTGCTTTCATTTTAATTTTGATTGTTCTTCATATAATACTATCTTCATATATTCTATCTATGATTTATGACTGGATATTGGTGCTTTCGCTTACAATTGAGTGTTTGTGACCAATTTTGGTGCAAACAAAAACTTTACATTAAAATCAATTTAATAATAATATTAAATTCAAAATAAAAATACTTTATCTCACTAAGAGCACAATATACAATATACAACATATATATATAATTTTATTAACATATACATATATATATTCCATCAAGTGAAGACAGTATAATGTTATAAAGATTCGTGATATATTTTTAGAGAGAAACGGTTGTGTAGCGCGTGGCTACAGAACCGGTTAATAGCTAAAATAAATAAGTAGTAGAGTTCGACCAATAGGCCTGGTCGATGGCCAAAATATAGTTTCCCAACCCAGTGTGCAATATTTTACAAGAATAGTAGCATTGTTTACATAAGTGTTAAGGTAAACACACAAGAGGCCTATCCTCTGCCTCAGCAATAGAGTGGATTATTCCACAGTAGCATTGTCCCTGGATGACAGAGCCCAAATGAAAGGCCTCCAGCGCGTAGAACCTGTCCGGAGAGAAAAAAAGTGAGAGATTCGGTTACATATCCCATCAATATTGCAGTTAGGTTTATTGAATATGTGTGCATTTCTTTCTTTCCAGATACACCAACTGTAGATGGCAATGAAGGAGTCAAGATTCCTGTCCGGAGGGTTATACTGCCAATAATCAAAGAACGAGCGAAGAACAGGGATGTGGCCAAGGAGGGTAGCACTGGTCGTGGCCCAAATGTGATAGGAGAAGTCGCAGTCAAAGAAGAGATGGGAGACAGATTCATCTTGCATGGAGCACAAGGCGCATAGAGGGTCAACAGGAATATTCTTACGCCTGAGTGTATCCTTGGTGTTGATACGAGCATGTATGAGACACCATTGGAAAAATAGAATACGGGGAGGGAGCTTACATTTCCATAGTCTTGCGAAAGAGAATGACCTGCCAGGATGATTGAGAAATGAGTAACATGAGGCAACGGAAAAGCCTTTCTCAGGAGATAAGGCCTAGTTGTAGTGGTCTGGTATGTTGGAGAGTTGAAGTGAGAGAAGCATGTTCGAGGCTGATGTAAGCTCACTTAAGGTGTTAAGATCAAAGAGAGATGGGGGACATAGGCCGTGCGGGCCTATGTTTGAGGTCTCACCAATAGTTGCGATGGAGTGGGAGGTATGGGAAAAAAGGTTAGGGAAAGAGCGGGCAAGGGGAGATTGATCCTGCCATATGTCAAGCCAAAAGAGACAACTACCTCCATTGCCCAAAGAGACATGAAATAGATATTTGACATGTGGAATGGATCGTAAGACGCCAGCCCGGAAGGGAGAAGGTTTGAGACGGAGGGTGGAATGAAGGACCAGATGAGGGTTAGAGTGGTAGTGGAGTTAAAGTATCCATTCTTTCCAGAGGAGTTCGCCCGGTGTAATTATGCGCCAAATCCACTTGGATAAGAGAGCTATGTTGAGAGTGTCGAGGTTAGCAATGCCAAGTCCACCATGATCCTGATCCAGACAGAAAGTTTTCCAATTGATCAAACATTTTGCTTTATTGCCATTCCAGAGAAAAGATCGACGAATCGCGTCGATTTTATTAATAACCCATTTAGGCAGTCTATGTAACGAAATCCAGTACAACGGGAGGGCAGATAGGACGGATTTGACCAGGACAAGGTGACCAACAGTTGATAGTGATTTAGCCTTCCAGGACGCGAGGCGAGACTCGATCTTAGAAATAAGAGGGAGCCAGTCCGGGCGTGCAAGGTTAGTGGGATGTAGGGGGATTCCAAGGTATGTGATGGGGAAATGGCCCAGATTACAGTTGAGAAGTGAAGCGAAAGAGGGACCAAGGTGATAGGAGTTTCCAAGCATGATGATGGAGCTCTTGTTAAAGTTGATAGATAGACCAGAGATAAGTTCAAAGACATAAAGAAGGACTCTAAGATAGTGAATATGAGCAGGTTCAGGGGATACAAGCAGTATAGTGTCATCCGCAAAATGGAGATTAGAGACTGATAGGTTCGAATTTGGGAGCTTAATGCCTGTTAAGAGATTGTTGGATGTTGTAAGCTTGACCATGCGGTTAAACATGTCTGAGATGAGGACAAAGAGAAGTGGAGATAGGGTATTGCCTTGCCCAAACCACGAGCTGACTTTATGTGACCACCCAGCGAGCCATTGATGGAGATTGATGAAAGACTTGTATTGAGAATGCACTATATCCATTTACACCAAGTGTCAGAAAAACCTCTGTGTTTCATAAGGGCTAGCAAAAGGTTCTAGTTTACAGAGTCAAAGGCTTTGGAGAAGTCAAGCTTGAGTAAGGCTCCAGGGGTGTTTGAGAAGTGACAGAAGGAGATGACTTCCTGTGTGGCCGCCATGCAATCAAGGATGTTGCGGCCAAGGATGAAGGCCGATTGTTCGACCCCAACCAGAGAGCCAATGACACTTTGGAGGCGATTGGCCAGGATCTTAGTGATAATCTTGAAGGTGGTGTTGAGGAGGCTATTGGGTCGAAAAGAAGGGAGGGAGATTGAGCCTGGGGTTTTGGGGATCAGGATGATGTTAGCATAATTTATACGAGCAACTACGGCGGGATTGTTTTGAAATTCATAGCACATTTTAATGATATCAGATTTGACAACACCCTAAAAGTGTTTGAAGAAAAGGAGGGCAAAGCCATCCGGACCTGGGGCTTTGTCGTCAGCCATATCCCTCAAAGCTGACCAAATTTCATCTTCCGAGAAGGGGTGGTCGATGGAAATCGGAGTGGGATTGGGGTAGAGGAGGTTCCAGTCAATGGGCGGGAGCAAAGATGACGATTTGCCCAGAATATTTTTGTAGTAATCAGTGAATAGGCGGAGGATGTCAGATTGGTCGGAAAAGACAGTATCATTATGACAGATTTCAGAGATGAAGGTGGATCTGCGACGGCCGTTGGCAAGTCGATGGAAGAAAGCAGTGTTTTTATCTCCCTCTTTAATCCATTAGCTCCGGAGCGCTGTTTCCAGCCAATCTCTTCCTGCCTAATAAGTCTGTCCAATTCGAGTTCCAAATCTCGAAGGTGATTAGATTCAGAGGCAGATAGGGGCGGGATTCTTCCAGAATGTTAAGATGTAGGATGTTATCTTGGGTCGTCGCAATGCGAGTCCGGATCGAGCTCCAAATGGATTTGGCCCAAGGCCAGATTAGCTTTCTAAGTGATCTAAGTTCGAAAACAATTCGAGCTGTAGCCGACTGAATCCGAGAGGTTTGGGACCATGCTGTCTTAAAAAAATCATCAAAAGAAGGTTCAAGGAGCCAAAGGCGTTCAAATCTGAATGGTCGCTTAGAGGTTGGGTTAGAGCCTGAGTCAAGGAGCAGAGGGCAGTGGTCGGATAAGGTGGTGGCGAGGCCAGTAACAATAGAGAGGGGGTGGAGATCATCCCAGGCTGGGTTGAAAAGGAAGCGGTCCAATTTTGCTAAGATAGGATCAGCTCTACGGTTAGACCAGGTAAAAAGTCGGTTGCTGATAGGTGAGTCAATGAGGATGCAGGAGTTGATAAAGTCATTAAAGGCCACTGAGTCTTGTGAGGGGTTTCCGGAGTTCCTTTCAGAGGGAGATCTGGTCCTGTTGAAATCACCACCAATGATCTAAGGACCATTGATATGCGAGGCGAAGTCTACACAGTTTGTCCAGAGGACACATCTGTCAAGGGTGTTTTGGGGACCATAGATATTGGAGAAGAAGTAGAGTATGCCCGAATGAAGGTGGCGTAGGATAACATGTAGGGCAGCAGGATGAGAAATGACTTGGCAGAGAGACCAAAGCGATTCATTCCATGCAGTAATAATGCCAACCCTTGTTTCGGAAGTGTCTATGTGAGCCCAGCTAGTCAGGTAGGGGCCGCATAATAACCTGAGATGAGATGGGGACGGGTTCGCAAGTTTGGATTCTTGGATAAATAAGATGTCGATTTTTTGTGGGGTTAGGATAAGATTGATAGCCTGACATTTAGACGGGTCCCCCAAACCCCAAACATTCCATGAGACAATTTTCATTGGGAACGAGATATACGCTCAGTTTCGAACGATTGCATGGCCGAATAGTGTTCGCCAGATAGAATAATACCCATGCAACGTGCAATTTTTTATATTTAATTTAGAATTAGGAGAGGAAAACACAACAGGTTTAAAAAAAATACCCGAGCTACCAGGGAGAGAGTCTGTGTAGTTCAGTCGGTTGCTACGTCGTACGAGGGTCGGGGAGAGTGATGCAAATCGCTGAGAAGCTGATGGGGGATCATGGTTGGATGGTTGAACTGCTGGCTGGGGAGATGATGGCTCGTGCAGCCGGGGTGTCTGGAGGTGCATTGTGACGGAGAGGTCCAAGTCAGACAGTGGGTCCCAACGAGGCTCGGCGACAGGCCAATCATCCCATCTGTTTGGGCCCACTACTTCGAACGAGTCGTCTAGTATATTTTATTGGGGGGGAATAGAGGGGTTCGGTGGTGACATAGAGGCTTCATAATTCATAGCATCAAAGCGATCATCCAGGTCCGACTGATCCGAGGGGAGGTTGAGAGGTTCATAGAAACATCGCCACTCACGATCGAAGTCAGTGCCCATAATGAGTGTCTTAGGCCGTCTCCTAGGATGTTCATGATCCCATTGCTCCACCGTAAGCAAGTGATCCGCGTTGTTTAGTCTAGCAACGAAAGTAGATGGAGTGATAATGTCTCTGAAGAATTGTATTTGTAGATATAGGTAGCGATGATCGAAGTGGGCCCAATCACATTCATCAAGGCTTATGACACGGCCGATGGGACTTAGAGCTTCTAGCACCGCTTCTAGGTTATCCCTCAGGAGCTCAGGAAAGCCATGCAACCTCGCCCATGACTAGGGCTCGAGGTTTGGTGCAGTCGGAGGCGCAAAGTTCGACCAGGGTTGGATGAGCACTGTGCCCGAGTTGCCTGATTTGGAGATAGACCTAAGTTGCATCGCTCTTTCTCGAAGAATAATAAAAGGGCTGTACAAAAGAAAGCAGTTGTCAGATAGGATCTATATTGGCCATTCTCGGAAATGGAGGTGGGATGCCAAGGTAATGGAGAGGGTCTCCATGGTCCAGTAGCCGCTGATAATGGTAGCTGTGAAGTATTTAGAAGGGTCATCCATGGGGTATTGATGAGAAGTGAGGGGTTGGGGGAGCTAAGAGAAGTGAGGGGTTGGGGAGAGGTATGAGGAGATGAGTTTGAGTTGAATCTTTTTGCATGCCAGGAGATTTTGGGGCCCACTTAGGCTGCGCGAGATGATTTGCCTCGGGAGCTGGTACTGCATGCACGGTAACCGAAGCGTTTCTTTTATTGGGACTGTTAGTCCATAGGATAGTAGGTTTTGATGACAACAACTATAGAAGTGTTATAAAATATATATGTGCAGGAAATCTATATGCAGGTATCAACAAAAGAAGACTGTACAGTAAAGAAGACAAAGATCAAGAGTTCAAGATTGAAGACTCATGAGATTCAAGATATTCAAGAGTTCAAGACAAATAATATAGTTAGGTTAGATATTTGTTAAAACTCCTTGAAAGCACTATCATTCTTTTTTATCCAATTTACTCGTGGAATGGAATCCACTTCGTTCTTGTTAAAGGGATGGAACCCTAGTGAGATGGAACTCACGAAATATCTAGTGGAACGGATAGTAGCCCTATTTTGTTATCCACTAATTTTGATTCAAAATGATTTTCAAAATTATCTCTTGTTTCATAAAATGATTTTCAAATATTCCTTTTCAAAAGAAAAACCTTCGTTCGTATTTCCAAAAATGTTTTAGCCTCAAAATCATATTTATCATTTTGTTATATTTTGATTTCAAAATTGTCCTTGATATTTTAGCCTCAAAATCTATTTTAATATTATATTTACTTTAGTTTATTTACCTTGATTTTAAAATATATTTTAGTATATATACATATATATATTCATAAGTATTTCTACTTCTAAATACCTTATACAAATACAAAGAGTCCATTTGAATAAAGTTGCATATGTTTTAAATCATCATTTTCAAAGAAAAAGCAAATCATCATTTTTACTAGACCATGTCGACATCCTCTTTACTTGTCATGTCGACATGCTTCCCGTTATAGCAAAGGTTGTTTTCAAAAGAAGTGTCTATTCGTTTAAATCTCTTCAAAAGGACACATCCATTCATTCTCTATAAATAAAGACTGTTATGAACGTTTTCCAGTAACTACTTTCTTTATTTTCTCTCCTCTTTATTCTCTTATCTTATTTTCTAATCATCCTATCCATATTCTGCCGAAATATTAAGTGAATCAAACCAGAATATCTCTAGTTTGATTCTCTGCCACTCTCTTCAAAGAATCTCAATGCTTATCAGAGTTATAGATACATTTGTACTCAAAGAAACTTGTTTAGGGTTATAAAGGTGTGATCGTGTCCTTGGAAATCGATCGGGTGAACTTGTGTCCTGTGAATCAAGTGGTTCTACCCAGAGACCTGAGAATCTGGAGGGTGTACCTCATTGCCTTGGAATCGAGGGATTGTAATCTAGATTATTATTGAATAGAAAGCCGTACGAGTTGTGCGGGACTGGATGTAGGGTAACACCGAACCAGTATAAAATTCCTGGTGTGTTCTTTCCTTTACTTGCTTTTTATTTATATTTGCATCTGTTTGTGATTCTGTGATTTGATATGTGATTGTGTATTTGCATTAAGTTAGTTAAATCAATTTAAATTAAAGAAGTTTTAAAGAAATTCTTAAAACACTATTCACCCCCCCTCTAGTGTTAAATAGCCTTAAGATCATCTTCCGCGTCCCTGTCATTTGGTATCAGAGCAAGTTTTTCAAAGTATTCATAACCTGATTTTTGAAAAGTAACAATGGCTACCAACACTGGTATTTCTAGTTCATTTGTAGAGGGTCAGTCCACTGCCAGACCACCACTTTTCAATGGCAGTAACTATGCATATTGGGCATGTAGAATGAAGATATATTTACAATCCATTAGTTTAGAAACATGGAATATGACACAAACTGAATACACTGAGCCCACAACTGATTTTGCTCAATGGACGACCGTTCAAAGAGAAGTGGCTCAAAACAATTCAAAAGCCATGAATATTTTATTTTGTTCACTAGATAGAAATGAATTTAATAGGGTATCTGTTTGTAAAACTGCATATGAAATCTGGAAAACTCTGCAAGTTACTCATGAAGGAACAAGCAAAGTTAAACAGACCAAAATTTCTATTCTTACTAATCAATTTCAATTATTTAAGATGTTGCCTAGTGAATCTATTCCAGATATGTATAGTCGTTTTCAGGATATTGTTCATTCACTAGTATCTCTGGGAAAAGCAATCTCCGAAGAAGATCAAGTCAGGAAAATTCTGAATTCACTCACTCCAGAATGGGATCTGAAGACATTGGCGATTGAAGAAGCAAATAACATCAGTACCTTAAAGATTGATGAATTAATTGGAAATCTAATGTCATATGAAGTTCAAATTCATGAAAGAAGGGAAAATAAGTCATCAGAAAAAAAGGTCCATTGCCTTTAATGCACTAACTAGTGAATCAGACTCTAGTGATGATGATGAAGAAATAGCCTTCATGACAAGAAACTTTCGAAAATTCTTGAAATATAGAAAAATGAATAATCACAAGAGAAAAAGTTTTGGAAATAACACTGAATCACTCAACAACATCAAATGCTTCAATTGCAATGAGTTTGGTCATTATCAAAGAGACTGTCCACATCAAGAAAAGCAAACTCCTCAATCAAACAAAGAATATTCAAAGAAAAGAAAGAAAGCATTTGCAGCAACACTGGATGATTCAGATACGTCCTCAAGTGATGATGAACAGAAAACAGAATTGGCAAATATGTGTTTTATGACAACTCAGAATTCAGATAATCAGGATGATATGGAACTCAAACAAGGTACACGTTTACTATTTTAATTGGTTGAAAATTGGTTGCTTAGAATAGTTTATTAATTAAGTATATAATTAATTTTATTAACTTAAAATTTTTCAAATATCTTTTAAAAATTTATAAAATATTATTTTTATATATTTTCTGTATAATATATTTTCAAAATATATTCAGACAATAGTCATAATATATATAAGTATATATATATATATAAATCTTGTACATGTTTGAAATCATTTTTGCAAAATCTGATGTGCATGTCGACATGGCACTTATTGGTAATGTCGACATACCTGTAGCAAATCAGATTTCTAAATTTGAATTCAAAATTCAAATTTCCCTCCACCTTTTCACTAACTCCTATGTTCTGAATAGTTATGACTCTTTGACCAGAGAATCCACCTATTCAACCTCTTTATATCTATCTTCTATCAACACTTATCTCCATCTTCAATTCAAATTCAAATCAACTTTTATCTTCAAACACTCTTATCTCTTCAAAAATGGCATCCACTAGCAACGTAGCCGGAATGAGGCTGTCAAAAGCCACCAAAGATCATCTCTACAATAATAGAGATGCCATACTTGCATACATTAATTATGCAACTTATGGAAAAGTTCATTCAGGTAGTTTTGCTATTTTTAATGACTTCGCTTCTTATGAAATTGATGCTCTCTTTCAAAACAATGGTATTCTAAGCTTGGTTGACAATAACCAAAATGATTTTGTTTGCTATCCAAACCTTGTCAAAATGTTTTATGCAAATTTAAATCGTGGTTTTTATAATGGAAGGGATGATGAAGTGTGGAGTAGTGTCAAGGGGACACAAATTGTTTTGGATACCGATGTTTTAGGAACCATACTTGAGTGTAAAAGTACCGGTTCCAATCTTTCTTCTTTTGAAATCGAGGAAACCGATCGTGAAACTTTTCACAATATTTTTGAGGAAGAAATGGATTTCAAAAATAAATTTTTTCGACCAAAAGCTCGTATTTTTAATCTTCTCCTTCAACGCACTATTACTCCGAGATCGGGAAATTACAATAACCCGACTCAAAAAGTGTGTAAGGCTCTTTTTGCAATTTTTGGAAATTATGATATTAATTGGGCACAAGTTATCTTGGATGAATTTCGTCACAAAAACTTGGATTCAGGAGAGAATGCATTATATCATGGAATATACCTCACTAGAATTTTTAATTACTTTGGAGTGGATATGAGAGGTGAAGAATTCTTTCCAAGAAAGGTTTTTAATCATTCCAATATTTCACTTATGAAAATTCCGCACGTGTTTCAACCATACGAAACACTAACGGAAAAAGAAGCACGATTGGGGTATGAGGAAATGCAAGAAGATGAGGAGGAAGACGAAGAAGAGGAAGAGGAGGAAGAGGAAGGTGAAGAAGAAGAAGGTGAGGAAGAAGAAGAGGAAGAAAGTGAAGAAACTTCCTTAGAGAGTATTGATTTTCTCACACGACCATCAAACAAGATTCTCCTTCACAATCAACGAGTAATTGTAAAAAATCAAAAAGCTCTCAAACACTCCGTGAACAAAAAATTGGACAAAATGTCCAATACTATGAACAAGTTCTTCTCCAAAGTCAACAAGAAGCTTAATATCTCATCATCTTCATCCTCATCTACTAGTTTCTAGAGTTTACTTTTTGTATATCAATGAAATTTGGTATATTGAAAGTTGTATCTTTATGTTTTCTCTATGAGATTCATGTACTTCTCTGTTCTAGTATGAAATGAAGCTTATTCTCTGTTTATCTTACTGTCACTCTTATTTATATCAAGTAATATATATATAAATCATATGTATATACACTGAAAATTCAAAAAATAAGATGTGCAAAATCTGCTATGTATGTCGACATACTGTATAGAGGTCATGTCGACATATACTGGTCATATTCTGAATGGACATTTCAATTTGAAATTCAAAATAACTCCTTATGTCTATTCATTTCAAACGACTTTCCTTCTATTTAAGTCCTATTTTCTTCCAGAAAACTTCTCATAACTTCTCTCTACTCTTATCTACTTATTTCCTTCTTACTTATCGTCAAAATGGCTTCATCCTCTTCAAATCTAAGTGATAATCTTGAAGAGACTCTCAAATCCTTCAAAGACATTCTTACTTTTATTCTACGAAATCAGAGGCACTTAGAACTGAGTCAAATGCAGATGATAAAGGAACAAGAAAGGCATTTCGATGCACTACGATGGATGATCTCCGCTCTCAACAAAGAGGATCTCCAAGTAAATCCACCGAAGACATTGCTCCAGGACGATGAAGATTGGGAAGTAATCAAAGCGGATCCCATCTTTGGAAAAGAGGGATGGGTTGAAGTTCCACGTAACATTTAACTTGTTTGATTTGGTTTAAAAATTGATTTGATTTAAAATACTTGATTTGGTTTTAAAACATGGTTGATTTATGATAACTTACTATATTGATTATGTAATAAGACATAAATAGGTGTGCTTATGGTTGATTGATTTGTCTATTTATTGTATGCATTTTCTTTTTATTTAATAGTCATGTATATAGTAATATTGAAATGAATAAAATAATCTGTGGTTACACGTATTATTCTCATTCTTATATTACTCATATATATCATTCTGAGTATACAATATTTAGCATTGTTATATCTAGTTTCAGTATTATTAATGATAACACTATCATTAATATCATAGATTTAGGGGGAGTTAATGTCATTTTTTTGTTGATGACAAAGGGGGAGAAGTATAAAATAGGTTAGTCAGTATAAAATAGGTTAGTTAGGCATAGATTAAGGGGGAGTTATTAGATTTAGGGGGAGTTATAAGGAGAATATAAATATTTTATAAACAAAGGTTGTCATCATCAAAAAGGGGGAGAATGTTAGTCCATAGGATAGTAGGTTTTGATGACAACAACTATAGAAGTGTTATAAAATATATATGTGCAGGAAATCTATATGCAGGTATCAACAAAAGAAGACTGTACAGTAAAGAAGACAAAGATCAAGAGTTCAAGATTGAAGACTCATGAGATTCAAGATATTCAAGAGTTCAAGACAAATAATATAGTTAGGTTAGATATTTGTTAAAACTCCTTGAAAGCACTATCATTCTTTTTTATCCAATTTACTCGTGGAATGGAATCCACTTCGTTCTTGTTAAAGGGATGGAACCCTAGTGAGATGGAACTCACGAAATATCTAGTGGAACGGATAGTAGCCCTATTTTGTTATCCACTAATTTTGATTCAAAATGATTTTCAAAATTATCTCTTGTTTCATAAAATGATTTTCAAATATTCCTTTTCAAAAGAAAAACCTTCGTTCGTATTTCCAAAAATGTTTTAGCCTCAAAATCATATTTATCATTTTGTTATATTTTGATTTCAAAATTGTCCTTGATATTTTAGCCTCAAAATCTATTTTAATATTATATTTACTTTAGTTTATTTACCTTGATTTTAAAATATATTTTAGTATATATACATATATATATTCATAAGTATTTCTACTTCTAAATACCTTATACAAATACAAAGAGTCCATTTGAATAAAGTTGCATATGTTTTAAATCATCATTTTCAAAGAAAAAGCAAATCATCATTTTTACTAGACCATGTCGACATCCTCTTTACTTGTCATGTCGACATGCTTCCCGTTATAGCAAAGGTTGTTTTCAAAAGAAGTGTCTATTCGTTTAAATCTCTTCAAAAGGACACATCCATTCATTCTCTATAAATAAAGACTGTTATGAACGTTTTCCAGTAACTACTTTCTTTATTTTCTCTCCTCTTTATTCTCTTATCTTATTTTCTAATCATCCTATCCATATTCTGCCGAAATATTAAGTGAATCAAACCAGAATATCTCTAGTTTGATTCTCTGCCACTCTCTTCAAAGAATCTCAGTGCTTATCAGAGTTATAGATACATTTGTACTCAAAGAAACTTGTTTAGGGTTATAAAGGTGTGATCGTGTCCTTGGAAATCGATCGGGTGAACTTGTGTCCTGTGAATCAAGTGGTTCTACACAGAGACCTGAGAATCTGGAGGGTGTACCTCGTTGCCTTGGAATCGAGGGATTGTAATCTAGATTATTATTGAATAGAAAGCCGTACGAGTTGTGCGGGACTGGATGTAGGGTAACACCGAACCAGTATAAAATTCCTGGTGTGTTCTTTCCTTTACTTGCTTTTTATTTATATTTGCATCTGTTTGTGATTCTGTGATTTGATCTGTGATTGTGTATTTGCATTAAGTTAGTTAAATCAATTTAAATTAAAGAAGTTTTAAAGAAATTCTTAAAACACTATTCACCCCCCCTCTAGTGTTAAATAGCCTTAAGATCATCTTCCGCGTCCCTGTCAGGGACATGTCAATTGTGAATGACCGTAGAATCCACAGAAAAAACAAATCGTTGTATCCCTACAGTCTTTAGCCACGTGGTCTTTTCCCGCGCACTAAAGGCATCCACGTTTGGACTTCAAAAATTCAACAGTAGCGCGGGTCGATTTGAATATGGGAAGGAATCGATGGCGTTTGATCACTGGAGGGTTTTGGAGCAGTGGAGGACGAGGAGGGGAGGCCACCACCTGAGCGTAAGTTTTCACCGAAGATGATCTAATGGGATGGACCGCCTGATGATGAACCGGATGGTTGAGAGGCCGACGTACTAGATCGCTAGGGGCAGCAATCGAAGGGAGGATGCGGATAGGCGGAGGACCCGACCCACCGGTGAGAGGACCCACTCTCTTACCCAAAAGTTTTTTTTATAAACAAGCTGTGGTCCTCTAATCAAGAGAATATAATTCTCTAATTTTTCTTCTTTCCAGGATCTTTAATCCAATATAGAAATATTGCTGTGCCAAATTATTTTAAACTTACATATATGAAAAATATATATGATGCTTTCTATTTAAATCAGAGTACGAAAGTTTGGAAGCAGAAAATCTGTTTGGAGATCAATAAGTGATTCCCCACATAGCAAAAGTGTTTCTGAAAACAGGTTTTCCCAGTCATACTTATTTCTATTGATTTCATACCTTCTAGACCTAACATTTTGTATGTATTTTCCCTAATTTTATTACTGTATGAACTGGGCTTTTTCTTGTGCATGTGTGTGTGCATGTTCCTGTGCATGTGTGTCTGTGCTCTTGCATGTGCCTAATTTTTTTCTCTTCTTGTTAGTAAAAAAAGTCTGAGTCCACCTTATATTTGGGTTGTAACATCATAACTGAAAGTTTAGTTTAAAAACTCTTTAGTGCTGGCTTAACCCAGGCTCAAGAAAATGGTTATGTTAGCCATATTCAATTCGAACTGTTTCTCAACAAAATACATGTTATTTTGTTCTATCTTTTCAAGGCAACTCAAAACCTTTCTTTCATATTTTTTTTACTTAAACATGAATTTCTCATGCCAAATACCTAGTTGTTCCTTTAGTTTATAAATCCTTACAATCTCAGGTTTCCTATCATTATAAATTAATCAATCAGAAAGCTTAAAAACTTCATTACTTAGTGAAACATTTTCAAAATAAAACCCATAAGTTTCAACTGAAACACCCATTTAAGTCCAATACTTACAAAACAGTGAATAATAATACATTGGTTTTTCTAAGCAACTTAAACAACATAGCTTAACATAAATTTGGCATAAACATCTATTTTTAACTTCAG
The DNA here is from genome assembly GCA_030737815.1 of Allium fistulosum. Lineage (NCBI taxonomy): Eukaryota > Viridiplantae > Streptophyta > Magnoliopsida > Asparagales > Amaryllidaceae > Allium > Allium fistulosum. The sequence goes on along the minus strand of CM060903.1, from coordinate 1,240,162,533 downwards.
CAAATCTGTAAATATTGCATCCAATTCCCTATGCAGTTAACTCATCCAAAGCTTGATCAATGAAATTCCTATTTTCCTGCATAATCACCATGAACTGCCTCATACAAATATGAGACACCCAATGGTGCATAAACACAAAAGGGTCAGACTAATGTTTGGTATGAGTAATCTACCTGAAAACATGATTTTATATGACTTTTATTTATATTCAAATACTTTGAATGAATTAAGAAACTCAGTATCATCCCTGTGCATGTTTTTGTGAGGCATGTGCATTCATATTAGTGCAAAAAAAATTATGTATGATCCAAGTAGTTTAGTTCAGAGAAAACAATCATAAGATTCACCAATAAAACATCATAAACCAACCAATGCAATCATAAATTCAGTCAACAAGCCCCCTTTACAAATTTACTGGCCATCAGGAACTTCACCCAAGCATCACCTGAACCTATTTCTATTGTTCACTATCAAGTGTCATATGGTCTTTAGCTACTTTCTCTTGTTAAACCACACACTGCCCAGGACATCTCTCTGTTAACCCAGCACACTCAGGCCGATTGGTATAAACATACCATGTGTGAGCTTGCAATGTTCACCTTGCCAAGCTATATTTTGTAGCCCTAAGATCCAAAGCCTTAGTTAAATTACTAAGTGTTATTTCCTTTTTCATAATTGTGCTAATCCCCTCTGCATCTCACTTTTCAATCAGAGAAAAATAAATAATTCAACCAACATGTATTCATCCAGAGATTGGTAAGTCATGTTCTCAGAAGCAAACATTTAATCATGAAAACAGATGTGATTTATTAGCATATTATTTTGCCTATGGGTTTCAATGGATCAAGTTATTACATATGGTCATAGATAGTCCACTGGTTATCTCTTCTTACCTCTGTTTCAATCAGATCCTTATTAATTTTGAAGACCTGGCTAAACCATAAGTATATACTTTGATTTGGGTAGTTCATAAAACATAGAAGCTCAGCACATGTATAACATTGCACTTCTACATTTTCCTTTTGTTTTAGTTAACATGAGACATAAGCAACAACACAATGTTGCAGCCCCATATTTCCTTTCATTTTCAGACCATATATCTACAACATGAACCCTAGGATTTTATAAATAACTTTATGAAGAAAACCCATAAAAAGAAATCACTCCATCTCAAAGTTAATTCACAGCACAGATAAACATGTTAAACATGAACTCCATGACTCTTATTTTTTTGGGTAAATTACTATGAAGGGTTTTACACTTGAACAGATCATTAACAAACCAAAGTCATCAAATCATAAAATGAACATAACTTGCAGCAGTGAATCATTAATTCAAATAGGCTGCCTCAATATTCAGGACTTAATGCCAAAGTTTTCAGTGAGGTTACTCACACTTAATTCCTTTTTCCTAAGCCTTGCTTTTCTTTTGATCCTCTGCCTTCCTCTAACTCTAATGGTCGGTGCTCCTTATTTTCTCTGGCTTATGTTTTTTTTACTTTTCCTTTAGGTTATGAAGAGCAAATGTGTATGATCTCACTACACTAAGCCTCCTTATATAAACCCTGACTGTTACTAGGGTTTTATGGAATTACCCAATGTCAGTTTTACCCCATAATATGATCTGCCTTACAGTTGATTCATAAAAAGAAAAGGGTATGTGGTCCTTATTATATTTTTCCAGAAAATAAACCTTATTCTTTTAATCTTACCCCGGGTCATGTTATATGCATGACTTTAATTTTTCCTAAGGAAAAGAATTGCTGGAAATGGATAAAGTGTTTATTTAAGGGTTCATACCATTTCCATGCAAGCTTTGTTTTTCTCTTTTTTTTTCACTAGCAATGCTTGCCTGTGTCTATGTATAACATATGTATGCCTATTTTTTTCCTAAGTCTTTTTATTTTTCTTTCTTTAAATAATTTTAAATACCTTATACTTTCTGCATGTATTTACTATTTCTGCCTATATATATATTTTTTTTCTTTATGCCAAACTTTTTAAAGACCTGATCATATCTGCCTACATATGTATTTGTAATTTATTTATCCTAACATATATATTAACTGTTGCCTATTTTATCACACAGAAAAATGTGTGCATGTGTGTGCACCATCTTGTGTACACATTTATATTTAAACCATACACTTGCAAAACAGTTTCTATTCCTATCTATTTTTCAATGTAATTTTAAAACAAACATAAACTAATTTAAATCATTACTTCACAAAAATCAGGGTTATCACATATACCCCTCCTTTTTAGGAATTATGTCCCACAATTCTCTCATACTTAACTTAAATGTCATTTATCCAGAAAATCAACTTTTCTGATCTCAAACCATTCTCAAGCCAATCACTTGATTAAACACTATGCATATTAAAAAAAATCATAATGCATATTCAACCAAGACACTCATCAATATATATAAATTTACCTTTCATTTAATCAAACAGTTGTGGATAATCATTTCTGATTTTATCCTCCACTTCCCATGTGCAATCATTTGGGTCAAGACTCCATTGCACTTTCACTAATTTAATTTCTTTGTTTCTCAATTTCTTGGTTTCTCTAGAAACTATGCCCACTAGCTCTTTTTCATAGATCATCCTGGGGTCAATCTGCACATCCTTAGGGGACTCTAGGATTGCCTCCTTATCATGAACCCATCTTCTTAGTTGAGACACGTGAAAAACATCATGCATTACTCTCATTTCTTCTGGTAACTCTAGCTTATAGGCTACAATTCCTATTCTCTCTAAAATTTTATATGGCCCTATATATCTAGGAATCAACTTTCCTTGTTTCCCAAACCTTAGAACCTTTTTCATGGGTGATATTTTGATAAATACATAATCTCCAACATCATATTGTACTGCCTTCCTTCTTTGATCTGCATATTTCTTTTGCCTATCTTGGGCAGAAGCAATTCTTTTTCTAATCAAAGCTATCTTCTCAGAAGTTTCCTTCACATTTTCTGGTCCTAAGACCACTTTTTCCCCAGATTCAAGCCAACTTGAGGGTGATAAACATGGTCTCCCATAGAGAGCTTCAAAGGGTGCCATGCCTATGCTACTATGATGGCTATTGTTGTATGCAAATTCGGCTAAAAAGATGTGATCCTCCCAACTTCCCCCCTAATCCAATACACAAGCTCTTAACATGTCTTCAAGCAATTTGTTCACAATTTCTGTTTGGCCATCAGATTGAGGATGGTATGCTGTGCTTAAGCATAAATCAGTCCCCATTGCCTTGTGAAAACTCTGCCAGAATTTTGAAGTGAAGATGGTATCTCTATCACTTACTATAGTCTTTGGTATACCATGCAGTCTAACTACTTCCTTAATAAACAACTGGGCTAGTGTACTTGCATTTCTTTCTGATTTTACTGGTATAAAGTGGGCTGACTTGGTTAACCTATCAACCACTACCCAAATACTATCATTTCCCCTCCAAGTTCTAGGCAAACCATCAATGAAATCCATTGATATGTCTTCCCATTTCCACTGTGGTATTTGCAAAGGTTGAAGCATCCCTGAGGGTTTTTGATACTCAGCCTTCACCTGTTGGCAAACCGTACATTTAGATACATAGGTTGCCAATGCACTCTTCATACCACTCCACCAATAATCCCTCTTGAGGTTATGATACATTCTTGTGCTTCCTGGGTGTATAGTGTATTTGCTTTTGTGGTAAGCATCCAAGATTTCTTGCTTCAACTCATCAACTACTGGAACACATATTCTTTTTCCTTTCTTAAAATGGCCTTGATCATTCAACTAAAAACCTTCCACTGCTTCACCATTTAACATCTGAGTTTTCTTTTCAAACAAAAATGGATCTTGGTCTTGTAGCTTTACAATTTTGTTTTTCAATTCTGATTCCAGAGTGATAAAGCTTAACTTCCCCATTTCTACATGCTCACTGCATAGGCTCATGTTTTCTACATTATTACTTTCTATCTCTAAATCAGTTAATAATGATAAAGTGTTAAACTCTTCTATCATTAATCTAGCCACTTTAGCATGTTGTCTACTTAGGGCATCTGCTACTTTATTAACCTTACCAGGGGTATATAATATTTCAAAGTCATATGAGGCTAGGAGTTCAATCCACCTTTGCTGCCTCATATTCAATTCTTTTTGTGAAAATAAATATTTAAGTGACTTGTGGTCTGTGTAAACTTCAAACCTTGCCCCTAACAAGTAGTGTCTCCATAGCTTAAGAGCATACACTATAGCAGCTAATTCAAGGTCATGAGTAGCATATCTTACCTCACTTGGTTTCAATTGCCTAGAAGCATAGGCTATCACTTGATGTTGTTGCATCAATACTGCCCCAAGCCCTTGTCCACTTGCATCAGTATACACTACCAAGTATTCATTTCCTTCTGGCACTTTAAGGATTGGAGCTTGTACTAGTGCTTCCTTTAATTTCCCAAAGGCTTTCTCACACTCCTCAGTCCAAGTAAACACTTGATTTTTCCTAGTAAATCTGGTTAATGGGATTGAAATTTTTGCAAAATCTTTTAGAAACCTTCTATAGTAACCAACCATTCCCATGAATGATCCGACCTCAGTGACATTGGTAGGTCTTTTCCAAGCATGCACTGCAATGACCTTATTGGGATCCACAGATATTCCTTTTTCTAATATAATGTGACCTAGAAAATTTACTTCATTTTGCCAAAAAGTGCATTTTGAAAACTTTGCTTTCAAGTCTTCCTGTCTCAATTTCTCAAATACCATATGCAAATGATTTTCATGCTCTCTGATTGACTTAGATTAAATTAGTATGTCATCAATAAATATCAATACAAAGTTATCCAAATATTCTCTAAAAATTCTATTCATCAAATCAACAAAATAGGAAGGAGCATTTGTCAAGCCAAATGGCATTACTAAAAATTCATAAAGTCCATATCTTGTGTTAAAGGCTATATACTTTATGCTTTCCTATTCTACTTTCATCTGATGAAAGCCTGAAGCTAAATCAAGCCTAGAAAGTATTTTTGCACCACTCAATTGATCAAAGAGATCATCAATTCTTGGTAGGGGATATTTATTTTTAACTGTGGCTTTATTTAATTCCCTATAGTCAATACATAACCTAAGGGATCCATCTTGTTTCTTAACAAAGACTACTGGTGCTCCCCATGATGAGCTACTGTTCTAATAAAACCTTTTTCTTCTAGTTCAACCAATTACTTTTTCAGTTCCATCAACTCCTTAGGCCCCATTCTGGTTGGTCTTTTAACTACTGGGCTAGCTCCTGGAATTATTTTGATTGAAAACTCAACTTGCCTGTGGTTTGGAACTCCCCTAACTTCACCAAACACATCTATATATTGATTCACTATGGGGATTTCTTATAATGCAGGCATGGGTTTTTCATTAGACAATGTAAAAAGGTTGGCTATACTTCTATTCTTGTTTGCCTCACAAAGAACAACTATTCTTTGTCCATCAGAAACTTTCAATGATATGGTGGATGTCTCCATATTTATGATAGCCTTATATCTACTCAACCAATCAACTCCTAGAATAATCCCTATGCCTGGATATTGCAACACGTATAGGTCTGACTCAAACACATGTCCTCCTATATTTAACCCTAGTTGCATACATATCATACCCAGAACACATGAACTACCTATAGGGCTTCTAATTAACACTGGCTTATCAACAATCATACAATTCAATTTTAATTGTTGTGCAATATCATGGGAGATCAATGAATGTGTAGCCCCAGTATCATACACTACTGCAAAAGGTATTGAGTGAATAAGCAAAGTACCTTCAACTTGACCATGCTTTTCAACACTTGATCCCTCAGCTGCCTTGCCTTTTCCTTCCAAAGCTCCTAATTTCCCTTGCTTAAAATCTGGACAATTCCTCTTTATGTGACCTTCCTTCCCACAATGGTGACATTTGAAGGATGCAGGCCTAACATTTGTGCATCTATTCTTCATATGCCCCTCTTGGCCACAGTTATAACAAGTAATCTTCTTCTTAATTTCTGTAGCCCTGACTTCTTCTGGTTTCTTGGTGGAAGCTATGTCTGTTTTCTTCTTATCATAAGGGTGAAATTTACCCTTTCCCTTTTTGTTTTGGTTATTCTTGAATGCCCTGAAATTCTCTCTAGCTTTATCATGTTGTTCAATGCTCAAAGTCAGATCCAAAACTTGATCAAAAGTCCTGTCCTTGTATGGTAGCATGGCTCTACTAAGGCTAGGGTTCAGCCCTTGAATATATCTGCCATTCTTAGCCTCCTCAGTAGTGATGAGTACTGCACCATACTTTGCCAATGATTCAAACTTCTGAGTGTACTCAATGACACTCATAGTCCCTTGCCTTAATTTGATGAATTCCTCCAGCAAAGACTCCTTAGTTGATGCAGGGACAAACCTACCTTCCAACATTGCTTTAAATTGATCCCATGTCACTTCTCCTTCAGGTCTTCCAGCTATGATAACCTCCCACCAATCCAAAGCTGCTCCTCTCAATTGCCTGGATGCAATTTGCCTCTTCCTTTGGTCTTCAACTTGCATGTCTGCAAAGATTCTTTCCAAAATTCTAAGCCAATTTTGAACTCCCATAACTCCTTCTGTACCATCAAAAGTTTTGCCTCCAAGGTTGGTAAAAGTCTTGAGTAGTTTGGAAAGCTCCTCATGTGGATTTTCCTGCCTGTTGCCTACTCCATCCCTTATGGCTCTCATGAATTCTTGCACATTCACCATGGGTGGTTCACTTGTTCCTACATTTTGATGTCTGGGTCCTACCATAGCTCTATGGATATAACACTTAAGTTAGTCTGTTTTTCCTAATACTCTATAGATTAAGTCATTTTAATCTATCACTATTCTGTCATAATAGATATTAATAGTGTAAGCACTAACAAAACAAAGCATCCAAAGCAGTCAACACCTCCATACATCCAATGCAAACAAGTGCATACAAAATTTTGCTATGTTATTTAACAACATAGCTCTGATACCAAATGAGAGGACCCACTCTCTTACCCTAAAGTTTTTTTTTATAAACAAGTTGTGGTCCTCTAATCAAGAGAATATCATTCTCTAATTTTTCTTCTTTCTAGGATCTTTAATCAAATATAGAAATATTGATGTGCTCAAATTATTTTAAACTTACATATATGAATAATATATATGATACTTTCTATTTAAATCAGAGTACGAAAGTTTGGAAGCAGAAAATCTGTTTGGAGATCATTAAGAGATTCCCCACATAGCAAAAGTGTTTCTGAAAATAGGTTTTCCCAGTCATACTTATTTCTATTGATTTCATACCTTCTAGACTTAACATTTTGTATGTATTTTCCCTAATTTTATTACTGTATGAACTGGGCTTTTTCTTGTGCATGTGTGTGTGCATGTTCCTGTGCATGTGTGTCTGTGCTCTTGCATGTGCCTAATTTCTTTCTCTTCTTGTTAGTAAAAAAAGTCTGAGTCCACCTTATATTTGGGTTGTAACATCATAACTGAAAGTTTAGTTTAAAAACTCTTTAGAGCTGGCTTAACCCAGGCTCAAGAAAATGGTTATGTTAGCCATATTCAATTTGAACTGTTTCTCAACAAAATACATGTTATTTTGTTCTATCTTTTCAAGGCAACTCAAAACCTTTTTGTCATATTTTTTTACTTAAACATGAATTTCTCATGCCAAATACCTAGTTGTTCCTTTAGTTTATAAATCCTTACAATCTCAGGTTTCCTATCATTATAAATTAATCAATCAGAAAGCTTAAAAACTTCATTACTTAGTGAAACATTTTCAAAATAAAACCCATAAGTTTCAACTGAAACACCCATTTAAGTCCAATACTTACAAAACAGTGAATAATAATACATTGGTTTTTCTAAGCAACTTAAACAACATAGCTTAACATAAATTTGGCATAAACATCTATTTTTAACTTCAGCAAATCTGTAAATATTGCATCCAATTCCCTATGCAGTTAACTCATCCAAAGCTTGATCAATGAAATTCCTATTTTCCTGCATAATCACCATGAACTGCCTCATACAAATATGAGACACCCAATGGTGCATAAACACAAAAGGGTCAGACTAATGTTTGGTATGAGTAATCTACCTGAAAACATGATTTTATATGACTTTTATTTATATTCAAATACTTTGAATGAATTAAGAAACTCAGTATCATCCCTGTGCATGTTTTTGTGAGGCATGTGCATTCATATTAGTGCAAAAAAAATTATGTATGATCCAAGTAGTTTAGTTCAGAGAAAACAATCATAAGATTCACCAATAAAACATCATAAACCAACCAATGCAATCATAAATTCAGTCAACAAGCCCCCTTTACAAATTTACTGGCCATCAGGAACTTCACCCAAGCATCACCTGAACCTATTTCTATTGTTCACTATCAAGTGTCATATGGTCTTTAGCTACTTTCTCTTGTTAAACCACACACTGCCTGGGACATCTCTCTGTTAACCCAGCACACTCAGGCCCCTGGGTATAAACATACCATATGTGAGCTTGCAATGTTCACCTTGCCAAGCTATATTTTGTAGCCCTAAGATCCAAAGTCCTTAGTTAAATTACTAAGTGTTATTTCCTTTTTCATAATTATGCTAATCCCCTCTGCATCTCACTTTTCAATCAGAGAAAAATAAATAATTCAACCAACATGTATTCATCCAGAGATTGGTAAGTCATGTTCTCAGAAGCAAACATTTAATCATGAAAACAGATGTGATTTCTTAGCAAATTATTTTGCCTATGGGTTTCAATGGATCAAGTTATAAACATATGGTCATAGATAGTCCACTGGTTATCTCTTCTTACCTCTGGTTCAATAAGATCCTTATTAATTTTGAAGACCTGGCTAAACCATAAGTATATACTTTGATTTGGGTAGTTCATAAAACATAGAAGCTCAGCACATGTATAACATTGCACTTCTACATTTTCCTTTTGTTTTAGTTAACATGAGACATAAGCAACAACACAATGTTGCAGCCCCACATTTCCTTTCATTTTCAGACCATATATCTACAACATGAACCTTGGGATTTTATAAATAACTTTATGAAGAAAACCCATAAAAAGAAATCACTCCATCTCAAAGTTAATTCACAGCACAGATAAACATGTTAAACATGAACTCCATGACTCTTATTTTTTTGGGTAAATTACTATGAAGGGTTTTACACTTGAACAGATCATTAACAAACCAAAGTCATCAAATCATAAAATGAACATAACTTGCAGCAGTGAATCATTAATTCAAATAGGCTGCCTTAATATTCAGGACTTAATGCCAAAGTTTTTAGTGAGGTTACTCAGACTTAATTCCTTTTTCCTAAGCCTTGCTTTTCTTTTGATCCTCTGCCTTCCTCTAACTCTAATGGCTGGTGCTCCTTATTTTCACTAGCTTATGTATTTTTTACTTTTCCTTTAGGTTATGAAGAGCAAATGTGTATGATCTCACTACGCTAAGCCTCCTTATATAAACCCTGACTGTTACTAGGGTTTTATGGAATTACCCAATGTCAGTTTTACCCCATAATATGATCTGCCTTACACTTGATTCATAAAATGAAAAGGGTATGTGGTCCTTGTTATATTTTTCCAGAAAATAAACCTTATTCTTTTAATCTTACCCCGGGTCATGTTATATACATGACTTTAATTTTTCCTATGCAAAAGAATTGCTGGAAATGGATAAAGTGTTTATTTAAGGGTTCATACCATTTCAATGCAAGCTTTGTTTTTCTCTCTTCTTTTTTTCACTAGCAATGCTTGCCTGTGTCTATGTATAACATATGTATGCCTATTTTTTGCCTAAGTCTTTTTATTTTTCTTTCTTTAAATAATTTTAAATATCTTATACTTTCTGCATGTATTTACTATTTCCGCCTATATATATATTTGTTTTCTTTATGCCAAACTTTTTAAAGACCTGATCATATCTGCCTACGTATGTATTTGTAATTTATTTATCCTAACATATATATTAACTGTTGCCTATTTTATCACACAGAAAAATGTGTGCATGTGTGTGCACCATCTTGTGTACACATTTATATTTAAGCCATACACTTGCACAACAGTTTCTATTCCTATCTATTTTTCAATGTAATTTTAAAACAAACATAAACTAATTTAAATCATTACTTCACAAAAATCAGGGTTATCACAATCGGGTACCTCCGCACGTGGGGAGGACGAGGCTGAGGCTGGGAACAGTAACGGGGTTGATGGGGGGGACAGGGATGGGGACGGGAAGCCATTATTATTTTGAGTGGGGAGATTTTTAATTTTTTTTATATTCGACTACTATCTATAACATACATGATTCCATATACATTATATGTATATATATATATATATATGTATATATTAATATATCGTTGTTAATAAAGATACCTTTCACTAATGTCCAAATAGTACACCTTGAAACGTAGAATCAGAACTCCTTGACACGATTTTAGATCTACCATCCTAAATGCAGCTACCATCGATGTATGAATCTTACTTTAATTTGTGTTTTAGAAACTTGGAATTAGAGGAGGAAGGAGGACTAATGACTGGCCTTACTGTAGCAAATGAAGCATAATTTAAAAGAGGGGTTAGAGATGAATATATAATGGAGGTCTAAGGAGTAAAAGGAGCACCTTTCTCTCTTACATATTCATCTCTTTGAATTCAAAATTCAATCCTTCCTTAGCCATCATATGGCCAGCCTCTTTAGGCTATTATAGCCGCACTCAATAAGTCATCATATGGGCCTCAAAATCACTTCAAGCCCGATAAATAAATAACACATTTAAATCCAATTTAAATGTGTATCGATATCCTATATTGATAAGTGTATTTATAACTATTATATACACACTATTTAATATTGATCAACATAAACTAAAGAAAATTTTATAATTATAATTCATAAATGTTAATTAATCTATAAAATTTTATAATTAATTAAATCAGGTGGTAACAGGAGCATTCAACGTTTCGGTTGTATGACTTTTAGATATAAATTCAGTCAGCAATTAATATCAAACAATTCGAATATTAACGTTCACACATCACTTAGCAGGTGGTGTCACATTATGGCCAAATTTATCGCTTACTGGCTTTGGTAAAATCCAATTTCACTTATTTAACTGTTACCCGGTTGTGACAAATATTTATATCAATTTTATTCGTCAAAACTATATAACATTAGGACTCATGGAATTTTGTAACCATGAAAATTCCAATATCGTTCATATTCAACTTTATAGTCCAAACACAGAGTTCTTGGTCCAGTAATAACAATTATTACTAACCAAACTACTAAGATCAGAGATTTTGACTTTGAGTTGACTTCAGTTGATTTGTGATACCCGTATAATTAAGGAGATGAATCCTCTCTTGAATTGTGTTTCACTTCCAATACTTCTCGACCCTACATAGTCGTTTGATGGACTCCGCGTTGAATATTGTCAAGTCAAGAGAACTAATATAATCAAAGACAAGCTTTCATATTGAATATCAACAGTATTATCAAGTCAAGAGAACTATGTCATATTGTCACACCGACATTTTCTATTTGATCTTAGTTGTATTAACCAATAGAAACCTATCAAGTGAATTATTCTGTCGCTATCCAATCTATTTATCAAACGACCGTTAGGGAGGTTAGCTTGCTGACTCTTGGTCAAAATCAATTTCTCTAAAGCATTAAAAATACATACTTCATTGCCTGCCACGGTTTACTCAGCTAAACATTTTCCTCCTTTTTAGTTTGCGCACAAAGAAATCTCTTTCTCCAATCTTTGGTTCTAATTTTAGATCCCGATTTACTCTCCATTACATCTGGAAAAATATCAAATAGATTTTAACTCAATTCAACGCAATGAAGCTCTAATACATCGAAATCCCAAATCACGCTTCTGAAACCCTACCTAAACTAAACAAATCGAACTTGCTTAGCCCTAGATTTCCGCCTTTCTTTATCAAATTCATTAAAGCGGTATCAACTTATCCTCTGCATTTCGTTCCTGAAATTGCCCTAAAGTATGTTGAACGCTTAAGTATGTGAAACCTGGAGAGCATGGAGAGATAGAGGTGGCTAAATGAGCGATCAAACTGCCTGGTACATAAAGTAAAAACTTTTATGTTGTTGTACTTATGGAGAATTCGCTTATATTTTGTGAGTAGAGTGAACTAATTGATGAATACACTTGAAATATATCCCAAGCAGTTGCAAATTTGCTACGCTGCAGTAAAATCTTTTCAATTATGCATTTTAGATTGGTTTGCAGAAAATAGTTTTCTAAAATTCAGACAAGTTTATTGTAAATTGGCTTCATCATGGAATATGTATCTTATTAGGAATGGTTCTTTCTCATAAATTCTCACCCCATGCAATGTAGTCATTCATTTTAGCTGGTCTCGGTGGTTGGAAACTGAAGGGAATAGTGAAGCTGGATTGTTTGGATTTGTTATTTTCTAATTATTATATTTCATACATTTCAGGAAATTCAAGCTAAAGAACTGATATACCCGATGGCGAAGATTTCATTCAAATTGGAACATCCTATTGGTTAGCCTCCTTTTTGGATAAATTAAAATTTTGGGTGTTATGATTTGTTTTACTTCTTATCAAGATTGAATTTTGATCTTTGAGTCGTGCAAAGAAGATGGATTAAACACACGGTTGATTTATCTTTAAAGTGTAGAAATATAAAATCATGTTTTTTCGGAGAATGGAATCACTAGGATGATGAATTTGTACCGACTCGGATTACATCTTGTTCTTTTATCTGTGTATAATGGATAATTTTGATCACAAGAAGTGCTTCTATTTTTCTGTTAAAAGTGAAATCAGTTACATTTATGATACTTTAAGAATGAATTTACGAGTGAAGCTTGAAATTGGCTTCTAATGCAAAACTGGGTTCTTGATCTGTTACAATTTTCTGCTGATCACCATGTGGATGAACTTCACATACTTATTAATTTTTGATCTTGAAGCCTTATGTTTTGTCAATATTGATATCTATTAGTAATGCAGCTGTTATTTACTTGTTTGATTTTTGTGATAACGTAAATTTCAATATAGTTGCTACACAGAATAAGATTTCTTCAACTATGGGCTACGTCTTAAACTCTTTATCTTCTGTTTTATAGAAAGGAGACAAGCTGAAGCTACTCGCATCAGGGAGAAATATCCCGATAGAATTCTCGTGAGAACATTCATCTTAAAGTGTCTGGAAAAATATATTCAATACACCATTTGAATTTCTGATTTAACATGTTTTTTTATGTAGGTTATTGTTGAGAAGGCTGAAAGGAGCGACATACCTGACATTGACAAAAAGAAGTTTGTACCTGACTTTTAGAATTACATGCACTTTTCTTGTACTTTTGAAAATGTTTGTCTTAATATTGTCTATTCAAGTAAGCCTACATTTGTATGGTCTGAATCAATTTTCTAACAAAACATTTTGCGTTCACACGATCTTTGCCTTCTTATCAAATCGACCATTAGGAAGATTTGTCTACCGTAGGCTTGCTAAACCAAATTGTATGAAGCCAAAAAAACAAGGAACATGTTTGTAACATGTCTTCCTAAATCTCTCCAATTTAATTTACTTTGTTTTTTTCCACTAATGTCTCCTTAAGACTCTTCATTTTTTAATTTTTCTAACATATTATTATTTAATGTTTAACTAAAATTAATGAAAGGTCGGAGTAAATATTTTGTTAAATTATGAAATCTAACGGTCGGTTCTTCACCGTCATGCGTTTGTATTAGTCTATCTATCTATTATCTATTAAATAATAGTAAAGCAGAAGATTTTCTGACTCTCTCATTGATTCTAGGAATTATCTTTCTTCTCCTTAATTCTCTCTTTAGATATTTTATTTTCAAATTCTTTAATTTATTACTTTACACTTATTTTACTAATTCTCTTCTATTATTTTACATTTTGGTACATATATTCTAAAGTTTATGTAATTATTTATATATAATTTATCAGCTACCTTCTAATATTTTATATTTAAGTCCACACATTTAGGTTAATTAAATAATCCAAAATTTAAGCTATTTAAATAAATTCATTTAATATTTCTTATAAAGACTAAAGAACGACAATTTAAATATGTATAACACTTAAACAACTAAACCATACTATTTATTTTTCATTCAACTATAAAGATATATAAATCACATAAACCAATGATAAAAAATTAAAAATTGTAGTTAATTTATTTCAATAAATTTATCATACATTTCATTGTAAATTCTACTTTTAACTTCAAATACCTACATTTAAAATTACCATAATTATTTACAAAATTTACCTCACTTTTCTTCTAATATTTTATTTTTCACCCTATATGTATCAATTAATTATGCGATCTAAATTTAAACTAATTAGATAAATCCAAATAACTAATATTCGTTAATTCGTTTACTAATTTATGAAAATATCAATATGTACACCCTATTCATATTAACAAAATTTTAAAAAATGATTAATGTAAAGATACCTAAGTTACATAACTTAAAGACCTTAAAGTGAATACATAAATAATAATAATAAATCCTTTTTCACATTTCTCTAAATAAATTTATCATGAAATGCATTACAAAATTATATTTTTTGTACTCCAAATACCTACATTATAAATCTATACTATAATATTATTAGTCAGTTGGATTTCAAGAGCACACAGGCCTCCTTCATATTTTGAAAAATGAACAACCACGTTTTTAATTTCTCTCTATTCCAATCTTTGAAACGTGATAACTTTTTATACATTAATTGGATTTAAGAATCGATTTCACTATTAAATCTCAAATTTAATATGCTTTCCAATGATATCCATTGTTGATAGCTAAAAATAATTTTTTAAAAATCATAGTTTTTCGGATTATTCATATTATTAAAGTTATTAAATCCGTTTGGCTTTATTTCTTTTAACTAATCTATGTCATTGATTGTTTTGAAAATATCCAGCCTCTGATTCTACTTTCACAAATTGCAGTCAAGTTTGGTGAAATCCAACATTACCGAAATACAACAACGATGTTAGATGGAATTAGAAATGGAACCAGAAAGCTCAAAAGCATTAAATACAATTATATGCTTCTTATTATATTGAATTTGCTTTGACTGTAAAAGAAATACAATGATATTATTCACATTAAAATAAATATTGTTGAATAATGGTTGTTAGTTCCAACACTTTAGACATAAAATATGTATACTTTAGATTTAGCATATTTTCATAAGAATCGTTTAAAACAGAAATAAATCTCTTTATCCTCTAATCTTATCATTCTACAATAATATGATGCTATAATATTATTAGTCAGTTGGATTTCAAGAGCACACAGGCCTCCTTCATATTTTGGAAAATGAACAGTCACGTTTTTAATTTCTTTCTATTCCAAACTTTGAAATGTGATAACTTTTTCCACATTAATTAGATTTAAGAATCGATTTAACTATTAAATGTCAAATTTAATATGCTTTCCAATGATATCCATTGTTGATAGCTAAAAATAAATTTTTTAAAATAATAGTTTTTCAGATTATTCATATTATTAAAGTTATTAAGTCTATTTGACTTTATTTCTTTTAACTAATCTATGTCATTGATTGTTTTGAAAATTTGCAGCCTCTAATTCTACTTTCACAAATTGCAGTCAAGTTTGGTGAAATCAAACATTACCAAAACACAGCAACAATTTTAGATGGAATTAGAAATGGAACCAGAAAGCTCAAAAGCATTAAATACAATTATATGCTTCTTATTATATTGAATTCTCTTTGAGTGTAAAAGAAATACAATGATATTCTTCACATTAAAATAAATATTGTTGAATAATGGTTGTTAGTTCCAACACTTCAGACATAAAATATGTATGCTTTAGATTTAGCATATTTTTCACAAAAATCTTTCAAAACAGAAATAAATCTCTTTATCCTCTAATCTTATCATTCTACAATAATATGATGCTACATAATGTGTTCCTAGACATAGTCAGTTATGGGATCATCATCAACACTTGCGTTCTCATGAATCATGTCAACGTTGCTTTTGGCATTTTTGGATCAATGGTCAAGTGCAAACCAAATGTTGTTACATGCACTGCTTTTATAGATAGTTATTACTGAAGCAACAAATGGAATCAACAACATCAAGTATTAAAGGAAATGATTGATAAAGGTATCTCACCAAATGAAGTTACATATAATGCAGCTGATGCACACAATAAATTTATATGTGTATAATTTATATGTGTATTGTGTTGAAATTTTATCTTTGAAATCATTTTTGCTCGATATTTTGCATTTGTTTATCAAGCACCAATACTATCTCCATTACTGTTTTCAAAGATTTATACAAAAGTTTTAGACAAAATGCAAACTTATTGGAAAATTGTTAAAAAAAAGATCACTATTTCTTAATCAATGAACAATATAAATCATTTAAACATGTTATGATGATAAGAGGTTGAGTGCGGTGCGTATGCGAAGCACAGATTCGCACTAGTTTTCTATAATCATTCACATCCTCCCTCGGTTCCTTTACAATATTTTACATTTAAGGTCATATATTGTAATCAATTACATAATTTTAAAACTATTTAAATAATTTCACTATACAATTTTTCACCGATTTATCAAATAGTATGATTAATACGAACCATATTCATATTAACAAAATGATAAAAAAAAATTCATTCAAATATAAATACATCAAGCACATAACATAAATTATATTCATAAATAATAATTACAAGTTTAAAATTTTATTTATTTATATCAATATGTGTATCATGCATTACATTGTAAAACCTTTTTTTAACGTCAAAAACCTACATTTTAAATTTATCCAGTTAGTTACAAAACACTTCACAATATCACCTACCATTGTATATTAAAGTCGATATTTTCAAATTATTTATGTGATCTTGAATTTAAGTTATTTAAATAAATTCAATTAATAAATTTTTGTTAATTCATCTAATAAATGCTAAGATATAACGGTTTTAATATGTATACCATATTCATATCACGCGCAAAGGTGATAAAATTAGTTTTTCATTTAAATACAAAGATATATAAGTCACCTAACATAAATAACATGCATAAGCAATATTTCCAAATTTAATATATTATTCATATTTCTAAATTTATTTATATTGTATTACATTGAAAATTCTGTTTTTAGCTTCAAATACGTACATTTAACATTTATACAATTATTTCCTAAACCGCCCTCAATTATTTCCTATCATTTTATATTAAATCCATGTATCTAAACTACTTACGAAATCTCAAATTTAAATAATTTAAATAATTTCAATGAATATTTAGTCTATTCTTCTAATAAATCATAAAAATATATGTCAAGTTTAACACACACACTCACATTATGGAAAATTGTAAGACTATTTTTTTATTCAACTATAAAGATATATAAATCACATAACATAAATTATGTACATAAACATCATAACAAATTAATTTGTAAATAAGTTATAATTCCTTTATATTAAGAATTTATCATACATTATATTACAAAATTATGTTTTAGCTTCAATATATCCACATCAAAATTATACAACTTTTTACAAAATTCCTCTCGATTTTTCCTATCATTTATTTTCAAGTCCATGTATGTAAAATAATTACATAATTTTATATTTGACTTATTTAAACAAATTTCGTTAAATAATATTTTTCAGTTCAGCTAATAAATTACTAACATACGTCAGTTTCAACATGTATGTTATATATCTATATTAACAAAAACTGAATAAATTACTTTATTATTATATATATGTGTGCGCGCGCGCTATATAACATAAATTATACACAAACATAATACCAGTTTTAATTTATAGTTCATTTATTTCACTAAATTTATCATACATTATATAACAAAGTTTTCATTTTAACATTAAAGATATAATATTATATTTCACAACATTGCCGTGTGGGTTACACACTAGTTCAAATAAGAAAGGACAAACCACTCTTTACTTTTCTTCCACGTGTCAAGCAACTAATTTTCTTCCGCGCATTAAACACGGAGACCATCTTTTTTTCCATTAATAAAATCAAACGGGCCGCGTGACATTTCATTCTTAGAATTTCAAAGATGGTTGTTTTTCGAAAGCCCCCATTTCTCTTCTGCTCAAATCAATTTAGAAATCATTCTACCGACTTTCCATTATCTATACTATATTATTATTAGTGAGTTGAATTTCAAGCTCACACAGGCCCCCTTGAAATTTGGCAACTGAACAGTTACATTTTTAATTTCTTTATATTCCAAACTTTAAAATGTGATAACTTTTTCTACATTGATTGGATTTAAGAATCGTTTTCACTATTAAATCTCAAATTTAATTTGCTTCCCAATGATATCCATTGTTGATAGCTAAAAATAAATTTTTTAAAATCATAATTTTATATAGCAGCTTTAATTGCACAATTATTTTGTGTCACCGCTGTGTACCGCGTTTCTGTAACATCATTATTATGATGATCATAAACATTACATAGTAGTTTTACCTAGATTATTATAATGTATTTATTATCTTTTAACATATTTGAAAGGAATATTTTTTTTGAATTATACAATTATGGTTGCCTTTGAATATTGTAACTACATTATGTTATAAAGTAATAATCTTGATTGTGTTTGATAGTATTCAAACTTAGTGCAGTTATAATTTAACCCCATCAAAAAATGGTGTAATAATTTATAGGCATTTTTTGAATTAATTTAACTACGTTAGCATTTCTTTTATTGCATTTACTATTGACGATTTTGACTATATTTGATAATTTTATTCAATTTTAAAACAGTTATAAATTAATGAAATTAAGAAAATGCAATTATAATTTACCAGCAAGTTTTGGGTAAATTTAACTATATTTGAAGATTTTTAACCACATTTATGTGATGAAGTAATAAATTTGGCTACATTTCAGGAATTTATTCAATCTTAATACAATTAAAATTTAACTACATTAATAAAATGCAGTTATAATTTAATGACAATTTTGAATTATGCATGGTAGAAATTGAACATTTCAGCTATATTTAAGTGATGCAGTAATAATTTTGGTTGTACACGATGATTTATTCGAGCTTACTGTAGTTAAAATTTAAATGCATTAAGTAAAAGCGGTTATTATTTTGCAGTATTTTTGGAATTAAGCAATTATTGTTTTTGAATATTTTAACTGCATTTGTGTGATGCAATACTAATTTAGCTGTAGTAATAATTTTGTTTGATGTTAACGATAGTTATTTAACTGCATTATGAAAATATAATTGAAAAATGAATTTTGATTTTTGATAGCTTGAGATGATTAAATAATGACTTCACATAATTAATGCTTGATTCAACCGTGCAGCTCAGCGTTTAATACATTGCTTCCAGGTTTGATGACATAATTTGGCTAAGTTTACTCAATTTCGTTTACAATTACGACGATCAATAATACAATAAGCATATAAGTTGTTGTATTCGGGCTTAAGGTAGATGCACAGTTTAAGTGCTGGATCAAAACATGTGTTACAGTGAGAATAATGTTGATAACCACCTAAAAGAGTTTATTTTTTATTTTTTGCAGTAAATTCTAAAATCACTTGCACCACCACCGTCGGAAAACTTCTAGAAAACAATTGATGAATGTATCTTTGTATAGATGATTATGTAGTCATAGTTTGATTATTAGATATAGTTAATAGGACAGACGAGCAGTGAGAGAATTTAGTAATAATACTGCATCAATGACACTTTTGCCTTTTTTGGCTGTAGGTACAAATACCTTCAATGGTTAAAATAATTGACTGATGTAATGCATCTATTAAGGCCAAGAAAACATCACCTATTTGTGCTTAAGACAATATCATACACGCGTTGCTAGCAGTTATTTCTGAGGCTAAAAAATGAATGGACTTCTCACAATTGTTCTCTTCTGTATGTTTTGGATATTTTCAAATATTGGTTACTGTGACCAGCTGTATGTCGTGTTTTGTACCCTGCATCGACATAGATCAGAATCGGTGAACAATAGTAATTTATATTGGAACCCATGTTATTTTCTTATTGCATCATTATTTCTATTTCAATTGAATCTTTTGTTTTACTACTTTTCTCCTATACTACATCTGTTGCTTTTTTCTTTTTTCTTTTGCTCCCTTTTTTCAGCTGTTGACAAATACTTTTCCTAACTGTTTACAAATTTCATCCTATTACTTTATTTCTCCTCATTGCAAAAAACTTTTGTTACTCTTATTTAATTGAATTGAACTGCACTGTGTCTTTGTGTCTGCAGTTCACAGTGAATACTTCAACTATATCTATGCACATTGAAGCAGCTGTGTAATTGCAAAAGCAACAACATTGGCGTTATATGCCACAGTGAATATATCTATGCATTAGCGGATAAATTTTTAACACATTATCCTCTAAATAGTATGTGAACTTTAACATATTCACTGTAATTGTTTTGTTCGATTTTAATTGTGATTATCATAACCAAATATATGTATGTATTCTTTATCCTACCAAATTGTTATTCATGATGTAACACTATCGTTCAACAATGTTTTTTCATTACCACCGTATTAAATTTCTTATACATTTGGATATGACCAATGCAACAACAATATTTTTTAACATCCGTATGCGAAGCACGGGTTTGCACTAGTTCAACTAATATACATCAGATTTCTTATCTTCTTTCTTAACCGATCGAAGGAATCAATGTTTCGATTCAAGATCTTTTGGCCGCGATGTGGTTGTACTCAAGCATAGATTTGTCATAGAGGTTTGTCATCAATGTTTCAATCGTCAGATTTTTCCAAACCACATCGTCCATTTGTCATTACAGTTAATGAAACAAAATTCGTGAATATTGGAAATTGTAGGCATTTGCAGTTACAAACTAACATCTGCACGCGATGTGGATGTTTTTTACCATCTCAAGCGTAGATTTGGTTGATGTCTCTGTCCTTCTCTTTGGAACATCATTGCTTTTAGAAGGTAATATTTTGATTGTATGATTTTAAATTTTTGCCAAAAATCAGAAATCATGAATCAATTGTCAAATTTTTGTTACTTTGCATTCTTTTCAGTTTTGTTTCAGAGGTTTTTATGGAACACAATATTTTAATTTGTTTCACTTAACTGGAAGTTGAATAATCCCAAGTATAGGAATTTTGAAGATCGTGAATTGTTATGGTAAAACCATTAAACGAAAGAGGGGAAAAAATGTTTTTTTATTCTTTATTAGAAAGGAAAACCTTTCAAAATAAAATGATAAATAATCATGAACATTATTATTATATTATAATAGTTAGGTACCAATTCCTAACTTCTTATGGATCACGATAAAAATGCGTAATCGGGGAAAGATGAGTTCTTCAAACCAAATGTACATATGTTTTATTTTAGCAATCGGTTTAGGTGAGAAGCAGACATTTTTAGAACAAAATTTTGGGCACATACAAAAAAAAGTTAATCCCCTTTATTTCTTTAGCTCTTTTATTTACATGTTTAATCATACATGTAGTGCTGTAAGAAATAGAATTCTACCATTTCTTCTATGAAATGCTTAATTTTACTTAATGTCCAATAAGTTGCTAAAGTCATTTCTCAAGGGTTAACTGGCCTTGGTGGAAAAATAACCCACCTTCTGAGATTTTTAGACTTAATTGTCCAACTTAAAATGCAGATTTACATAAATAAATCGAGATTTAAACTATAATAGAGATTCTCTAGGCCTTCTTTTACGAGCTGCTAGGGAAATGATGTAAATACGATAAGCTATTTTGTCGCTTCTCATGTATTGGGTCATAAAAACAAGAAAAATGTCACAGGTCCCTGTTTTTGATGTTGTTATAAGAAAAGTCCCTGTAGATAAAAATATGTAAATTTAGTCCCTATTTTTTGAAAAATAGAAAAGGCAAGGTGTTTTGCATTTTTCTGACAGAAAATGCAAGCTAACTTGCAATTTTTTGACTATGAATTTTTTTTTTTGAAAATTTTAAAACTTTTGAAAATTTTAAAAAGCGCAAGTTAACTTGCGCTTTCTATTAGGAAAGCGCAAGCTAGTTTTCGCTTTTATTTTGAATTTTTTTGAAAATTTTGAAAATTTTAAATTTTTTGAAAAATGCGAGTTAACTTGATGGAAACCACAAGCTAGTTTGCGCTTTCTGATTTAGAAATTTTTAAAATTTTCTATAATTTTAAAATGTTTGAAAAGCGCTGGTTAATTTGCACTTTTTATCAGGAAAGCGCAAGCTAGTTTGCGCTTTTTGATTTTGAAATTTTCAAAAAAATTAAATTTTTGAAAAGCGCAAGTTAACTTGCACTTTCTATCAAGATGTTAAAGTTAGTGCTTCAAAGTAATTAGTGTTGGATAATTTGTTACAAGTTTACTTAGTCTTTGTTTTATTTAAATAATTCCTAGTCTATAGGTTGAATGCATATTTAGTGGATGAATCCTAGTCTATAGGTTGAATGCATATTTAGTGGATGACGTGAGCTACTTTCACGAATCTAGTTAGGTGCTTGTAAGGCTATATATGCCTTATTTCTATTTCAAGTGATTAATAAAAAAAATGCAGTAGTTTTTATTTACATTACTATCTTTCTCTCTCTCTTTATTTCCAACTTGGTATCGGAGCCAAATGATCCTTAAGGCTTGTGAGGTTAACAAAAACAATAGTGAAAAAGCTCTTATAGCAAAGTTTTCTAATCAAAAGATGAAAGGCAAATCCCTCCAATGCAACAATTGTCACAAAATTGGTTATGAGGAAAATGATTGTTGGCATAAGGGAAAACCTAAGTGTTTCAACTATAAAAAAATTGGGCATATGGCAAGGAATTGTAGGTTCAAAGACGAAGAGCAAGAGAACATGGCACAAGTGGTCGTGGAAGAGAATTTATTTTAGAGTTGTGGGTGAGATGTGCACCATGGAGAGAAGTGCTCCAATATTCAAAGAGTAGAGTTGATGAGAAGTGCTTCAACAATTGAAGGTGATGAGACGTGCATCACAAATCGAAGAGAAGTGCTTCGTTTATTATCTCAATAACTTTTGAAGCAAGGGTGTGTGTTAAAGTTAGTGCTTCAAAGTAATTAGTGTTGGATAATTTGTTACAAGTTTACTTAGTCTTTGTTTTATTTAAATAATTCCTAGTCTATAGGTTGAATGCATATTTAGTGGATGAATCCTAGTCTATAGGTTGAATGTATATTTAGTGGATGACGTGAGCTACTTTCACGAATCTAGTTAGGTGCTTGTAAGGCTATATATGCCTTATTTCTATTTCAAGTGATTAATAAAAAAATGCAGTAGTTTTTATTTACATTACTATCTTTCTCTCTCTCTTAATTTCCAACATAAGAAAGCGCAAGATAGTTTGCATTTTTTGATTTAGAAAAAAAATAGGGACTTAATTTACATACTCATTATCATATGAGCTTTTCTTACAACAACATAAAAAATAGGGACCTTTAGTGCAAAGCCCCATCATAAAAAAGTGTAGTATATCACTGTTTGTTTGAATATATGATGAATATCCTATAGACATGGATGTATATTTATTAACTTCTTACCTGTAGCCTGTAGGAATGTAACACGGTACACTATCATGGTTTATATGTTAAGGTTTTCTTTTTTATTTTATTAGTATTCATATAATAGCTGGACATCATTGGATAGTCCTTTATGTTTAGATATATAAAATGTATAATGACTGATTAATATGTTAAATTCACCTGGAAATTTCTTTAGAATCTTATCTTTGTTTCAATGGCGGAAGTAGTGTTGTTTAATATGAGACGTTAGTTTCCGAATGGGAGCAGGTCATTAGTTTTCAATGGTGAATTGAAGTAGGTATCACAAAATTATTTCTCTACCTTTAAGTGTTTTATAGTATACCTAACTTAAGAAATTCAATATGTCAATATGTATACATTAAAAATGCAGGAGTAGTTATATAGTTTATATTACTTCATGGTCACATCTTTAGGAAATTATTGTATAATATGTCATAGTACTGGATTTTTTTTCAATGAGATAACAATTTTGAAGGTAAACTTGAGTCAAAAAGATTAATCATGGTATAATCTGAATTTTGAATTGATTGATACTGAAATGTATCTTTTTGCAAGTAAGTTCCATAATTTTTGTCGACTGATAATTTTGTAATTTTACTTGACATCGTTCACTTATTAATTTCTTAGTTGTTTCTCAAAGAATTGTGCATTAGGGTTGGCGAAAATGAATTAGTGTATATTTTTTAAGATTACATCCACTAATTTTATGTATTTCCATTTTCCTATTATATTTAGCATTCGTTTTGTTTTCTAACTTCAAGTTACTTTCCTGTTTCAAAAATAAAATTATTCCACGAACATGATTTCGACAATATTTTGTTAAGTTTGCTTTCATTCTCAAAATGAAATCCATTACACTCTTTTTTAACATGCTCATTATTGGCTTTATAGTTAGAAATCACATAATGGCATTATTTTCCATTTTCGATTTCATTTAAATGAGATTCATTTTAGGTGTTATGTATTTATTTGGATATAGTATATTACCTAGGAAAAGCGTTAATATTTTCCCTATACATGTCAAATGTAAGTTTCTCATTCTTACGTAAAAATGAATTCAAATTTATATCACTCAAAAGCGTTTTACATTTTTTCCAACGAGGCTTACTAAAAAAGAAGAGGATACTAAAGATATGTGTTATTAAGCTTTGAATGAATAAAATGAAATTATCACGCAATTTTTTTCCATAAGTATTATAAAATATTGTTGTCTGTGGAACTGATATCAAATAATGTCCAAATGTTGATCACACAAAAAACTGTTATATACTTTAATACTTTAGTTAATGTATAATTATGTCTCATGTATCACATATGCATTCTCTTTATTGGTCACATTATTCGTTACAGCATTTAATTACATGGTTTCAATATTTTGAATTCAAACTATTTGATTTGTGTGATTTGGATACATGATAGGTTTTAAACAATACTGTATGAAATGTGAACCCATTTTAATATACGACCGATGCTCTTTCCTCTTTAAGTTAGTAGGCATTTGTAAGATAGCGCCGTCATTGTGTTGGTCTCATCTCTTATGATGTATACAGCTACTTTCCTCTTATGGTATACTTTGATACTTCGGTAAACAATAGTTTATTGAAGGTAGTATTGTTTTGATTATTATTCTACTGTGGGTTCTTTCAACTGAAAGTGAAGAACCCAATATAGGCATGAGTATAATATTTTCATGTTATTGGTAAAAAGTTATATAATTATCCAAATGTGATTTTTATTTGGTATAATTTAGGAAAATCTTAAGCTTATTATGACTTAGGTATCTCACCATTTGCAATGTTTAAGATTATTCATAGCTATATAACTTTTACAGGTGGCAACTTATCCATAGATGACTAGAGATGCATAAGAGATGTAATATTGACGATAAATGTCCATGGTCATGCGGTAAATAATTTGAAACATGGATTCATGTCTGTAAACAATGGGATATATTTAGCGTTCTAAGTTACTATTGCATAATATTTCATCATTTTTTACTCTACAAAAATAATGCCAAATTAAGCATGACCTTGGAAAAGATTAACAGAAGTTGGCCAATTGGAACATGACTACCAGCCTTTTGTGAGAAACATATTGAAACTGTAATATTCATATTGCCTCTACTTTTCTTCATAACTTTAGTTGAATATTAAAAAAAGGACAATGTTCAGTTTAAATTTCTCATTTTTCTAATATATATTTTACATCCTAATTCAACATTATATATTGCAAACTGTTGTTAAAAGTACAATAGTTATAGGAATGATATCTTTAAAACTTTCCACTGGTAGTGCATATTCAACTTACAAAATATATGAAAGCCTATAACGAAAATACAAAAGTATTCCCACAATATATTGGATTCTCACAAATAGTGTTCGTCATATTCATGTTATATTTCATATTGAAAATATAAATATTGTTTAAATTATTTTATGATAAAATCATAAATGTCATGCTAAAATTGAAGGAATGTCAATGAAAATGGCTATCCTTTGGAACCTATACCTACATCTGGATGTGGAATAGTGATTGGGGTAATGCGCGAATTTAAATACTATATGCTACACACCATGCTGACCAACAATTGTTCTAATCCGTTCGATCGTGGTAATCAAAATATTAATGGAAGACTTGCCAAGGAGAAGAAGAAGAAGCAGTAAAGAAGACAATTGACCGCTATAACATACCACTTATGTGTACACACTTCCTCATTCTTTTAACTATCCTAATCGTGTTTTAGTTCCAGTCTTGTTTCAATTTCTTTCGAGTTGTTGTGACAAAATTGTATCTAAGATATACTTTAATGTAGTAGAATTAAAGACCTGTAGGAAATTCTAGACAAAAACAGTGAAGTGAGTGAAGTGCAAAATGACTTCCAAGAAAAATACATCATGAAAAATCCAAGATGGGAGGATCATCTCAAAGTAAAAGACAAAAAATTACTCAAAAGAAAAGGAATTAGGAACTCCGAGTTCTTGAAAGTGAGCAAGGATACAGAAAATTTGGAGGCGAATAATACCAGATTATCTGTGTAGATGCCTGGGATATCCTTTTAGCATCCTTTACATTCTTATATTGTTTTTTATACGTATTATAATGTCAATTATTGCTTGGAATGTTAGGGGAATAAATTCCCCAGAAAGAAAGCTAGATTCAGCTAATTTACTGTTTACAAATAAACCAAATATAATTGGTATACTTGAGCATAAATTAGATAATTTAAAAATAGAGGAATATCAGTCTAGATATTATAAACAACAATCATATGAGGGGAAATGGAAGGATTATGGTAATGTGGGGTCCAAATATTGGGTTTTAAGCCACCATTTTATAAATTTGCAATTTGTACGTCGCAAAATTATAAGGGTAGATTTTATTTAAAAATCACATTTATTTATGCTTCAAATATTAAAAAGAAAAAAGAATTTTGTCGTGGAGCAATCTAGAGCAATTAAATAAAAATATGAAAAAGCCTTAGATAATTATGGGAGATTTCACTACTCTTTTACATTCATTTGAAAAGAGGGGGGAATACCATTATCTTTTAAAAAATTGGAATTTCTCAATAAATTTTTTTTCTAAAAACAAGTTTGATTGAACCCATTATAATGGGCAATAAATTTACCTGGAAATCTAGGGAATATAGGGATATTCATTGTTAAATTAGACAGGGTTTTATGAATCAAAAATTTGTAAATAATTTTTCTGATTTTTAGTGCCTGACATTACCACAAACAATTGTTGATCATACCCCAATACAATTAATTCCTTCAATGAAAAACAATACTAGGAAAAATACTCCATTCAGATTTGTAAATGGGTGGACATGGGAGGAAAATTATGTAGAAATAGTAAGGAATAATATAGCAATTGCAAATAAGGGTTCTGCTCAATATAAGTTCATAAGAATTTGTAAAAATACAAAGGAAAATCTGAAAATCTAGAATAAAAATTGGAATAAAAAAGATATGAGACAAATAAGGAACAATTGCGAGTCTTTACAAAACATAATTGACTTTGATAGCTTAGATAAATCTTTGGTTAATAAATATTTTAAAATGCAGGATAAGTTAAGTAAAGGATTGCATGGGCAAGTAATCAACATGAGACAAAAAGCCAAGATTGTCTAGCTTATCAATGGTGATGAATCTAGCAAGTTTTTTTATGCCAAAATGTCAAATAGAAAATCTAAAAATGACATAGGAAAATTACTAGATGATTATGGTGCTATTATAAATGATGTTTCTCACATAGAAAGTAGTGCAATCAAATATTTCATTGATCTTTATAACTTTGATTCATACAAGAGGGTTTTCCAAGTATTGACACAAAATATTTGCTTAAACAAAATAGTGAAGAAATTCTTCTAGTTCCAATTTGTTTAGAAGATATCAAAAAAATAGTATTTAACTCCAATATTGATAAAAGTTCAGGACCAGATGGGTTTGAGACTAAGTTTTATAAAACACATTGGGAGGACATTAAAGTAAAATTATACAATGCAGTGAATGAGTTTTATACAATAGGTAAGCTGTTGAAAAGTTTAAATCACACTTTTATTACACTAATCCCAAAGGTAAAAATACCCAATGGATTGGGTGACTATAGACCAATAGCATGTTGTAATTTTGTGTACAAAATTATTGCTAATATTCTGAGTAATAGAATAAAAATCTTTTTAAAATATTTGATATTTGAAACTTAGTATGTTTTCATACCAGAAAGATGTATAGTTGAAAACACTTTATTAGCTCATGAAATGATAAGTAATTTTAATAAGGGATCTAAAAATAAAGTGTGCACCAAAATTGATTTGAATAAAGCTTTTGATAAAATAAATAGGCATTTTATAATACATATGATGAGACAAAAGAGTTTTCATGAGAAATTCTGCAATTTAGCTAAAGAATGTATAGACGTTGCTTCATTTTCTATTCTTATAAATGGATCCCCATGTTGTTTTATAAATAGTAATCGGGGTATTAGATAAGGCGACCCTCTTTCTCCTTACCTGTTTATTATTGCTTTGAAATATCTATCTTTACAAATGGAGTTAGAACAGATAACGCGAAATTTAAAACAAGCAAATAGAATTAAGCCTAATATTACACACTTATTGTATGCTGATGATTTGTTGCTATTTGTGAATGTAGTCATTAATAGTGCTAACTCTATAGCAAAAACTTTTGAAAATTTAAATAATTTTCCAAGTCTGCAAATCAATGAAAGCAAGAGCAAATCTTATCTTAGCAAATATTGTGTATGGAAGGAGGAAATATTTTAGATTCTAAAAATACAGAAGGGTCAATTGCCAGTAAAATACTTGGGTCTTCCTCTAAGTATGAATCATATTACTGACAAGGATTGCACAAGATTATTTGATATCATTCAATAAGCAAATTGCTATCTATTGCTGGTGGGCTAGAGCTCACACATATTGTCATCACCGCCATCATAATGTATTAGATCCTCCACAATATTCCAGATAAAGCAATACACCAAATAGAAAAAATGTGTGAAAATTTCATTTGGAAGGGGAAAGCCCACAAAGTTGCTTGGGACACAGTATGTAAAACAAAGAGTGTAGGAGGCCTTGGTTTAAGAAATATTAAAGACTTAAAAGAAGCTTGCAATCTCAAATTATTTTGGAAATTTGTGGAGGGAGACTCTTCATGGTCAAAATGGATGAGAGATAAGTATGTTAAAAATAAAAACTTTTGGATTATACCTATTGAAAATCACTACTCTCACTCATGGAAAAGCATTTTAAAGAGTAGAGTAATTGGCACAAAACTGTTAGAAAGGAAATTAAAGGATGGGCAATCAACCAGCCTTTGGTTTGATTCTTGTATCAAAGGAAATTCTTTTGGTAAATTTACTTGGTTGGTACAACATATTGCAATTTGGGGGAACAAATTTAAAAGTAGAAAGCATCATTTAAAATCATAAATGGAATGCAAACTCACATCCAACAGCCTCTATTTTCAAAAAAGCCATTGAAAGTATTGAAATTGATTCAAGTGTTTATAAAGACAGCTGGAGTTGGAAGTTATCATCAAACGAAAAATTCTTCTTTAAAAACGCACTAGAATTTATCAAAGGTGTAGAAGTTGAAATGGACTAGTATAAAAAAATTTGGAATACGACAAACTGTCCAAAACTGGCACACTGTGCCTATTTTTCTTTGCTAAATAGATTGCATACGAGAGATAGATGCAGCAAATGGAGTAACAATGGTGGAAAAACGTCTTCTTTGCAAAACAAAAACAGAAACAACAGAGCATTTATTCTTTGATTGCATCTTCTCAAGACATGCATGGTATATTGCAAAAAATAAGCTCAATCTTAGTCAAAAAGTCTCAATGCATAACATCAGAACAAGTATTCAATGCATTCAATAAAGGTTCATAACCTAATCAAAAGACTTCAACAAAGCCAACATTGTGGTAACAACATCAATATATCACATCTGGAAGAAAA
Source organism: Allium fistulosum (assembly GCA_030737815.1). Lineage (NCBI taxonomy): Eukaryota > Viridiplantae > Streptophyta > Magnoliopsida > Asparagales > Amaryllidaceae > Allium > Allium fistulosum. The sequence continues at coordinate 1,240,132,399 of CM060903.1, read as the reverse complement.
GGAATGTAAGATTGCATACTGAAAAGGAGACAAAAAGCATACAACTATGGAAACTTATAGAGACATATTTTCAAATTCTAAATCACAAAGCAGAAAAGAAAAAGTCAACATTCCAAAACCTCAACTTAGACATTCAAGATCTAGATAATTACAAGGAAAGAGTCCAGGCATACTTACAAAGCGGGAAATTCAATTCAAACATTTCTCATGGTAGGCCATTTCATCGCAGTGGCAATCACTGGATGAAATAGCTAAGGTCAATGTGGAACCTATCTCGAGAGCATATCAACTGGAGGTGGCCGATTGCATACTCAAATCAAGAGTGACTCCTGCAAGGGAAGTAAACATATACCAGTTAACTGTAATTGGAATAATAATTCATATTATAGTTTTGATTTACCTCATTTTTTACCTGATTTGAGCAGGAATTACCGCTCACCCAGCTCTTAGCCAGACGAGATCAGATTCCTGCAGCAAGAAAGAATTTTGCAACTAGACTAATAATCTGAGAATAAATGATAGCCTTTATAGAAGCAAACTTAACAACTACAACTATCTCTCATCTGTTTGGGATAAAGGAGAAAGTAGCAAGCCTCAAGTGAAGCCAGCTATGGAGAAACACGAGACGCCGGACAACCCCAAAAGGAGCTTATCAGAGTCACTAATCAGAGGAATAGAGCATAGAAAAACCAAAGGCAAAGCTTCGAGAGCTAAATGAAACCATCTGCAAATGATAGCGATCTATTGAAATACCCCAGATCTATCTCTACAGATCTAAAAATCAATAGAAATAAACCCAGCAAGGACTGGATTTGGAAGCCTCCATGAGCAAGACTTTTAATCGAAGCTTGAAAATTGGTGCAAAGCACTCCTGAAAGAGAAGCCTTAATTCTTAGGGTTGGAGCATCCTTTCGTCTCTTGAAGTAAAAAGAAAGTGTAATGAAGCGGCTAGGTTTTACAAGTTATGTAATAGGAACCGCATTGTTGCAATACGAGTTACAATATTTGCACCAGGTTATTTTTGGCCTTGGGCCATTCTTTATCAACTTGAAAAAAATATATACTTTAATGTCTGTATTTTACTTTAACTTTGTTCAATGCTCTAGAAGTGTATCACTTCATGTTTGTATTAATACCATTTTACTTTGGATTCATTGACATGCCCTTAACATCACCAGCTGTAATTCTTAATGAACATGCCTTGCTATATTTCAGAATTAATTTTCTTCAATTTAATGATTACAATTATATTCAATTAACTGAAAGTAGTATTATAGACATTAACTTATTTGTCTTATTACGTATCATACTAACGCAACTATTATACTATAGTCACGTTATCCAATTGTCAACATAATGAAATTGGGCTTTAGCGAATATGAGAATCTGGTTTTGGAGAGCGATAAGGATGAGAAGATTTTGATTTATATTCCTTTCACTCAAGTTGTTAAGGTGCATTTGTTTCTTATGCTCGGACCAGAAGACAAAGGCTCAAGGATAGTAATATTTTACATGAACAAGGAACACATGGGATTTACCAATGTATGATCGTTCTTGGTGCTGTCAATGGATACCCAAAAAATCCGAAATCCGTCCGCATTCGTATCCAGAAAGAGGATAAATATCCGATATTCGGGAAAATGGATGCGGATACGAAGACATTCGCATTTGAAAATTATCCATCTGGTTTTTTTCAAGATTATAGTTTACGTTATGTGTATTTTAGTATAATAAAAGATATTTATTGTTTGATTAAGTTAGAAGTTTATAATTTAGGCGCTTATTGCATATTAATTGCTCAAAACTATTTATTATCATCATATTTGTTTATTTTTAACAGTTTAATAATGAATGAGATTAAAAAAAATTTATGTTAAACTAAAATTTTCCATTTATGTTTCTCAATTTATCGATCGTTAGTAGATAAGATAATTATTCGATATCCTTCCGTATCCACGGATGCAGATATTCGATATCCAAAAATGATTTAGGATGTAGATATGGATATGACACTATCTGCATTCGAAAGTATCCGTTGATAGGCCTAACTATTCTAAACCAGAAAAATCTCAAGGGAGAACCTGTTAACTTGAAGTATGTCAAATTTCAAAATGTTCGCAATTTATTAATATTTATTGAGATGAATAGAATGATGAAGAGGTCGGGAAAGTAGGTCTAATTCTTCTTTATGGATCAACTTTGGGTACCACAAATATGAAGGACTTGAAGAAAGTTGGAGAGATTAATTGTGCGACACTGTTACTGATGGTGTATCTTTTCTCATATTGAATTTCTGTTCTACAAATAAAAATAAGGATTGGTTCGACAACAGTGTATTTCAACGTGTGCAAACAAGTTAGTTACCTACTAATTTGATTGTAAATTCTGTTTATAGCCACCTTAATACTTTTATAAACATTTCTCAATGCTATATCAAACAATTGATTGAAGTTTTATATGATTCTGCTAGTTTCAGTTGATTTAGTCATATTTGCATTTTTTCATACAACATATGCTATCTTATTAATGAATATCCCCCATCCACACATAGAGTTTGGAAGTGATAACCATCACAAACTTATCCTGTAAACCCCAAACAATATTTGTAAACTTCTACAACATTAAGAGAAAATGTAGCTATATAAACATATCTCTAAAAACTTCTGCACATCACTCTTAGTAAAGGAAGAAAGGGAACCATTACACATACCACAGATACAAACTTCAAATTTTCACATCTACCCGTGTGGGTAACACGGGCCACACACTAGTAATTATCGGTACGTAATTCCTTAGTGCCCCAATAATCACGAGTAATACACTACCCAACATTTGGAGAGCGTTACATACTCCACTCTTAATGGATGCATCAATGTTCAGTCTCGATACATTTTAGCTGAGAATATTTAAAATGATGTGTTTATTACATTATGGTAAAATACTCATGATCACAACTATTTGTAATTACTTTCACAAACATACCATTTATGGATTTTCTATAAATATACTTAAATTAAATAAATAATTAATTATAATGTATTATAACAAGAATATAATAGTAAAAACTCCTTTTATTATGAACAAGAATTGATTAAAGAGTTAATAATTTACAATAAATTATAGAATTGCCCCTAGGACATCCCCCTAATTCTATCAAAGTCATAGGTGGACTTGTGGCTGGGTCGACCTATGAGTTAACCTATGGCTTAGCGGATGCAAAACAATGTTTCGTCTCCTTTTTTTCTTCAATTTTGGCATTTGTACTATTCCAAAATATCCCAAAATATTCTAAAAAATACTTTGATATGTGTAGAAAGCTCTGACAAAATTTAGAGATCATTTGTGGTTTTATCACAAATCTATACTAAAAGCACTTGAAAAACAATATACTTAATTTTTGTCCTTATTTGTCCATCTTCGAGTATTCTTCAACGTTATCGTGTTCATCTAGATTTGTTGACTCCATTAAATGTCTTTGAATGTTCGTTCTCCACTGTAGATGTCGCTATTTGATTTATTTATATACATATTTTTTATATTTCACCCTATTAAACTTATATCGATTACCATTATATCGCAACATTTTTATTAGTACCGTTGTATTTGAAATAACTCAATAAGCACATTAGTAGCATTGTCGTACGATTATTATCATTAAAATGGGATAATGCTAGGAACACAATTCTGGAGTTTTAATGATGACAACTATATGACAAAGCTACTAATGATTTTGTTGAGTTATTTTGGGCATAGTAACACTAATATAAATGCTGAGTTTTGACAGCAATTGATAGAAGTCTAATAGAGTTGGATATATGAAAAATATCAAAGTAAATCAATCGACGACATCCATAATGGATAATATGCATTCATAGACATCTGATGGAGTTAACAAATCTAGTAGAACACAATAATGTTGATGAAATACTCGAGATAGACAATTGGGCACAAAAATCAAGTATGTTGTTTTTCTAGTCATTGTCGAGTCCTCTTAGTTTTGAATCGTTGATACCTCATAAATGCTCTCTTAGTCACTCTAAATTTTGAACATCATAAAATATTTTTCAGTTTTTTGGGGATTTTTCTTAGTGTCAGAAAGAGACAAAAAAAATTAAAACAAATAAGTATAAAGTAAGAATAAAAAAGGGGAGGCAAACATACATGTCGACCTATGCAAACTAAATAGGTCAACATATGTAAGTGTACATGTCAACCTATGTAAGTGTTTAGGTTAAGATGTATATTTTCCTAACCATAAATTGTTCCCAACCTTGTATTTCTTCTCATGTATTTTCATTTTATTCTTCTTCCTCTTTTTTTTAGAGTCACTTCTCTTTAGGTTTAAATAGAAGAAACTATTTATTGGCATTCCCAGAACATCTTAGAAGGGATTGCTCTCTCCTAGATCATATAATACATTCTATTATGATTATGCTTTGTTCTTTGCTCATTTTGCTCTGTGGTCTTACTGCCCTTAAATTTGCAAAGCCATCAAATTCGGATCATTCATTTCCATATCATAAATATTCAAAACATTTCTATTACTCTTGTTTTTTCAACTAAGAAATTAACCATGTGGGTTATAGAAGATTGCGCTAAAAAGTAGACGTCCGTATAGAAAGATAAAAAAGTATAAAAAAACATATTCATATTGAAAACGAAGTCCTATGCGGAGTCATCAGGTGATTTGTGGAAGATCAGTTCAGGAGCGCAGGTAAGGTTGTTGTAAAGCCATTCCTCAGGGTCAAGTAAGAGTTGAGTTAGTGAAATTCAAGAAAGGATTTCTAGGATTGTACGTAGAATGTGAGTATGAGGTATTATAAAAATCTCGGTGTGAGCTTTTTATTTATTTATTTATTTTACTTTCCATTGCTTAATTTCATTCGGCTAGTTAACATATTTACTTAGAAATTCATTATAAATTAAGTAATTAATTGGTCATATACATCAATTTGAACCCCTAGACTTTCAAGCCATGGTTTGACCTATGGCAAGCCTTGGGTCGACCTATGGCAAGCCATGGGTCGACATGCTTCGTATCATTTCTTCCTTTAATTCTAGCATTTATATTATTCCAAGAAATCCCAAACATTTTCAATTTTCTTTGGTATTTGTAGAAGATTGTGTCAAAATTTGGAGTGATTTGGAGATCGTTTGTGGGGTTTTAACAAATCCAAACTAAAATGACTTGATAAATAACATATTTGACTTTTACACTTGTTTGTTCATCTTCAAGTATTTATTCAACGTTGATGACTTCTAGCAAGTTTCTAACTCCATAGATGTATTTTAACGTTCTTCCTCCATTGTAGAAGTCTTCATTTGATTTATTTTGACATTTTTTCATATATTTGATTTCGTTGAACTTCTATCGCTTGCAGTTATTTCACGGTTTCTATATTAGTGCAATTGTTCCTGAAATAACTCAATAATCATTTTAGTTACATTGTCATGTGGTTGCTATCATCAAAATAATAAAATTTTATTGCTAACAACTAACTCAATAATCATTTTAGTTACATTGTCATGTGGTTGTCATGTGGTTCGGTTGTTAATGAAGCCTACGTCCACTTTATAGTTTTATTATGGACTGATTGCTGTTACAAAGAGTGTTTTATTAAAAGGCTTTGATTATCCCTTTGTAGATCGAATCCCCAGAGTTGGAATCCACTAGAGAATCACAGAGAATCCCTTTGGAGATTATTGTGAGGAAGGTAGAGAGTGAAGAATGTTTCCCGCAGAGCTTTAGCAATTAGTCCGAAGAAGGTCCAGTTTATGTTGCAGGTAGGATGATATTTATAGGGATCGAAGAGCTTCTGGGCCAGGCCACTTCATCAACTACTCGCATGTAGGTATAGAACGACCTAGGGTGGTTTAGCTTGTGATCCGAGCCAAAACCATGGGTCGCTAGCGACCCGTAGAGTTGGCTCGCTCGTGAGCTAATTACTTAGCTGCTATCATCTCTTACTCCAATATGCAAGGTCGCCTCTATTCAAAGCTCCATATGGATCGCTAGCGATCCATCGTGTATGGATCGCTAGCGATCCATACTCTTGGTATATTTTCCCATTCCTGTCTTCTAGGCTTCTTCCCCTCCTTTGTGTCTTAGCGGTCACTTTCTTGCATGGATCGCTAGCGATCTATAGGGTATGGGTCGCTGGCGATCCAAGCACTTAGTCTATTTTTGAAATTTGAAGTTTGGGACGCTTCCACGTTGTTATTTGCGTAGTCTTGTTGTACGTTGTTCCGTTTTGATGACGATCTACTAGCTGTTTGTACTCAGCTGCTGATTGGGTTGGAAGAATGCTGGCCACTTGGTTTAGTCAATCTCAATCGTTACTTTAGTAATATAGCTTGGTTCTCGTTAACTCCTTGCCTTAGCCTTTCTGGTTAAGTTCTAAGCCATTCTGATGTATGTGATTATTCTGTATTCTTCTGGTTCCTGTTGGGTTAAAAACCCAAATAACAGGATGAATTGTCAACTTAGAATAGCAAGACTTGATAAAACCTCATTAATCAGCTCCTTTACTTTCGATACACATAATCTTCGATTATGTGGCAAATAGCCTCTCAAATCAATAGTGTACTTATCCAAGTGAGAAGGCTTTTCACCTTTCCCCAAATACTCCATAATACCCGCATATGTCTTATCGCTTCTTTGACTCGAAACAATACAATCCACAAGTAATAGTCTAACCTCTAAAGCTACCAACAATCCAGGTACCAACTCCGACGATGATCGGAAATTAAAACCAAAAATAAACTCTAACTATCTCCATCACACTAAAATAGAACTAAATGTCGCATACTTCCTGCTTAAAGCATCTACTACTACATTTCCTTTGTCTAGAGTGTATGAAATACCAAAATCACATGAAGTTAAGAAGTTCATCTATCTCTGCTGTCTCAAATTTAGATCTTTCTGAGAGAATAAACATTAGAGAGATTTATAGTCTCCGTATAGCTTAAATCTCTCTCCTAAATATAATGTCTCCTAGACTTAAGAGTAAATACAATAGTCACCAACTCAAGAGTATGACCTTGATAATTCTTCTTATGGTTCTTCAACTATCTACTAACATATGCTACTATTCTATCTTCATGCATCAATACAACTCTGAGTCCTGTACCGCAAGCGTCAGTATAGATGATATAAGGCTTCTTGCCATGTAATACCCCTCGTTTTTACGTTAATTAATTAAAGTAGAAATTATTAATAAATAATAAACAATGAAAAATGGAATTTTTGCAAAGGTTAGAATTTGACTACTAAACTTGCAACATTATGATCGTGGTGATTTTTTGACCAATTTTCATATAAAAACTTTTTCGATTGGAGTTCAAATGAAAAAGTTATCAGTGTTTGAATTTTTGTAGTCGGAAATAAATATATATGTAATTAAGAAAATAATTTGAAATTAATTAACGCCCTTAAACTTAAATGTTACTTAATGTTTAAGAATTATAAATAGGGGATAAGATATCGTTGACTAACGTTAATTAGATATTAAAGGTAAGAAATCAACGTAATAAGAGAACGAATCAAATTCACCAAACCAGCACCGCCTAGGTCGACCGTGACCATGCCGTGGATTCACCATGGACGGTCGATCTAGGGGCTTGAATGGTCGACCCCCTGAATTTTTGAATGCGGTATTGAGATTTGTAGGATTGATTTCACCCTAGAGGGGGGAGGGGAGTGAATAGGGTGATACTATCAATTATAAAAATTTATTGCGGAAGTATATAAAATAATTTCAACACAGATCACATCAGAATAATATCAGCATAGATAATAGCAGAATAGTAAATGCAGAAAATAAAACACACAAATTTACCCAGCTTCGGTAAAACCCTGCCTACGTGTTGCCCCCAAGGTTTCTACTAGAAATTAGATAGTTAGACGCATACATACGTAAACTCGCGACACCCGCTATCGACTCTACGCTCAAAACCCTGCCACAACTCAGCCATTGAGTTGCGAATTCTCAAACTACACCACGTAGTTTGTCCCCGAGTCACACGACTAGAAATTACAACGTTTAAAAGAGAAAATATAAATTTAAAAGAAAATTAAAAACAAAACCCTAATTTGTAAAACTAAAGCCGAAAAACAATATAGCCGGCCCAACAACACCGTGTAAATAGATTTGTCCCTTTTCTCTTTTATGTAGTTCGACCGGTTCCTTGTTGAAAAATGGCTTCGTCCTTTTTTACTTCGTTCGTTCCTCGTTCTGAAATTAGGGCTTCTGGATGAAGTCACCGCCTTGACGAATTAACTGCTGATGCTTCGAATCTGGTGATGCTTCGAATTCTATCAGTGATTACTTGCGGGTACTTCAATTCGATCGAGTTCGAAATAAAATTGGTATGTTATTTTTCTTTTTGCTTTTCTGGTTGATATGCTTGACTCGATCGATGATTCGAGTTGAATGATTATTCTTTGTTGCTTTTGCTCGAATGAATTCTCTGCCGATGATGTTAGATGTTTATATAGGATTCGAATTCCTATATTTCCGTTCGTATAAATTTATTTGAATTCGTCTGTAATTCTACTCGGCCATTCGATACTGTACAGATGCTTGTGATGATTTCTGACTTTTTCAATTCCTATATTTTCGTTGCTTTATTCTAACGGCTTTGATTTCGACTTCCTTGGTCACCACGGTGTTGAATTCTTTGACGATTGAACTTGATTTTGGTTCCGTGAATTTCTGAAGACTTCGGCCACTTGACTTTGTTTAGAAACTGTAGCTTGACTTTGTTCCAATTGTCAACTCTAGTGCTTGCTGGTATAGTGCATTTCAGTAGTTTATCGGTGTAGATGAACCTGTTGGCCGAGTTTGCACTGCATATAGTTATACAGCTCTATATATCTATATATGTAGTATGTTTGTAGCCTTGGCAGTTTGGTTGTGCTACACCGTTCCGTGTCTTCCATTTTGAACTTTGATTTTTGGTCATCCTGCTTTGCATGGATTGTGTATATATGTGCACTTACATCATCACTGAACTGTTGTATCACTTGTTGTTGCCATTCACTTGAATTCAGTTGCATTGTGGACATGTACATTTGGTAGAGATTGTGTATGGTTGTTTTCAGGTACATGTTCATATGTCTGATATTGGTCATTGGTTTACTTTGAACTTCATGCGTGCTTGAGTCTTCTTGCTTCACTTGGGTACTTGCAGTTTTGCTTTGCATGTGCACGGCTTGGTTGAAGTTGTTGGTTCTGTTCATATGTGCACTGTCTATGTACATTTGCATATTGTATACTGTCTTTGAGCCGCAGTGTTCATTGTACATTGATGTTTTATGCATGTTGTTCATTAGCTTGCATTTGTAAGTTTGGCCATTTGAACCATTCCTTTGTAGCATGTATTCTGTACTGTGCACTGCATGCATACATGTCATACCTGTTATTGCTTCGAGGCAGATCATATTTTCAAGTTGACTGGTCTTGGTCTCTTGATGCATTCTGGTGAGTTGCTCTGACTAGTTGACTGTGACTTTCTTATGCTCTATACTTCAGTTTGGTTGCCATGTATGGGATGCATGTTTTGTTTACTTTGTTTGCTTGCTGGTCGACATGTATATATGCATACTTTGATCATAGCATTCATGTGTACATTTGAGTTGCACCTGTGTTGAATCCAGCTAATAGCTCGGGTTTGACCTTGTGCTAATATCGTGACTTTATTTGTGTTTCACTTGAGTTGAACCCGGCTTTTAATTTGGGTTTGACCTTGTGCTCACCTATCCCTGTAAATTTATCAAGTGTATATTGGTGTGCACGGCCTTGTGGCATGTACAGTGATACACTGTGCATGTCACAAGCTGTTCGTGCATGAGGAATTCAGAGTTAAATGATGACGAACAAACCAAATAACTAAGGCAAATAAAATTTTCAAAATCACATTTTGTTTTATACTGCAAAAATATTTCTTTTTCAATTTTACTGCATCAGTGTGTGTTTTTGCAGATTACTCAGATGCTGGATTCAATCTGGAATAGAGTTGAAGATAAATACGAGTGTGAGTGAAATGCAGTGAGGTGCATTTTTAGATGAGACTTGTGATGTAGTCAAATTTGTATTGAAAATTGTATATATATAGTGAGAGCTTGAATTTGTACTATTCAAAATTGCAATAAATATTTGTTTGGATAAAATATCCGTTTGACTTTAAATTCTGTGTTATTTATTTTATTCAGCAAATATTTATTTAATCTGTGAAAATAAAATAGTACATTAACAAATACATTTAAATGAATATATATGTTTATTATCATCAAACAAAAATCATATACTCGCATATTCAACAATCTCCCCCATTTGATGATAACAAATATATTTAAGATTTTGAATTTTTTAAATATATTTGATCATCACTACAACAAAAATTCCCTATTACAACGCCCTTTTTACAATGGGCATTGGTTGCCCGTTGTAATAGAAGGCTATTACAACGGTCCATTCAGAGCCGTTGTAAAATATACCATATACAACCCCTTTTTACAACGGGCGTTGTTTGCCCGTTGTAATAGATGGCTATTACAACGGTCCAATCAGGCCCGTTGTAATAGATGCCAGCTTTACAACGGTCAAAAATGCCCGTTGTAATAGCCTTACCCTTTATTTTATCGGTCCACTCAGCCCCCATATGTTTGCTTTCTCCCCTTCGCTGCTAAAACTTTATTTATCGCTAACCCTAAATCCCAAATCGAACGTTCCTATCTGGAATCCCTAGGTTTGTTGACCTCTTCTCCATGGCACTCATCTGACCTCGCTTGCATTTGCAGACCGTCCTCTCAAAACCTCAGCCCGTCTCCTCATGTTTGAGCGGGCTATCGGATTTGCACCATCTGGGGAATACTGGCGCCACCTACGCCGTATTTGCTCTGCAAGCATATTTTCTCCGCGTAGAATTAGAGAATCAGAGAGCTTGCGCCAAAGAGTTTGTGATGATATGATTGAAATAGTAAGCGATGAAATGCTTAAGGAAGGAAAGGTTATCTTGAGGGATGTTCTGCAAATAGGATCTTTGGATAGTGTTGTCGGTAGTGTGCTAGGGATAAATCTGAGTAAAATGGAGAATAGTGAAATTGTTGAGTTGGTTAGAGAAGGGTATGAGTTAATAGGAATGTTTAATTGGGAAGATCATATTCCTCTTGGTGGACTTTTAGATATCAATGGTGTTGGGAGAAGGTGTAGAAAGTTGTGTGATTCAGATGTTATCGCTGTGCTTTGGGTGAGAAATCTCTTGTTTATTAAATTTTCCTTTCTTGCACTTATGCATGCACAAACACACCTTCACATAATATTATATACCGGGTACGCATGCTTCCAAGTTCAGTATCTGTTAGTTGTTTTAGTTATCAAGTCCTGATTTTCATTTGCAGCCTATCTATTAGTTCCTCTGGTAGATTATGTTGAAATTAAGATAGCGAGGCCCATGCCAGCAATTGAGCAGTATGAGAATCTCCCTCTTTTCATATGATTTTCATTGACAAACAAGTGGCAGATTATTAAGCAGTAGTTGTATTAGATAACAAAACGATGAATTATAATCTAATTTAATATGACAACACTATCCTATATGCTCAGTAGCTTTTCAAAGGGATAAGGACCTCAATAAGATCATCAACAGAACCAGCCAAGAATATCCATTTTTATAAATCTACGTGACTCATAAGACAAATATTGCTCCATCCACTTTCTTTAGAGAGCTATTAAAAATTATATAACCATTCCTTTCTGGATCGTGGATAACCAATTACACAACATGGATAATAGCCATTGGAATAATATTGATGGCTGCTCGCTGGATTTGATGATGCTCAATTACATTGCAGGTAACAGCATCATTTTTAAGTGATGCCTTGTTAATATTACATTTCTAACATGATTTTTTTTAATTTTGACTTGCCGTGGATCATTTAGTGGTTGGAGTGACCAAGTATTGGATTTAGATGAAACAATAAATGTCATTCCTCTATCCCAGAGATATCCTTTGGACCCTCTTTTAGATTCTGGTGACCTTTTTGATGATATTATTATAAATATGTACCTTGTACACATTTTCCTTTGTTTCATAAATCAAGTTTTAACTTGAATAAATTAAAATGACAGAATTCAACACCATCTTCAATGACTTGAGTGCTGAGATAGAGAAGTCAAAGCTGAGTAACACAATATCTGCCGATGATCAGAAGAAAGAATTAAAAGAAGAAAGAAGAAATGAGAATAAAATATTGGTGAAGGAGAAGAGTAGCAACAAGGAAGAAAAAGTTTTAACATTTGAACAAGTATCAAAGTGCTTTTACATGCCAATTACGCAAGCTGCAAATGAATTGAACATGGGCCTAACTTTTTTGAAGAAGAAGTGTAGAGAACTGGGAATTCCTTGGTGACCTCTTCGTAAAATGAAGAGCTTGCAAACTCTCATAAAAATGTTCAGGTTATATATCTTTAGTTTAACGTTTTGCTTTATGCATTCTTCAGTTTGTCCATATATCAATATATGTTATTCTTGATTATCAACATACGCTTGATTATAATTGCAGCTGCAGTAGCTAGTTGATCATTAAATACACAAAAAAGTTAACACATATAAAGAATTGTTGTTGAATGTGATAGGAAAGAGAGATATGTATGTTTAATATGCATAGTTTTTTTTTTGAATTTCCAGACATAGCATTTATTCTTTATATGCATAGTTTTTTTTGGGAATTTTGAAGCGTGTATATAAAAAGTAAATTTGTCTTTATTCTAGATTTATTTTTCTTTATAAATGGTTGGACTGTAAACATTTCTTACTATAACCAGCTTTTTTACCAAAGTTCTTGTCCTCCCAATAGTAAATTAATGCTAGGTGATAGAGATAGAGATTTTGATTTACACCTAACAGCTTGAATACATGATAGAGATTAATGGCAATTTTCATCTAAATTATGCAGGTCTTTCATGTCAATGTCCTTTCTGTATATGGGATATAATATCATAATTTGATTTTGTTACAGCTTATGGAGTCGATATGTTGAATACAATTGGCTACATTTATGTAAGACAGTCGGCTAAAGAGCTTGGTAAGAAAGCCATATATTTAGGCTTGCCTTTTATTGCTGAATGGTTCAGAACAAAGGGACACTTTATAAAATCCCAAGTAACCGCTGCAACAGGTATATTGCATTTTGACATCACATTATTTTTTTACACTTTCACGGTGGATATGTATAATATACTGTGTTATTTTGTATGATTATTTCAGGGGCGATTGCTCTAATGCAACTGCAAGAAGACATGAAGAAACATCTCAGCACCGAAGGCAATTACACAGAGGAAGAGCTTGAAGAATACATGCAAACTCATAAGAAAGTGATGATAGATTCATTATGGAAGCTCAATGTTGCTGACATTGATGCTACCTTGTCCCATGTTTGTCAGCTTGTATGTCCTATCTCATATAAAATTTAGCGTTCAACAGCCCTTTTGCAAAACCGATTGATCATATGTCACATTAATCGCAGGTACTTCAAGATAATACCGTGAAAAAAGAGGAGCTTAGGGCCCGGGTGAAAGGGTTGAAAGTTTTAGGAAGGATATTTCAGGTTAGTTTCCATCTTTATTTGGATATTTGTTTATACAAGTTATGTTCTTATAATGAATTGAGTGTTTCAGAGGGTTAAGTCATCTAATGGAGAGAGTGAAGCATCAGGTGGTGTTCACAAGTTGAATGGAAACGAGCAGTTTAATGATGGAAGTTCTCCGGATACATCACCTAAATCACCCGTTGAGGATCGAACCACCAACACATCTGTTCCTCAGGTAATAATTATCGATTTTTACGGTGTTCATTTTTGTGCATTGAAATGCCTTTTCACTTCAATTTTACTTTTAAGTGACTTGTAATTTGTGGTAAATTACAATATGTTTTGCCTACATAATGGAAGATCTTAATTCTTGTAATTACTGAAGCAGCGGTAACTTTTTAGCAGCCATAAAACTACCGTCTTGCATGTTCTTTGTTTGTTTTATCATATGATTCATGAAACATGTGCCTTATGATTTTGTTCATTCTTTTAATGTGTAATAGAGTCCGTATGTGGAAGTGAAGAGTTGTAGAAGGAGATGAAACTGCTGATGTTTGAAGGCACAGGCACAGTGCCTATCTAAGTAGCGAAGTGGTTTGGGTAGTGCAATGTTTAAAGTGTGCAGAAGGGAAATGCACAGTTGTAGAGAACTAAATAAATGAAAAATAGTGTATATTAGAACTATGTCAATGTAAACTTATCTAACTTTTTGGAATGTTTTGGAATTTTATGACTCTAGCTTTTAGTCTTTTCGAATGTGATTTTGGTTGTTTTATGATAATATTTATTACTCGTTAATTATTCATTATTGGTATGAAGGTATGCTGCTGTAGTTTTTTTTAAATTTGCATTTATTTTGCAACGGTCAGAAACCGTTGCAATATTCCATATTACAACGGGCATTGCCCATTGTAAAAAGGTGTATTACAATGGGCATTGCCCATTGTAAAATATGGATGACCTATTACAACATCGCCTATTACAACGGTCCGCTGCCCGTTGTGGAACACATATTACAACGGGCATTGCCCGTTGTAAAAAGCCTGTTTTATTGTAGTGCATTCAATTTGCTCCCCCTATTTGAATGCTCCCTCTCTACACAAAACTCCCCCTTCATATATGTATGTGAATAAAAATATGCAAATGAGCTTAGATGCAAATAGAAAATATTTGACCTTTATTTGCCAAAATCTTAACTTTTCTCTCCCCCTTTTGTTATCGGAAAAGGAGTAATAGTATTAGAAAAATAGAGATAAAGTGATAAACATTAATACAACATTAATACTTAATTGAGTATAAATATTAAATTTCAATAAAAAATCAAACAAAAATCATAAATACTCTGTTTGACGCATATTCCACTTTAGAATGGTAGGGATGATGTCATCATATAAAACCATATAGTTTTGTCTATTTGTGGTATATTTATTTCAGGAATTTGAATATCTACTAACCATGGATAACCATTAGGACTTTAAATGAGATTAGTAGTATTTCAAATTTTAAAAATAAATGAATTCAAGTATCTTCTAACCATGCATAACCGTGAGGACTTTTAAATGGGATTAGAATCAACTTGTCTATTTAATTGATCAATTTTGATATGCGTTCCATACATGCATAACCGTGAGGACTTTTAAATGAGCATGGAAGCACATAATCAAAAATTCCAAGTAATTCACCCATGCATAACCGTGAGGACTTTTAAATGAGAGTGAATACTTTGGATGTTTTTATTTGCTAAAAATATAATAAAATGAAAAAAAACGAATGATTCCCGTTTAAAATACAACATATTGACATACTATATTGGATTTTGATGAGTGATGGTCGATAGAAATATGATAGAAATAGAAATGGTCATGGAATTTTTGCCAACAAAAAGTTTTTATAACTCTTGTTTAAATTTCTAAAGAAATTTACTAATTATACTGCCTCAAGTTATAATATATGATTAATATCAACACTCATCACTTTTTCAATCACTATTTATCTTTTCAATAATTAATAGGGGCTCAGATTAGTTAATGTAGTCATTTAAAATCAAATTCAAAAATAATTATCGAATTTTTTAACATGACTAATCTGAAACAAGGTCAACAAAAATGATTTTCTAGAAGGGGTTTTAGAAAAATGTCTGCTATTTGAAAAGTTATTTCAAGTGAAAAATATGCAGATATTTTCTTTGAAAAACGATGCAGCTACTGAATGTCTCAACATAAATCACGTTCCACTAGTAATTTTTCTATCAACTAGATTACCAATGTAATCTGCATCTGAATTTTCCTTCAACTCAAGGTTATCATTAACTGAATGTTATAGACCAGATCATGAAGTGTGCAACAAAATATCTCAAAATCCTTTTTAACAGTTTTTAAATGAAATTAAATTGAAGTCATGCAAGTTTAAATATAGTGACCATAGTGTCAGCCGTAAAGTGACCAGTATATCCACGTGTATCAATCATCAATCATCATCAATAGTCCACACAAATAGTTAAAGATGATTGGTTAAAAATTTTGAATAAGTCAGAATCAAAATCATCATTCATTTCTTTATCAATAACCGGCTAAATCAAATTATGGTGTAGATTTTCACATATATCGTTCAAGATACCTTTACCTATTTTACCTTTGCAAATAAGTTTTCGTTGTGGCCCACTGTGATTCTGCCACCTTTATACTAGGCTAACAAACTTTGATTTGTCGCCCGTTGTATGTCTGGAACAGCCAGAATCCAAATAACACTGATGTTGTTCCTTAGCCTGCCACCATACCTACACGATAAAAGATTTTTGTGACCTATTTGTTTTTATAGGTCCATGATTGTTAGTGGCAAATGATTTTGAAAAATAATTTTGTGGAGATCCAAAACTATTTATATATGTTCCTTTCGGCACCCAGATTTGTTTAACTTTAAGGGATTTTATATTTGTGCCTTTTGGAACCCAAATTAGTATAGTTTTCATGTGCTTGGGTTTATACCAACAATTATTTTGACTGTGTCCAAATTTTCTACAAACTGTGCACATGGAATTGACTTGTTTAATTTTGTTTCTAAAATATTTAGAGTGAGTATACCCAAGTCCTTGTCTATCTGTACTAACAGTTTGTTTTCCTAATAGCATATTTAATGATCTTTCGCTTTTGGAAAATTTTCCCAAAGTTGTAGACAATTTTTGGACTTGTGTTTTGAGAGATTCATTTTCGTTTAATAATTGAGTGCACTTTTTAATAGAATTCTCTATCCTAGTATTTTCACTCTCTTTCAAAATCAGAATTTCATTTTCAAGCGATTTAATTTTAATTTTTGACTTTTTAATTTCTTCTTCGAGTGATGGACACTTATTACACTTAGGGCTTCTACTTTGATAGTTTTTAACTAATTGATCAAGCTGTTTATTTAAATCTATCAAAGTATCTCTTTGTGATTCAAGTTTAGCGTATCTTTCCCTAAGTCGTTCAAAATAGCCATTTACTTCGTGAAAATATATAAGTAATTCCGAGTGAGTAAGTTTTGATACCTCGCTTGGCTCGTCATCGTCGCTATCAGTTATATCACCTCGAAGGTACAGATCTCCTTTCTCACTTTCACTGCTTCTACTTTTATTATCTTCATCACTTGTATTCCACGTGGCTGCAAAACTTTTTCTTTTTGATTTATTTTCTTGACCGTGTCGATTACGAGGACAATTGGGCTTGATGTGGCCAGGTTTATTGCACTTATGGCAAATGATCTCCTTCTCTTCTGGGCTGTCTAGTGCTTTAATTATTCTGCTTTTCAATTGTTGATTAAGAGCTGGATTTCTTTATCTATGATTCCAATTCTTGAATTTCTTCATTAATAGTGCCAGCTCAGCTGCTCCATCACATCGTCGTCGTCGTCACTTTCAGTCGTTCCTTTAAGAGCTATTGATTTCTTTCGAGTTTCACCTCCTTCTCGTTCTTCCTTGAATTTCATCTCTAGCTCATAAGTGGTGAGATTTCCGATGAGTTCTTCGACTTTGATCTATTTTAAATTTTTCGATTCTTGAATGGCAGTCACTTTTTCTTCAAAACTTCGTGGAAGGACTCTGAGGATTTTCCGGACTATTTCCAACTCTGTGTATGATTTTCCAAGAGCTTTTGATTTGTATACGATATTGGAAAGTCGTCCATACATCTGTTTAACATTTTCTTCCTTAGCCATTGTGAAATTCTCGTATTTGTTGCTTAGCATGGCAAGGCGAGATTCTTTGACTTGAGACGTTCCTTCGTGAGTCACTTCAAGTGTGTCCCATATTTCCTACGCAGTTAGACAATGTGAGACACGATTAAATTCAATATGATCCAATGAACAAATAATAGAATTCATAGCTTTAGCATTAGCATTCTGTAACTTATTTTCTAGATCTGTCCACTGATCAATTAGTTTTTCTAGTTCCTGATTATTTATGACTATAGTTGATGGTTTATAACCTGTCTCAACAATATTCCAAGCATCAATGGTTTTCAAAAAAAAATTCATTCTATTTTTCCAGTAAGCGTATTCACCATTGAACATTGGTGGCCTAACTATGGACTGATCATCTGCAAAAGCATTATTAAAAGAAGCCATTTAAAAAAAATCAAATTTTTAAAACAAAAATCGGTTTTTGAAAAATCAAACTTTTAAAACAAAAATGGCTTTTGTTCCTAGCTCTAATACCACTCGTAGGATCAATTTCACCCTAGGGGGGGTGAATAGGGTGATACTATCAATTATAAAAATTTATTGCAAAAGTATATAAAATAATTTCAACATAGATCACAACAGAATAATATCAGCATAGATAATAGCAGAAAATAAAACACACAGATTTACCCAGCTTCGGCAAAACCCTGCCTATGTGCTGCCCCCAAGGTTTCTACTAGAAATTAGATAGTCAGACGCTTACATACTTAAACTCATGACACCCGCTATCGTCTCTATGCTCAAAACCCTGCCATAAATCAGCCACTGAGTTGCGAATTGTCAAACTACGCCACATAGTTTGTCCCCTAGTCACACGACTAGAAATTACAACGTTTAAAAGAGAAAATATAAATTTAAAAGCAAATTAAAAACAAAACCCTAATTTTTAAAACTAAAGCCCAAAAACAATATAGTCGGCCCAACAACACAGTGTAAATAGATTTGTCCCTTTTCTCTTTTATGTAGTTCGACCGGTTCCTTGTTGAAAAATGGCTTCGTCCTTTTTTACTTCGTTCGTTCCTCGTTCTGAAATTAGGGCTTCTGGATGAAGTCACCGCCTTAACGAATTTACTGCTGATGCTTCGAATTCTATTAGTGATTGCTTGCGGCTACTTCAATTCGATCGAGTTCGAAATAAAATTGGTATATTATTTTTCTTTTTGCTTTTCTGGTTGATATGCTTGACTCGATCGATGATTCAAGTTGAGTGATTATTCATTGTTGGTTTTGCTCGAATGAATTTTCTACCGATGATGTTAGATGTTTATATAGGATTCGAATTCCTATATTTCCGTTCGTATAAATTTATTTGAATTCGTCTATAATTTTGCTTGGCCATTCGATATTGTACAGATGCTTGTGATGATTTCTGACTTTTTCAATTCCTATATTTTCATTGCTTTATTCTCACGGCTTTGATTTTGACTTCCTTGGTCACCACGGTAATGAATTCTTTGACGATTGAACTTGATTTTGGTTCCGTGAATTTCTGAAGACTTCGACCACTTGACTTTGTTTAGAAACTGTAACTTGACTTGGTTCCAATTGTCAACTCTAGTGCTTGCTGGTATAGTCCATTTCAGTAGTTTATCGGTGTAGATGAACCTGTTGGCCGAGTTTGCACTGCATATAGTTATACTGCTCTATATATCTATATATGTAGTATGTTTGTAGCCTTGGCAGTTTGGTTGTGCTACACTGTTCCGTGTCTTGCATTTTGAACTTTGATTTTTGGTCATCCTGCTTTGCCTGGATTGTGTATATATGTGCACTTGCATCATCACTGAACTGTTGTATCACTTGTTGTTGCCATTCACTTGAATTCAGGTGCATTGTGGACATGTACATTTGGTAGAGATTGTGTATGATTGTTTCAGGTACATGTTCATATGTCTGATATTGGTCATTGGTTTACTTTGAACTTCATGTGTGCTTGAGTCTTCTTGCTTCACTTGGGTGCATGCAGTTTTGCTTTGCATGTGCACGGCTTGGTTGAAGTTGTTGGTTCTGTTCATATGTGCACTGTCTATGTACATTTGCATATTGTATCCTATCTTTGAGCTGCAGTGTTTATTGTATATTGATGTTGTATGCATGTTGTTCATTAGCTTGCATTTGTAAGTTTGGCCATTTGAACCATTCTTTTGTAGCATGTATTCTGTACTATGCACTGCATGCATACATGTCGTACCTGTTATTGCTTCGAGGCAGATCATATTTTCTAGTTGACTGGTCTTGGTCTCTTGATGCATTCTGGTGAGTTTCTCTGACCAGTTGACTGTGACTTGCTTATGCTCTATACTTCAGTTTGGTTGCCATGTATGGGATGCATGTTTTGTTGACTTTGTTTGCTGCCTGGTCGACATGTATATATGCATACTTTGATCATAGCATTCATGTGTACATTTGAGTTGCACCTGTGTTGAATCCAGCTAATAGCTCGGGTTTGACCTTGTACTAATATCGTGACTTTATTTGTGTTTCACTTGAGTTGAACCCGGCTTTTAATTTGGGTTTCACCTTGTGCTCACCTGTCCTTGTAAATTTATCAAGTGTATATTGGTGTGCACGGCCTTGTGGCATGTACAGTGATACACTGTGCATGTCACAAACTGTTCGTGTATGAGGAATTCAGAGTTAAATGATGATGAACAACCCAAATAACTAAGGCAAATAAAATTTTAAAAATCACATTTTGTTTTATACTGCAAAAATATTTCTTTTTCAATTTTACTGCGTTAGTGTGTATTTTTGCAGATTACTCAGATGTTGGATTCAATCTAGAATAGAGTTGAAGATAAATACGAGTGTGCGTGAAATGTAGTGAGGTGCATTTGTAGATGAGAATTGTGATGTAGTCAAATTTTTATTGAAAATTGTATATATATAGTGAGAGCTTGAATTTGTACTATTCAAAATTGTAATAAATATTTGTTTGAATAAAATATCCGTTTGACTTTAAATTCTGTGTTATTTATTTTATTTAGCAAATATTTATTTAATCTGTGAAAATAAAATAGTACATTAACAAATACATTTAAATGAATATATATACGTTTATTATCATCAAACAAAAATCATATACTCGCATATTCAACAAGATTTGGCCCTATGGCCCAGATACAATACAATTCCATCCGACAGTTAGCGCTGATTTGAATCTTCATAAATTAGGACCTAGAGCATCACTTCCGACTCATTATTTTTTTTAATGAGAATGAAAGCTCTACCATTTTTCTTTCTACTTCAAAATTTCTATATACAAAGAATTAGATCTAGATTATGCAAATACACTTTGGAGAAGAATAGAAAACGATAGAGGATAGGAAATAGGTTTTAATCAAGTTGCTATATCGAAGGCAAATATTAGATCTGGTTCTAATTAATAAATCTAAATCTCTTTTATCTAATCCAAACTCTAATAGATCAGTATAAATGTTATTTGTGTATCCTAATAGGGAGTCAAAAGTGGAGAATACAGATAACATGGTTTATATCTGAATTAGATCTAGGGTTTTGGGAGCACCAATAAAAGGTGAGTGAGATTATACATTTTTATATGATATAAGATTATATCATTCCAAACCTATTCATATATGCCTGCAAATTGAATTTGAGTTGTGAATAAATTCATAATTGTGAAAAATTAAAGGTATGAAACTCGCCTATGTAAACACATAGTGATTAGTTTTAATTGTGCAATCATGTAATGATTAGTTTTATTTCTATAATCATGTAATGACTAGATTTAATTATGTAGTTGCAAAATAATTAGATTTAATTGGTATTTTTACAACAATTGAAATGAATGAAATCATAATGAATGCGTAATTATTAGGAACTTGTTTTTATTTTTTCGGACATAAATTAAATTGATATAAACTTCTTTCTAATATTTGGGGTTTTTGTGATATTTTAATACATTGGAACTTGGATTGTTACAAGTAAATTTTTGTATATTACCAAGTTCAAAATAAATAAGAGTGTGATGTTTGGAATAACAAGGAATGCACATGTGAAAAGAAAAGAAAAGAGATGTATACAATAAGGAAAAGTTACCGTGTTTTATACTGTCTATTTCAAGAAAAATAAAAAGGCAATTCCTTGTAATTACAAACCCCAAACAAACATCTCCTCTTTTGATAAGATATGGAAATTAACCGCATTAACATATATTGAATAGAAGTTTAGTTCCAATATATTAAAATGTAGACCCCAAGTGTTAAATAATAAGTCGTGAATAAAGTACGAATACTAATAAAATGAAAGAAAGAGGCTTTGAGAAATTGGCAAGAAAAAGAATAGAGAATGAAATGGGAATAGAAATGTTAGTAGGAACCAATAAATAAAAAGGCAACGATATTAAAGAATTGAAAAAGAAGTGGTAAATGAATTTGAAGAAGGAAACGCTAAACGCACAGTAAAATAAGACTTATAGTTAACTGTAAGAGTTATAGAGGCAATGAAAGAAAGAATGAGAACATATCAATATAAAACATATGTTATAAGTAGTCACGAATATGCATTTATGACTGGTGTGGATAGTTATAATTTAACATATAAATTATAGAAAGAAAATGACATTGAGGGTCATTAGAATAGGTTGAAGTTCAAAAGCATATTCAACCGTAGGACCCGTGGAAAGTATATGCTTGCGTATAGATGAAAGGATGCCCTCAAGTTATGTTAGTGCTTGGAACGGAACCTCCGTAATTATAGGCACCGGGCGGACCTTTTGCGGATGGCGAGACTATTCAAGCACTATAGAGTAGTCTGCTTCAAATTTGTTTAGAGGAGGGTATTTTCTTGATTGCACTAGGAAATCTAAATGGATGATGGGCGGGATCAGACTTATGCAACATGGCACGTAGGGCTGGCGCGCGTAGGTACCAAAACAAGGGATAGGTGTTGCATATTTAGCGAGCTCGTCCTTGGTCCCTTGCGGTCAATGGGAAGAACAGGGTTACACCTAACTGACCTCTTCCGCTTACCTAGATTGATTTAGTTGGGGGTATGCATAGCAACAGTTGTTTGTTAGTTTGTTTGATAGGGCAATGCTAGTTAACCTATACAGAGATTCCTTCAAAACACTGACATGATGGAGGTGCGTGGGACCGGAAATCCACGATACATGGAGTAGATAAATGTGAAAATCCCCGAAGAATACAAGACCTAATGGAGTAAAGATTTTCGGTGTAACAACCCCCCCGGGAACATGCCTAAATTTCGACCAAGAAAAGACCCATCGAAACATAAGTCTATTCTAAGGCAAGGTGTTGGTAGTAAAATGAAATAACATTGCAGTGCCATAACTAAACTTTCAGAACTCATAGCAGATGGAAAAAATATAATAGTAAAGTATACCCATTTATTTCAAAACCATAAAAATGTCATAACACAGGATTCCAGAAAAACCATAAAATAATATCCATTATAACAGTTATCTAAATCCATGGGTACACATAAAAATAAATAATAATAAATGCTGCAACACGCCAAGCTCTCCATCTTTAAGCATCGCCATCACCATCAATCCGTCCTTAACCGGTGTTGTAATGAGGAGGGAGTCAGAACAACAAGTGTCCGGTGAATAAAAACCTCGGTCTTACCTTTTAGTACTTGGGCAGTATATTTCAAAATAAGAATATGTCTACGGACATAAAACCATTAAAATCGTTTAATACTTCTTTATAAGGAAAGGAGGAGGGTCCAACCACTTAATACCTTCCATTCCAAAAGTAGGTTTCTAAATTCTTATATCCCAATCATACATCATAGATAGTTAATAATGTGAGAGATGGTACCCAAGCCAATTAATACCTTTTATTGGAAAATAGGCAGACTCTGGTCATTTAAGACCTTAATTAAGCCCGACCCCATCATTTAAGACCTATATCCAAGGCATGCTCTTCAATGGTACTGTCTAGCTAGCATCATATGGAATCTCATAAGCCACTTAATACTTCCAAGTGAAAAATAGGCAGACTCTGGTCATTTAAGGCCTTAATTAAGGCAGACCCCCATTATTTAAGATCTATGTCCAGAAGCGGACCCCTGTAGAGATACCACCTAACGTGTCCCCTTGGCCATTTAATACTTCATCTGGGGAAAAGAGGCGGGTCCAACCACTTAATACTTCAAAACCCGAAGTAGGCCCTTCTTCTTATGGCCCATACTCATAATAACGTCTCACATTAGTCCGCTATTCGTAGGAACTGGTTGCCAGATTAGCTGGGCAGATTTCTCATGTAGAATTTGAGACTAACCTGGCATCATTACAAATATTTATCGTAAGGATATCTCACATCAATAAAAGGGAACACAACTACTCGTAACCTCAAAGTGAAGGGCACACTTCCATCATCTAACTCGATTGACCTCACATCCCTATGGCTTAGCTACAAATCAATTACTCTCCATACACACACACACACACACACACTCATCTCACTGTTTCATAAATAAGGCCTTATAAGGAACCTTTCTTATTACGCCTTAAAATAATAATTAGGCTATATAAGAGTTTCCTCTTATTTTTGCCTCAAAATCAATTACCTTCCTAATGGAGGCAATAAGTGTAAATAAATGTCTAATTAACTACGCTATATACGCAATAATTATACGTTAATTACGTAAATAGAGATAAATAAATATTCGTGCCTAAGAAGTTTTAAACGCACAGATTTTACGCCCTAAACTAGCGTTAAATGTCAATTCCCTAACTAATTATTATCACTAGTCATTTTTCTTCAAATTCCCAAGATTTCATGGGATTCTAATATCTGAAGCAGGGAATAAATATTCATAACAAAAAATGCAATAACAGACTTGTAAATAAAATAGAAATACAATTTATTACACCAATTCAACGGCATATCATAAACAATAAGAATTGCAATAAAAACCCCATTTTCAATTTAACTCCTCTCTTTTACAAAGAAATAGATAAGAATAGGTAGTGTAAACTACGAATGGAATTCATAATCTAAGCCCCTTATTTTATTGAAGAATCACAATTTGACCCAACAAATGGAATAGACTATGAAATTATCAAAAATTGCATAAACGAAATAAATTCCATCAAATTAATGTAAATAATTGGGAATCTTAGCAGAGAATTAACATATCGAAATAAAAAGGAATTTGGGGGGATTTTATCTATCATACTTTTCAGAATCCTAATATCCCTAAGGCATATACAAATCCAAAAAGAAATAAACTAAACAATTTCTGAAAAGGAATACTAAGGTTTCCACTTACAGAATAGCCTTAGCTTCGCCTTCCTTGGATTTGCATGTCTCATAATCTATTCCAGAATCTCACTCTTTTGATACACACACAATAGGGAAGAGGTATATATATTTATTAGATTTAGAATAGTTGGAGGAGAATACAATAAGAATAGGTTGGAGGAAGAAGAAATAAATAGAAAATAGATCAGACTCTTACTTGAATTCTTTACGGAGTTTCTAAATATAATTTGGAGAGATAACAATGGTAGAGTTTCGCTAATATTTCCAAAATATTTGTGGATAAAAGCAAAAGGTCTAGGGTCTAATTTATAGTGGTTAGAAACGCATCAGAACTGTTGAATGAGATAGATTAAAAACAGATAAATCTGGAATGTACAACTCATCAAAATAGGCTCCACAACAAGGAAGCGGTCGACCCCCATGCTCCAAGCGATCGACCCCTACGATCGACCTTTAGGTCAACCCCTTGAGGTGCTAGGTCGACTTCTTCCCTTATTTTGGGAAGGTATTTATTTTATTTTACCATTGCTTGATTCTTTATTGATTTCATACCCTAATTAACTTTTAACATTAATTGCTAAAATTTAACATTACTTAACCCCCAAGTCTAATCGCAATTAATTTCAAATTTCAAATTAGGAAACTAATTATTTATTTGAATTCTATTGAAATTACCATAAATCTAAAAACTTCAACCGCTCATAACTTCTTCATTCGAGCTCTGTTTTCAACATATTATATATGAAAATTAATCAGAATTTCACCACGAACGCAATTGAATAACGTTCATGGTCAAATTCCAACTTTTATAAAATTTCCATTTTCTATCTTATCACATTTAATTTAATTTATTTATTTATGGTTCATTGTACGAGGTGTTACATTCTTCCATCCTTAAAAAGGATTTCGTCCCGAAATCTTTAATGTGGCGAACAACGTAACGCGCAATAACATACATGTTATACAACCAAGTTATCTACACAACTATCTACTCAACCTATATTCAATGTGATTATGTACTGTAGACATACTAAAATGAGCTCAATCCTAGTCAATCCTAGTGTGAGTGTGTAATTGTGTCATGAAAGTATGTATGCAAATACCGTAAACATGCATAAAAATTTCTATATGAGTGTAAAGTGGTTGTGAAAAGTGTAGCAACCATCTCCTACCATCCAATCTAGCAACCATGTTGCAACCAAAATCCTAATGTTGGAGAGAAATTTTCCAACGAAAGGTTTAGGACGAAGAGTCCTCATGCCTCCCATTAGATTTTCTCATCATTATACTCGAACCAATCTAATTCTTTGTTGCGGAGCCTCCGAGTTTCGTGCTCTATGGTGCACGCAGTGGCACGAGACACTATTGGCTTTG
Source organism: Allium fistulosum (assembly GCA_030737815.1). Taxonomy (NCBI): domain Eukaryota; kingdom Viridiplantae; phylum Streptophyta; class Magnoliopsida; order Asparagales; family Amaryllidaceae; genus Allium; species Allium fistulosum. The sequence continues at coordinate 1,240,105,969 of CM060903.1, read as the reverse complement.
TCTTAAAATCCCTCACTTGATTAGGCTCTACAATTGCTATGCTATGAAGGTATTTCCTCAAATGCAAAAAAAACATCATAGACTCCAACCAACATAAAAGTTTCCTTGTTTTCCCTTTATTGGGAAAAGGCCCAATAAATCTGATGCTTATTTTCCAACTACTCAAATCGTACGACCTTCACACAATGCCTAATCAATTCTGACTTTCCAAAGTCTCACAATACAAATCTGGTCCGAGTAGAATTTGTCGGTGGTTTCTCACCCACGGTTTGGTGATTTGCATGGCCTCCCCAAAAAATGCTTCAAGGGTGCCATACTAATCGTCCATTGATGACTACGATACTACGTGAATTCTACTAAGGGTAAGCGCTACTCCTAAGGTCTTCCAAAGTCCAAAATGCAAGCTCTAAACAAATCCTCCAAGTTCCCATCCATTGCTTCAGTTTGTCCATCAGTCTTCAGTTGGTAAGCGATGCTCCGATTCAATGAAGTTCCTAAAGCTAGTTCCTAAAGCTACTAGAAACCCCTCCAAATTTTCTAGTAAACCAAGGGTCCCTATCACTAATGATGCGAAGCGCAACTCCATAAAGCTGTATTGGAGTGCTGCGGTTCCACTGCTTCTAACGGAAAATTTCTGCCACCATCTTCTTAATCCTTGATCAATAGGAAATTCCATTCTCAATCCTATACGTTTTCTCTTTTCCTTGCATGATGGCATTTTGTGAGCTGTCCCTTATGTTTCCCAAAATCTAAAGTTTTTAGATTAAAACATTTACTCACTTTAGGCTGCTAATCTAATTTCCTCATTAACTTCCAGTTTTACCTATAGTTTATCGCTAGTTAAGTGTTCCATAAAATTTCCTTATTTACTTTGCTTCCAATATATATCAAGTGGTTTAAATCTCATTCATAAAGCCTACACATGAATTAAATGGGAATATATCTTATACCACATAATCCACTTTTCCAATAACTAAGGAAGACAACTGGCGGCTATAATCCAAAAAATCCAAAAGAAAACTTTACGGGAAGTTACTTTTTTAATTAGTTAATATAAATGGTGTTGAGGTCCTACCACTTCTTTCTAAATTAAGATGAGGTATCTTAATATTACATTCCATTGCTACCCATTTACTTAATTTCCCTTTTTTCAGTCTTGAATATATATGGCCCATTTATTGCTTCAATTAATATCCATAGCACTTGATCATTACTATCAGAATTGGACCATTTCCAATTAATCCTTCTTCAATCTTTTAACCTTCTTTAGGTTTCCAATATCCATTCATTACTAAAATTTCTTTCTCTTCAAATGCAATATCAAGTTTCCTTAATCAATCCCCATTAATTTACTTTTCCTCTTATTAATTGCAAACTTATTGCCCGTTAATTTTGTAATTAATATCTATAAATCTCAATCCGTCAATTACTAACTAATACGCATATATTCGTAATCTGTGCTACCTTTATATATTCTAGTCGTTTAGCATAGCTGTACGATATCTATATCTAAATACTAATTATACAACTAGAATACTCATTTCCATATTTTAATTTATCGAAGTTATCCATCCAAAAAGAATACCGTCATAATTTCTCATAAATTAACCGCAAGTGAAGGTTTTGCATTATTTGAAATTACAAGAAATTATTTCTTTTTCTTTTTTTAAAAAAAAGGAAGTGCAAACTATAGAAATGAATATCCATCTCTTACACATCTCTTTCCTTTCTAGTCCTTGTTATTTCAAACAACACACTTTTATACAAATTTTTATGAATTGGATAATTTATGGAAATTAAACAGAAATTGCTTCAAAGTTAAAATATAAAAATTCATATTATATGGGCAACCGAATTCACAACCCAATTATAGATCTGGAATATCTTTACACTTTACCATTTCTTCAAATAGAGGTTTGAGACTAACTTCAAATTTCCAGATCAGGTTGTACATTCTATTTCTATTTTACTCATATCCTAAAAAACATTAGTCTATCCTACCTAGGTTATGATCTATATCTACTCCGTTCAATTTTATAAAATCATAACATCTGCATGCAAAATAAAATATATTCATACAAATAAACTTATTTTAAAAAAAGTATTTATTACTTCATTTCTTGCAATACTTAGAACATGAAGTATGAAATTCAATTTCTCTATCTTCGAAAATGTAAACTTTAAAATTTTCATCAAAGATTCAAAATTCCTTTGTTTCTACATTCGAATAAAATAATCTTCCTTTTTAAAAATTTCTTTATCAAAACTTTCTGTCTTAAAAGTTAGACTTTCTAATTTATGGCATTAAAAATCTTCTTGGTTTTTCAAAAAGGAACTTATGAAAAACTTTCCTTTCAATAGCTTACTAAAATAAGGATCTACTCCTTTTTGAAAATAGGAGTTTTAATGCAAAAGATTCAAAATAATTATCTTTCCAAAATAATATGTTAGATCGTTTTAGTTTCAAAATGTTTTCAAGCTACAAGAATTATCATTTACAAAATAGTAGATTTTTCACAATCATCATTTCAAAATAACACTTATTTCATTCTAAAGCATACAATAATATTTATTACCTTACCACTCAAAATATACTGTTATTTGATGAAATATATCTCATAACTTTGCTCAAAACTCCTAAAACTCTTGCAACACTTTTCTTTATCAAATCCAATATTATTATTATTATTCAAATAACTTTTGTATTCAAATTAGGAAAAACATATAAAATTCTCATCTTTACATAAATGCTTCTCCTTATACAAAACATCTAACTTATTTATCAATCATCTTTTAAATCCAATCAATGGTCAAAGATACCTTTTAAAACTTTATACGATAGAAAAATAGATTGAATAGACAAAGATAACTTCTATCTTACTTTATTACCCCTTTCAATATCTCATCTAGTAGAATTCATGATTCTATTATTACCTAAATTCCAGCCATTATTCTCTTCATCGCCTTATATGTAAATGCTCTCCTTCCTATACTATCAGACATTCCTTTCTTCTATTTTCTATTTCTCTATCCCAAAATATGTATTATTTCTATCTAGAAACCCCTAAAAAGAGTTCTAAAAAAAAGAACTTTTAGCTTTATAAACAAGGAAAAATAGAAGGATCAAAAACCAAAAATTGAAATCTTTTTAATCAAATTAGAAAGGTTAACGAATGAAAACTTTTGAAGTCATTAATTTATAATTAAAACCATCCGCCATTTTTTCTTAAAGAGATTCACCGCTTTTAAAAATTGCATTATCTTTCCAAACTTTTCTAAAACTAATGGTGGTATATTTCCAAAGCTGTCTAAAAACATATTTATATTTCCAAAAAAATTCAACTTATACATCCTCTAAGAAGTTGTAGAGGGAGGAACTTTCAAATTTCCCGCATAGGAAATATAACATAGAAAAATAGTAGAATACAAAAACAAAGAATCTGAAAGCTTTTCTAATCCAATCAAATTTTAAATGAGAAGATAATAAATGGAAACTCTTTTTTTTCAACTTCTCAAGTCACCAAATTTTTAAATTAAAATCACCTACCAAAAATGTTTCACCACCCTTTTTAAATTTACAACCTCTTTTCAAACTTTTTACAAAACAAACGGTGGTATAATTTAGAAGTAATCTAAAATCACTTTTTATCAAAAGTTTCTAACTCCTAAGATTTTCATTTCAAAATCTTTTGAAAGGCACTTTCAAAATTTTCAAGTGGTTTCAAAGAAACCTTTTTATCAAATTATGTCCCAAATGGTAGGATTAAAATTTGTTCTTTCTTTTAAACCTTTGTACTCTACCCTTTAAAAATATAATTTCCTCCTTGTGGTGATAAATGTATTCCTTTTTACGGAAGTTTTCTCCTTTCCTTACTTCCATATTTTATTAATACATAACACCTTCATTTGTTACCTTCATAAATGTTAATTTGTCCGTCTTAATTGTAAGCCTAACGGACGTTTCCTTAAGGTCATTTATTCCTATCAACCTTTCCATCTATGATTCATATCCCTCTTAGCTTAATACGTATAGGGCCTACAATGATAAGAAAGTCTAGGTCCTACAAAGAAGTACAAATTTAACCCTATTTATTTTTCAACTCATAGTTGCTTCGTCCACCCATTCGAAATATGGTAACAGCTACTTCTATAGTCGGAATTTATAGAGTTAAGCATAAATTCAAAATGAGTATACATACATATAGTACGAGTTTTCAAATTTTTTTTTGAAAAACCCTTTTGAAAAATAACCAGTACGCCACTCATACGCATAGTATACTTCCCCGTTGATCTGGTAACCTAGGCTCAGATACCAATGTAAAAACCTACCCCAGAACAGGCCTAAATTTCGACCCAGAAAAGACCCACCGAAACTTAGATTCATTCTAAGGAAAGCTGTTGGTAGTGAAAAGAAATAACATTGTAGAGCCATAACTAAGCCTTCAGAACTCACAACGGATGGAACAAAATATAATAGTAAAGTGTACCCATTTGTTCCAAAACCATAAAAATGTCATAACACAAAATTCCATAAAAATCGAGACATAACATCCTTTACAACAATTGTCTAAATCCATCGGTACACATAAAAGCAAATAATAATAAATACTACCACAAGTCAAGCTTCTCCATCTTCAAGCATCGTCACCGCCATCACTACGTCCTTAACCTGTGTCGTAATGAGGAGGGAGACGGAACAACAAGTGTCCACTGAATAAAAACCTCAAGTCTTACCTTTTTAGTACTTGGGCAATATATTTCAAAATAAGAATATGTCTACGAACATAAATCCATTAAAATAATTTAATACTTCTTTATAAGAAAAGGCGGGTCCAACCACTTAATACTTCCATTCCAGAAGCAGGTTTCTAAATCGCATATCTCAATCATACGTCATAGATAGCTGATAATGTGAGAGACGGTACCCAAGTCACTTAATACTTTTTATTGGAAAATAAGCAGACTTTGGTCATTTAAGACCTTAATTAAGGCAGACCCCATCATTTAAGATCAATTTCCAAGGCATGCTCCTCAATGATATTATCTTGCTGACATCATATGGAATCTCATAGGCCACTTAATACTTCCAAGTGGAAAATAAACAGACTCTGGGCATTTAAGACATTAATTAAGGCAGACCCCATCATTTAAAACCTATTTTCAGAAGTAGACCCCTATAGAGATACTACCTAATGTGTCCCCTTGGCCATTTAATACTTCATCTAGGCAAAAGAGGCGGGTCCAACCACTTAATACCTCAAAATCTCGAAGCAGGCTCTTCGTATTATGGCCCATACTCATAGTAACGTCTCACATTATAAGCTATTCGTAGGAACTGGAAGCCTGATTAGCTGGGAAGATTTCCCCTACAGAATTTGGGACCAACCTCGCATCATTACAAATATTTATCATAAAGATATCTCACATCAATAAAAGTGTACAAAACTGCTGGTAGCCTTAAAGTGAAGGGCAAAATTCCATCATGTAACTCTATTGACATCGCATCCCTATGACTAGCCACAAATCAATTACTCTTGATATATATTTATATATATGTACTCATCTCACCGTTTCATAGATAAGCCTTATAAGGAATTTTCCTTATTACGCCTTAAAATAATAATAAGGCTATATAAGAGCTTCCGCTTATTTTCGCCTCAAAATCAATTTCCTACCTAATAGGGGAAAAAGTGTAAACAAATGTCTAATTAACTATGCCATATACACAATAATTATACGTTAATTACGTACATAGAGATAAATAAATTTCATGCCTAATAAGTTTTAAACGCATGGATTTTATGCCCTAAGCTAGCGTTAAATGTCAATTCCTTAACCAATTATTATCACAGGTCCTTTTTCTTTAAATTCCCAAAGTTTCATGGGATTCTAATATCTGAAGCAGGGAATAAATATTCATAACCAAAACTACAATAATAGACTTTTAAATAAAATAGAAACTCAGTTTATTACACCAGATCAATAAAATATCTTAAATAATAAGAATTGCAATCTAAATCCCGTATTCTATTGAACTCCTCTCTTTTACAAAGAAATAGATAAGAATAAGTGGTGTAAACTACGAATAAAATTCATAATCTAAACCTCTTATTTTATTGAAGAATCACAATTCGACCCAATGAAGAAGGAGAAGTGGAATAGATTATGAAATTATCTAAAATCGCAAAATGAAACAAATTCCATCAAATTAATGTAAATAATTGGGAATCTCAGCATAGAATTGACATATCGAAATAAAAAGAAATTTTGGGGGATTTTATCTATCATAATTTTCGAAATCCCAAAATCCCTAAGATATATTCAAATCCAAAATGAAATACACTAAATAATTGCTGAAAGAAATACTAAGGTTTCCACTCATAGAATAGTCTTAACTTCGTCTTCCTTTGATTTGCATGCCTCACAGTCTCTTCCAGAATCTCTCTCTTTTGATACACACACACAATTGGGAAGAGGTATATATACTTATTAGATTCAGAATAGTTGGAGAAGAATTAGAATAGGAATATGTTGGAGGAAGAAGAAATAAATAGAAAATAGATTGGATTATTACCTGAATTCTCTATGGAGTTTCTAAATTAAATTTGGAAAGATAATAATGGTAGAATTTTGCTATTGTTCCCAAAATATTTGTGGATAATAGTGAAAGGTCCAGGGTCTAATTTACAGTGGTTGGAAACACACCATAATTGTTGAATGAGAATAGATTAAAAATGGATAAATTTGGAACGTACAACTCATCAAAATAGGCTCCACAACAAGGAAGTGGTCGATCCCCATGCTCCAAGCGGTTGAGCCCTATAGTCGACCTCTAGGTCAACCCCTTGAGGTGTTGGGTCGACCTCTTCCTTTATTTTGGAAGGTATTTATTTTATTTTACCGTTGCTTAATTATTTATTGATTTCAAAATTAAATTCAAATTTCAAATTAAGGAGTTAGTTATTTATCTGAATCCTAGTACTTTAAATCTAAAACTTCAAACGCTCGTATGTTCTTCGTTCGAGCTCCATTTTCAGCATATTATATATGAAAATTAATCAGAATTCACCACGAACCAATGGTATAGCTTTTATGGTCAAATTCCAATTGTTATAAAATTTTCGTATTCTACCTTATCACATTTAATTTAATTTACTTCATTTATTTATTATTCGATTTACGGGGTGTTATAGTCGGTGAGCACTATAGGATTTCCTCGAGTGATATGATGATCACGATACAGCGAGACGATGGATCCTTATGAGGTGCTGAGTGATAAATATTAGTGGTTATGGTATCTAATTCAATTAGTGGACGATGGGATATATATATCTATGGGAGGTAGATGGGAACGGTTCGTAAGCAGCAATGGAGTTGTAACGACTAATGATAAAAATCTAACATAGCAAGGTATGGTGAACAATCAGCATAAGCTAGTTTATGTATAAGATGAATAATTTACCAATCACCAGAACGTTGTTCTGACCCCCTCCTCATTACAACCCATAGGATTTAGAAGGGTAGGTACTGGTATTGTTTGGAGCAGTTATCTGGTTGAGGCACTTGGCATTTGAGATGTCAATTCTAGGTTAATGATTATAATGATCTATTATATTTACTTATTTTTGCTATGAGTTATTACAATTAGTGATTTGATATAATTTCTCTTTTGCAGGATACCAAACCGACAATCCGTACTTTAGTGGACCTGGTTTTTCAGGTTTGCGAAAAATTTAGGCCCACTAGTGTGGATGTCGTTACATTTGGTATTAGAGCATAGGTTAGTCGATTCTTGAAAGATTAGGAAACATAGAGTGAATGTATTTTTATTTCTTCTATAAATATAAATGTAGTGTATGCTAAAATCCTAAGAATTCCTTCTATAGAGTAGTTGCATATGGACTATCCCTAAAACCAGATGGTACATGACTCCCTATTCGGGCTTTGATAGCCTAATGATTTTTTATCCCCATTTTGACTGCCAATTGATGATGTATAATAGGTCCAGATAAAGGGAAAATAAGAACCTACATATTATAGATAGTGGAAGATGGAGAAGTTTCTAAAGAAAGATGTGAAATGGTCACTCCTAATTAATGATTGGATTTTTGGATTTGGAAAGAAGGTTGCCTTGAGAGAATAGTTAGAAGTCCACTTTGAATCCAACCCAATAATCAATTTTTTATTTGAAAATGTGAAAAAGTACTAATTATATACTTTAAAAGGACTTTTAATGGAAAATAAAAAAATATTGGATTTTGAAAAATTATACAAATCATAAAGGTTTTTTTAGAAATTTTCTTTTGAAAGAAGTGATAGAGCAATATAGCTCGTGAATCTTTCTATGTAATAAAAGTTTTTAAGATATTAAATATTTTTATGGGTGGACAGTATGAGTGGTATATAAATTGGAATAGGGTGAATGGTATATAAAAGAAGACTTAGGGTCTTAAAAAACTCAAGTTGTAAGTGGTTGCACTATAATAGTTTAATAAAACGGATGATGAATTAAGGAAAAAATAGTTGAAATTAGTGCAGTTTGGGCTGAAGAATTAAGTAGTAGGAAGTTAGGAAGTATCAATGAAAGGGAGTCATGACTTATTGTAATTAGATTGGGATTTGGCTTATTTTAATTCATTAGATTGAAAAGAAATAGCAAAATAAGTTTCTATGAATCAATTAAGTTACAAATAAAGGTGTTTTTTTTTCAAATAATAAGGAATGTAAATGCAAAGAAAGAGATGTACAAAATATCAGAAATTTTGTATTTTGTACTGTCTATTTCAACAAAGAAAAGAAATAAAATTGCTTGTAGTTTCACACAAAGCACAAATCCTCTTTTAAGCGATTCATAGAGAATTATAGTGTTAACGATTCCTCTTGGAGGAAAAGTAGTTCCAATGCATTAAAATATAGCATCCTTAATTATAATAAAAAGTGTAGTAATTTGAAGTAGTGTTAGTAAATTATATTAAAAAACAATGCTAGTAATCTAAATTGAGAATAAGAAATTAAAAGCAGAACAAAGGAAAATGGACATTTTCCATTGTTATGTGCATTTAATTTAAGTATTTTTACAAGTCCCCCTTTTTTAATAGTAAAGACTCCATCCAGCATTTGATGATTGGGAGGGAAGGAGGTGCAAGGAAAATAATAGGATGATAGTTGTCCTTATTTACTCTAGTTTTTATAATTTAAAAGTTATGGAAGATGTTTTAGAAACATTGTAAATTCTATTTTTGAAAGGATTTGTTGAGTGAAAATAAATAAGTTTCTGAAAGAAAAACTTAATAAATGGTTGAACTAGAAATCCCAAATTTTTAATAAGAGTTAGAATGGTCTTTAAATGAAAAGGCTGATTTGATTTTAAACTTAGAATTGTTAATGTTCCCTTTTAAGTTTAGTGAATAAGTTAAATTCAAAAATCCTAAAACGTAAGCCTTGAAAAGAGTTAAAACACCAGTTTTTTTTTTGAATTTAATAGAAGTTTCTATGTAGCACTTTTAAAGGCAAGGGTTTTAGGAATAATTATTTCAAGAATTTTTGAAGTTTTTATTTTTGAAAAATAATGTCGATAAAGACCAAACTAGAATTTTATATGGAGTATAAAGGAATTAGTGCCTAGGTAAGATGGGAAAAGAATAAGGCTATGAAGGTGATAGCAATGACTACTTTTGGAATAGTAAAAATAAGTCCCTGTAGAGTGTAAAGATACTAGAAAGAGCCTATGAATGTTATTTTGATATGTGTGTAATCCATAAAGAGGATATTAAAGTACACCTCTATAAGTTTTGGATATGCTTGTAGGAGGCTTATGGATAAAGGAAATATCAAGGATTGAGAATACTATCAAAAGAATGAGATTAAGAGGAGATAGGAAACATATGGTAATGAGATGGTAAACACATATGGAGGATATTAGTAGACTTAAGTTGGGGAAACAAGAGAGGGATTGGAAGGTTATTTCTCCAAGCTTAGTTGCCATTTAATATGAAGATTTCATAGGTTGTATTTCTTATTCACTGTAGTGAGAAGAGGTATAGTTATTCCATAATTGGGTATGGAATGGAAGAGATGAATAAACGTTATTCATCGTAAGTAATAAACGAAGGATGAGATATGAAGGTTGTTGTAGAGGGATAGTATGTTAGAAAGGTCTGTTCTTGTGGTAATAGTAGTTAGTGGATCGTGTTTCCTTCCAATGTTAGTTTTTCTTTTTGTAGGTTGTAAGCATTAGTTGTTGCTATGAACTGCGTACATTTAGGGAAATGCTCCTTCTTATGTGTTTTCTAGGTGGACCTTAATGATTTGAGAAAGCAATAAAGAGGAAATTTCAAAAAAATTCACTTAACTAATGCGAAAGAAAAGAAAATAGTTGAAACTGAAAGTTAAATAATAAATTAAGATAATTTATTTAACTAACTACGAAATAAAAGAAGATTGAAAATGTAGGTTTTGAAAAGAACAGAAAGTTTTTGGAAAGTAAAATTTGGCAAGCGGAGGACAGGGGAGGAATGTTGAGTAGCCACGGATCAATGTCCCCACACCTCAACGGCTAAAATTTATAACTGAACTTGGTTGCTAGTTGCTACTATAAAAGAAAAGGTTTTAAGAACTTATGGACGATGGACTAAGTGAAGTCCGTTATGGACGATGGATTGTTGGTTAAACCCTGATATTAGAAATGTGGAAATTATTTATAAAATGTAATTATAAATATAGTTTAAAAAAGAAAAATTTTATGAAAAAATTATTTATGAAAGTTTTCATTATAAATAATATGACTTTGAAATTTTTTAAAAAAAAAATCTGAGGATTTTGAGTTTTAGAAATTTTGAAATACGGCATGCTAGCATTAGGTAATAGCCGGTAAGTTGATTGGTGTAGTCCGCACCACAGGTGCGGCGCAGTGGAAAGGAGGCTTGGGTTCTGGTAAAAAGACCCAGGTTCGATTCCTACCATGTACTTCCATATCCTATATAAATTTACCCGGGGGTATGGGGGCTTGGATCAGCGGACGACTTTACTGTACCCTCCTCAGGAGTTTACCAGCCCGCCGGGTTCTCCTGGGGTTTCAAAAAAAAATGTTAATTGGTGTAGATTGTACTGCGTAGCAATAGTTGCAGTAAAATGGATACGGTGAGCGACAAGGAAGCTGTTTTGTTGATGGAGCATTTTTCCTTATATACCTTGTCGATGAGTGAAAAATTTAAAAAGGATGATTTTTGAAATAGCAATGTTTTTAAACTTTAAACATAAAAGTTACTTATGCAAATTGTACTCAGGAAAGTAGGAAAAAGATTGGGGTAAAGGAGTAGATCGCAAGGTACAGTGGGAAGACGTTACATAAGAGAATAATGGAAATTTGGAATTCTCCATCTAGACCCCTTCTAAGCATAAGAAAATAGGTTTAGAAAACTCAATTTTCCTAAATTGGACAATAGCAATGTTGTGCTAGGAATTGGATGAAAAATTGGTTAAACTATGCATATATTTACAGAAGTGTGGAAAAAGTTAGATGAAAAACCGTTTTTGATTTTTCAAAAAGATGCATTCATGTAGAACTACTAGTATATTTAGGATGTTAGCATCATGTTTTCAAAACTGATTTAAAAAGGAATCATTCATACAGGAGGCGCCAATTAGAAATTATTGTTCATGCATATCATATGTATTGTGATGCACTGTGCACATTTACACGGATTGTTACAAAATTGGTTGTACACTAATTGATTGTTTGTGTAGAATGGACGTGTGATGGTTTACATGATCGAACCCTTGTGGAATTTTGGGGACAAAATTCTTTTAAGGGGGGAGAATGTAACACCCTACGTTTTTACGTTAATTAATTAAAATTAAAATAGAAATCAATTAATAAATAATAAACAGTAAAATAGAAATTGTTGCAAATGTCAGAATTTGGCTACGAAACTTGCACGATTGTGTTCATAGTGATTTTCTGATCAATTTTTATGTATAAGCTTTTCCGATTGGAGTTCAAACGAAAAAGGTATCAGCGTTTGAATTTTTGTAGCCAAAAATAAATGTATACATAATTAAGGAAATAATTTGAAATTAATTAATGATTAATTAACGCCGTTAAACTTAACTGTTGCTTAACATTGAAGAAGTATAAATAGGGGATAAGATACCGTTGATTCATTGCAGGAAAAAGTATTTTTGAAGGCGCATAAAAAATGCTACCAAAACTTATTCTAGCATTTTAGAGACCGTCGGTAAAAACACGCAACAAAAAATCTAATATTTATAGTTGTGTTTTTTAAACGCCACTATAAATTTTTTACAGTGTTTTCCAAACGCTAGTATCAATCTTTATTGTAGCATTTCGAAAACACCACCAAAAGGTACAGTTCTACTATAGAATATTTTAGTAGCGTTTTCTAAACGCTGTAATCGAGGGCGCAGTTCGTAGGCAAACCTACAGCTACGTTTATTAAATGCTACATATATGTTTGTAGTGTTTCATCGGCATTGTGTATTTTTGTAGAGTTTTTTCTGCCACCATACGTTTTGGTAGCTTTTTTACCACATGATATTTCTGTAGCATTTTCTAAACGCTGCTAAAAAATCTTCCACCTCTGCTAGCTCATTCGCCCTCCAATTCACTTTATTCATAGTTTATATTATAACGTAATACATAAACAACCACAAAATACATAAACACATACAAATTCAAACACATACACATTCAAACAACCATAAAACACATAAACAACTGCACTAACTTAAACACAACTAGTACATAACCAAACAGTAGTTTCATGACAAGAAGTTAACCGTATATAGAGATGTTTACGCAACCGAACTACCATAAACAATATGTCATAATAGTGTTGCAGCTAAAGTACAATAAATAGCTGAACTAAGCAAGTAAAATAAACGACCGAACTACTTAACAAGTACCATAAACAACTAGTGCTACTGCTGATCATTTCTTGGGAAACGCTGATCTACCTGTAGACAAATAATAATCAACAATAAGACTCAAGTTATAATCAATACCGAGACTTTATCCAAATGTGATATTGCAAATGTGATAATGGCATGCAATACCTAAGCTATACCTAAAGCTTCATCCAAAATATCAGTTGTAATAGTCCTTATCTGCAAATGTGATAATGGCATGCGTTCAGTGATAAGATAATATAAAGGGCATGACAGACAGTAACCTTAAGAATATTATAAGAGGGGTTAAAATATGACAATGACCATATGATTATTTCAGTAACAACCCCACATAAGATACACATCATATCCAAACTATTGTATAAATGCAACAAAGAAGGCAACAAGAGAAATATATTAAAGAGCAGCAACACTCAAATAAACTAGTACCTATGATCTAGACAACAACATGCGTTTTTAATGTTTCAGGGCTTGAGGTGCGTGCCTTTCAAATTCAACAAAATGAACAACGTAGAAAGGATAGGGACGAATTGTAAACCAAAGTAATTTTGCTTTAGCGTGTGACTTTTCAAAGCAAAGGACCATTAAAATAAACAAAGTTAAGGTACATACGAAAATAATAAAAAAACAAGAAAGCATATCCATATTTTCAAGGCAACATACCATATAAACAGATAGAGACGAAAATTTTGCAACTGACTATTTAAAAATATTCCAAGCAATTATTTTAAGGCAATAGTATGACATATAAACTGACAAAGACCAAAATATTTCAAGGCATTAGTATATTTAAAAATGAACAAAGTTAAGGTGGAGAAAAATTAAACAAGTCATACTACAAGCCATAGTACAAGCTAAAATGAACAAACTGACCATATAATTTAATGCCATAGTGCAAAGCTAAAATGAACAAGTCAAGGTAAGCATGAAATGAAACTGACAGGGACAAAGAAAGAAAATAAATTGCAACCACAACTTGGCATAGGCAGGGACGAAAATAAAGCAATATTTGGGTACTGAAAAGGACAATGTTTGTATTCAAACACGAAAATAAATTACACTAACACTGACAGAAACGAATTCAAAGAAAAATAATTGGTCATCACCATGATATCATCAAGAACAAAATACTAAGGTATTAGTGGACTTTATGTAAAGCTTGGATAAGGCACTTATGGGAAACATAATGTAGAAGATGTAATTGGACTATAAATAATTTAGCTAGTGTGGTTTCTCTATAGAAGTAAATACTTCAGAAGATGTATTTGGACTATACATATCTTTCTTAACAAAGTAAATACTTCAGAAGAGAAATAATTTACATATAGAAGGAAAGGCATCTATTAAATGCTGAAGTATATTAGCAAATTAGTATATGCATTAGTGTTAAATGTTCTACATAAGGAAAGGCATCAAATGCTGAACTACATACCTCTCATTTTGTTTACCTAATGACTTTTGCAATCGGCTAAGCTATGGTGGTACCAAAGGCATCTTCCATGCACTTCAACTCCGATGTAGGTCTCTATAGCACTGCATTTGGAACTACAATTTCAACCCAAACTTTTACCACATTACATCACAATGGACGACAATGGACCATCATTATTGGATCGGTTGAAGCGATAGTTCCTTTAGCCACTACTTCATTCGTTTTACCCACATCAATCAACTTCCATTTATTATCTTTTGCTAACTTTGCAATCAGCTGGCTAAAAAAGAGATTATTAAGCAGAATATATACATACACATAAATACTGAATATACATACAATATTTATATTTTTCGTACAGCCTAAGATAATGCAATGCATTAAACTGTTTTTTCTATGCATTACTATTAAATAATGCAGCTACGCTAAATCACATGCCAAAGTGCTAACATAAACATGCATTATTACCTTCTATTTTCTATATGATTTTGTATCAAAATCACAACATAATTCACACCCATTTTCTACTCTAGGTATTTCATTCATTCGTTTATAAAACATACCTACAAGAAAAACAACAACATCGACACACAAGAACCACAATTATATTCATCATAAATGATAAAAAGAAGAACTGGTTTGCATTCCATCAGTCACCATGTATTGCTGACCAGGACCATTCAAAGTTATTTTCTAAATTCAAGCTTCATCCAACTTTAAACTGAACATGGTCTCTTTTATAAATTGACAGTTGCTTCTCCCTACTCTCCATACAAACAACTCAACCAAACAACTCTAGTCCCAACTATAACTACAGTGCAATAAACCCTCCTAAATTATTCAAGTTCAAATTTAATTTCAAACAAAAGAAACAAACAAGTATAAAGAAAAACATGGAGATGGAGAAGAAGATAATGGTGTAAAAATTGATTTATGGGAAAAAACTTCATAATATAAACTGCAGAATATTTACTTACATGTTTTTGTGGTTTCTTCACGATTATGCATGTGGTTCTTAGGGGAGAAGTCGCACGATTTACATTCTCATTTCCATTTACTTTATCAACTTCAACTTTTAATTGTGACCATGCTACTTTCCTACCAACTACATCTCTAATCCATGACATATCAACTGTGGGTAACCACAAGTAAGCATCTCCATTTTTTACATTGTCCACCCAAATCACAATGGTAGATGGACCGAGTAGAATACTATTAACAATATGTTTTGGATTACTAGCGTAGATTCTTCCTTCGGAAACCGCCCCTCACTCTCATTCCAGCCTTAAATCTTGCATTTGTGGTCTTGGGCGCTGCTGTTACTCTAAAAAGGAAATGCATAAACCAAGAGTTTAGTGATTAAGTGAAAATATTGTACATGGAATATTTCTAGATTAAATTTGTGGAAGACCTACGAGATTATTGTGTATTGTAAAATTTACCGTACTGACTTCATTCAGGTATCCTTGTAGCGCCATCTTAATGCAAGTAGATGGCCATGCTACTACCTTATTCTCAGTATTTGCTAGTACTGTCATATCAGGTGTAGGCCTTCCTAAATAAGCATCTGGTTTTTCCACAAATTCTATAATAGCGCTCATAGCATTTGGTCCAATACGAATGCCACTGACAACCTCATTTGGGTCATCATATAACACTCTCCCATCGGCAACAACTTCATAGGTTCCATCACAATTCAACACCGAACATACGTTGTCATTGCTCTACAACCATTCAACCGAAAATTATATCAATTAATGGATCAAAAACTAAAACCCAAATGTTGTTTCTTCAGTAATATATTATTTTTTACCAATTCAGGTGTGCTCCTTTCATTCGAACTTTCTTTACCCTGCGCCAAAGCACTAATATTAGGATATTTCAATCTTAGGAGCACTTAAGTGGATATGAACAATTAAATCACAAATAGCTATTAATTATCTTGGCAGTTAGTTTACAGATTATCTTTGGTTTAATGAGACAAAAAAGTTATGAAGGAAACAAGGCATGCTATCCATAACTTTGACACTTGCCATTTTGACAAGTTTCGTATAGCAAACAAGCAGTAAATGTGAGCCTATGTACACCATTGTACATGTATTACACTCAAACTACACCCACAAGCCAAATTAAAACCATAATATTTATCAAATCATAGTTACAGAGTTTTCAAAATATATTATCTAAACATGACCCAAGTAAAAAAATTAAATCCAATTCATTATTTCAACTATTATTCGACTACTTACATGTACAATATGGTATTAGAATTTAGAGAAAACATGAAAGTTCATTTTCTTTTTACAGAGAAATATGGTTTTAACTATTGATTACATTAAAATTTGAAAGAATATAAAGGAAAAGGTAGAATGATGGTTAAGAAAAAGAGTAAGAAATATAAAAATGATTGTATAAAAGTTCTTAGGATGAAATAAAGAAGAGTTCCTAAAGGAATTTCTTTTAAACTTTAAATAGACATTATTTACTTACAACTTTCTTTTCCCACTCTACTAACAACATGATGCTGAATACTACAATCCAAGGTGAACAAACATGATGCCCTAAATTTAATTGCTTAGCAAATAGTTGTATCAAACAGCAAAATTTCCTTCATGCTTAATTTTTAAGCATGAACAACCATCCTCTCCAAAAGAATAAATTCAATAATAAAAACATATCTGAAGCTTTTAGTGCATCTGCAATACGGAAATTTGCAAAAGAGCCTTTTCAAGATATAGTCATCTCTCTCAACAATATATTATGGAAAAAACACTTACTTTTATGTTTTAGAATATTTATAAAAACATACGATTAACATTTATGATTTAATTTTTGATATTTTTTATTTTTATCAAAATTGAGAATTAAGGTGTAAATTGAAAAAAGATTTTAGAAAGGACTTTGTACATGTAAAATCTAAAAATACGTTGTGTAGTCAAATTTCCACTAATCGATAACACTGGTAATATTGGTTTGTTCAATTGCTAAATAAATACTCAATGGAGTTTGTACGGGACAAGTAAATTGAACTTATAACCGTATTGACAATACCATTTTATTTATTTTGCATTAAAAAGTATTCTCCTTGCCATTTTGAACGATTTATTTTAAGAATTGAGCTAGAAAAAGTTTTCATAAGTGAAAGTAAATCTTGGCTTTGAAGTTTACGAAAGTACCTATAACTTTTGAGGAACAGAAATGGTGTACAAGGTCCAAACTGTGAATAAATATAAGGTAATACAAATTTGTATTCGTTATTTTCTCTTAAAATAAAATGCAGACAAATTGCTTTCTTTATTAACTAGCATTGTATCATTTCTATCAAATATTACTATTTGCAAGACCAAAAACATACATGTTTCCAATCAGTAATAGATTGTTCATTTGGTTTCTTTAACTAATAAATCACAATGCAAACAATCATAAAATAACCGAGCTACCCTTGCAGCAATTAAGGCAGTAAACACAAAATATCTGAGCTACCCTTGCAGTAATCACAATGCAAACAATCACCAAATTTCTTTAACATGGTAGTAAAAATTCTATTTTCTGTTGAAAATATCAAAACAATAAATTGTAAAATTACATTCTAAGATGTAACCACAAACAATGACAAAATAACTTGCAGTAATCACAAACAATTATAAAATAACTTGCAGCATAATCTTTAATAACTTGTAGTATCAATAGATTAGTAAACCTAATAAAAAATCAGAAACAATCACAATTTTTTTTATGCGTAAACTTTAATCACAATCACAAAATCAATTTATAAAATTCAAACCTAAATATACTATTCAGGGCACCGCGAGGATAATATCATGTTGGAGAGCTACCACGACGATGTGGAGAAGAGTAGATGCGATGATGAAAACAAATGACGATGTTGAGAGGAGTGCTGCAACGACGATATGGAGAGGAATGGTTGAATCGAAAAGCGATTTGGGAAATTTTGTTGAAGCTTTGGGATATTTTGTTTCTTAGGTTTAGAAAATTTTCTAAGTGTGAGAGAATAACGATATGGAATGTATTGGTAACGTTTATTTGATTTAGACGAAAAGATTTTGGTAAGGCGCGGGATGGTGAAATAAATTTTGTCACGTTTTAAATGTGGGGTGAAATGTTATTAGTTGCATCTACAAATAAATGCCACCAATTTATGCAACCAAAGGTTGATTTTCTTATAGTGATTAACGTTAATTGGATATTAAAGGTAAGAAAGCAATATAATAAGAGAACGCACCAAATTCATCAAACCAGCACTGCCCAGGTCGATCGTGACCGTGCCTGGGTCGACCATAAATGGTCGACCTACGTGCTTGAACGATCGACCCATGACTATTTGAATGCACCAGTGAGATTGGACATGTGGCTCGGATCTAGTACAATTCCATCCGACGGTTAGCACTGATTGGAACCTCTATAAATTAGGACCTAGAGCTTCACTTCCAACTCATTATTTTCCTAATGAGCACCGAAGCCCTGCCATTTTTCTTTCTCCTCTAAATTTTTAAATACAGAAAATTAGATCTAGATTGCACAGATACACTTTGAAGAAGAATAGAAAAGGTTAGAAGATAGGAAATAGGTTCAAATCAAGTTGCTACTTCGAAGGTAAACTTTAGATCTGGTACTACTTACTAAATCTAAATCTCTTTTTTCTAATCCAAATTCAACAGATCTGTATAAATATTATTTGTGGATCTAAATAGGGAGTCAAAAGTGAGAATACAGATGACGGGGTTTAGGGTTTAGATCTGGATTAGATCTAGAGATTTGGGAGCGCTAATAAAAAGATGAGTGAGAATATTATATATTTTTATATGATACTAGATTATATCACTGCAAACCTATTCTTGTATGCCTGCTAATTGAATTTAAGTTGTGTATAATTTCATAATTGTGAAAAGTTGAAGATACGAAACTTGCCTATGTAAACACGTAATGATTAGTTTTAATTCTGCAATTGCATAATGATTAGTTTTATTTCTGTAATTATGTAATGACTAGATTTAATTCTGTAGTTGCGAAATGATTAGATTTAATTGGTATTTTTACAATAATTGAAATGAATAAAATCATAATGAATGCGTAATGATTAGGAACTTGTTTTTACTTTGTCGAACATAAATTAAGTTAAGATAAACTTCATTCTGTTATTTGGGGTTTTTTGTGATATTACAATACACTAGAACTTGGATTGTTACAAGTAAATTTTCACATATTATCAAGTTCAAAATAAACAAAAGTGTGACGTTTGGAATACCAAGGAATGCACATGTGAAAGTAAAAGGAAAGAGATGTATAAAACAGGTAAAAATCTATGTGTTTTATGCTGTCTATTTCAAGAAAAATAAAAGGGCAATTCCATGTAATTACAAACCCCACACAAACAACTCTTATTTTGATAAGATATGGAAATTTACTGCGCTAACATATATTGAATAGAAGTATAGTTCCAATATATTAAAATACAGTAAATCCCAAAAGTTAAACATTATGTCATGAATAAAGTACAAATACCAATTAAAATGAAAGAAAGAGGCTTTGAGAAATAGGTAAGAAAAGAATAGAGAATGAAATGGGAATAGAAATGTTAGTAGGAACCAATAAATAAAAGGCAACGATATTAAAGAATTGAAAAAGAAGCGGTAAATGAATTTGAAGAAGGGAAGGCTAAACGCATAGTAAAATAAGACTTATAATTAACTATAAGAGTTATAGATGCCATGAAAGAAAGAATGAAAGACTAAGAACAATAAATATAAAACATATGTTATAAGTAGCCTCAGATATGCATTTGTGACTGTTGTGGATAGTTATAATTTAATATATAAATTATAGAAAGAAAATGACATTGAGAGTCATTAGAATAGGTTGAAGTGCGAAAGCATATTCAACCGTAGGACCCATGGAGAGTATATGCTTGCATATAGATAAAGGGACACCCTCAAGTTATGTTAGTGCTTAGAACAGAACCTCCGTAATCGTAGGCATCGGGTGGACCTTTTGCAGATGGCGAGACTGTACAAGCACTATAGAGTATCTACTTCAAATTTGTTTAGAGGAGGGTATTGCCTTGATTGCACTAAACAATCTAAATGGACGATGGATGGGATTAGACTTATGCAACAGGGCACGCAGCGCTGGCGTGCGTGGGTACCAAAGCAAAGGGTGGGAGTTGCATATTTAGCAAGCTTATCATCGTTCCCTTGCGGTCAATGGGAAGGACAGGGTTACATCTAACTGATCTTCCGCCAACCAGGATTGATTCAGTTGGGTTATGCACCACCATAGTTATTTGTTAGTTTGTTTGATAGGGCAAGGGTAGTAAACCCATGCAGAGATTTCTTCAAAACACGGACGGGGTAGAGGTTCGTGGGGCCAGAAATCCATGATACATGAAGCAGTAAAAGGCGAAAATCCTTGAAGAATACATGAATGAATGGAGTAAAGATCGTCCCTGTGCACTATAGGATTTCCTCGAGTGATATAATGATCATGATGCAGCAAGGCGATGGATCCTTGCGAGGTGCTGAGCAATAGATACTAGTAGGAATAGTATCTAGGTCCATTAGCGGACGATGGGATATATATGAAAGTCTATATGAGTGGATCGTATAGAATATATATATGCAAGTATAATCAGCTAACTATATAATATAACTTGATAAGTGATAGTAGCAAAGTAAATGAAAATAATCACACCAGGATTTTATACTGGTTCGGACCTCCCGTCCTACGTCCAGTCCCGAAGCTCCTCTTCGGAATTTCCTTTCAACTAACCCTCACTTGACCTGGAGGAACAGGTTTACAATAGCATAGTTTCTTTGTCAAGAATGTGTTCTATAACACGGATGTTGACTATTGAGCACAAATGCTTCCAATATATATATATCTATCTAGAGAGTGTTTGAATGAGGAGTTCTGTATACATGGAAGAGTTAAATACAAGTAGTTGATTGCTTAGAGATCAGGAATAGATCAGAGTATAAGAGATAAAAGTGTAAGTAGGTAAGGTGAATCCTTCTCTTGAATTCCTGATGCTATTTATAGTGATGAAGAGTCTCTATGTGTAGTTGCCTTCATCAACAATCGTTGTATAATTGCTCCTGTTGGTGATGAAGAGTTGCAGTGAAGAGGAGCGGATGTGTCTCTTCGGATGTGACAGTTGGAGTTTGAAATTACACAGTCAGCCTATTTTCAGACGTCTGGAAAGTGACCTCAAATGTCTGGCCTTCATATATTTTTTGTGTCTGATAGCATTTCAGATGTCTAAGTTTATAATCCAAACGTCTGATCTTTACTTCTGTTTTACGTCTGGATGTATGTCAGACGTCTGAGTTCAGGATCAGACGTCTGGTTTCTTCTGAGTTTGTGAACCAGAGAACTTAACCAGACGTCTGGTCTGTGCACTCAGACGTCTGGATTAGTGCATGTTGCTTTTCTTGTGTCTGTATCACTTCTTTTCCGATTCTCTCGACTTGTAGCCTCTTGATACTTCTTTTGAGTCTAGTTCTTGTCTTTTTGGTGATGTTTCTATATCAACTTCGTGTATATGTACATTTGTTTTCCATTGCATAGTTGTGATCATCGAAACCAAGGAATTGATTTCCTAATAATATATTTATATATACATATAAATCTACGGGAGGTAGATGGGAATGGTTCGTATGCAGCGATGGATTCGCAGCGACTAATGATTAATCAAAATAGCAAGAAATGGTGAACAATCGACATAAGCTAGTGTTATGTATAAGATGTACAATTTACTAGTCAACAAAACGTTGTTCTCACCCCCTCCTCATTACAACCTACGGGATTTAGAAGCGCAGGTACTGGTATTGTTTGGAGTAGTTTCTGGCTGAGGCACTTGGCATTTGAGATGTCAATTCTAGATCGGTGATTATCAATTCTAGATCAGTGATTATTATGATCTATTATATTTACTTATTTCCGCTATGCGTTATTACCATTAGTGCTCTGATATAATTTCTCTTTTGTAGGATACCAAACCGACAATCTGTATTTTAGTGGACCTAGGTTTTCGAGTTTTTGAAAAGTCCAGCCCACTGGAGTGCGGGTCGTTACATGCCATATGGCATCGTTAATACATGAACATAATCGACAATTCCTTTAATCTAACAAATGCATGATCTCACTCTATATTCCACGAGAAAACTAAATTCTTCTTAGTATATTGAGTCAATGGTGCAGAAAACTTAGTGAAATCTTGAATGAACTTCTTGTAATAGTCGTCCAAACAAGTAAACTCCTAACCTAAGTAGCATTCTCAGTGCACGTGTAACGACCTGCCTTTTTGGACGATTTAAATCGACACACAGGCCAACTCAAACCATTCAAATGGGCAGATTGTTATGGGGTAAACAAGAAAAAGTAGAGAAAGAAAGAAAACAAACACAGAATCTCGTAGCGGAATGAAAAATATAATAATCAAATAAACAGTTCATGAAGCTGTTTTACAAATAACATTTGATTACACTTACAGTACATAATCAGAGTACATACAGCAGTAATAAATAAATAATGTAGCGGAACAACATGATGCAGTGGAATAATTATGATAAATAATAATAGTACAAAATCTTCGTCTTCATCCTCCAGAAAGCAGTCTTCGATAAACTGAAAAGCTCAGACTGACCCGAGCGAATTGAAAAGACAAAACACTCGAGTCAGAACTAAAAGATCTTATGTAAGTTAAATCAACAGTAAATAAATATGAGTGTAACGACGTCAGAGATGTTTACGGGGTTTGACATCTCCTATCCAGCGTCTAACGTGAGTGCAATAACTTAAGAGATGTTCGGGATTTCCATCTCCTGAGGATCCGTTAAACTATCTACTATGTAGTACAATATGCTATTATAATAGTGTCTACAATAAAGTATTAAAATAGCGTTAAGGCGTTACCCATATCCCCCTTAACACATTTTATATATTCCCATAGTCTATACAGTACCGTAAGCTCCTCCGTGAGGTTTACTCAGAGGGCACTCCATAGGTATGGTACAAACCAAACTCGTAGAAGGCGCGCTAGGGCATGTGAACACGGCACTCGAGGCAATGCCAGGGTAGATATACCAATTGCACTCCCGGACTGGTGGTAACGCATAACAGCTACTACCGCCCACCTCGGACACACTCCCATTATCAAATCAAGGGTGGCCACCAAATCAATCACTAAGTCAAAATATAGTATCGAAGAAATGGGCCCGATCGGAGGTGCGACCTCACTTGGCCCGCTATAGCTCCTGTTTTAGTCACATCTAAGTTGACTCACGGGAGTCAGGGTAACGTAAATACCACATACATAATCGTTCGCCAAACCATCCTACTTCATTTGTAGAATCTCCACCACGTACATAGTTGTTAAAGTGGTTTTCGGTATTGGCAGAGAGTATGACAATATCCGATCCTGGTCTCTCTAACAACCAAACGCTTATTTCACACCGGATGGTTCTTTTACATTTCAAAACCATTTCATATTGATATCAAAATATCATATTCAATTCAAACCATATCACTTTCGAAATTATAATTTCAAAATAGGTTAAAACCTCATTCAAAATCATCATATTTACTCAAAATATGTTATTTGAATCCCAACTAAGGTTATTATATCATTAAACCTTATTCGCGTTAAAAATTGAGGCTCTAATTATAAATAGTCCACTTTACACCATCTGAAATTCAGAAAATAATTTAGTTAGTTATAAATAGTTTAATTAGTTTAACATAGTTTTAAATAGATATAAATTAGGTTAAATAGGTTTATAATAGATTAAATAAATTTAAAATAGATTAAAATAGATTTAAAATAGTTTAAATGGTTTAAAATAGATTAAATAGGTTTATTATGGATTAATTAGATTTAAAATAGATTAAATGAATTTAAAATAGATTAAATAGAATTAAAATAGATTAAATAGTTTAAAATAAATTAAAATAGTTTAATAAAGTTTAAATGATTTAAAATAGGTTAAATATATTAAAATAGATTAAATAGATTAAAATAGATTAAGATAGATTAAATAGGTTAATTAGTTTAAAATAGGTTAAATTAGATTAAAATAAATTAAATAGTTTAAATTTGGTTAAGTTGGTTTGAAATAAATTAACTTATTTTAATAGTTGAAAATCTTAAATTAGAATTTAAAAGAACATTTACAGTTTATATTGAGATAATAAAATTTTGAAATTAACATCATCTTTAACCATTTCTTCCATTCCAACAAATCTGGACTATTTCCAGATTTCAAATCAAAACCCAATTTCAAATCTTGAAATATCAAATTTAACTATCCCAATTTTAATAGATTTCAAAGTTACAGTTTCCAACATCTCAATAACCCAATTTCGATGAATGTCGTTCATACTTCAAATTCAACTTTAAAATTTCAATCTAAATCCTTTAAATAATTACTTAAAACAATTCAATTTATATCAGTCAAATTCTATTTCGAATATCGTTTAGCTGGATTCAAAGTTTAAAGATTTAGAATCATTAAATTTAACCAATCTGGTGTCCGTATATTATTCTCTACCCAATGGTCAAGTGATACATATATTTATCATTTCAATCCGCAAATAATTTAAATTTTTACGAGTATATATTATTTCAACCCGCAATCCCAAAATTTATATCAATGAAAATTGCTTGGGTTTATCATTTCAACACAAAACGATTTTCCCTTATTCTATATGAGCGTTCGGGTATGTATCATTTCAACCCATAGGGAACTTGCAGTGTTATAATAATATAAAATATAACATCCAGTCATCCAATATCAACAATCAAACATCCATCACAATCATCATCCAAATCGACCAATAAACATCAATAGGTAACTGATTATCATTAACAGGTATTAAATTGACAATTAAATTCAATATTAAATTAAACGATGATTAAATACAATAAAAGTCAAATTTAACTAGAATGACAATTTAAACATACCAAACATCAATCAATTAATTCCTAATCACATCATAAATTTAATTTAACTAACATAAGAAAATTTAGTAGTTGTGAGTGGGTTAAAACACTCACTTTTAATTTCAAATCGATTTGAAATCCAAAATAGAGCCCAAATTTGAACAGTCGTAGAATTGTCCAAACCAGTGCCAAAATGTCCAGAATTTCAATACGATCGCAGTGGAGCAAACTGCGCGTAAATCCGACCTCGTATGTAAAAGTTATTAACATTAGAACACTCGACAATTAAAATTTGAAAAATAAAATAATATTGACCATTACCACACAAACACGTCACCGCATCCTCATTACCCAGAAACCCTAGCAGCATCTCTAGATACACGATCGCGATATCTCAACAAAGCAATGGTCGCCACCCAAAAGTCGATCAATGCCACTGCTATGGACCTTGACCACCCGATCAGGCACCCTCCTTCCAACGCCTAAACCACGCCGCACCCCTGCTCTCCGACTGACCCCCTTCCGTGCCACCGCCAGCCCTCATGACGTGGGCAAAAATCGATCAGAAATTGTTGATTTCTGGCGATTCCAAGCGTCGATAGCATGGACTAACCGCATAGATCTACTCCTCTCGACACCCTCTTCGATGCAGTGCCTCCCGATCGAACCCTCGCCGAAGATCCACCGTTAAAATGACAACCCTAGAAATGGACGGACTAGGTTCATCCTCAAATTCTTATCAAATGGTGATTTAAATCGAAAAACGAACAATAGCACTGGATTGCGCTCGTCGAGAGCTTTCCAACGATATATAATATGACATAGTTTTGAGGAGTTTGATTTTTGGATTGGGTTTTGAAATTGAATTTGGGTTTGGATCTACAGCCATTGGAAAGAAGAAGCAGAAAGGTGGAATAGACATATACGTGCAGAGATAAGAAATAAAAGACTGCTAGGTTTTAGAAAAATCTATTTATATGAACAAGGCCCGATAGGAAATGAATAACATATCGAATTGGTTCGAATTGAAAATTGCGACCCACAACGCCCATTTCGTTCCCGAAATGAAAATGGGACATCCCATATATCAAAATAAATGTTTTCGATATTTCTAAATCCAATGGAACAGGTTTCAAGTCCTAATTCCATCGTATAAAGAAGTTAGTGTTAAAATCAGCCTATTTCAAATTGATTTCAATTGAATTTAATTAAATTGATTTCTACACGTTTCGAGCTCGTACGATCAAACGACAAGTCCAATCGCTACAAAACTTGAAATCCTACAATAATTCAACGTTACAGATCCGATGAAACCGGTTTCGTTGAAATCTGAGACAGTGGCCAAAATGGCCATTTTCACGTTAATTAAATAAATTATTATTAAATTAAATTTATCACTTCTTATATTCAAATTAAATAACTAACCCTTTTCATCATTTTTGATTTCTTGGACATTTACAAAATTTTAAGACAAATTTACATATCAGATTACACAAATTACAGTGTTCAATTTCAACTGTAATTAAACCCAATTATTATAATTTAATTCTAATAAATTGATTTAATTTGGTTTCAACCTTTTTATTCAATCAATCATTACCCTATGTATATATTTAACCTTGGTTTATACTTTATTACATTAATATTCTCAAATTTCATCCTTTACCATATTAGTTGCGATATTTCAATTATATAAGATTTTTGTCAAATTTCACACAAATTATAATTAAAGTCTCGATAATTAATTTATCTTGGTTTCATTCTTTTCATTAAATAAGTTATTGCCTTATGAATGTAATTAATATTTCTGTACATTTTATTACATTTGCATTTACAGTTATCGTCTTAACTCATAAAAATATAATAATTAATTATATTCAATTTCAATTGATTTCAAATTAATTCAACAGCTTAAGTAAATTGGTTACAAATGACAATCGTTACCTTTTCTTAATTTAATCACAATTATAAGTCTGTTATCTACACACAAGTGTTATAACTACTATCACAACACTACTCTTATACAATTACAATTAATTACATACTATTTCATTAATTAATACCACTTTTAAATTATCAATTACTCTTTACTTACCATTTACAATCAATTATAACTTTTTAATCCTTTCAATTAATAGGAATTACATTTTAAGCAGTTATCAATTACCTTAAATTACTACTATTACATTTCATTCCAGTCATATTCTTATTATTAAATCACAAATTTTTATTTCTTCCAACAATACATCACAAAACTTTTTTAAATTAACTATTTTTAATTATCGAAAATTACTGGTCGTTACAACATGCTAATCTTGTATCGCATCCACTTTGCTTGAATCAATAAATTACCCATGATCGCCTTTAAGTGATGTCTCCTCAAAATAATAAATATCATCCTCATGTGATACTTACTGTTGGATTAAGCGCACTTATAGCAGGGTTAAAAGGGTGAATTAAAAAAATCCTAATATAAACTTGAACAAGATCTTTATTTAGTGTTTGTGTAAATATTTTATACATTAAATCGTATTTATTATTTTAATTAGTAAAAAGGATTTGAAATATTTTAATTTAATTAATTTGATTAAAATATTGTTAATGTTTGAAATAAATTTATTTATAATTTAATTTAAAAATAATTTGTTAAATTATAGTTAGAGGTCATGATATTCATATTCACAATATGAACATCACAACTATATATATATATCTATCTATCTATGCGTGTGTGTGTGTAAATTATCTTAGATGTACCTGAAGTGAGATATATACTTTTTATTATTTATTCGGCTAATAAATATATTTGATATAAAATAAACAAAAACAAAAACAAAAACAAAATAATATATATATATATAATAAATAATATATATAAAATAAATACATTTTTATTTATATATTCAAAATTATATTTAATATATATATATATAATGTATATATATGATTTCGGTTTTGAAATTTGAGTTTTAAATTCATGTGTGATTTTTTCAAAAAGATTATATCTTAACGTACTCATTTAAAATAGATTAAATATTGATAAAATGCTTATTATTTATTTTTGATAAGTAAATAATAACTAAAATTTTAAAATAATTTTTTTCGACCGAATAAATTGTTTTGAATAATCAAAGTTTTGAATTTTAAATCTTATAAATATTATTATATAAAATTAAAAAATTATTCTCTAGCTAAATACAAAACTTGCTAGAATTCTTTTATGATTTCTGTACGGAAATCATACATACATAAATATATATATATATATATACATACATACATACATACATACATACATATATATATATGCATGTATGTAGGTATGTATGTATGTATGTTAAAAATTGTTTTTCATCCAAAACAAACTAATCTTAATTTTTTTAATTTAACCTAAAACTATTTATTTATATATGTTTGTATATTTATATATGTAAATATATGTATACAAATAATTTCTTAAGATAATATATATAAATATTACTATTTTTAAACTAGAATAAAGTATATATTTTTCAAATAAAACATTACTTAATATATATGCATATAATTAATACACACACAGATATATATATATATATATATATATATATATATGTTCACACACAAAGATAGGTTTTAAAATTATTAAAATTTATAAATGATTTAAAAAATAGTTTTAAAATAAACCATATAGTCGAGTATATAAATGAAATAGGGTGACATATGAGAGGATAATAATATAAAGTATAAACAAGATCAGAACTTTATACTTTACTTCGAAGTGACACTGCCGAGAATCGATATGTTTTTTGTGTTGTCTATCCTCTTTTAACACCACCGTCTCCTTCTTCTCTTTGAGTTGCAACGTCAGAGATATGGCTTCACCAAGATAGATGTAGGCGGCTAGGAATGGAGGAAGAGAGAGCTCAAAAGTATATCTTAACCGGAGTGGAGGATAGATTATATATAGCCACGAGCCAACACTTTTCCCCCCTCTTTTTCCTCTAGATCTGATGACTTGTTTTGGTCTTCCTTTAGCCCCACAGTGTGGACGACCTTGGCATGACCTAGTATGGTCAGTTTTCAGTATATTATAATTCAAATCAACATTCGAGCTCCCTAAACGATTGAACCATCACATACCTGTCTGATTTTGAGCTTGAAATAAATAACTAGAAATATCCACATATTGATACAACATTTCTATTAATATATTATTAATATATAACATTTATAAATTAATTTACCTTGGTTCAATTTGGAAATAACTAACAAAGTGATTGTGTTGACTCTTTGGTGTGAACTCGATCCATAATCGATATTTTAACAATTCAAATCTCAAAATATGTACTAACTTTATTGAAGTATAGTATATGGTCAAGTTTAATCTTCCAGATCATTCAGGTAAGTATTCCTAATCTAATATAAGATCACCTAGTAATGACGGTTTGTATAGGTATTCTTTTCACCATCACAGTATCACTTAGATATCTAGAGTCTGGCCTAAGGACAAAAACATTGTTATATCTTATTAATTACATAGGTCAATTTTAAAGTCATTGGTTCTTTTCGATAACGTTACCAGTTAACTGATTTGCTCTAACCAAAGATTTTGACTTTAATTTACCTCAATTATTGTGATACTTGTTGGATCAGGTGTACTAGCAATGGGGTTAAAATGGTGAATGTGTGTATCCTAACTAAGGTTTCAATGGGAAAATTAATCATTTTATCCTATGGTCAATAGGATAGCTAAGTGTGATATATAATACATACATAACATAAAATATCCTATGTGAATGTGAAATTTTTCCTTTTAATTCCGCCATTAAAAATTAAAATTAATCAAATGCATGCATACATACATACATACTTACATACATACATACACACACACATATATATAAATTTATTTTAAAAATATACATATAAAATATTTATAAATAATTAAATAAAATTATTTTCTTTAATATTATTAAATAAATATTATATATACACATATATATACACACACACACAGATATATATATCCTATTTTATTTTTGGCATTGCATATTTTAAATTTTAAACTGTTTTGACTTATTCATTTTTTTTAATTACTTCAACTGCTAATTTTTTTGGTAATTGTTTACCGTCAAAAAATTGCTTTGTATAATTCAAAGTTTTTTCAAATATAAATAATTATGACTTGGTAAAATTATTATAAAATTATACATATTAATATATATATGGTGTTATTTTTATTAATATTTGAAACATATTTTAATATATAATAATATATTTATATATAAATATAAGTATACATACACATGTGTGTGTGTATTTTTTAGGCAACAAGAGATACTTTTTCAATTTTTTTAATTAATTATATATATAATTAAAATATTATTTATAGTAAATTTGTTTTAATTATATATATACACATATATTATTAAATTAGTTTTTTATTTACCAAAAGTAAATACGAACATAATATATACATATATAATTTTATAGCTTAAATACATACACACACACATACAGATATATATATATATATCTATATGTGTGTGTTTTTAAATATATATATATTCATGTTTTAAAATATTAAAATAATTAAAATTAGTTTTGAATTTTTTAAATAACGGACGAATGTAATTTACATATGATGAGGATGATGAGATGTTTATATAAGTATATGCATATAAATCCGAAAATATATCTTGCTTCCAAGCGGTCTCGGCGAGAATCTATATGTTGTTCGATAGTTCTTCCTCTTTGAAGAACCTCAGTTTCCTCTTTAATTTGAAAAGTCAAAAATATGGTAATACCAAGGGCGGGTTCAACCTTGAAATGATATGGGGAGAAACCATAAAAGTATGTCTAAATCTGTGTGGAGGTTAGGCTATCTATAGTCATCAACCTGTACATATTTCTCCCCCTTTATCTCTAGATCTAAAGTCTTAATTTGGTATTCTCTCTGTTGGAACTAGGACAACACGTAGTGGCTTAAATGGGTGAATTTCAATTCTTTTTACCATTTTAGATCTTATTGGGTATATGAAGTCTAAATCGATTTAGATCCAATTTAAATAAATTCTAAGTAAAATCATTATTTTATTTAACCGATTAATATAAAGATTTAGTTTGTTTATATATGTGATTTATAATGTGTACATGTGTATTAAATGCACATATACATGAGTGTGCACATGCAATGTATAATTTGTACATGGTTTAATATGCCCGTATATAAGTGATGAGATTTACACCACAATGGACACATTAGCCCCTTTACACTCGTATTTGCTATCTATTATTATTTAATATTGATATAATGTAAAGTATACTTATATATATATATTCATATATATGTCTAACAAATATATATATATATATATACCCACACAATAAGTATAATTTTAAATTTAAAATATAAACCAATTTAAATTTCGATATTTAAAATGTTTAAGAAAAATTCAATTCGAATTAGATTCAGATTTAAAATAATATCTTATTTAAAATTCAAATTCAAATATAAATATTTTACAAATAGTTGATAAAATAGTGTGTATATATATATACGAATCAAAAAAAATTATTTAAAACATGAAACTACATATATTTTTTATATTATAAAAAATTCTAGTTTATGTATATATATAATATTATATAATTAACTATAAAAATATATATATATATAGAAGTATATTTATTTTTGGCAATAAATAATTTTAAAAAATCAATTTTTAATTTAATCTATGTGGATTAAAATAGGTTTTTTATTTTTATGTTTTAATTTTAAAATTTCCGTACCGATTTTAAAAGTTAAATTTTTATTAAATTATAATTTCCCTACAAATTTTGTTTTATAATATATGTATATATTTTTATATAAACATATTATAATTTAAAACTTTTTAAATTATTTATAATCATTATATTTTGTTTCGGTTTTAAATAAAATATATCAATATAAAATTTATTTTAATTTATGCATACACATTCGAAAAATGTATTTAAACAAATTATTAAATTAATTTATAAATATCTATCATATAGTTAGCAATAGTTTACAAATTCAAAATTTGATTTTAAAAAATTTTAAAATTAATTTGCTTTTGAATTTTTTTTAAATAGCCAAAAGTAGAATGTTTATATACAAAAGGAAAACAACACAAGTATAAACTTTAGGAAAAAATGATGTTGAAGGACAACAAGTTTTTTTTGGTTGAAGGAAAAAACTAATTATAACTAGAATTCTCTACGGTGTAAAACTAAATAATGCTAGTTTGAATTGGCATTTTGTATAGTGTAAAAAATGAATATAATGCTAGTTAAAACTAGCATTCCGTCCATCAGCCCAAATAAAATTTGATGTCCTTCATCTTAATATTTTTCTGAAGTTTGTCTTTCTCTTTAATTCCCTTTATATACAAATTTTTTTATATAATAAATTCATATGTAAATTCAACAGCAAACAAATATGTGAATTCATAATATAATTCGACCCTATTCACATGTAATGGCATAAAAGAATATATTAATAAATTAATATAAAATGGATTTTAGCTAAGTTATGGCCCTTATGTAACACCTTTAATGTTGAATGGAAGAAGCTCATTGAATCAAATTCAAACCCTTCTAGAAAAGTTACTAATCAAAGAGATCACCATATTTTTAATTTAGTATGATTTTGGTTTGAAAATATAAAAGGGAGAGGGTAACGGCTTCTGGCCAAGATGGCGTTGTCGAGGCAAGAGAGAGTAAAGAAATGAGGAAAGTGTAGAGTTTAAATAGAAAGAGAAAAGTGGATATCTAGATCTCATTTTTGCCACTTCCTGTAAACCAATTCAAACCCTTATTTCCAAAATATCACACTCTTCCTACCCCAATCATGGCCGACCATCCTTGTTAGGCTTGTGGGCCTACAAGCATTTCCAAACCTAATTAATAATTGCATTTTTTTTATATCTGATTCAATGTACATCGATATTGGGAAGGCAATGGGGCGGGACTAGGGTCTAAACTCGGTTGACTCGCCCCTATTTTGACCCATCAAGACCCGCTCCATTGGGTCGTCAGGGCGGACAGACCCCTGAGCTGTTCTTAAGAGTTCCGGATCTAGGGTCGAGTCTTGGTTGACCCACCCCAACCCGATCCCCACTACTAAGATCTCATAAAATCGTTTTGTTACTATAACAATGATTTGTTAATTCCTTTTATACATAAGCGGTTATAACATGGATATTCTAATGTTCCATTCGATAAGTTATATGATTTTTATGCTATTAAGTTGCATCACTAATAACTATATAATAAAACATGCATCTTTTTCTTGAACCATAATCATACACCTCATTTTTATTACCTTACTTATCATTGTAAACACATTGATATCTATATTTATTGTATCATTTAGTGACAATCCTTCTTACAAATAAAATAAATAAATATATGTACATTAATATATAATTTTGAATGAATATGTAAAGTCTCACCGAGTCTTGGGGCGAGGCAGGTCTACCTTGACCTGTATGGGTTTCGGGTATAGGGAAAAAGTCCAAACCTGCATCGGGTCTATGGGGTGGGTCTAGGGCATAAAAAAGCGCCCCAACCCCCCAATGCCATCCCTAATCGATATCGTATATCGATACATACATATATAACTTTTGTATGCACACTATATTCAATATTGATTCAAATAAATTTTATAACTAATATTTCATAAATATTAATTAATTTAGTTAATTTATAACAACTATAATTTAATTAAATCATGTGGTAGTTAGAGTATTCAACATCGCAGTTGTATCTCATAAGTGTAAATTCAATCAGCGATTAATATCAAACGATTCAAATATTAACGTTCACACATCACCTTAGCTAGTGGTGTAACAGTTTTATCCAATTTATGCTTACATAGTCTCAGTAAAACCCACTTTTACTATTTTAAACTGTCCTCGGCAGAGATGATTATTTACATCAATTCCCTTCGTCAAAACTATATCACATTAGGACTTATGGAATTTGGTATTGGTCAAAATTCCAATATCGTCCACATTAAACTTGTATAGTCCAAACATGAAGTCTTTGGTACAATAATAATTATTATTATCAACTGAACAACTTTAGCCAAAGTCTTTGACTTTGAGTTGACTATAGTTGATCGTGATACTAACCTCATATAATTGAAGAGACAAATTCTTTATTGAATAGTGTTTCACTTCTAAAGCTTTAACTCAGACCCGACTATAGTCATTCGATGTACGTCGTGCCATGATTTAACTAAAATCAAAATGGAGTATCCATATTGAAGTTCAACGATGTTCTCAAGTCAAGAGAACCGTATCATATTATCACTTTGACATTCTCTGCTTGACAATAGTTATATTAACCAATAGTAACCTATCAAGTGAGTCATTCCGAGTCATTCCAGATGTTGGAACCGGGCTAGTCGGAAGCGGGTTAAATGGATGAACTTCAAGTTTTTCCGTTTTGATAATAGTTAAGCCTACGAAGCCTAAATTGATTTTAGATCTAATCTAAAATTAAATAAAATCTCCATTTTATTTCTTTTGTTTAAAATTATTTTGAATTTAATTTAAGTTGTATGTATATTAAATGAGCATATCAAATGCACCCATGTGTGAAAGTGCAAGTGCAACATTAGAAAATTGTACATAGTTAATGTGAATGTTGTTTAAGTGTTGGAATTTATGCCGCAACGAACACACTTCTCCTTTACAATGATTTTGTTGTCCAAAATAATTTTTTTAATAAGATTTTGACTGTATATATTTTACATAAAAGTTCATTCTATAAACTTTGAGTCAAATACGTTCATAAGTACATAAAAATATATCATATGTATGTATATTCATACATATACATACATACATATACATACATATATGTATGTGTGTGTGTGTGTATATACACATATCAAATCAATGTTTTGAAACAAAACAACATAAAATTATATGCAACTAGTTTGTAATTTAAAAGGAATTCCTTAAAACAATAAAATCAACCTAGCTTGGATTCAACTATTAACTTTTTTGAGAGAAATGTGTGATCCTCTAAAGTAGAGGAGAGTACACATGTACATATATTATACACCAAAAATAAAGGAGTTTCCAACATGCTTGGCAGGTAACAGTATCATAACATAAAACTATACAGTGTGAAATGACAACTCTACAACTAAAGGTAACTTCTCAAATGGGATCTGGCAATGCCTCCCCCCATTACACATCAATATTGAACTTCGGCAAGGCCACTGTCCGATAGTGAAGTGTTAGAAGTACCCTAAATAAGCCATGATGTATCCAAATGAATATGTGAAATCAACCAGCAGTTCCACTAGTGAATGAACACTTCTCAACTTGCTCTGACAATCTGGATCCAAAAATCTCTCATACCAAGAATCCTGCAGAAAGCGACTCTGAAACTCTGTAAGCAGCACACCTACGAACCTGCAAATATTAGCCCTACACCAACCTCAACCAGAACCTATACCTGTAAAGAAACTACATGAAAATGTAAGAGTAATGCAATGCATATATATGTATATAAATAAAATTTATATACATATATATGCATTGATGACAAATTATAAAACTATTACTTGTACTATTGAACAACTAGGAATATATATGCAAGATACATAAAAGTCAATCTCAATAAACAAAATACCAATTTTATTCTATGTAAAGAAACATAGGTCATGATATGTATAAAATATGAATTTTAATACTATTATATCTAATATAACAACAAAAATAATACTAACTCTATGTTCCAATGACCAAAAGTACATTAGAAT
Source organism: Allium fistulosum (assembly GCA_030737815.1). Lineage (NCBI taxonomy): Eukaryota > Viridiplantae > Streptophyta > Magnoliopsida > Asparagales > Amaryllidaceae > Allium > Allium fistulosum. The sequence goes on along the minus strand of CM060903.1, from coordinate 1,240,069,867 downwards.
ATTCTGCAAAAACATCTTTGGGATTCGAATAAATGTTAATGCTAGAGTTATTATTATTAAAAATATTTTTTTTTTAAATAATTCAATGTTTATTTTAATTTTATTAAGATATTCTTTAAAATGTTTATTATTAGACAATTTATATTTTGGATTTGAGATTCAATTAAAGCAAAATAAAGTAGTTGTCATAACCAAATTATTAATATGGCTATTATTATTATTATTATTATTATTAAATAATCTCTGATTTCTTTCAAACCAAATAAACCAACAAATTATAGTAAAAAGAGTGTCAAGCAAAAATCTATATTCACTTATTACTTTAAATCATTAATTATTCCAGTAAAAATGACAATCAGATACCTAAGCTGTAAAAATAAAGTTGAAAATTTTAAGAGTATTATTAAGTATTTAATAAGTATCCTTACAGTCATAATATATATGGTTAATATTTTCTAACTGCAAGTTACAAAATGTACATTTATTATCAAATGGTAAGTTCTTTCTTTTTAAAAGTTCAATGGTATTTAACTTCCCATGAATGATCAACCATATATGAATCTTAGCTTTTGGAGGCGCATTAACTTTCCAAATAAGATTAAAAGTGTTATTAATAACACCCAAATAATTGAGAAAATTATATAATGAGTTAGAAGTGAATCTTTTACTTTTATCCCAATCTTAATCAATAATATCATTTTCATTATCAATATTATATAAATTCAATCTTATACATAATAAAGCATATTGTCTTAGAGCTGTACCTTCTAATATTCTATTAAAGCTAAGGTTCCATGGAGGATCATGATCCGGTGAAAAAACATCATTAATTAAAGCGTTTTTAAAATTACTAGTTTCAAAAAGTTCTTTGAATTCCACTTTAAGTGGAATGACAGATAACCAACGATCATGCCAGAAGGTTGTATTATTTCCAGAATGAACAATCGTTTTAATACCAAGTTTAAAAATATCATGACATTTTAAAATTGATTTTCAAAACGTAAACAAGTTATTATTAGCAGTAGGTGTAATTTGATATAAGTTATAACTACCATTATAATAACGTTTACATACAATTTCCTTCAAAATAGAAACATCATTTAAATCTTTAAATTTCCACAACCATTTCCCTAGTAAGGACATATTCATGTTATGTAAATTAATAACACCTAGACCACCTTCCTCTTTTGATTTACATACGGTGTCCCAATTGACTAAACATTTTAAACTACTATTTTGATTATCACCGCTCCATAGAAAATCCCTTCTTATTTTATTAATTTTATATATTGTCCAATCTAGGAATAGATGCATAGGCATCCGACAAATTGGAAGTGCAGATAAAACATAATTGATAAGAACTAATCTATCTGCTCTGGATAAAAACCTACTATTCCATTTTGAAATTCTATTATTAATCTTATCGATTATAACTAGCCAGTCATCGTGTTTAAGTTTAGTTGGCCTAATCAAAAACCGAGATAATCAATAGGAAAATTCATGGTTTTACAATTTAACGTATTAGCAACTAACCCCTCAATCTTATCAACATCATTTAACACTAAAACTAAACTTTTATCAAAGTTGATTCTGAGTCCTGAAAGAAGCTCAAAACTATATAAAATGAATTTAAGTGCAATAAAATGTTTAGGTAAATGTGAAATAAATAATATGGTGTCATCAAAAAATTGAAGAACGGAAAGACCATTACTTGTAATTTCACTACCTAAACTCCATAAAGTTCCATTTTCTGCAGCTTTTTTAATTATTCTAGCGGAAACATCAGCAGCGAGATTAAACAGAAGAGGCGATAAAGGAGCGCACTGCCGTAGACCCCATTTAGATTGAATTTTATTACTTAGAACCTCATTACCATAATACTAGAATTACCAGTTTTAAGCAATGTCATAACCCAATTTATCCATCTATGACTAAATCCTCTAGCCATTAACATATCTTGAAGGAAATCCCAATTAACTGAATCAAAAGCTTTCGCAAAGTCGAGTTTTAAAAGAGCACATGTAATGTTGTTCTTAGAACAATAATTAATGATCCCTTGAACAATTGCTACACCATCCATGATGTTTCTACCCATGATGAAAGCGGTTTGTGAACAATCAATCAAATTATTCATTATTAAATTAAGCCTATTCGCTAAAACTTTAGAGATAATTTTAACCGAGCAATTAATTAGAGAAATTGGTCTAAAATCTTTCAAATTATTAGCAACTATTTTTTTATGCAATAGAATAACGTTTGCAAAATTAAATCTTCTTAATTGTAATTGACCATTATAAAATTCGTTAAACATATTAATTCTAATGACCCGTACTTTTAACTATTTTAAATTTTTAAATTTAATTTGATTATTGAATAAAAATGGTTAGAAGTAAAAATTTAATGATTTATTATTGTAGTTTATTGAATATAATAAAATTTTGAAATAAACAATTCTGAAGATTTTGCCGATATCAAATATTGAAATGGAATATTTGTTGACAACTAAAATTCATTTGGATTTAATGGTTATTAGTGTAATTTGTTGAATAATTAAAATTGTTTAAATTTAATGTTGCAATTATTTAAATAATTAAATTCTGGATCTAATATGAATGGAAATGATGTCGAAAGTTGATTTAAATTTTATTTAAACAACAATGAAGATTGTTAAACTTAAAAATAGAATTTAAAGTGATTAAATTGATTTTAATTTAATAATTCATTTAATTGATGTGTAAAATTAGTCTTTTTTGGCCACTGTCTTGGATTTCGATGAAACCAGTTTCATCGGATCCATAATAGTGAATTATTATAGGATTTCAAGTTTCGTAGGGATCAGACTTATCGTTTGATCGTGTGGGCTCGAAACGCGTAGAAAACAATTAATGGAATTTAAATTTATATAATTGATTTTAAATGCTAACTTCTATATACAATGGAATTCGGGTTTGAAACTAGTTTCATTGAGTTTAAAAATATTGAAAACCTATATTTTGATATATTGAATTACCCATTTTCGTTTCGAGAACGAAACAGGCTTTTCGGGTCGTTGTTATCGTTTCGACCCAAATCGATCTGTCCATCCATTCTTATCCAATTTTGTCTATATAAATAGATTTTCTTCTAGCCCTAGCAGTCTTTTATTTTATTCATGTATGTACTTCTATTTCTCACATGTTCCTTCTCAAATGGCTGTCATCTCAAACCCTAATTCCTAATTCCAAATCAAATCGAAAATCCAAACTCCTCAACCCATATCAATTTATATACTGCCGGAAAGTTCTCGATGAACGTAATCTGGATCTGAGATTCATTTTTCGATTGGAGGTTCGGTTTGGCCAGAAATCAGCAGTTTATTCTCGACCGTCCATATTAGGGTTTTGTTTTCGGTGGATCTTCTACTTTGGAGCGATTGGCGAGCACTGCGACGTAGAGGAGGCCGAGAGGAGTGCATCCATGCAGTTGGTTCGTCTCACAAGTGCACGATTTTTCCAAAAATCATCCAAGAAGGAAGCGGCGGTCGTGGGCTCTCGGCGGCGGCGTGGTGAACCCCGGCCGCGGCATAGGGTTGCCTCGGCCTGGGCATGGCAAGGGTGTGGTCTGATGGTCGAGACATGGTCGGAGGGAGGCGCGACATGCTTGTGATCGTTGTGGCTGAAATGTGGGATGGGCTCGAGCGATCTGCAGTTAGGGTGCCAGTGAAAATTAATTACAAAATTGCCCTCGTGTTTTATTTAATTCAATTTTAAATTTTCAACCTTCTAACATCAATAACTTTGGCATATGAACTCGGATTTGGACGCGGTTTCTTCCATTGGGATCGTATCGAAATTCCTGCCAACAAGAAACTGGTTTGGATGGATTTGGAGACTGTTCAAATTTGGGTGTTCTTTTGGATTTTAATTTGACTAAAAATCAAAGGCGAGTGTTCAAACCACTCACAAAATACTAAAATATTTTGATGTTCGTTAAATTGAAATCATGAAGTGATTTAAATTTATTGATTGTTGTTTGATGGTATTAAATTGACATTTATATTGAATTGCATTAATAGTGTAATTTAATTTGACAGTTAAATTGAAATTGAAATTGACATTGACATTTAAATTTAAATTTGAATTAATTTGCTAGTTAAACACCTGAGAATTTATAACTAGCAATCTATTATGATATGTGACTGTTTTGGATGTTGATTGTGATGGATGCCTAATTATTGATATGTTAGATGTTTGGATGTTTGTTTATGCTTATTTGTTCCTATTATTCACCCTAGATGTTTTATGCTGATTTATTTCTGTTATTCACCCTGGATGTTAAGGTCATCAAATATATTTGAAATTAAATAAATTAAGAAATAGGTTGAAATGATATATACCTATGATCCCTGATTTGGATTGAAATGATATATATCCATTCCTGAAATTAAAATTAAATTAAATTTAACTGATCACTTGTCCATAGGATAGAAAATTATATACGAACACCGTTGGTGGATTTTAAATTATTTTCTAAAATTGTAAAGTATGTTTTGATTTAATAAATTTGATTTAAAATTTAATTTAAAGATTTTATTTAAAATTTGTATTTTAGTTAATTTAAGTTTTAAAAATCTAAATTTGTAAGATTTTAACTTATAATTTTATTTAGTTTTAAAATATATAATTTATATAATGTAATATAATAAAAACACTTTAAAAATTTAATTTAATAAAATATTCAATATAGTTTTAAAAGATTTATTTAAAAAAATTTAATTTAAGATAATAAATATAGACTTTTATAATAACTTTAATAGATAAAAGATTTTTCTAAAAGAATTTAGAATTTTGTAAAAGGTTTTGAAAGGAATTTATAAAAGTTTTGTAAGAGATTTTTATAAAGGATTTTATAAAATATTTTTATAAAAGGATTTTATAATGGTTTTATAAAGGAGTTATAAAGGATTTTATAAAAGGTTTTATAAAAGAACTTGATAAAGGGATTTGGAAGCGTTTTAAAGGAATATGCGTAGAAGTTTATGAAAACGGGAAGAGTTGTAAACTGTTTTGGAATTTATAAATAGCTTTATAAATGGTTCTAAAGTATACAAATAGTTTATAAATGGTTTAGGAGAGATTTATAAATTATTTTCGAAATTGATTGAAAGAAATCTTCCTCGATATTTATGAATATATTTATACTTTTGGAATAAGCATATGGATATCTTGATATGAAGGTATAAACTGTTTTTTGGGTTTATTATTAAAAATGTTTTATAAAATGATCACGGTGTGAAATAAGTGTTTGGTTGTTAAAGAGACCGGGTCGGATATTATCATACTCTCTGCCAATTCCGAAACCACTTTAACAACTGTGTACATGGTGGAGAATCCAGAATGAAGTAGGATGGTTTGGCACACGCTATTGGTATGAGGTATGAAAGCTGCCCCGACCTTCGAGTCAGCTTGATATGACTAAAACAGGAGCTATCCCGGGCCAAGTGAGGTCGCTCCTCCAACCGCACATGCTTTTTCGATACCATATCGGTTACTTTGTGATTGATTGGTTGCCACCCTCGATTTGATTATGGGAGTGTGTCTCAAGGTGGGCGGTAGTAGCTGCTATGCGTTACCACCAGTCCGGGCGTGTAGAATGGTAGAATCCTACCCTGGGCATTGTCTCGCATGCCTTGTCATATGCCTTATCGAGCCCACTACGATTTTGGTTTGTGTCGTACCTATGGAGTACTCCCTGATAGCACACCAGTTTACGGTGGAGTTATAGTACTATATAGACTACGATGCTTATATAAAATGTGTTAAGGGGGATATGGGTAACGCCTTAATGTTATTTCAATATTGTACTTTACTGATAGACGATACATATATAGCGTATACTACTACATATAGATAGTTTGGCGGATCCTTAAGAGATGGAAAAATCCCGTAACATCTCTTAAATTATTGCACGCACGTTATACACTGGATAGGAGATGTGAAATCCCGTAAACATCTCTGACGCTATTACACTCATGTTATGCGATATCGATTTGACTCACATAAGGATATTTTAGTCCTGACTCTAATGTTTGTCTTTTCATTACGCTCGGGTCAGTCCTGAGTATTTCAACGTATTGAAGATCAATTTCTGGAGGACGAAGACGAAGATTCGGTGTACTATTACTATTATTATTCTTGCATCATGTTGTTCCGCTACATTATCCTATTATACTTGCTATATGTATAACTCTGATTGTATTGTAAAAGTGTAATCAAATGTTATTTGTAAAACAATTTCATGAACTACTTATTTGATTATTTTTTGTCATTCCACTGTGAGATTCTGTGTTTTGTTTTCATTCTTTCCTCTTATTTTCCTATTAAACCATATTGATAACCTACCCTTTTGAATGGTTTGAGTTTGACATGTGTGGTTTATTGTCGATTTAAACTGTCCAAAAAGGTGGGTCGTCACATTAATTAAATCATATTTTAACACATTCCAAAAATGCTTGTAAAATAAAACAGGAAAACCATCTAGTCCTGGAGCTTTATCACTAGGCATATCATTAATGGCCTTCAGAATTTCCGCTTCCGTAGAAGGATTATCAATATCATTTGGATTAATTCTAGATTCAATAGTATACAGCTCATTCAATCTAGCGTTTATTCTTTGTTTGTTTTATTACCAAAGTTATCTCTATAGTAATCAGTAAAAGCCTTATTTAAATCCCTTTGATCAACTAATTCAATATTATTCACTAAAATAGAATTTATTGTATTACTACGCTTTCTTCCGTTAGCCACGTTATGAATTTTTTTGTATTATTACCACCTTCATTAATCCATTGAATTCTTGACCTTTGTTTCCACATTACCTCTTCTTTTAATAAAATTTAATTAAGTTCTTCTTTTAAATTAGCAAGAATATTACGCTCCGCTAAATTAAGTTGTCTAGTTTCTTCAATCTTATTAATTTTAAGCATTTCATTAAGTAAATTTTCTTTTATAATTTTAATATTTCCAAATACATTCTGACTTCAATTTTTAAGAAAATTCCTAAAACATCTTAGTTTTGACACAATTTTTTTTGCTGAATTACTCATATTTCTAATATTATAAAAATTCATTGATATCCATGTATTATTAATTAAATTAGAGAAATTGGATTCTAACTGCCGCATTTTTTCAAATTTGAAAGTTTTAATAACCTTTCTGTAAAAATCACACTTTTCAAATTTGAAAGTTTTAATAACCTTTCTATAAAAATCACACGAAAGAATGATAGGGCAATGATCAGAATACATATAAGGCAACCCAGAGACTCTAAAAATCGGAAATTTATCCTCTATTTCATCACTAATGAAGAACCCATCTAATAGAACCATTGAAGTAGTTTCTCTAGAGTTGGTCCCAGTAAATTCTCTATTAGTTAATGACAATTCAATCAAATTGCTACTAATAATAAATTGATTAAATTCCTCCATAGCGGAGAAATCCCCTTCCCTGGTTGATCTTTCACCTAAAAATCTCGTAACATTGAAATCCCCTCCCATAATCCAAGGACCTAGAGCAAATGATCTAAATTCTAAATATTCATTCCAAAGAACTCGACGACCAGTTTTTGCGGTTGGACCGTAAACATTAGTTATATTTATTAAAGAATTATCACTACAATTAATAAGAATAATGTGTAAAGAGTGTTGTTTAGAAATAGTTTGACGGAGTTTAAAGGAATTCTCACACCACCCTATAAGTAATCCCTCAGAAGAGCCATTAAAAGGTAAACAAGCACAATGACGAAAATGATAACCACCTAATCTTTTGTAAAAACGAAGGTCCGGACATAATATTTTCGTTTCTTGTAAAAGGGCGATATCAATAAAGTAATCCTTGAAAAAAGCTCTAATTCTATCACATTTGTCTAAATCATCAAGACCCCTAATGTTCCAGCTAATAATCCTGATGATCTCACCGTCTCTAGCTCTCTACTCATGATAAAGTCTATATCTAACTCAACATCAGTGAACACAAAAGCAGTATTCTCAGCTAACTGAAAAAATTCTCTAGTTGGCAATCTACCTAAAGCATAAGTACAATAAGTACTGCCTAAATCAGAAATCATACCTGAGCCTGAATTTGTAGTGCCATTCGTGGCACTCGAATCATGTAACTCACCACTAGATGATGAATGTGAACAACGAATCCTTGCACTACGCCTAACAACTCCATAAGATGCTAACGACCTCCTTCGTCTACCTCTCCTCGATGATGTGGATAATAGTGCTTCATCAATTCGACTACCAGCAGCTTTAGGATTGTCCAAATATTCATGTGTATGACTATTATCTTGCGCACTAAATTCAGTTTCCTCAAAACTGCTGTCAGTTAATATAGTTGCAAATACATTTTCATCCTGTCTTTGCGAATGCTTATCAGTAGACAACTTATTAAAATCAGGAGGTAACTCAGCATCAACAGCGGCTATAAATTTATGGGAAAAATCATGTGCATGCAATTCCATAAAACTGTAACCATTGCCTTCAGGTGTATAATTATGTTTCACCTGTTCTTCTTTTTCAGCAGTCATGACATGTTCATGCATAATATCTTGAATACAAACTTGACTAGATTCATGCACACAATCATCAGAATCCTCAATTCTGTTACCAGTCAATACAGATGTTACCTGACCTTGAGAATGCTTGTCATGAGTCAACATATTAAAATCAGAGGAACACTCAGTAACCAATAACAAAGCAAAACCCTATCTCTTGTTTGATATACTTCAGTTTGTATTGGGCTGCAACCGCTTGTTCTATACCGCACCAGCCCTTCTACCTGTTTCTGTATTTGGGCCTTTAGCCCATTGTCTTATTCCTGTATTATAAATACAGTGATATTGTAAAGAGTATTGTAATGAGAAAAAGCATAATAAAAAATATATTCTCAACTTATCTTTTATGGTATCAGAGCCTTCTTTGCCTAACGGCAGATCTTTCTCCTCAAAATATTGATTTGCTATAGGGATCCCCTCAGAGCATTATCATCATAGGGGAGTATACCTTTCTCTAGATCACTGTTGCACACATTCTCCTGTTTCCCGTCTCTCAGCGCCTTCCTAGAGGCAGATCAGAATCAAGATCATCATCTCCACCTCTGGTTGCACTTTTCTGATCAGTTCTTTGAAAGGTAACATCGGTTCCTGTACATATATTACTGTTCTTCAATAGAACAATAATACATATAGCAGTGTACCTCTCCACACCTCTCTATTTGTCACTTCTTGAATCCTCTTGGACACCAAAATCAGTTTCTTGATCAAGAAATCAGAATTCTTGATTCTCTGATACATCATGGCCTTTGAAGAAGAGGATGTCACCTCTGCTAGCAACAGCAACAGACCTAAGGAGAATCAAAAATCAGAATCCATTTTGATCAGACCCAAAAATCAGTCAATAAGCACACCATTAGATGAAGACAATTACATCACATGGAAATATCAAGTTGAAATTGCCTTAAGAGGATATGACTTGCAAGAATATGTTAAAGGAACCAAAGTGATTCCCCCAGTGAACATCATAGATGATAAAGGTGAGGCAACAAGCAATCCAGATTACATTTTATACCAAAAACAAGACAACCTGCTGGCCTCTTGGCTCCTATCCTCAGTCAGTCAGAGTTTATTATCTCAATTAGTTGGATGTTACACATCATTTGAAATATGGTCATCCATTGAAAGAATTTTTAATTCTCAGTCAGCTGCAAGGATTATGCACTACAGAAGAGAACTACAAAATACAAGAAAGACTGATATGAGCATGAGAGAGTACCTTGCCAAAATCAAGAACCTGTGTGACAGGTTAAAGGCTGTTGGCCACAATATTTCAAATAGTGAGCAAATTCTGATTATCACCAATGGCCTTGACCAAGAATATGAATCTCTAGTAACGTTTATTGCCACACAACCAACTCTACCTGATCTCGACTACGTCTACTCTGCTCTCCTTGCACATGAAGGTAGAGTAGAACAAAGAAAACTTATACAAGAAGATTACTCAGCAAACCATGTTTCAACCACAAAGAACAAAGGTCAGAGAAATGCCCAGAGTAATCAGAACACAAGAGGAGGTCACAATCAAAGGGGCAGAGGTAGAGGAAGATTTCCAAATAATAACAGAGTTAAATGCCAAATTTGCGAAAAATTTGGTCACATGGCAAATAAATGCTACTTCAGATTCAGAGAGGATGTTAACCCATCACAACAGGCACAGACAAACAGGCAACCAACAGTGAATATGGCACAGACCAACCAGCAATCAAGAAACAATCCAGACAATTCAACTGATGACACAACCAAGACTGATGACATCAACACAGAGGATTGGTTCCCAGATTCAGGGGCTACGAATCACATCACCAACAATCTACAAAATCTCAACTTGGGAAACAAAAGCTACACTGGTAAGAGTTTAGTTTCTATGGGTAATGGTGAAACTGAAAACATATCACATGTGGGGACAGGCACTATACAAGGTACTAGAGTACTTTATCTTAATAATCTATTAAGAGTGCCAAGTATCAAAAAGAATCTAATTAGTGTCTCACAATTTGCAAAGGAAAATCATGTATATTTTGAGTTTCACCCCAAATTTTGTCTTGTTAAAGATATGCTGAGTAAAGACATATTATTACAGGGTAAACTGGAACAGGGTCTGTACAAGTTCAACAACATGAGAACTAAGAGTATTAGTGATAATCATACTTGGTGTAATAATACTAGCATGAGTGATGATAAGTATAATAGTGTTTTTCATACATGGCATTGTAAACTGGGACATCCCAGCTTTGATATTGTAAAACAAGTGTTGAATGACAATAAGATTTCTTTTTCACCCTTACAAAATTCCCTAATATGCACACACTGTCAAATTGGTAAGAGTCATAAACTACCTTTTCAATACTCTGAAACTGTTTATGAAAGACCACTTGAGCTTGTGGCAGCCGACTTATGGGGACCATCTCCACATAACTCGACAAAGGGGGACAGGTATTATCTTTCCCTTGTTGATGCTTATAGCAGGTATACATGGATATATTTTCTCAAGGCTAAATCTGATACATGTAGTGCCATGAAACACTTTATCACTTGTGCTGAAAAACAACATAACTGCAATGTGAAAATTGTACAAACTGATGGTGGGGGAGAGTTTCAACCCTTAAAGGAGTTTTTCAGCACAAAAGGGATAGTGCATAGGACTACATGTCCCCATACATCAGAACAGAATGGGTTGGTTGAGAGAAAACATAGGCACATTATGGAGACTGGGCTAACACTTCTATCTCAGGCAAATCTACCAATGAGATACTGGAGAGAGGCTTTTGCCACAGCAGTGTATCTCATTAATAGAATGCCAACCAAAGTGTTGAACCATACAAGTCCTTTTGAAAAATTATTTGGCATTAAACCAGACTATAAATACTTGAGGACTTTTGGGTGCCTGTGTTTTCCCTGCCTTAGACCATACAATAAACATAAATTAAGCCTAAGGTCTAGTCAATGTACCTTTTTAGGATATGCACACAATCAGAAGGGGTACATGTGTCTAGACCATAAGGGGAGAGTTTATATCTCGAGACATGTTGTTTTCAATGAAAATGTTTTCCCTTTTGCAGAAAAGGAAAAACATATGCAGCAAGCTAATGTTGATAAAGCAAGCACTAGTCAAATATCAGACCTATCAGAATGGCTAAGCACAGATATTCAATTAAATGGAGAGCTAACAAGAAATGAAGCTAAAGACCACTCAGAGCAAACAACAACAAGCAGTTCTCAACATGATGAACAACCAGAATCCAACACACAGCAAGACCATATCAATAGAGATTTAACAACTGAAATTTCTGTTGAAAATGATAGGAATCACAGTATACCACAGCCAACTATTATCCAGCATCCCATGATTACCAGATCAAAAAGTGGCATTTTTAAACCCAAAATATTAAACATTCAACTCAGTGAGGTGGAACCAACATCATATGAATATGCCATTAAAGACAGAAAATGGAAAAATGCCATGGATGAGGAGTACAATGCCCTAATCAAGAATAAAACATGGACACTTGTTGATCCACCAAAGCACAAAAATATTGTAGGAAGCAAATGGACATACAAAATAAAAAGAGATGCTAATGGCAAGGTCACTAAGTACAAGGCTAGACTTGTGGCAAAAGGGTACACACAACAGTTTGGATTTGATTTCAATGAGACCTTCTCTCCAGTCATCAAGCCAGCAACAGTTAGAATTATTCTAACTGTTGCTTTACATAAAAACTGGGAGATAAGGCAATTAGATGTGCACAATGCCTTTCTAAATGGTGACTTAGTGGAGGAAGTATATATGCAGCAGCCAGAGGGTTACAACTCAGAATCAAGTACAAATCAAGTATGCAAGTTACATAAAGCAATTTATGGTTTAAAACAAGCTTCAAGGGCCTGGTATGATAAGTTAAAAGGCACCTTGGTCAAAATGGGTTTCACTGCCACTAAATCTGACAGCTCTTTTTATACGAGAAATAAAAATGAGAGCAGCATCTACATCTTAGTTTATGTTGATGATATACTCATCACAGGTGACAGTCAGGATGAGATCAAACTTGTCATATTAAACACTTGGATAAAGAGTTTGCTATAAAAGACATGGGTGAAGCAAGTTACTTTCTAGGCATACACATTCAAAGGAATACAGATTCCAGCATTACATTATCATAGAAACAATACATAACAGACATACTGGTCAGATCAAAGATGGATAAAGCTAAGCCGCTTCCTACTCCTATGACAAGTAACCTCAAATTATCTAAGGATAAGGGTGAATACATTGAAAACATCAAACAGTACAGGAGCATTGTAGGAGCACTACAATATGCAACAATCACAAGACCGGACATCTGTTTCAGTGTTAATAAAGTATGCCAATATATGCAAACACCAACTATCGAGCACTGGCGCGCTGTCAAGCGTATTTTACGGTACTTGAAAGGGACTGTCAACCATGGACTAAAGCTCATATCTAACAAAAACTTAAATTTGCAAGCTTACAGTGATTCTGATTGGGCCAACGATCTCGATGACAGAAGATCCATCACCGGATACTGTGTTTACCTCGGCAGCAATCCCATCTCGTGGTGCACGAAGAAGCAAGCCACCATCTCTAGATCAAGCACTGAGGCTGAATACAGGGCCATCGCCAGCACCACGGCAGAGATGATCTGGACCGAGACTTTACTTCAGGAGTTAGGATTCAGACTAACTCGAAAGCCAACCATTTGGGTCGACAACTTGAGTGCTATTTCACTGTCTATTAACCCCACTCAGCACTCGAGAACGAAGCATCTGGAAGTTGATCTTCACTTCGTTCGCGAACAGACTGGTAGCGGGAAACTTCAGATTCTACATGTTCCATCATTTTATCAACGAGCCGATGTATTGACAAAAGCAATTTCGTCGAAAAACTTCGATAGATTCAGAGAGGATCTCAGGGTTTTTCCAGCCGCCATGAGAGACGAAAGGAAGATGGAACCCTAGTTTTATTTGAGGGGGCGTAACAAAGCAAAACCCTATCTCTTGTTTGATATACTTCAGTTTGTATTGGGCTGCAACCGCTTGTTCTATACCGCACCAGCCCTTCTACCTGTTTCTGTATTTGGGCCTTTAGCCCATTGTCTTATTCCTGTATTATAAATACAGTGATATTGTAAAGAGTATTGTAATGAGAAAAAGCATAATAAAAAATATATTCTCAACTTATCTTTTAACCAAAGCAGCTTTAGCATTATGAAAAGAATCATGTGCATGCAATAGACGAGCTTCAGTTTCCAAATTACTACAGCTGTTGCTTGTAGATGCATATTTATTTTTCCCCTGCTCTTGTTTTTCATTTTTCAACAACCCATGAGAATTCAGTCCAGAGTTAAGCATAACCACAGCAGCAGCTTCAATAATACCACCTACCCCGGAAGAAGAAGCTTTAACTCCATTTGAAAATACATCTGACATGTGCCCACTGTCAAATATTTTCAATCTCCTTTCAGACAGAAGAACATCAACAGTTATTCTATCATACACTTCACAATCACAAGGCATATCATCCATTTTGCCTCTATTACCAGCAGTCATCTTTACCATCTTATCAATTAATTGTCCAGATCCATTGGTATGTGTATAATTTAGTTCAAACTCCACCTCTGATTTTTTAGGTGGGATGAGTTCACATTCATAAGGATTCGTACAGAAAGATAATTCTACGTTGGCATGTACAGTTTCAAAAGATTTCATAAAAGCATGCATTATTTCATACACATGCTTACTGTCATGAATATGTATAGAAGCTTTGATTGAGCTAACCTAATTTGCTGATGATAAACCATTAATTGGATGAAAGTCACAGTCAAACTCACTGCCAGTTGCACCATGACTTTTTAATGAAGATACAACTCTGCCATTATTAATACTATCTTGAACTATCTAAAGTTTAATCTCAGAACCATGTTTATCCCCTCTGACATCTTCAGGAACAGCCACACTTTTATCAGTTGAGAATTTAGATACAATGTTATAATCCATTTCACTGTCACTTGAATGCAATGTATCATAGTTTCCATCATTTAAACCTGCATACTTAGCCATGACGATATCCTTATTCACTCCACATTCAATATCTAAGTTGTAGGATGTGAATTTATTAGTTCCTTTAACATTTGCACAATTTTCATTAACAATCCTTAACTCATGATCCTCATCTTCATCTGCCAAATCATATAAGATATTAAATTTGTTCGAGAGTATTAAGTCCAATCTATGACCAAGATCCTTAACTTCCTCATCCACCAATTCAACCACCATTTCATCATTCTGTAAAATTTTGCTAGAAAAGCCTTGTTCTAAAGAAGAATCAATAACTTCATTACCAGCTGCATAAAACTCCAAATTCTCAGCCAAATTCACTTTTAGATCAGAACAGATCTCGCTAAATTGAATATCCTTATTACTGTGATCTGTTATCCTTTCAGCATCAAGAGTTCTAGACATAGAATTATCATCAGTGTCAAACAAATGTATTGTAGAGGCATGGTGACTGAACCAATCATTAAGATTGTTCAAATTATCTAGATCACTATAAATCTTAGCCAATTCTAGAGTTATTACACAAGAGACACCGTTAATGTTTGGATTAATAAAATTTGGTATTGAATAACCCTTACTAGTAAGAATTTCAACATTAATGAAAGAATAATCATATTTCAAATCCAAGTCTTCTAATCTGATGCAGCACATACCGCAGATGAACGCGAGGTAGGCAAGCGACTTATTCCTCTCACTGACTTTTCGCCAACTCTTCCACGACCTAACTCGGCTTCACGACCTAACGTTTCCCACGACATAACATTCTCCGACCTAAACTCCAACCATCACGACCTACGACCTAACCTTCTCCGACCTAACCACTATCCCGACCTAACTCCACATTCACGACTTACCGTACCCTACGACCTAAGCTCCACAACCCAATTCCACCGCGACCTACGACTTAACCCCATCCAGCGACCTAACTCCACCACAATTCCAAGCCCACGACTTAACACCTACCGCGACCTACGACCTAACCCAATAACCGACCTAACTTCCAGGCCACGACCTAACTCCTCTGCGACTTACCAGTACTCACGACCTAAACCTAAATCGCCACCACGACATAATTCCAGCTCCAATCCTCCACAACATAATTTCCCCTAAATCGCATGCCGCCTTCCTTAAGTCGTTGCCGAGTTATAAAGTCGCGAACGAGATAATGATAAGTCGTGAAGCAATTTGTGATAAGTCGTGAAGACAATTTTGTAAGTCGCGAGATGCTGGGGCATAAGTCGCGGATACTTCTAACTCGTGAGATATGATAAGTCGAGAGAAAGATGGATAAGTCGTTGAACATTGCCGTTTGTTAAGTCGTGTACTTTGTAAATAAGTTTGAGTCGTTTGTATTTTGTTAAGTCGCGTACGACTTATGGTAAGGCGTAAGTCAGTGCCGACTTAAGAGTTGTAAAAATTTGTGTTGTAATTTGTAGCTTCTATAAATAGGCCGGTGGTGCCATTTGTAATAGGTTGTTGATTTTGAAATAAAATTTCCTTTGTTAGCTTTGTGCTTTCATCCAATTGATAGTCGAGTGTGATCTCCTATCTCCTCTTTCGGTAATCGAGTGCGCTCGATTCAACGATCGTAGAAGCCAATCCGCGGAATCAAGTGCGCTTGATCAACGCTCGAAGAATTGTAGATCTCTCTTCACGGTATCGTGCGCGATCAACGTGTCAGAGATAGCTTGAATTCGGCATCTTCGGATCAACGAATTTGGGTCTTTCAGTATTCATCAATCCACCGATTGCTACGTTCATCGTATTATCAATTTGTGTATTCCGCCGGTGCGTCATAATCTCAAAACAATACCAATTTCACTTAGAGCATATCTTAAAAATGATAAATTCCCGAAAGAACAATGTAATCCAGAAAGTTTAATCCATAGTTTTCTTTCACAAACACTTTTTCCCAAATCATCATTAATTTTAAATTCTCAAATGCCAATAATTATATTTTCTTTGCAAATAAATTTTTGAATGAGCATCGGTAAATAATTGATTCGAAGGAAAGTTAACTAAAAATTCATCATTGAATTTCTTAATATCCCATTTATGAATTCCAAAGTTTTCAACAAGCATCCTTGCAATATCATAAATTTTAATGGATCCTTGAAGCAAACTAAGAATAGCCCAACAAGATTTGTTCATGTTATCCCGCCTTTTGGCAAGGCCATGACACCAAAAAAGTTGATTAGAAAACTAAAGACAGTTCGTCGTAAAAGTTCGTTATACATTGTTTCACCATAGATATCGATGAATTTTGTCCGAGTCCGGATCGGGCTACAATTGATAAGACACGTCAAGCAAATTCATGAAAGCCAACGTTCCAAATTTCAAGTCAATCCGAGTTCGTACGCTCAAGATATCATCGATGCAAGTTGGAGGTAATGACCCTAAGTTCGAATCCATCCGGCTGAAGCCACTCCGTATCCATCGAGTTAAAGTGCTTCGAATCCATGGGGTCATTCCACTTCGCATCCGTCAGCTTGGAGTACTTCGAATCGATCAAGTTGCCCCACTTCCTATCCAACTGGGCTCGGTGGTTCGTATCCCTCACGATGGAGTCCTCCGAATCCATGAAGTCACACCATTCCGTATCCATCCCCCGAATCCATATTCGAATCCTCGAGATATCCTGTTTCGTACCCAACCAGATGCTCTGCTTTGAATCGATCCATTGGGATGCCTTGCATCGAATCCATCCAGCTATGTTAACTTCGTATCGATTGAACCATATCACTATCGATACGAGCAAAGTATACTTCGAATCCAGGGATTACTGAAGCCTTCGAATCCATCGAGTCAAAGCAGCGAAATCTCCGAGACGACTCGATCAAGTAGGCGAATAAAGTGGATCAAAGCTAAAGTTTCGCTCCACGTCATCACGAAGCCACGAGCCACCATCGATTCGAAGTAATCGATTCGATCGTATCGATTCGAACGAACCAACCTGCCGAGAAACATCAATTCGAATCGATCATAACTCGAGATCCACAAGTCCAAATGCTATGAAATTTTCACAGAAGCTTAAGCACATGATGAAGAATGTCCACCCCAAATTTCAGCTCGATTGGACTCTTTCTTGATCGATTCGAAGCAAGGGTCGAATCGATCCCAAAGTGGACCCGGATTTCCAAAGAGCGGGCATGTGGGCCCCCTGACGTGCCAGAACTGGTCTCCCTTCAATTTAGGCGAAATATCAGCCTCCTACACCGATAAATAGAGCCCCTGGTCATTCAAAAAGGGGGTCAGACAATTTCAGGAGCTAAAGAGCGCCCAGACTCTGCTAGATTTACTCAGAATCACCACTGCTTCCTTAGATTCAAATTATAATCATACAATCAGTTGTACTACATCAGAAGAAATTATAATCATCAAGTGAACATCAATAAAATCATCAACTTCAGAGTGGACGTAGGTAAGATCGCCGAACCACTATAAATCTCGTGTTTATGTTCATTATTTCTGAATTGTGATACTCTGTTTGCTTAGATTTGAGATTTGTGTGTGAATATTGTTGATTTATATTCGTACACTGGTGCTTTCACAACATTCGGGGTTTGTGACCAATTTTGGCACAAACAGTTCAACTATCTGATATTTGGATCAATTCACTGGTTTTCAACAAGAAATTCCCAAAAGCATCATGATTTGACTTATATAAGGGAAAGATATTACCAGTATTCCTGCTAACTGAGTTAGAAGAAAACGCAAACCATTTACAATTAGATCTCTTATGGCCAAGCAAACCACATTCAAAACACCTAATAGGATCTCTACAATCTTTCGATAATGCTTCAAGCCACCACAGCGATAACAGAATCTTTTGCCTAATCTTTCAGAGATCCAAGAAGATAAATGAACAGTTCCAACATTCTTTAGAGTTTTCGCACCCCTCTCAGAGTTATCAGAACAATTTTTGAGAGCATTTTCAATGCTGGTTTCCGAACATAAATCAGCATAAGATCGATTCCTATTTCCTCCAAAAAAAGAATATCAGAAGATCATCGGTAGTTAAATGAGAATGATAATTGATCGGAGGAAACTCCCTTTGATAATTGAAGATCTAATAATGATCGAAAGAAGTATCCAATTTTGATTGATGAAATAAAGAATGAAGGTATTCCATAGAGTCATTGTCCGCCATTTTTTGAAAACTTGATGTTATCTCTATTTAACATAAAAAAAAGTAAACAATAACATCTTAATCAAAATTTCAAAGTTTTTTTGAAAACAACTTATGAATTTTAGATTCACTTAATCCTTTTCATGTAAACAATATCCAAAATTGTTTCAAACCAACTTATAGTAAACGCTTTCAATTCTTAACCTTTATAATATGAAACTTAATCTAGTCTTAAGATTGTTTCAAAATTTATTCAAATAATAATTTACTGAAAAAATGAATTCGATAACTTAAGTATATATAAATCATGATATGAGATTCAGATTTAAATTAAACACACAATATGAAAAAACGAACAAAAGCAGTAATGAATCCAAAATTATTATCATTGATAACATATGAGTAGTAGATAAAAAAACAAGGAGATATTAAAACATATTAACATGATGCGAATGCGACCGATTCAATGGAAGAAATTAGATATCCAAATAATAATCCAAAATTCATACAAGTGAAAGAGATAGAAGAGGTAGAGGATTAAAAGCATAAAGACATGATGAATTTATACATAAATATAATAGAATATTAACTTTGAAATGTAGCCAAGAGAAACACCTTGAATGATGAAATGATTTCTAGATTCAATAAATCAATCTCTGGATCTTGCAATAATCGAGAGATAACCAAATAGACATCGTATATCAATACGTGCATTTATAACTTTTCTATACCCACCTTTTTAAATACCAAGGTATTTAATCAAATAAAATAGATTTAATAATTAATATTTCATAGATTAATTTAATTCAATTAATTTAATCAAATAGCCTGATCCGTTTTGTAAAATTCGTGCTACAGTAAATAATTTCTATCTCCTTCATACTTATATGTTTTCGACATTTTATATATGAATTTAGGCTAAAAGAATCTACTAAACATAATGGAAAAGTCGGATTCTCCAATTTCCTTCATTGGTAAAATTTCAATTTATTAGCTGCATATAAAATTACCAAAATTCCCTTCTTTAAGTTATTATTATTTTTATTAAAATTACATGGTGTTATATTCTCCTTTCCTTAAAAGAATTTCATCCTCCAAATTCCAAATGATGGAAAAATGCAACTCGGGGACTCAACTATGCTCTAGTAACCATGTGTATGTGCAATAATACACTTAATCCACATCAAATAAAGAATCCAAACAATTCATATCAAACACATTCGCTTTCTAAAATTTCTTGTAGTTAGTTATGATATCTATACGGGTATCCATTACAATCTAAATCTAGGTAGCAACATATAGCAACGGGTAAGTGATGTAAATAAACAATACATAGCAATAGTCAGATAAGTGAAAATAAATAACATCCATCCATCACCCCATATATGTCATGAACATGGCATGTGAACAATGCACAATACTAATGCAACTCCAATATGAATGAAAGATCATGCCATATGAACATGGATGCAAAATATCATAGAATATACTAAAAATCTCTATATGTATGCAATATATATGATAAATCAAGTCATATAGTAACATACACCATACAATAAAGCATACCACACCATCCCATTTCCTAATTTAACTAAGCAAATAAAATAGGGAAAACATACCGGAAAAGAGTGAGGGATACGAGGCTCTAATCACATCCTCTGGCCCTCAAATACTCTCAGTCAGATCATCTCCCCACTAGAATCTAACCAATTTAATTACTTTATTACGGAGTCTCTTTGTCCCATGCTTAACAATGTTGGTAGATGCATGATGAATAAGTGACCATCTTTCTACTTCAACCCCTTCCAACTGACTTAGCTCGACCATAGTAGCCAAATCGTGTAAACACTTTTGCAAGTATGACACATGGAAAACATTATGAATCCCAACTTGCTTTTCAAGAAGATTCACTTTATAAGATAACTTCTTTACTTTCCCCAAAATCAAAAAGGCCATACAAACTTTGATGCCAACTACCAATCCTTATAATGTCTTAAAGTGGTGAAAACTTCACAAAGACTATGTCGCCCGCTGTGAACTCCAACTCCATGTGTCTCTGCTCGGCATATATATATTTGTATATCCTGTGCAGTTTTTATCCTCCTACTGATCAAACCAACTTTCTAAAAAGTCTCTCTAATTATGTCTGGCCCAAAAATGGTCCTATCGGTTGTGTCCCACCAACAAGATTGTTAATTAGGTTTTTAACCAAGCAAAAATCATTAGGAGTTAGAATGTCGGTAAAAAGACAGAATAACCTGAAACTTGGTAGAGATACTTAGAAGGACAAGAGGAAAGGCTCAAGAAAGTATGAGTCAAAAATAAGCTAAGTAACTAACTCGACCTGAGTCAACACCTTAACTCGGTACCGAGCCTAAATGCCAAGTCATGGCATCCTCATATTTTTAGGAAATGGTCTCTGAGTCTTCTTAAGCATGTTCAAGAAGTTTCATAGAGTTCCAGTGAGCCAATCATGAGAAATGAAAACGTGACAGTCCAAACTGCAGGATAATCCAAGTCATTAAAGAAAGATAATCAAAACTCATTGATAACCTAACAAATTACGTGAAGGGCATCTAGTTGAAGTAAGGATCTAGGAGGATTTAGCCAAGATTTGGCTAAGGATTAGACTCGGCCCGAGTCATCGGTACCGAGTCTAGACATTAACTCGGACCGTCATAATATTTTTCGTACTACCATCGGCCACTCCCTGGACTTTTCTGGTAGCAAGCTTCTGATTCAGTGTGACTGCCACCACTATAAATACAAGCCATAGCGCAACCAAGAGGGGATCTGGAATCTGCTATCACTATACGGGATATCCGTCTATTCTTCAACTCTCTCCTCTACATCACAATCACTAAGGCAGAAGTATAGACATTTCTAGGACTTAGAACTTGTCTAGCCTCTGTACTTATGACTATTTCTTTCTCAATCACCTTGTAATCTCATTCAAGCTAGATCAAACCAATAATCAAAGCTGTAAAGTGTACTTGTGACTAATGCTTTCACATCATACTCCAAGGTGTTGATCCATTTTTTCTGTTTATATTTTGGTGCTTTCATTGAGAACAAAGAATCTAGGCTTGGATCTAGCTATCTACTTTGGATTGGATAGTTCCAGAGATTAGATCGGGAAAGTTTGCTTGAAGAAGGTTAGAGATTTTCTATTCTAATGGCTCCTAAGAGGAAAACAACATCTAGAAGATCTGTTGGGAAAACACTTGGTGTTGTTGAAACCAATCTCCAGCAAACGAAAGTGAACAATGCTAACAATCATCGAACAGAGGTTAATGCTGAAAACCTAGCACCAGCTGCTTCTGCTCAATAAGAGGTTGTAACCAGAGGAAAGCTTAACCAGATGGTTGTCAACTTAACCAGAAGATGCATGATAGTCAAAAGGCTCTTATGGACAAGATTGATGCTTTGCTAGCGCTATAACCACCAACTGCCCCAAGGACTAGGCTGGAAACTACAGAGGCTAAGGAATAGATGAATTCCTCCATCTCAGGCTTGAATAGGAGGGATGACAAGCAAAAGAAAAGGGAGATAGTTGGTGGAGTGACTGGAATTGTTATTGAAGGTTGGAAATATCCCTTCTGCCCGAGGACATCCTGTCGCAAACTCCAATCTTAGAGTGAAGGCTTCACAATGGAATAGTGCAATGCTTCTCTTCTATTTTGAAGATGACATGCAAGTTGATGCTAAAGGACTGGAATTGAATGCTGACATCTGTAGGCAAAATGCCGGAAAGGAAGTTCAAACTGCTTCTACAAAGCCAACTACGTGCCAACTGAATTCTGTAGGAGTGGTTCTCCCAGAGAATAAAGAACCTAGACTTCAATTGGCAAACCAAGGCCATTTGCAGAGTCAAACGCTTGGCGTAGCCCCTGACAGTCGTCCTGTGGACTACCAAACTAGTGAAGCATTCATTGTAGACATGGTTAAACGCTTGATGGATGAAAGTATGGGCAGGAAGGATGATGATTAGGGTTCTGCACCAAGCCAAACTTCTTTTATCGAAAACATTTTAAGAGAAGAGTACCCCTAGAAGTTTACAATTCTCACCATATCATCATACAACGGGAAGATGGACCCCAAACAGAACTTATACAAGTACAGTTGGCACATGGATGGAGCTAGGGCAACGGATGATGTCCGCTGTAGATGTTTCCCTATCTTCTTGGAAGTTGTTACTTCTATGTGGTTTAACAGATTCCCACCGAGATCCATTTTTACCTTTGATAAATTAGCAAGGAAATTCTTGAAATAGTTCAGACTTCACATGGCATAGCCAAAAGGTGTGTGTCTCTATCAGGCCTTTTCTAGGGACCAAATGAGTCACTAAATTTTTTTATGAAGCGGTTTAATACTGCAGTTTTTGAAGTGAGCAATTCTAACAAAGATATGGTATTCATGGGTTTAGTCTGAGCTATCCATTTGGACATATACTTTGGAAGATGGATTAAGATGAAGCAACCAACAACCATAGAGGATTTTAACCCAAAGGTGAGTCAATATCTAAGATTGAAAGAGGTGGACGCATTGGAGGACAAGACCACCGGTGTGCAACCAAAGAAGATAGATCAGAGCAATGTAGTGGTCAACTAGGATGGAAATAATTCTAGAGCCACGATAGGAAATGTAGGGAAAGATAGAAATCTGAAAAGGAAAAACCAGAACATTAGTAGGTATGATGGGAATGGAAAGCGGACCAGGAACCTAAGACCCAAGAAGTATACGCCATTGAATGACAGCTTCGAGAACATCTACCTTGCAACTCAGGGAATTGACCAATACAACAAGCCTCCCAAGAAGGCATAATCTGAATGAAAAAAGAAATTTGGAAAGTTCTGCCGCTTCCATGAAACTTATGGACACAACAAGAATGAGTGCCGACATCTAAAAGATCTGATCGACGAATTGATTAGGAACAAAAGGCTCCAACGGTACATGAAGGAATCGCAAAACTCTAACCAGCCTACTAAACCCCAACTTCCAAGTACTCAAGGAAACCAATCTGGACCCAACAAAGAAGGATCTAGACGAATGGAATAGAGACTTGTTATTAGCACTATTTTTGGAGGACCTCACCCAACACATAAGAGCTGGAGGGAGATGGAGCAATACGCGAGTTCACTAAAACACGCTTCGAAAGAAGCTTGTTTTGCAATTGAGGATGGCGCTTCAGCCAAGTAGCAAAGGACACTCAATGATGACATAATGTTTTAGAACCGAGACATTGAAGGAGTAGAAACACCGACTCTCGACCCGATGATAGTGACAGCCTGAATTGGACCGGCAGTTGTACGCCGAGTCTTGGTGGATAGTGGAAGTTCTGTTAACATCTGGTTTTAACATGCATTCGATCAGAGAAGATCAATATGAAGGAAGTGTTTGCTTGCCGAATGAAAATCCAGGGCTTTACGGGAGAACCAAAGTAGCCAGTCGGACGATTGACTTGCCTATGGAGCTCGGCGAAGGAGAACGAAGGGTAGTCCTTATCCAAACCTTCGTGACCGTGGATGAAATGTCAGCTTACAACGCTTCCTTGGGTCGACCGACCCTTGCTGATTTCAAGATCGCTTTGGCTCTGTGGTGCCTTACCATGAAATTCCTAACGAAAAATGTAGTTGGAGTTATAAACGGAGATCAAAGCGTCACTGGAGAATGTAATGTCGTCGAGTTACACGAATCAAAATGAAAAGAAAAGGGAAAGAATGTGGGGAAGTCTCTCCGCATTCGCGAACCGTCAGCATAGCAATTACAGAACCGCCCCTGGCTCGAGGATTATAGCTATTTCGATTAGGCTTTGGACCCCAGGAAGAAGAGTTCACGGGAGGAATGGGCGGCACCGACAGAGATTGCGGTGTTAATCCCTATCGATATGGATGATCCAATTCTAGTCTTAAAAAAGGGTCATAACTTGGGATCAAAATGCGACAAGAATTGAGCAAATTTCTTCACACCAAGTTGGACGTGTTCGCTTGGACGCATTCCGATATGTGTGTGATATCATCGGAGATAGCATGTCACGCACTCAATATCGATCCCAAGTTCACTTCAGTAAGGCAGAAGAGGCGCAGTCTTGGTCGGTTGGTCTAGAGCGATCCACTGTGCTGGAGGAGGAAGTGGATAAGCTGCTGGCTAATGGATTCATCCGCGATGTGACTTATCCTAAGTGGGTATCAAATCAAGTTCTGGTTAAAAAGTCAAATGGAAAGTGGCAAACTTGTGACTACTTATAACTAAACAAAGCCTGCCCAAAGGACAGTTTCTGATTACCTAGAATCGACCAACTTGTGGATGGAACTGCAGGATACGAACTACTCTCCTTTATGGACGCCTACTCAAGATATAACCAAATTATGATGCATGGACCCAATCAAAAGAACACCAGCTTCATCACTGACCTCAGATTATGTTATTCTCGAGTAATGCCATTCGGCCTGAAGAACGTCGAGGCAACTTATCAACGATTGGTGAACGTAATGTTCAAGGATCAGATTGGAAAAACATTGGAAGTCTACTTGGATGACATGCTAGTCAAATCATGTGTGTCTAGAAATCAATTGGATAACCTCTCGGAAATGTTTGAGATTCTTTGAAAGCATGGAATGAAGGTTAACCCGCTGAAATGCTCTTTCGGTGTGGCTTCTGGGAAATTTCTAGGTTTCATCATGAATGCTAGGGGCATTGAAGCTAATCCCAAGCAAATTACTACCTTGCGGAATGTTACATCCCCTATAACAAAAAAAGAGTTGCAGAGTCTAAATGGAAAGGTCACAGCGTTGAGCTAATTCATCTCCAAAGAAACAGACAAGTGTATATCGTTCTTCGATACATTGAAGAAGGGTAAGAAAATTTTCAAATGGAATCAGGCCCGCTAAACTACCTTTGAGGAATTATCGCGATATATGGAGACCCCATTGGTTCTATCTAAATCGATGGATGGAAAAGACCTAACCATCTATCTGGCAATGTCAACTCATGCTCTGAGCGTAGCACTGGTACACAAAGAAATTAGGATCCAACGACACATTTCCTACATCAGTAAGAGATTCACTAGAGCTGAAAAAAACTATCCAAAGTTGAAAAAACTAGCGTATTTCCTACTGATCACATCAAGAAAGCTAAGACCATATTTCCAAGCTCACCCAATTAAAGTATTAATAGATTAACCCTTGAAACAAGTACTGTACCGTCCAGAGACGTCAGGGCGACTTCTTAAATGGATTATTGATTTGAGTCAGTATGACATCACTTATCACCCTTGAAGGGCAATCAACGGAAAGCCATCGGCAGATTCCATCATCGAATTCACGATACAGGATGGTGAAGGAGAAGATACTATGTAAGTAGTGTCATAATGGAAACTATTTATTGATGGTGCATCAAATGATTTCTGCTCAGGAGTTGGAGTTATTCTCAAGACACCCGAAGGATGATCCGTTTGCTACACTCTAAGGTTGGAATTTCCTATTACTAACAACGAAGTGGAGTACAAGGCATTGATAGTGGGCTTGAAAATCATAAAAGAATTAGGAATAAAGGCTATGCATATATGTAGCGATTCTCAGCTAGTCGTTTGTTAAGTAAAAAGAGAGTACTAGGCTAAAGGGCGAATCTCGCCCTTTACCTATCAAAAGCATGGGAATTGCTAAGCGACATTGAACGCTATACCATAACCCATATTCCCAGAGAGTAGAATGTGAAGGCCAATTACTTAGCCAAACTGGCCAGTTCTGAAGAGGCACAATCGATCGGATTGGTTCCAGTTGAACTGTTAACAGCTCCAAGCATAGATTAAATGGGTGTAGATTAGGTTTTGGGGACCACAGAAGAGAAAGAATCATGGATGACACCAATCATGGATTATTTGTTCAAAGGAATACTTCCTAGAAAACATAATGAACGAAAGAAGCTCCTTCGAAAGACATCGCTATTCATGCTACAAGGTGGAATGCTATACAAGAGAGGCTTCTCCACCCCCATTATAAGGTGTGTAACCAAAGATGAAGCTAAGAAGATTCTGATGGGAGTCCATAAAGGTAGCTATGGCGACCACACTTGGGGCCGACACTAGAAAAGAAGGTTTTACATTACGGATATTTCTGGCCCACAATCAACCGAGACGTAGCAGACTACACCAAGCGTTGTGTTCTTTGCCAGAGATTTTCCAAAACCCCGAGAACCCCATCCTTGGAACTTACGCAAATGGTCAGCCCTTAGCCATTTGCAATTTTGGGAATCGATCTAATTCATGTATTACCGATAGCCAAAGGAGGAGCCAAATATGTTGTTGTTGTAGTTGATTACTTTACCAAATGGGTTGAAGCGAAACCGCATGCCACCATTATCGCTAAAAAGTAATTAACTTTGTAACAAAAAACACTATTTGCAGGTTTGGATTACCATAGAAAATCATCATATATAATGGAACTCGGTTCAAGAGTACTGAATTCAAGGACTTCTGCAAGCATTATTGGATCAAGAAGAGTTTTTTCCAATGTATCACACTCGCAAGCAAATGGGCAAGTAGATGTAGTCAATAAAATCATCAAATCCACCATCAAGAAATGGATTACGAAAGCCAAATGGAATTGGGTTGATAAACTTCTGCTTGAACTATGGGCTTACAAGATGGCTCACAAAATTGCAACTGGCCACTCGCCATTTGCCTTGGCATATGGTTTGGAAGCGATGATCCCAATGGAACTGGAAGTCCCCTCTCATCAGAGACGACGCTTCAATCAAAGTGAAAATAAATAGCTCTTACTTGAGTCACTGGATCAGATCGATGAGAAGCTGTAGGAAGCTGAGTTAAGGACCAATGCTAACCAAAAGCGAGTGGCATGGCATTTTAACACCAAAGTTCGCAACTGTACCTTCAAGGTTGGAGCTCTCATCCTGAAACGAATCTTCCCTGGTATGGAGGCACTTGGCCCTAATTGGGAAGGACCCTATGTTATCAACTAGAAACTTGGAGATGGAACATTTATGCTCACAACGGTCGATCGAATTCCGATTCCCCATGCTTGGAATAATGACTCGCTATGGCACTATTTTATTTAGAACTTATCTATATATTTACTATTTCCACAAATAAGCTACGTAGGGATACTGAGGGCATTGTAAGTATGCAAGATTTGCCTTTCTCTTTATTTTATCAGTAAAGTCATTTTGCTTCTTGAACCAATGGAATGGCGTTCATGTAAGCAACCCATTGAGTCGACGGTATCAAATCGACTCAAACCGTAGGATCGACGGGGAAAATCGATCCTAGCCTTTTGAGAACCGGTGTTGCTCTAGCAACATTGTAAAGACCCAAACCTCATGCGCATTCATAAGCCTTGCCTCGCTTCTTAGACCAATGGAACCACATCTAAGTAAGCATCCATTCTTTTGTTACTTGAACAAATGGAATCGCATTCAAGTGCGCTCCATTTCTTCACTTCTTGGACCGATGGAACCGCGTCCAAGTAAGCATCCACTCTTTTTCATCTTGGACTAATGCAACCGCGTTTAAGTGCGCTCCATTTCTTCACTTTTAGACCGATGGAATCACGTCCAAGTAAGCATCCATTCTTCTGCCACTTGAACCGATGGAACTGCATTCAAGCATGCTCCATTTCTTTGCTTCTTGGACTGATGGAACCACGTCCAAGTAAGCATCCATTCTTCTACCACTTGAACCGATGGAACTGTATTCAAGTGCGCTTCATTTCTTCGCTCCTTGGACCGATGGAACCACGTCCAAGTAAGCATCCACACTATTGCCACTTGAACTGATGGAACCGTGTTTAAGTGCGCTCGGAATCATCGATGTTACCCCGGTAACATTGTCAGTTTGTCAAAATCTCCTAAGTTCCAACATTGCTCCAACAGCATGGGGAAATTCATCAGTTATAGGATTGGTAAAAATCAATCCCCACCTCCCAAAACTCGACATCATTCGGAGATAGCGAAGCCAAAAGAGAATCCAAGGGATTGAGCTATCTATTGGTCTATGGAAATAGAGACTGACTCACGGATAGAACCTCAGTACCGAGCTTGGAGAGAATCAATCGCAATCAAAGTATAGGGTGCTCGGAATCGAGCATTCAAATTACAAGTTCCCAAAGATAGGAGCTGCAATACATCATGGACTGGAGGCAACTAGAAAGCTGCCCAGTGCGTCCGGTCTCTTATCAAGTGTTCGAAGTAACTAGCCCCATGGCCTGGGAGCACACGACACACTAACACTTGGTCAGGATAAAAATCACTCCATGGTTTTGTTATGCCAAACAAAGAATTTTGGAAATCCCAATAGAACTAAGTAAAGTAGTACACTAAATAATTGCAACTTACACCATTTACACTGTTTACATGCATATAAATGCGGTAAATGAATGCATCATATATCACACAATACCACAATATAGAATATGGAAATTACGAGATAAGCAATCATATTATGTACATACATAATGGTATATAAACAGGCACAATAAAAGAATATAACGTATATAGAAGAGATTACCATGGAAATGCTAATCTTTTCATTACTTATATCTTTTCATGTACAATATCAAACAGTGGGGGCCAAACCCGCATAATATCGGCCTATTTCGGACATCAAAAAGCAAAAGTACAAACGTTATTGATGCTACAAAAAAGGAAAAAGATGCTAATTATGGACTCTGTACTTGTACATACTCTGACAACGCAAAAATGCACAAAAAGACAACGAGTACCCAGCTCCACCGGTGCTTGAGCTTATCCCAACTTCTTTCCGCCTTTCCCAACGCCTTTCCCTCTGCCTTTACTACCCCTGCCTAGGCAAATCAGGAGCTTCTTCCTACTATCCTTGTCGATCTCTCCTCCTGCAGGGGTGTCGGACCCCTCTGACCCTCTAGTAGCCGCACTCCCCTCCTTCGACACCTTCAACGTGATGGTAGTGGGAGTCTTGCGCTTTCTCTCCTCCTTTTCCTTCTTCATCTACAACACATTCCTTTCCTCCTCTATTCTTTTTGCTATGATCGTCTTGTCTGTCGGCCCTGACTCGCTGGTCATCACCACCTCTTCATCCACAGACGTTGAGTTGTCCTCCAAATTTTGTAGCGTCTCTATCTATTCGGAGTCGGGCCCAGGTCCAGAACTAGAAACAGGAACTATGTTAGAAGCCGTTGCAGAGACAATGGTGGAACCCACGTCCCATAGTACCTAAAAAGAAAACAAGAATGAAGTTAACATTGGAACTTAGGAACTTAACATGATGCAGAGATGTGTTTTTTTGTTCCTAAAGTGAAGTGTGTATTGTTGATGACCCCTTATATACTCTACTGACCGTATCAGCAAGGTTTAAGAGTCGAAGTCTTTCCACCATTGCTTACAAATGCGCTTGAGGAAATGTCAATTTCTGAGCCGATGTCAGCTATCATTTCGCTAATGGAGATATCCCTGTGTTCATCTACATAGATGGCGACATCTCTCATGAAATTGGAAGTAGATGTATCTCCAGCAGGGGATCCAATAGCTTGACCTCCGATAGACTATGGGGTCTCGATAGTAGGTTGTTCTTGAGGAGGAGAAATGGGAGTTCGGGGCTCAATTCCTTAGTAGTTAACAAGTCTGGAGAAGGCAGCTTAGGAAGATCAGGACTCATCTTCGGCGACTCGCCAAAAGATTCATCTCTTTCTATGGAGATGTGAAAGTCGATATCATCACTATTCGAGCCCTCTTCCTCTCCTTCCTCAACCATAAGTTGCTTCCCATCTCTCCTTTGAAACATTTTGTCTTCTTCTTTGGGGATCAGAGACATCCTGTGGGTCTTATCGCTATCCCCCATAATGCTCTGGAGGGTAGGTTTACGTTAACTCTAGGAATCCCTTTGGGCTTTGCTTCCT
This sequence comes from Allium fistulosum, assembly GCA_030737815.1. Taxonomy (NCBI): domain Eukaryota; kingdom Viridiplantae; phylum Streptophyta; class Magnoliopsida; order Asparagales; family Amaryllidaceae; genus Allium; species Allium fistulosum. The sequence goes on along the minus strand of CM060903.1, from coordinate 1,240,039,186 downwards.
CTAACAGAACAACCACGTCTTCTTGAGCCTCTTTGTCAGAGTCATGAGCACGAGTTGAAGAACGAGTATTCTACTAGGGCCACTCGAAGTTGAGGGCTCGTCATCTACAGCGAATCTATTAGGATGAAGTAAGTCGAACTGTTGGAGGTTCTCATTCGTCAAAAAGAACTCCACTTTGTGCTTAAAAGCTCTCACAGCCTTAAGAGTTTCAAGCATTACTTTAAGCTCGTTGTTACTTTCCTGCCTTCGGATGATTGTAATAAGACATATGATAGGTTATGAAACTGGAAAGTCACTTGGAATGGCAAGAGCTAAGGAATAAGGACTTACTTCCACATAACCAAAAGCAATTGAAGCCCTTTGGACGTTGGACGAAGATGAACTCATTCTTGAAAGCCGATCGTTTGTTGTGGAGATCTTTTATCAACTTGCATCCCCTCAAGGCTTCTATAATAATGAAGGCTAGAGAGTTCTGCCTCCTTCTGAAGTGTAGGAGATATGCGAGCTCATTTAACCTTAGGGGTCGCCCAAGCCTGGTCATAAATATGGTGTACAGGGAGCTTAGGAGCGCATAACCGTTAGGGTGGATTTGGAACGATGCCAATACCAATTCTCGAAGCACCATAGATAAGAACTGCTTGAATGGTGGCACAACACCACTCAAGCACATGTATTGGTTACAAGTAGTAAAGCTTTCGGGAGGATTTTGTGCAAATTCGGCTCGAGTAGGCAGACGAACGTCACCCTCGGGGATGCCTTGCTATACGCATATATTTCCAAGCACCTTAGTTGTTAGGATTGAAGGTGCTTACTATGGAGGGTCAGTTAGAATTCTTAGCCCAAGAGGTAGCAGGTCAAGTACAGGTCCTATCGAAACTAACGGATCGTAAAAATTAGAAGTCATAGGTTGACTTGGCCCCACTGGGATGGATGGACAAACTAGGGCAGTTGATGACTCGTCTTCTTAAGGCGTGGACGCCCCATCAAAGGACTTGCGACATGTCAAATAACACGTCATTCGAGACAATAAAACTCGTTGAAATGGCCAGGTATGCTTTAATTCTAACAAGAATTCCCACACAGTTAACGCTTGAAATCCAAAGGAGGTCGGCGTATACCGACCAATTGGATTCCGTGTGTTGACCGGGGCATGTGTAGTGTATTATATATATGGAATGAGTCCGGTGTCACAAGCACTACGAATGGACCATCCTATGTAGATAGCTCGCTCATATTGAAAAAACGATCTGTATTTTCCTTTGAAATCACTTTTTGGTACTTACCTATTATCGATCAATGCTCGATAAGGAATCCGCTGTCCGAAACGACGCAGAAAGTTCTTTCTTTCTAAGAGCACTAGATGTGCAGAAATGCAAAGCAATGAGGCCATCCAATACGTTCAAATCTAAAGTGAATTGTCATATCAGAATCAATTCGATGATCTAGCTTTAGTTGATTCCATGAAAAGAGATGGCTGAAACAATGAAGCATGTTTGTCTCTCAAGTCGCACATATCCAACCTGAGATCAAACCATAACTTCACCGCTAGCATAACACGCTTAAATTCAACCATCTCCATCTCAAAATTGGAATCAACTAAAGCAAATTGTCGTCTCCATCACCGCCAAAGCTTTGTTTTACCATCACCGACCTTCAATCTAGGTAGAGAGCTAATGCGATCTAGGGTTTTCTTGAATCGAGTTGTGAGTATCACGTGGAGGTGGCGGAGCTTGATGGTGAGGATGGAGGTTGAACGATGGTGAAGCTAGGGTTTGAATCGGTTGGAGATAAGAAGAGGAGCAAAGTCGATTGGTTTGAAAAATAATGCAACTGAGCGGTTAAGCTAAGAAGGGTAGTATAAGTAAGAAAAAAACTTACTTGGGAAATCACTTAAGTCCTCAACTCGGGACGAGTTAAGGGTTAACTTGGCACCGAGTTTACCACTCCAACCCTAGTCAGCTCCAACTCACCACAATAGACCTATATGCTAACTTAAAGCCTTACGTAAATTTCAGAGCAAAGATTGCATCATCAGTACAAAGTATTGAAATCAAAATCGAAATTAGAACAAATAGCAAATAAGAAGTTAACCGGTTAAAAATAATGTCTCAAAACGGAATCTGGCGATCGATCGAAGCTCATAAGATAGCAGTTCAAGACTTATCTCATTCTAGAGTACACTTTGTTTCAAAAAAAATCGTACATTGGGGGACAAATGTTAACTAGGTTTTTAACTTAGCAGAAATCTTTAGGAGTTAGAATGTCCGTACGAAGATAGAACAACCTGAAACTTGGTTAAGATACTTAGAAGGATAAGAGGAAAGGCTCAAGAAAGTATAAATCAAAAGTAAGCTAAGTAGTTAACTCAGCCCAAGTCAAACCCCTTGACTCGCTACCGAGTCTAAATGCCTAGTCATGGCATCCTCATATTTTTGGCAAGTGGTCCTTGGGTCTTCCTAAGCACGTTTAAGAAGTTTCGTAGAGTTCTAGTGAGCCAAATCATGAGAAATGAAGATGTGGCGGTCCAAACTGCAGGATAATCCAAGTCATGGAAGAACGATAATCAAAACTCATCGATAACCTACCAAATAACATGGAGGGCATCTAGATGAAATAAGGAGCTTGGAATAAAAGGATTTAGCCAAGATTTAGCCAAGGATTAGACTCTGCTCGAGTCAAGGGATTAACTCGGTACCGAGTTTAAACCTTAACTCCCGAGTCAATCCCTTGACTCGGATCGTCACGATATTTTTCATACTACCTTGGGCCACTCCCTGGACATCTCTGGTAGCGAGCTTCTAATTCAGTGTGATTGCTACCCCTATAAACACAAGCCATACTACAACTAAGAGGGGATCCGGATTCTGCTATCACTATACAGGGTCTCCATCTATTCTCAATTCTCTCCTCTACATCACAGTCAACAAGGCAACAACTATAGACATTTCTGGGACTTAGAACTTTTTCAGCTTCTGTACTTCTGACCAATTCTTTCTCAATCACCTTGTAATCTCATTCAAGCTAGATCAAACTAATAATCAAAGCTATAAAGTGGACGTATGCTTAGTTAACAGCCGAACCACTATAAAAATCTCTTGTCTCATTTACTTTTCTGCCATTTTCGATTATATTTTCTCTGTTTTGGTGTTTTCACATCATACTTCAGCCTGTTGATCCATTTTTTAGGTAAACAAAGATGTAGGTCTACATGGCCTCTAGTAAAATGCCTCAAACAGTGCCATTTGAATACTTGCTTGATGGTATTATATGCAAACTCTACTACCGACAATTTATCCTCCCAAGAATCTCCAAAGTCTAAAATACACATCAACAACAAATCTTCCAATACCCGATTCACCCTCTCAGTTTGCCCGTCTTTTTATGGGTGATCCACGGTTCTCAAATTTTGTTCAATGTCCAAGGTCTCTTGAAGAATCCTCCAAAACTCACTAATGAAAAGAGGATCTCGGCCACCGATGATACTAGAAGGAACTCTATGCAAACAAACTATCTCCCCATATATAAGGTTACCAAAGATGCGGTTGTCTTTGCACTCCTAACCGGATTAAAATGAGCATACTTGATCAGTCGATCGACTATGACCCAAATACTCCATTCTCCCTTCTACTCCTAGGTAGCCTATTAAAAAAATCGATAGAGATACTCTCCCACTTCCATTGTGGAATATCCAAAGGCTGTAATAATCCACTATTCTTTTTATGCTCCGCATTTTGCTCTCTGACAAGTCGCATACTTGGAAACAAACTCCAGTACATGTCTTTTCTTGCATAGCCAGTAAAACACCCTCCTCGTATCATGATACATTTTATTACCACTTCAATGAATGGTCATCCTAGAATGATGGAATTCTTCCATTTTGTTAATTAACCCCTTAACAAAGGAACACATAACCTACCATCCCTTTGTAACCACCCTTTAGAATCAATGGAAAACAGACCAAATGACTCAAATGCTCTCTTTGTTTAACTTCTCAAAAATGCCCAATAACTTCGTATCTTGCTTCTGATTTAAACCAATATAGTCCATAGGTGAAGACCGAACATCTAAAGCTGCTAATAGCCCTAGTGTAAGGTCCAATGAAGTTCAAAAATCAAATATAGAAACAAACTCCAAATGCTTCCATTCCAAAAATATAGGACTTAGCATCACATGCTTTCTGCTTAAGGCGTCGGCTACAACATTGCCTTTTCCTGGAGTATATAAGACATTGAAATCATACGATGCTAGGAACTCTATCCACATCTAATGTCTCAAATTCAAATCATTTTAGGAGAACAAATACTTTGTTGACTTATGATCTATGAATAACTCAAATCGATCCCTAAAAGATAACGTCTCCATGATTTGAGAACAAAAACCATAGCTTCCAACTTAGGATCATGGATTGTATAGTTTCTTTTGTGCACTTTCAACTTTCGACCGGCATAACAAATAAGTCTCTCCTCTTACATAAAAAAAACACCCAGTCTTGTACCATGAGCATTAGTATATACCACAAATGCTTTCGAACCATTTGGAAGTACTAAAACAAGTGTACCAGTCAGCAACTCATTTAGCTTAATAAAAGTATGTTCTCATTTTGAGTTCCACGAGAAAACTAAATTCTTCCTAGTAAGGTGTGTCAACGGCGATGAAATTATTGCGAAGTCCATAATGAACTTCCTATAACAACTGGCCAAACCAAGAAATCTTCTTACCTTTGTAGCATTTTTTGGTATGTGCCAATCCTATATTGCATCAATTTTACTAGGATTGACTGATAGTCCATTCTCGGAGACAACATGTCCTAAAAAGCGAACCTCCTTACATCAAAAGAGACATGTTGAAAATTTCGCCTTTAATTTATGTCTACAAAGAGTATCAAGCCCTTCTCCAAAATGCAACTTGTGTTTCTTCTTGCTTTTTGAATAGACAAGCATATCATCAACAAATACCACCATGAACTTATTCAGCATTTCTTTGAAAACTTGACTCATGAGGTCGATAAAATATGCTAGTGCATTGGTCATTCAAAATGGCATGACTAACCACTCATAAAGTCTACTGGAAATACGAAAAGCGATTTTCTGAATACTATCCTCAACCACACACCTAATGGAATCTCTGGCCAAGTCAAGTATAGTGAATACCTTTACTTCAACTAACCGATCAAAGGGATCGTCTATACGTGGTAGTGGATGACGATTCTTCTTTGTTCAATTCACAATAATCGACGCAAAGCCTTAAAGAGCCATCCGCCTTGGTAACAAAAACAATAGGTGTTCCCCATTTCAAAATACTTCTCTGGATAAAGCTTTTATCCAACAACTCTTTTACGTGTTTATTAAGTTCACACCTTTCTCTACGCGCCATATGCCTAAGGGATAATTAATAGATCTACAATTCTCTTTTATATAAATTCAAAATTCGATCTCCCGATGAGGAGGAAATCTCAAAACTTTGAAAAAGACATCTGGGAAATCATGAGTTATAGGTATGGTAGCTAACTCATCATGTAACAAATCTAGAGAATATAGGTAACCCAACATAACTGAAATTTTGGATCACAGTAAACCTCTAAGCTGTGTCACATATAGGTACCCAAACGAATCACCTTCCTACTGTAGTTCATCACCACTCCATACATGGCCATCCAGTCCATTTCTAGAGTTAAACCAGATCCAGAAAAACCCAATACGAAAGCATCGCAATCAAATTTGACACCCAAAATATACAATTTCAAACCTTTACAAATCATGAATATGATCGATCCACCCATAGGGTTTGACACTATAATTGGGTCTATAACTATACTAATTTCCAAGTGCAACTTATCTACTAACTTACTTAAAATAAATGAGTGAACACACCTTCTATGATGAATTTCTTCCCCTTTTCCATAGCTGGAGCTGCACTCAAGCTAGGAATAACTTCCAATGCATAAGCTGAAACAACATGGGTAGAAGTCTTAAACAAGATTGGACACTATCTCTTCGTATGACCAAGCTAGTTACAGTGATGGCATTTGTTCTTTACTTTATTAATTTTGCATTTCCTAGCCATATAACCCTTGAAATTTCACTTCTTACACTTGAGGTCCATTTCTTTATCTTGCCTTGAGCCCCAAATCCACTATTGGATTGATTCTACTGAACTGGCTCCACTTCCACCTTTTTAGGTTATTCCTTTACAATTGAATTCAATAGTACCATCTCAACCAGGTTCTCAAAAGTAGCTACAGTAGGTACATGACTCAAAGAAATATTCCTCAATGATGGACTTAATCCCTTAGCAAACTTTCTTGCCTTCTTCACCGGTGTATTAATAAGGTCTGGGTCATACTTTGCTAGGCGATTGAACTCATTAACATATTCATTAACATGACGATCTTCTTGCTCTAAATGAATGTACTTCTATAAGTCCACTCCTCATTTTTCCTTAAATATAAATGTAGTCCCAAAAAATTAGTCCAAGAAGTTATAGTCTCGTCTATGTCAGCAATGACAGTATCCCACCAGTTCAAAGCCTCTCATTGCAAACGCCATTACACTAGAAAAGGGATTTCATGGCATCCTAAAAATGCTACTAAAGCTTTTAGTATCATTTTAATAAACAACGCTATGGAAGGCGTAACTAAAAGTCCAGAACTTTCTACTGTATTCTGGTAAGCACTACCGAAAAGTTAACATATTGTTGTGTCTTTCAATACTTTAAAAAATGTATTTCCTAGCATTCCATAAATGCCACTAAAGATTGTAATAGCTTTTTGATAAATGTTCTTATAGGAGTTTAACTAAAAGCCCAGATCTTTCTGTTGCATTTCGGTAAATGCGCTAAAAATGATCGATTGTTTTACAGTAGTTTTTACATGCTGTTTTTCCCTATCGGCGGATTGTTCAATTTCTACTACATTTTGTTTGCAGCATATATTATATAGTAATAGTTAACAGATTTTAGTATGAAACCAACAATCACTCACAAAATCATCATATTCAAATAACTGAATAACGCATTAATCACATAATCAAATATGATATCCATAACCATTTTGATATAATAGTTTTAGACAAATTAACCAAGTTTACATAAAGTCCATAAACATTCGTTGATAAGTTTACATAATTAGTACTATCAAAATGTTATAATTTAAATGACGATTAGAGCCAAGTACAAATTCTTTGATGGAATTTTCCTCTGAAATGCTTAAGTATATATAGACAAGTTTAACAATCAACAATGAGAACTTGTACAATAATCTTCTAAAAAATATAGTACATAACTAGTATAAACTGCATATCATACAAGAATCCATTTGCATTCAGGCATAAAAAGCTAAACAAAATTGGAAAGGTTGTAATAATACCCATGAAAAAGTTTATAACAAAGCTGGAAGGTTATAATGTTATAACAAAACCGGTGTTAAATTATGAAATACTTTTTTTTTGTGGTTAGTGTCTATAGGAAATAAGCTGCATACAGTCACATGACTATTTAAATTAAGAAATACTTATTTATTTGAACTTTATTAACTTAGTTAATTTTATCAATTATCTCAAATTTAGACATTATTAACTTAGTGAATTTTTATAAATTATCTCAAACTTACAAATTTCATAAACTTAGTTAATAATCAAGGATTTAGGTCGAATGTTTCACTATGTCATTTTATAAAATAAACCAAATTCATCATAAATGTGATACTTATCCAACGGTATCTAATTGCATTACATATAATTTTAAAACACTTAACCAAATTATCTCAAACTTAGTCATAAAATCATTGAAATAAGGTAAAGTGGTATACAAGTAGGAATTAACCTATAAATGCAGACCATTAATCTTAGGTGAGAGATATCCAAAAGCGAGTTTGTTGGATTTAATTGATATTATTCTTGGTGGATGATAATCATCTAAAAAAGGCTCAATTGAGTCCTTAATGACCAATGATGCTGCCTTAGGATCAAAAGGATAAAGGGAGAAATTAGAAGTCAAAAGTCAGAGCATAATGGTTCGTCACAAAACTATTACATAACTTAATGGAGGTAGAACACAATAGCTGGTCACAAAACTATTACATTACTCAACAGATCATGAACCGGATTAAAGTTATTATCACATCTAAGGCTAGCATATCAGTCATATACAAATTTTAGGATAAAATATCAAAGTATTTTCTTAGTAAGACGGACCATATTATGTTAAAATGATCTTATTGGGGAGTGTTATCCAATGCTTCTTTACGAGTTAAAATGAAACATAGTTCTCATATGAACATTGAACTTACATCGACAATATAAGCCCATAGCTTGGTCAAGTTCTTGTTTAACCACTTCACTGGCACATCAAAAAAGGATTTTACTCAAAATTCTGTAATAGTAAATAATATCAACAACAACACAACCATAATTCTAGAGAAATGAGGTATGCCATAAGAGTTATACTAGACAAATAGGCAAGTAAATGTGAATAGACATGTTGAATTTGAACTATAAAAGAAGTGTGATGCATAGTACACACATATACAGTGTTATAGAGAATGCAAGAAAAGGTATATGCCAAAACTTTAAATTAACTAACCTGTTTAGGTGCAGGAAATGAAATCCACTTAGGATAGTTACCGCCACATAGATTCTCAAATCTTCTCGGCTCAGTGAAGACAAAAGTTTAATATCAACGGCCTACAAAAGAAAAGGGCACTCTTAACATATGAAATAGAGAACCACCAAATTAGTGAGTGTCCAAAATCAATCTTGTACTGCTATGGTACCCGTGGAAAGAGAATACAGTCTAGAATAACTAAAAAGACACAAAACCTCATTTGGATATGTATTTCAGATTGCATTCATGCATGCATGCATGCGATTAAATTAAAATGGTATTCAGACTCACTGAATACACTCTAACTATCAATAAATTTAGTAATATCCTTGAATATGGAATCAATTTTGATATATATTAAATTCTTATAACAGTACACATCATTTGAGTATTGGTCATAATCAATAATGGATAATATGTAGTGTTTAAGCCAAAATTTGGCACAAACACCCAAAAGATTATGGACAAGAATAAAATGAAGAAATTAAATGAAAAACGATAGAAAATCACACACAACAATTCCAGTGGTTCGGCTAATCACTGGCCTACATCAACTTGAACTTGGTTATGGTTTTATAAAGTTTTTAAACAGGCAATCTTATGGATTGGTAGTCAATGGATCGTTATAGACTAATGAGATTACAACAGAAATACCGAAAAACGGAATGCGAGCAAAATAAAGGATCCCTCAACAATGCCTATCACCCTCTATTTATAGCCGAAGGTCGACGGAATTCACTCAACCACATTTTTCTCCATATTTCCCATGTCCTAAAGGAGTTGTTCTCAAAAGATCGTGGCCAGCTTAGCAAACTTCGAGGACCGATATCGAACCATGCCCTATGGTTCGATACTAAAACATAAGATAGGTTGTAGGACCTTCTCTGATCCCCCAATGTTGCTTGTATGGCTCGTACCTTCACTTGTGGTGCTCAGATGTGTCGGTGTGAGCTTTTATTTGAGTGAAATCCATGCTTTGTTAGGTAAATGAAAGCACGTGGTCTAGTTGATATAAAACTTGGATTTGTTCATTGGTGTTTGAGGCTTGTATAATCAGCGAACCATCTCACATTCATGATTCATTCAACTAGTATCTTAGCTTTACTTAACAAGAAATTATACATGACCTTGGGTAAGTTATATGGATCGGTAGCAAACTATGGCTATGGATCGGTACCAATCAAAGACTTCTACCAATTCTTGGACTTTGGCTTTGGATCTCTAGATGTTTTGTCATGTAGGCTAACTTTGAAGATTTTTGGTAATTTAGTGGCTTCGTCTATTAGCCTTCTAGGTATATGAGTTTAACAATAAATGGTCCAAATTTCTGCTTATTATCCTTTTATCTAATTGTTATGACTTGTCCAAATATAGCTTGGACACAAAGCCGGATAACATTTACCCCCTAAACTATATCTTGTTTCAACAAAATGTGCTTTGGATAGAGATGAACCGTGAATTCGCTATTACCAGCCTCAAGTTCTATTTCAAATAGATGCTTCTTTTTCTTTGAACTGCTTTCACAAAGCATTGTCTCTTTTAGTGATTGTTGTATTGCTTTGGGCGGTTTGGATTTGCAACTGTTAAGGTGCATAAGAACTGGAGAATGCACTTCGAGTCTGCCATTCTAATTTCGAAAAGCTCTCAACGATCTCTTTCTTTGAATTATTCAGGTGGGACTTTGCTCTCTTGGAACTCCAATCATCCACTATCATGCATGCACACATACATACGCTTGTTGTTTACACGTACATATACATACATTATTATTATTATTTAAATATTTTCACGGATCGATACCGAACGATGGGCTTACGGACCGGTACTGATCCATGATCCTTTAATTAGTGCCTTGAAAATAGGTGATTCTTCTACCTAACTTTATGGGTTAGTTCTTATGTGACAACCTACACCCCTCGACACACCGATTAAAAGTCTAGGGTGACTTTCGGACTCGCCTTGGTGCCAAGAAGTACGAGCATCGGGTTTTTATACCATTACAGAGACTAAAAAAATAAACATCTATGATCTAAGATATACTACACTTTTTAGAACTCATAATCGAATGGAACAAAATATAAATACTAAAAATATTCATCTTAGAAAATATCCTAAAACACGGTTTTAGAAAAATAGTATGTAGTCAAATACATAGTACATAGAAGTACCACTCAAAATCTGATAAAAGAAATACTAAGTATTGATATGATAAATAGTTACATGGAGAGTAAATAATGGATAAGCAACTCCCGTGATGAGCTCGCTTCTCCACATACTAAAATCACCTACTGCCTTGTTCTTCTATGGTGTGGAAAGAAAGGAAAAAGGTGGGTCAAACAAAAGTCTAGTGAATGAGTACAGGTTTAATATATGGTGATCATGTGCAGTTAACTTTAATTCTAACCTATGTAATCTAGAGTGTCTTATAAGTGTTCATGCATTGCTAGGGTCCATTACTTAAGGGTTTTTATCCAACACACATGTACACTACAGCTTTTGCAGGCTACTACAAGGATCGAACTACGAATCGAACCTCAATAACTAATGATCGGCTACCGCTTCTAGAGGTACTTAACATGGAAACAATGCTACTAGAGCTACTTAACATGGGAACACCGCTACTAGAGCTACTCGATATGGAAACACCGCTACTAGAGCTACTTAATAAGAAAATACTGCTACTAGAGTTACTCGATATGGAAACACCGCTAGTAGAGCTACATAGGAATAAGTTTCTCATTACTATGACTACATGTACTCCCAACTATGCATTGAGGGGCAGCCAGCAATGCCGATTCGTCGGTGTGTCTCATTGTCTACATTCGTGTCCACCTCTCGATCATAGTATACACCTCTTATTACACGTGTGGGATCCACCAACAACATAGTATCACACCGTGTCAGAATCGTGAATACCATGGAGTTCCATTGTGCTGGGCCTGCACACTTTATGAGGCATCAGTCAGTGCAGCGCATCCGCCATAGAACCTCCCATGAGTGCTATTTGCTATAGAATCGCCCCTAGTCGAATAATCGACCCCCACTGGTTAAATTAATTTACTTAACCCGGCAACGTCCTGGCGTCATCTCATATGGAACTAGCTTCCCTAATATCCGTATATACTGAGCCCATAAACTTATACATACAAATAATAGTTTATAATTTAACTTGGGTCTCAGCCGAGGTTCAGATTATGCATTTCAGCCTTCAACCGGTCTATCGCTTCACCCTATCGGTCGACATCTCAGGGTGAACGGTCGATCCATCATAGCGTAAATTTTAGGGTTTTCTAATTTTTCTGATTCGATTTTTAATTATTTGTTAATTTTATCAATTTGACTCTATACAGTGAACCTTAGGCATTGATTTACACTAACCAGTCTTTTGCAAATTGAGCATGAGCCCCTTGTTCCTTTTCGAATCGTAATGGATCTTTTGATGAGATTGCACTTCTAATTCAATTAAAAATATGGCCTTAGATCCGTAGGCCAAAGCGAATGGTGTATGGCCAGTTGTGGATTTGGGGGTCATTCGATAAGCCCAAAGTGCCAGAGGCAGTTCATTTACCCACTTGCCTTTAGCCTTTGTCAGTCACTTTTCAGAATGGATGTGATGATTATTCATTTCTTCCACCTATCCATTCCCCTGTGGATTCGCTACTACATAAAATCTTTTCTTTATTCGATATTTGCTACATAAGTTCTTGAATTCTACATTGTCGAACTAGGTCCCATTGTCGAAGATGATCATTTGTTGGAACCTAAATTGATAGATAATGTTTCTAACAATGAAGTTGATCACCTTCTTCATGGTGATCATGGCGAGTTATTCCGCTTCAGCCCATTTCATGAAATAATCAATCGCAACAACGGCGTACTTCGCTCAGCTCTTTGACATCGGTAGCACACTAATAATTTTGATTCTTCATACCGCAAATGGCCATGGCTGATCATTTGTGTAATCTTCGTAGGTGGGGCTCTAGGAATTTTCGTGAATCTTTAACATCAATTACACCTTCTGGTGCAATCAGCCGCATCTCTGTTGACCGTCGGTAGGAAATATCCGTGGCAAGGAATCTTCTTCACTAATGTTTGCCTCTTAGTGTGATCACCACATGCTCATTCATGAACATCCGTAAGGACCTTCTTGGCGTCCTCATTGGTGACACATCATAGCAAGGGAACAGAAAACACTCTTTTATATAGTACTTCTCTCTAAACAATGAACCATGGAGCTTGGCGTAGGAGTATTCTTCATTCATTTCTTCTGTCTGGAAGGGTTCCTTTCAATAAATACTCCTTAATTGGAGTCATTCATGATTCTTTCTCAAATTCAGTCTCCAAGATCGAATCGATGTCTATCTAGTCGATGCTTGGAGCTAATACTACATGCACTTGAACAAAACTCATGAGTTGTGCATCCTCGAAACTAGCTACTTTGGCTAGTGAATCGGCCTTTGTGTTTTGTTCCTAAGGGATGTGTGTTATCGTGTAGTACTCAAAGTCGTTGAGCAGTTCCAGAGCCTTCATCGATAAGGGGCTAACCTTGCTCCTTTAGCCTGCAATTCTTTCCTGACATGGCAGACCGCCAATTAAGAGTCACCATATATGTGCAAAGCTTTGACTCCCAATTCTTTCGCTACCTTAAGTCCTACTATTAACGCTTTATATTCAGCTTCATTGTTTGTTGCAGGAAAATCAAATTTTATGACATAGCAAATCGATCGTTCTTCGGGGGACCTGAAACACCCCATATTTTTAGTAATATTATTTAGGAAATTTAATTAGTTAAATAAAATAAAATAATGCAAGTTGATTGGGGATTGAGATTTGTGATTAATAAGGGGTAGCCGTGCCATGTTAATGAGTAAACAATGAACTAAAGAATTAAAGTGTTAGGAAATAGGGGGAGGGGGGTAAAATAGGAAATCAAGCATTCTAATACCCTAAACCCTTAGGAATTTACTTTCATACGTTCATTCATACATTCACACGAAAAAATTTATAAGTCTAAGGCCAGCCACCATTAGCAGAGAGGAAGAAGATAAAGCTAGGATTTAAGAGGAAGAATCAAATCACAAAATCAAGATCAAATCTGACATCCTAAATCACAAGCTAAGGTGAAAAATGACTACATCTCTTATTTTCTAAAAAATTTCTGTTTGAAGGTTAAATCCGATTTATCTTGCATAGTTTAGCCATGATTTTGAAGGACAAAATGTTTATATTTGCTTGTTGATGATTTTGCATATTAATATAGATTTTATGATATGTTTTGATGTAAAACTCCTATTTAATGACATCCAAATTCCTTGCGATTTTAGATATAGATCAGAAATGATGTTTTAGAGATGGGTTTCAATTTTCATAATTTTTTGAATTAATGTGGATTTTATATTAATTTTCTAGTGAAGAAAATGGTATATTGGGTTATAAATAATTTATGATTAAATTATAAATAATTTGGGTCTGAAATTTATATATGTTAGAAAACATATTAAAAAGGATTTTCTGGAATTTTTGTATAACTTTTCAAAGTGTTTTGATGAATATATTCAATTATTTATGGTATGGGGCTTAAATGTTTTATATATTTATAAAAGGAGAAGGGGTGTTTTGTAAATAAATTAAATTGTTATTTATGAAATTGTGGTAGTGCTTTGCATGTTTCGCCACTTAAAAAGATTACTTAAAAAGGTTAAAACTAGTTTTTCATGCCAAATGCATGTTTTGCCACTTTCGGCACCCTGCTTCTGATTGGGTAGCTTTCGACTTAGTAGCTCCGCCTCTATGACATTGAAACCAATGCACATAGTATCATTAACCTGGTACATAGTGAATTGGACAAAAGCAGAAGGAACTGGGTTGAAACCAGGGGTTCCGAACGAGGTCGAAGCGTTATTTTGATTTAAATTGAAAATGCGCTTGCTTTGCTTTTGACTATATTGCTTTCGACTTAGTTGGCTTCCGACTGGGTCAAATGGTTTTAAAAGGTTGCGCCTTTGTTTTAAAATAACCGCTTTCGACTAGGTCGAAGCCTTAGCTGTCGCTTTCTACCTTTCGAAGCAATGCCTTCGAAAGGGTTAATTTTGTTTTATAAAAACCTTACCGCTTCTCCAATACTTTCGGAATGATGGTTTCGACACCATCACTTCTTTGATTTGTTTTTGGCTTTCAAAAGAGTTGCTTTCGACCCTGTTGTTGTGACCCTTAGAGATTTTTAAGGATTAACCCAAAGGTTTCTAAAGATTAGGTTTTGAATAGTTTCGAAAGGTTTTTCCACATGTTTTAAATTGAACCCAAATGCTTTCGAAAGATTTAAAGTTTTGATGCTTTTGAAAGGTTTTAAAGAAAGGTTTCGAAGGGGTGGTTCCCCTATGTTTTCTAAAGGCGGTAGTTCCCCAATGGTTTCAAAAGGTTTAAAGGAAAGATTTTTCCAATTGTTTCGAAAGGGAATGTTTAAAGGTTTTAAAAATAGGATGTCCAAAGTTTTTAGCTTTCGAAGGAAAAGGTATTTCAACGGAAAGGTTTATGTATATGGTTTCGAAAGGAAGGTTTTGGCCTTTCGGCCTAGATAAAGGAAAGGGTTTATTTGGTTACGAAAGGGATACTTTAAATGGGATCGAAAGGGGTACTTTCAAAGGTTTAAATGTTTTCATCAACAAAGTTTTGGGTAAAATATATATAGCATGGCATGGTGATTTTGAGTAAAGCATAAAGTATATATTTTCCTTGTTTAAGTTTGATCTAAAGGGTTTAAATCAAATTGAGAAGAAAAGGTTTTCAAGGAAAATTTAAGTAAAATGACTCGGATATTAGAATACCAGATGGGACTGGTATAAGGTCGCGCCTTATACATTAGCTATTTGCCCCTACCTAATTTAGTCCAAAATTCTAGTGTGTAGGGCTTTGTCATAGGTAAGACTAAAATTATGGTACACATAGAAAGGAATATATTTGCGCAGTATAGATTATTGGTGAGCTCGCAAAACCATTAGGATCAGTGGACCCTGAGAGAGAGTAAGTTAGGGACAGACCATCCTGAAGACTTGTCTAACAGATGTTAGGCCATTTTTATTGTATCTTCTTGGTAAGCCCGAGTCAGCCAAATGTTAGTAGTTAGCCAAACAAAACTATAGTGTTCAGACAGATTGTCCATTTTGTTACCTGATATGTATGTTTACATAAAATGCTTTACAGTTTTAACCTGTTTTGGTTGCAGGATTATGATTTGCAAAAGATATGTTTTAAAAGTATATTAGTGAGGGGAAACCCGTTCCGCTAAGTGGTGTGGTCTCACTTAATATCGTATATCCGAGATGTTTAGTATTATTCACACCAGGCTTTAAGTATGACTCGAAGTTTATGTTTTTCCCCTTAAATTCTCGGGTGCTCAAAAATTGATTTGAGTAGGCTGATTGTTGAGCATTTACAGGTTTTAGTAGGTTCACGAATAAAACTTCTAGAGACAAGCAGGTGGCTGACGAATAGCTAATTAGGAGTTGTAGTTTTATTTTGATATATTTCCGCTGTGTTTGTATTAAGTCGGATATGACTCTTTAGTGACTCTGATCATCCAAGGGGACATCTTCATATGTCGCTCTTGGCGTATTTATGTAATAATTATTTTATCTGAACCTAGGAAAGCGATGAGATTTTGTAATTTGAATAAGGAACATGTTTTGAAAATGTAATGTGAAAAGATGTTTTTTTGAAATCTTTGATTTTTTTTCATATTCATGTGATCCTGATATTATGAATACTATTAACATTATAGTATTTGATCACCAGAAGTTAATACTATGGATGACTGTAGCATCTATAGCGCTTAGCTTCGGGCCTCCGGATAGGGTATGTTACAACTTAGTATTAGAGCACAGTTTATGAAAAAAAACTTTAACTAAATGATTTTTGAAAAACACATAATCCTTAGGAATTAGAGAAAAGATGGGGTATGGGATAACGCTATAGTAACGTACTTGTATTTGCTATATATAAGTATACGTTATATCTCTAGTCTCCTATCTTCATTAGGTTTTTCTTCGGTATCTCACGAGATTCGAATATAGATATGGATTCAAGAAGAGTAAATCTTAGGGGGAGCACCACAACAAATGGTAATGCTAGACCGAATACGAGAAGGAACCAAGGTCAGTCACAAGCTGGTAGTATGGGTGCTGGAGTCCCGCGGGTTGGAATGGAAGCTATGTATCAGTTTTTCATGAATATGATGCAAGCGGCCGTTACTGCTGGAGTAATGGGAGGAGGAGTTCAGGAAGCTCCGGTAGTCAACAATTATGTTGTTCTGAGTAGAGACTATGTCAGGCTTGGAGGAAATCCATTTATTGTAACTGAAGATGCTATTGAAGTGGAGAACTGGTTGTTGCATTGTGAGAGAATATTTGCAGACTTGGGGCTCAATGATGAGCAGAAGAGGAGGTTGGCATCAAGACAGCTTTGGGGAGCAGCTTTATTTTTGTGGAATAGTGTGACCGTGGCAGTGAATGAAGAGACGATGACATGGGCTGAGTTCAGGAGGAGGTTCGAAGAGAGACTCATGTCTGTTATGATGAAGTCTACCCTGGTTATAAAGTTTGCTGAACCGAAACAAGGAGATATGACTGTGTTGGAGTATGATAGAAGATTTAAGCAGTTAGCTAGATATGGATATGCCACTGTTGATACTGTGTTGAAGAGATATGAGAAGTTCTAGGGGGTTGAAGCCTGAGTTGGCAAGGGTTATGTTACCTCATATTAGAGACCGTTGTGATGTTGTAGTGGAGATGGCATTGAGGAACGAGGAAATGCTTGATTTGTTGGAGAAGAGTAAGGCAAAGGAATTCCAGGTGGGGTAGAATCAGAAGAGAAAATTCTTTCATAAGAAGGGTGCTCAGAAAGGTGGACTGTGAACAAAGGAAAGCCTGAAGCGGTTTGTTGTAAGTGTGACAAGAAGGGGCACTTTGCTATGAATGCCGCACAGGAAAGGTGAAGGAAGTGATCGAGAAGAAGAACATCAAGTGCTTCAATTGTGATTAGATTGGCCACTATAAGAACCAATTCAAGGAACCAGCAAAGGAAGGGAGAGGAAAAGTATTTGCATTGGAACCAACTACCTCAAGGCCAACAACACAGGAGAAAGGGAAATTAGTATTAGGAGGTACGCTTCAGGTCCATGGTACGTCTGTTAGCGTTTTGTTTGATACTGGTGCATCGCATTCTTTTAATCTCGATGTTTGGTAGATAAGCTTAACCTAGAACCCACATATTTACTTACTTCCTTAAGAGTTGCAAATCCAATAGGAGGGTATGCGACACTTGGAATGAAGTGCGACCATTTAGAGTTTGAATTGTTAGGTTACACCTTTGTTTGCAGTTTGCATATATTTGACTTTGTAGGGTTCGGAATTATATTGGGCATGGATTGGTTAAGTAAGTACGATGCTAGAATATTTTACCACGATAGGAAAATATCACTTAGACAACCTGATTGTAGTGATTGGATTGTTTATACCATAGAAAGCCCTAGCCATGAGGTGAACGCTCTATTAGGTGTTATGGAGTTAGAAGATGAGTTGAATCGAGTTTTCATGGTTAGAGAATTCGTAGATGTCTTCAAGCCGGTAGTAGGATTGCGACCGAAACGAGCCATCGAGTTTCGAATAGTTTTGGTGCCTGGAACAGAACCAATTAGTAGGCCGCCAAGTAGGATGACACATATAGAGATGAGAGAGCTAAAGGTGTAGTTGGTGGATTTGGAAGGAAAGAATTTTATCAGACCTAGTAGTTTACCTTGGAGAGAAGCCGCAGCATTTGCTAATAAGCCAGACGGATCATTAAGGTTATGTATCGATTATCATAATCTGAATGAGAAGACGATAAAGAATCGATATCCATTGTCTAGAATTAACAATTTGTTCGATCAGTTGAGTGGAGCCAAGATATTTTCTCAGTTGGATTTGGCTATAGGTTTCCATCAGCTTAGAGTATCATAAGATAGTACACCTTTGACGGCAGTTAGGACCACATATGGATCAAATGAATGGTTGGTTATGCCGTTCCGACTAACTAATGCGCCGACATTCTTTGTAGACTTGATGAATCGAATTTTCAGAGAGCACTTGGATAAATTCGTGTTGGTGTTCATAAATGATATTTTGATATACTCTAAGGATGAGAAAGAGCATGAAGTTCATCTTAGAGTGGTTCTTAGGACTTTGAGAGAACATCAACTGAAGGCGAAGTTTTCGAAGTTCCACTTCTAGGAGAAGGAGGTGAAGTTTCTTGGTGATGTAGTTTCAAAAAGAGGATTGGTAGTAGATCCAACTAAGATCGAAGCAGTGAACAGTTGGAAAAGACCAGAAATAGTAACCAAGATAAGTAGTTTTCTTGGATTGGCTGGATATTATCGGAGGTTTATAAAGGATTTTTCATGGATAGCAGCGCTGATGACCAAGCTAACGTGAAAAGATGTGAAGTTTGTTTGGATCGATAAGTGTGAGGAAGCATTCCAAAGCCTCAAACACTTATTGACCCATGCACCTGTATTAGTTATTCCAGAGGGGAATCAAGATTTGGTAGTTTATACAGATGCGTGTGGAACTGGATTAGGAGCAGTGTTAATGCGGAGAGGTAAAGTGATTGCCTATGCTTCTAGATAGCATAGACCGCATGAGGTTAGATACCCAGCTCGTGACTTGGAGTTAGCTGCAGTTATTTTTGCTTTGAAGGTGTGCATACATTAACTTTTGGGAGAGAGGTTTGAGCTTTATACGGATCATAAGTCATTGAAATACTTGTTCTCTCAGAGGGAGCTGAACATGAGACAATAGAGATGGTTTGAGTTTATGGCTGGTTATGATTTTGGAACTGAGTACACACCAGGGAAAGGGAACTAGGTTGTAGATGCGTGTAGTAGGAAGTATCAGAATGCAATGTTGGCTATTATAGCAGAATGGAAAGACTTGGAAGCATTGTCGACTTGCAGAGTGCAGTGGAGATCCGAGGCTGGGTCTAGTGGAGAATCTACTATGTTATCTTGTTTAGAAGTCCAACCGGTATTGATTGAAAAGATTGCCACTAAATAGGAAGAGGATCCTATGTTAGCTAAAAGAATCAGGAAGTTAAGGGATGGAACGGAGAGCGATGACTTAAAGGATTTCAGTCTTTACCAAAGTGGGTGGTTGAGAAAGAAGGGTAGATTATGTGTTCCGGATGTGGGAGACATAAGGAATGAAGTTTTGGAGGAATGCCATCGTTCGAAGTTCACTATTCATCTATGAGGAACGAAGATGTATCTCGATATGAAGAGAAGTTTCTTCTAGGAAGGAATGAAGAGGGATGTAGGCTTATGGGTGAAATAGTATTTGAACTGTTAGAAGGTGAAAGTCGAGCATCAGAAGCCAAGATGGTTGCTTCAGCCATTGGATATTTCGATATGGAAGTGGGATTCTATTTCTATGGATTTCATAGATGGGTTATTGAGATCTAATAGAGGAAATGAAAGTATATAGGTCATAGTGGACAGATTGACCAAGAGTGCATATTTCATTCCCGTTAAGTCAAATACGACGGCACCTATATTGGCTAAGTTATTTATGAAGAATGTGGATAGACGACACATAATTCCTAGTAGTATTGTTAGTGATAGATATTCCTTATTCACTGGCGAGTTCTGAAAGAGTCTACAGGAGGGTTTAGGAACCAAGCTCAAGATGAGTACCGCTTACCATCCGCAGACAGATGGGCAAACGGAAGAGTTAACAAGATCTTGGAAGACTTGTTAAGAGCTTCTGTATTAGACCTCAGGGGATCATGGGAAGACCATCTACACCTAGTCGAGATTTTGTATAATAATAGTTATCAGATTAGTATAGGGATGGCACCGTTTGAAGATTTGTATGGAAGACCATGCAAATCTCCCGCATGTTGGTTAGAGACCGGAGATAGATCAGTCCTAGGTCCCGATTTGGTAAGAGAAGCTGTAGAGAAGATTGACCTGATAAGGGCGAGAATGAAGGAAGCTCAGTCTAGGCAGAAGAGCTATGCAGATAGAAGACGAAAAGATTTAGAGTTCTCCATTGGAGATCAAGTTTTCGTCAAAATATCACCAATGAAAGGTGTTATCAGGTTCGGGAAGATAGGGAAGTGAGTGTCGAGATTCGTAGGACCATTTCCTATTTTAGAAAAGATCGAGAAACTTACGTACAGAGTAGAGTTACCGAGTAGTTTGGCAGGAGTCCACGATGTTTTCCATGTATCTCATCTGAGGAAGTGTGTTAGGGATCCAGATACTACTATAGCACAGACCGTGTTAGAGGACTTAGTAGTGGAACCAGACTTGGCTATAGTTAGTAGGCCTGTCCAGATAGTCGCGAGAGATGAGAAGAAGTTGAGGAATAAGACAGTCATATTAGTGAAGTTCCAGTGGAGTGACGATGATAGAGACAGTACTTGGGAGACTGAGAGCAGGATTAGAGACGCTTATCCTGATTTATTTGATGGTATGTTTTACCTTTGATTTTTTTGATGTGTACCTTATCGTAATTTCGAGGATGAAATTCTTTAAGGAAGGGAGTTCATAACACCCCATATTTTTAGTAACATTATTAGTTAAATAAAATAAAATAATGTAAGTTGATTAGGGGATTGAGATTTGTGATTAATAAATGGTAGTCATGCCATGTTAATGAGTAAACAATGAACTAAAGAATTAAAGTGCTAAGAAATAAGAATGGGTAAAATAGGAAATAGAGCATTCTAATACCCTAAACCCTTAGGAATTTACTTTCATACGTTCATTCATACATTCACACGAAAAAAATTATAAGTCTAAGGCCGACCACCATTAGCAAAGAGGAAGAACATAAAGCTAGGATTTAAGAGGAAGAATCAAATCACAAAATCAAGATCAAATCTCACATCCTAAATCAGAAAGCTAAGGTGAAAAATGACTACATCTCTTGTTTTCTAAATGTTTTCGGTTTTAAGGTTAAATCCGATTTATCTTGCATAGTTTAGCCATGATTTTGAAGGACAAAATGTTTATATATGCTTGTTGATGATTTATGCTTATTCATACAGATTTTATGATATGTTTTGATGTGAAAACCCTATTTAATGACAACCAAACGCCTTGCGATTTTAGATATAGATCAAAAATGATATTTTAGAGATGGGTTTCAATTTTTATAATGAAACAATTTGGATTTTATATTAATTTTCTAGTGAAGAAAATAGTTTATTAGGTTATAAATAATTTACGGTTAAATTACAAATAATTTGGGTCTGAAATTTATATATGTTAGAAAACATATTAAAAAGGATTTTCTGAAATTTTTGTAGAATTTTCCAAAATGTTTTGATGAATATATAAAATTATATAAGGTATGGGACTTAAATGTTTTATATATTTATAAAAGGAGAAGGGGTGTTTTGTAAATGAATTAAATTGTTATTTATGAAATTATGGCAGCGCTTTTAGAAAAGAAAAATTAGCAACCAATAAGATTTTGACAAAAAAGGTAGGTTAGTTAAAAAGATTGCTTAAAAAGGTTAAAAACCAGTTTTTCATGCCTAATGCATGTTTCGCCACTTTCGGCACCCTGCTTCCGATTGGGTAGCTTTCTACTTAGTAGCTCCGCCTCAATGCCATCGAAACCAGTGCACATAGTATCATTAACATGGTACATAGTGAATTGGACAAAAGCGGAAGGAACAAGGTCGAAACCAGGGGTTCCGTAGGAGGTCGAAGTGTTATTTTGCTTTAAATTGAAAATCAGCCTGCTTTGCTTTCGACTATATTGCTTTCGACTTGGTTGTCTTCTGACTGGGTCAAATGGTTTAAATAAATGGTTTTAAGAGGTTGTGCCTTTGTTTTTAAATAACCGCTTTCGATTAGGTCGAAGCCTTAGCTGTCGCTTTCTACCTTTCGGAGCAATGCCTTCGAAAGGGATAATTTTGTTTTATAAAATCCCTACCGCTTTTCCAATGCTTTCGGAAGGATGGTTTCAACACCATCACTTCTTTGATTTGTTTTTGGCTTTCAAAAGAGTTGCTTTCGACCCTATTGTTGTGACCATTAGTGATTTTTAAAGACTAACCCAATGGTTTCGAAAGATAAGGTTTTGAATGGTTTCGAAAGGTGTTTCCACATGTTCTAAATTGAACCCAAATGCTTTCAAAAGGTTTATAGTTTTGATGCTTTCGAAAGGTTTTAAAGAAA
The DNA here is from genome assembly GCA_030737815.1 of Allium fistulosum. NCBI lineage: Eukaryota > Viridiplantae > Streptophyta > Magnoliopsida > Asparagales > Amaryllidaceae > Allium > Allium fistulosum. The sequence continues at coordinate 1,240,016,367 of CM060903.1, read as the reverse complement.
GGTTTCAAAGGGGTGGTTCGCCTTTGTTTTCGAAAGGCATTGAATGAATGGTCTCGAAGGGGTGATTCCCAAATTGTTTCGAAAGGCTTAAAGGAAAGATTTTTCCAATGGTTTCGAAAGGCAATGTTTGAAGGTTTTAAAGATTGGATGTCCAAGGTTTTTAGCCTTCGAAGGAAAAGGTATTTCAATGGTTTCGAAAGGTTTATGTATATAGTTTTGAAAGGAAGGTTTTGGCCTTTCGGCCAAGATAAAGGAACGGGTTTATTTGGTTACGAAAGGAATACTTTAAATGGGATCGAAAGGGGTACATTCAAAGGTTTAAATGTTTTCATCAACAAAGATTTGGGTAAAGTATATATAGCATGGAAATGTGATTCCGAGTAAAGTATAGAGTATATATTTTCCTTGTTTAAGTTTGATTTAAAGGTTTTAAATCAATTTGAGAAGAAAAGGTTTTCAAGGAAAATTTAAGTAAAATGACTCAGATATTACAATACCAGATGGGGCTGGTATAAAGTTTCGCCCTATACATTAGCTATTATCCCCTAGCTAATTTAGTCCAAAATTCCAGTGTGTAGGGCTTTGTCGCAGGTAAGACTAAAATTAAAGTACACACAGAAAGGAATATATTTGCGCAGTGTAGGTTATTGGTGAGCCCGCAAATCAGTGGACCCTAAGAGAGAGTAAGTTAGGGACAGACTGTCCATAAGACTTGTCTAACAGATGTTAGGCCATTTTTATTGTATCTGTCTAGTAGGCCCAAGTTAGCCAAAGGTTAGTAGTTAGCCAAACAAAACTATAGTGTTCGGACAGATAGTCCATTTGTTACCTGATATGTATGTTTACATAAAATGCTTTACATTTTTAACCAGTTTTGGTTGTAGGATTATGATTTGCAAATGACATGTTTTAAAAGGACATTAGTGAGGGGAAACCCATTACGCTAAGCGGCGTGGTCTCACTTAATATTGTATATCCGAGATGTTTAGTATTATTCACACTAGGCTTTATGTCTGACTCGAAGTTTATGTTTTTCCCCTTAAACTCTCGGGTTCTCAAAAATTGATTTGAGTAGGCCGAGGGTTGAGGATTTACATGTTTTAGTAGGTTCGCGAATAAAGCTTCCGGAGATGAGCAGGTGGTTGACGGATAGCTAATTAGGAGTTGCAGTTTTATTTTGATGTATTTCCGCTATGTTTGTATTAAGTCAGATATGACTATTTAGTGACTTTGATCAACTAAGGGGACATCTTCATATTTCGCTCTTGGCGTATTTATGTAATAATTAATTTATTTGAACCTGGAAAAGCGATGGGATTATGTAATTTGAATATGGAACATGTTTTGAAAATGTACTGTGAAGAGATGTTTTTTTGGAAACTGTGATTTTGTTTCATATTCATGTGATGTTGATATTATAAATACTATTAACATTACCATATTTGGTCACCGGAAGTTAATACTATGGATGACTGCAGCATCTATAGCGCTTAGCCTCGGGCCTCCAAATAGGGGATGTTATAGGTCCCAAAACCACTCCTACCCCCGAGCAACGTTCGTTGGATGCTCCATCTATGTATAACTTCCACTAAGCACCCTGCTCTGAAACTTCTTCTCTCCCATCATCCCAAGTGGTGAACTCGATGATGAAATCGGCTAATCCTTGGCCTTAGATTGCTCTCCTAGGCTGATATGATATATCATATCGACTCATTTCGATGTTCCATTTTAACAATCTTCCAGAAGTCTCATGTCGTTGCAGGACTTGTCTTAAGGGCCAATCAGTCAGCACCTTAATTGGACGGGCTTGGAAGTAGGGACGGAGTTTCCTCGATGCGGTCAACAAGCAATGGGCTAGTTTCTCCAACTTTGGATAATTTCTTTCTGCTCCTGTTAATCACTTGCTGATGTAATATACCGGCCTTTGGATTCTTATGAGCTCACGCACAAGGGAAGCACTTAAAAGATGAAAAGATATTGCCAGATAAACAAATAAATCTTCTATTTCCAAAGGCTTTGATAAGACAAGTGGTCTTTCCAAATAATCAACCAAGGCTTAAAAAGCATCTTTATATTTTTGCATCTAGGTAAAGTTTTTCTTCCCTACTTTGATGACATCGAAGAATGATATACATTTTTCCATAGCCTTTGAGATAAATCTGCTTAGTGTGGCTACCTTCCCGTTTAAACTCTGTACTACCTTTATCATTTTTGGTGCTTCAACATTTTTGGGGCTTCAACGTTCCTCAAGGCTTTAATCTGCTCTAGATTGGCCATAATTCCTCTCGAGTTTACAATAAAACCTAAGAACTTCCCTAGCATGACTTCGAACTAGCATTTCAGCGGTTTGAGCTTTATTCCATATCTTCAGAGCACACCCAACATTTCTGACATCTCATCCAAATGGTTTGTTGATCACCGTGACTTTATAGGCTTATTGTCCATATAGACTTTCATTGAATGTTTGATCTGATCTTTGAAAATGGAATTCCCCAGTCTTTGGTAGGTGGCTTCGGCAATTTTCAGACTGAATGACATGACAAGGTAACAGTAAATCCCAGATTGGTTATGAAGCTGGTATGTTCCTAGTCTAAGATGTGCATTGGAATTTGATTATAGCAGCAATAAGCATCCATGAATGATAGTAATTTATGGCTGGTGGTCAAATCCACCAGTTGGTTGATCTTTGGTGGTGGGAAACTATCTAACGGGCATGCCTTATTCAAGTCTGAATAATCAATGCATGTCCTCCATTTACTATTGGACTTCTTGACTAGGACTGGATTGGATACCCACTTAGAGTACTGAACATCGCAGATGAAGCAACTGGCTTTTTGCTTATCCGTAACAACCCGTCCTAAAACAAGCCTAAATTCCAGCGTAGAAAAGATCCATCAAAACTTAGACTTATTCCAAAGCTGGTTTTTGGTTGGTAGGAATAATAATGCAGAGCTATCTATCTATTCATTCAGAACTCACAGTGGAAGGAACAAAATAAAATAACAATAATAGTACCCATTTATTTCAAATCAAATTCAAATGTCACAAAACATAATGTCAATAACAACCATTACATTATTTTGTTCCAAAAATACATTTTATAGATATACTAGAAAATAACATGAAAAGATAGATAACAACTTCCACAAGCTTCACTATCACCATCTTCAAGCATCATCAACTCCGTCTCTAACCTATGTTGTAATAAGGAGGGAGTTAGAACAACAAGTGCCTGGTAAATATAAATTTCGAGTCTTACTATTTTAGTACTTGGGCGGTATAATTTAAATAATAATGTCTTACGTATTTGAAACCATTTAATACTTCATATAGGGAAAGGAGGTGGACCTTCTAACAAGCACTTAATACCTTCCATTCCCCAAGCAGGTTTCCCAATCTCATAACCCATAACCAACGTCATAAATGTGTAACAATGCAAGAGATAGAACCCAAGTCATTTAATACCTTTTAATTGAAAATAGGCAGACTCTGATCATTTAAGACCTCAATTAAGGTAGGTCCCCATCATTTAATACCAATTCCCAAGACGGACTCCACATAGGCATCTATCCAGTTGATATTACTTGGAAATCTTTTTGGACACTTAATACTTCCTATTTAAGTGGACCTTTCCGGATATCCATAACCGTGCTTAAACCCAATCTCGACCATTTAATACTTCATTTGGGGAAAAAAGGCGGACCCTCAGACAACCACTTAATACCTCCAAAACCCCCAAGTAGGCCCTTCATCTTATGACCCGTACCCACAGTGATTTCTCATATTAGCCCGACTATTTGTAGGTACTGCTAGCCAAATTGGCTGGGCATATTTACCCTACAGAACTAAGACTAATCTCGCATCATCGTAGTTACTTATCATAGGTGATGTCTCACATCAGGCTCAATGTCACACTAGTGGTAGCCAGATTAGCTGGCCAAACTTCCATGTGTCTCTTGACTGACCTCGCATCACTATGACTTAGTCATATTTACAACAATTTTATTATATTATTACACACCTCATCGTGTTCATTAATTGGGCTGTATAAGAATTCCTTCTTATTTTTCCTTAATAATAATTTACTTTCCTAAGGGGGATTTAATGACAGTTATAACCTAATTAACTACGCAATTAATATGTTAAAATTGTACGCTATTTACGTAATTAATATAAATAAATATGCACTTATTATTTTCTATGCGTGCGGAGGTTACGCCCTAACTAACGTTTAAATGTCAATTCCTTTTTAACCAAAATAATACAAGCCCTTTTTCCATATTTTTAATGATGCCAAAATTCCAATATCCATAACAAGGGGTTATAAAATCCATAACAAGGATTCAATACTCATATCCAAAATTGCAATAAATAGACTTGTATATAGAATCTAAATCCAACTTAGCTCGTATTAAAACAATGGAATAAACCAAATATGGAAACTTACAATTTAATCAATTCTTCGCTCTATTCAATTTATTTTACATAAATTTAGAAAAGAGAAATTCTATTAAATTTTATAGAAATAGGCGGTGTAAATTAGGAATAAAGATTTGTGCTTTACACAACATTTCTCAATGAAATTCCCATAATCAGATCTAAAGAAAAATAACAACTGGGATAGAAGGTAGAATACATAAACTGCAAAATACATAAAAAACCATTATTTTAATACAATACTATAAAGATTCCAACCTAAGAATTGAGATTTTTGTTTGGGGGAATTTTGAGGATTTTTAAGATGATGTTATCGTAATCCAAAACTCCCCAAGGGATATATCAAATCCAAACTATACTATTCAACTACTAAAATACAAAAACTAAGATTTCCACCTGCAATTGGTCCTTAGCTTTGCATCCCTTTGTATTTGAAACGCCTATTATAATCTCCTTCAGATCTCTTTTGAAACCCAAATGGAGTTTTCTGAATCTAAGAAGATATGAACTGATAGAGCTTCACTGATGTTCCAAAAATATTTATGAATAAAAGTGAGGGGTCTAGGGTCTTATTTATAGAGGTTGAAACTCATTAAAACCGTAGGATGAAAATAAGTTAAAATAGATAAAACTGGAACGTTCATATACAAGATAACCCTAGCTACCACCAACAAGAGCGGTGCTGGTTGGGGTCGGCGATCGACCCCTCCGCCTATTTTGAGAACATAATTATTTTTGTACCGTTGGTTTTACTTAATTCCTTTATTATACTTTTAAACGTTAATTTTTAACTTCTAACAGTTTCTTAACCCAAAGCGTATTCTCAGTTAATTTTCTAAATTTAAATTAATTATTTATTTGAATTTGATTTCGAATTAAAATATTTTAAACCTGAAAACTTCAAATGCCCATAACTTCTTCATTTGAGTTTCGTTTTTAGCATATTAAACGTGGAACATATCAGAATTTTGCCACGAATACAATGGTACTACTTTGTGGTCACATCCCAACTTGTACAAAATTTCTGTCTTCACCCCTACTTAATTTTAATTTAGTTAATTCTTACTAATTTTATGGGTTGTTACATTCTCCCCCCTTAAAAAGGATTTCGTCCCCGAAATCTCTCGAGGGGAGAACAACGTAAAGCATAATAACATCCATGTTATACAACCAATTAATCCACACATCCATCTACTCAACCAAAGTGCAATGTGATTCTGTACTACTGACATACTAAAGTGAGCTCAAACCTAGCGTGAGTGTGTAATCATGTCATGCAAGTATGTATGAGATACTATAAAAATGCATAAATTTTTTTACACGAGTGTAAAGTGATAATGAAAAGGTGTGGCAACCATCTCTTACCATCCAATCTAACAACCACGATACAACCAAAATCTTAATTTTAGAGAGAATAATTTGCCAATGAAAAGCTTAAGATGAGAATTCCTTATGCCTTCCACAGGATTTTCTCCTAATTGTACTCGGGCCAATCTAATTTCTTTATTATAGGACTTCCTAGTTCCGTGCTCCACAATGCGTGTAGTGGCACGAGATGCCACTGGACCCATCTCGATATCCCCCACTTGAATACAATAATTGTTATTCTATGAAGGTATTTACTCAAATGCAAAACATGGAAAACGTCATGGACTCCAGCCAACTTACATGTATTCTTATTTTTCCTAATATTAGGAAAGGCTCAATAGATTTTGGTACCAACTTTTCCAACTTTTCAATTCTTATGACCTTCACATGCTGCCTAACCAACTCTAACTTTCTGAAGTCTCTTAATTCAAATCTTATCCGAGTAGAATTTTGTCGGTGGTTTCCTACCCACAATTTGGTAATTTGTATGGCCTCCCATAAAGTGCTTCATGGGTGCCATACCAAAAGATCCCCGACGACGTGAGAGAGACGATTTGGCAAGATTTTCTGGTAAGTGTATACCGCTTTACAAGATGATTAATTAAATACAAATAAATAATTAGTAATATTTTCTCATTGTACAGGGCGCCATAGATTTGCAAGAGCCTGACGTCAATTTAGTTCAGCGACACTGGAACTCCAGGATCGCGAAGAACTATAGGGAGACTATGTCGGAGACTAAAAAAGTAGGAAAGAAGCCCAAGTGGATGAGCGCGACTGTATGGGAGAAGTGGGTTGAGTGGTGGAACTCTGAGGAGTTCAAGGTAACTCTACAATAAATCTCAGCAATTTTTTACCGTTTAATAAATAATTAATCATTGTAAATTTGCAGGAGGAGTCAGCTAGGAACTCGGCAAACAGGAGTAGGAATCCTGTATCACACCGTGGAGGCTCCAAATCTTTCCAGCATCACCGCGAAGATTTGGTAAATTTATCTATTATGTATATTGATCAGTTCAGTAATAAGTTAATTATGTACAGTTAAATTATCCAAATTATCAATTGCAGGAACGTGCTCGTGGAGGCTCTGTTGGCTTAGTGGACGTGTTTGCTCACACCCACGCGTCTAGGCAAGTAGATGAGGCTGGCAATATCATATATCAGTGGGGTGATCAAGATAGGGCGACCGAGGCATATGTATGCATTTTTAAATTTCTAATACTTACACCGATAAGTTTATTAATTTCTAGCTATGCGAAATAATTACATGCTACTATTTTTCAACTGAAATTGTTTTTTTCATTTTAGTCGAGGTTGCAGGAGGCACAGGCTAATGCGCTTCAGCAATCAGGTCGTGATGCGCTGACACAGGAGGAGCAGGATAACATTTTTACTGCTGTTATGGATCCGGCGCAACGGAGTAGACGTTTTGGCTTCGGGAACCTAACGGTAAATAATTAATCCTTTTACGTATTTACAAAAAATCAGCGTTTTAGATATATAATGTTATAGTATTTTATATGCTGAGACAATCCTTTTGCTATTATTTCTATTTGCAGGCTCGACAGGCTCGACAAGCTCAAAAAGACCAAGACAAAGATGAAATCAAGGAGCTTAGAGCTATGGTTGAGCAGCTACGGGAAGAGAATCGTCTACGAGCCATCCAGGTGGAGCAGCTGGATCAAAAGCTTGCGCAGTATTTGCAGAATCATGGTACCCTTCCTTCGTCGTCTGGTGCTTCGGGAGGCGACGAGGATCCTTGAGGAGGTATGTTTTTGATTATATGTGCTTGAACAATGTATATATTGACTTGGAGATGTTTTGATGTTGTATATATTGGTACGGAGTGGGTGAGAAATATTTTGATGGCATGTACATGGTACATTGACATTTGTTGATGGTATGTACGTTGATGGTATATTTTGTGATGTTTGATCGGTTTGGTTTGTTTATATTGGTGTTTTATTGATTTATGTGTGTTGTTTGTATTGATATTGATATATATGTGTGGAATTGATTGGAAATGGAATGGAATTTGAATGGATTGGAAATGGTATGGATGGAAGGTTAATAGGCCTGCTGTTATACAGCAAAATAGACCCAGTATTTCCAATGGCTTCCAACGGTTTCCAACGGCTTATTGGTTAGTTTGTTGTAACGGGTTCTAACGGTTTCCAACGGTTCCAAGCCGTTAGCGGCCGTTGGAAATTCCGTTGGAAATGGTTCGTTGGATCCGTTGGAAAGCATTGCAAGGCGTGGGATTTATTCCAACGGCTATTCCAACGGTTTCCAACGGCCGCCAACGGCTAGGAACCGTTGGAATAGCCGTTTTATCTTGTAGTGATCGCCTCCGAACGAGCACATACATGGTCTTGGCAACACTTACTGTAACAAAAGGAATTCCAAGGTTACTGCTACAAGTCCTATATATATATATCATGTTATATGCCATAATTCTTACGATGTGAGACTTATCCATCCAACCCACGCATCCACAATGCGAGCCACAGTTAACAAGTTGTTCGTTGACGAATATAAGTTGTTTGATGCAATGAACATGCATAATTAAACTAACTATATAAACCTAGTTTTTACTTTACTATCTATCATCATCACTTTTCACGGCTATTGTGTTTAATGTTTCTTTCTATAATCATCATTTCTTATGCAATTATCCTTTCTTCAATTAATAGACTTTCCATCTGCTATTTTTATACTATTTGATAATTACTTGAAGGCTTATTCACTGATGACTAACATCAAAATTTGGACGTAAGATAAACTTACTATAACCTTTTTATATGATTAGTTTATCATATATTTGTAAATTAGTACTTGATGAAATGTATCAATTTTACCACTTGGTATTTTAAAACTATGATCATGTGGCATCAAGGACAAGAATAACGATTGACAAGAGTTAGATAAACCGGTTCCAAATGGCTAATCATTGAGGGTAAAAGACAAGGACTGAAGATGGGAAGATTTTTAACGCTAAGGCACTCCCAACCTTCACTAGCAATGTAGCTACTCTTGACAAACTAGTTTGTATAAACCCAATACCTACTTGATATTTAAATGCAACATCTATTTATGCCTTTGTGTGTTTTATTATTCATTCCTTTTTTCCATTATTCAACTTCCATAACTATGGCGATTCAAGTTTTTGCTAATAAAATTTCATATTTGTAATTCTCACAATGATAAATTTTAATATCCCTTATTTTTAAAAGTTATATGGCTTTACATTTTAACTCAGAGCCATGAAAATATAATTCCATTTTTTTATCCTTCTTTCAATTTTTTCGAGTAATTACACCAGAGGAAATTTGACGAATCAAAGTAGAGTCGTTTCTTTTTTCCATTAAGGAAAATATATCGTTTTGGATAATAGATAGAATATATTGTTTTCTTGGCTACCTCTTCGATCCTGTCCAAAAAAACAATCCGAAAAAATTTAGGACCCGTTTGGTTTTATTTTGTATTTTGAGTTTTGTGTTTTCAATTTGCACTAAGAAACATGAAGAAACAATAGAAGAAGATTTATAATTCTTAGCCGTTGCGACGACCAACGGACAACGAAGGAGTTGAATTGTTCCCCTTGCTTTTCTTATATCTCGAAACACGAAAAACAAAATAAACTTGTTTTCTATTTTTCATGTTAATTTCATTTTTCGAAATCGTTTGTTTTTCAACAATGCATACAACGGATGCGCTTTTGTATAGATGAAAACAAAAAACTAAAAACGACAAGCCAAACGGGGCCTTACCGTTTTGGGTAGACAATCTGAAAAAACAAGATGCCTTTTTATGGAGGCCAGTAGTTGGCATGACATGTATTGGAGAAGTTGTTAGTAAAAAAATAGCACGATCGAAGACAAAATTGGTTATTCAAAAGATTAACACTACAACATCTTCTACTCCTATGATTGATGATGCAACATTTCGTACGATAATATGGTCATACTGCTGATTTATTTTTTGATGTGAATTTTTAATAGCGTATTCAAACTTTTTTATTATTAAATGTAGAGTACAAACCCTACGTTGAATACTAAATGCCAGCTGTGGAAAAATAGTAGCTAAAGGAACCGTGTCTTCATCTGATCCAAATGATTTGGTCTGTAATGTTCCACTGGGGAAAAATGCATTAGGAGTTTGGGTAGATATCATAAAAGTCAGAGATGCGCCTTTATGAAGACCTTCGTTATTTACAAAGTCCATATAAGATGTTGTTTGTTCGACGGTAACATGGCCTACTATGTATGTCAAAATGGACTCCGTTTCTGGTAAGTATTTTTTTCTTATTGTGAAACTCTATTTTTGATTTTATAATTTATGGGGAAAGAAGAAGAAACGATAAACAAACAGAACTACATCTTCAATAAAGGTTGAATTTTATAATTTGGCAATACATTACTGTTATGTTTTACTAGAATTTTTGATGTCTATACTTGCAACTTCATTCTCCTCACTCTACACTTAATTTTAACCATGAACACACATTTCATCACTGTGTTTGGTGCTGAATTCGATGACCTTGTTATTATAACCACTACAACAAAACAACCATTTTACAACAGTTCCTTTACAACTTGCACAAATGGACAGTTGTAATAGGTGTTTTATAATAACTGTTTATTTTTAGCAGTTGTAAAAAATACACTTTCAACAATTTTTTTTTGCAACAGTTATCATATAGTGTTTGTAGCAAATGTTTGCTTGCGCCAGTTGTAATTATTTATCTATTACAACTCTTTTGGACAGTTGTGTCCTTAAATTAGGTTCCAACAACTGCCAAAATTCACGTTTCCCTCTCATATTTCATTCCCCCGCTAAACGTTCCAAAATAAGAAAAACAGCCCGCAAAATATTCTTATTCCAAGCCCTAACCCAATCATGATTTCTCTCTGCCATTGCCCCCTTCTGTCGAATCTTGCAAACCCAAACCCAAAGCTGCTCGTCTCCTTTGCGCGCGCCTCCAGTTCTACCTGCGTCGTCCCCGTCCTGGTTGTTGCTCGTCTCTTTTTCCGCTCGTCGCCATTGTACTCGCCGCCGCTGCTTTGACGTCGACGAAATTGCAGGTATTTTTACTCGTCGCTGTTGTACTCGCTTCAAAGAAATTTTGTTACCGAATTTGCTTTAATTTGATTACTGCATTTGTTAATTACTGTACTTGTAATAAGTGTTTTATTGAACTTGAAATCGATTCAATGCTGTACTTGTAATAAGTATAATATGCTAATTAAAAAGTATTTGATGACGCTTGAAATCGATTCAATTTTGTATTGTATGACGTCTCAACATTTTGACCGAATAAGCTTTATTGATGTTCACTTTGAAGAATCTTATTTGAGTTCGTGTGGTTGGAAACTTCTTGCAAGAAAAAAACATCATCATCTTCGCTCATATTTATTTGCATCTGAAATGGACTTTTTATGTATAACAAACTAAAAAAGCTCACTGCATATTAATGTATTGGAAACTGGAAACTGAAATAATATTCATCTAATGTTTTACATAAATTTAATACAACATTTTTGCTCTACTTCTGTATGTTCCACGGAAGTAATGGTAATAATACTACATTTTTGCACTCCACTAACAACCTATCCATGTCTGTAGCCTTAGTGATGGACGCACACTCCAATATGCCAGAAAGTAGCAGCAATTCAAATAAATAGATGCGACCAGTGATCTGAACGTTGCATGTTCAGCTTCCTTGCACTGTAAAGGAAAATAATAGACGGTTTGGGGGTATTCAGTTTTCTGTACACATGTATCTCCTATTTTCTTGCCATGTTGACCAAAAGGTGTGTTACTAGAGTTCTTCCTAGTTTGTTTATAATTTAAAGTTTAAACTCAAACTTTATAGAAAATAGATAAATTTCAATAAAACTTAATATATTATGTTCAACTGTTGCAATTACAGGCAGTATCGACAGAGGCAAGAGCAATGAACAATCTTGGAGTAGCAGGACTTACATTTTGGAGCCCCAACATAAACTTAGTCAGAGATCCGAGATGGGGAAGAGCTTTGGAAACACCTGGGGAAGACCCTTATGTAGCTGGAGCGTACTCAGTTTCTTATGTCAAAGGATTACAAGATGTTGAAGGTCATGAGAAAACCGATGATCCCAACACTAGACCTCTCAAAGTCTCTGCTTAATGCAAACATTTTGCTACTTATGATGTAGATGCTTGGACCACTTTTGGTGATATGCATGTTGATAGATTCACTTACAATGCCAATGTATGCATATACTTATTTTGTTTTTGTGTTTTATTCAGTATGAACGTGAATGGATGAACTTGAAATTTTGATTTTGTAGGCGACTGAGAGGGATATGGTTGAGTCATTTTTGAAGCCATTCTAAATGTGCGTGAAGGACGGAGATGTCAGCAGTGTAATGTGCTCATATAACAAGGTCAATGGCTTACCTACTTGTGCTGATAGGAAGCTATTGAGGGAAACTATAAGAGGAGACTGGAACCTTCATGGGTAAATTTAATTTCAACAAGACATTTCTGTTACTTTTATTTATAACTTTTTCATTTTTTAGCAATCATCACATAAATATATGATAGTTACATTGTCTCGGATTGTGACTCGATAAAAATTATGATACTCTTCTCACTTCCGTACAAATTTATATTTGAAGAGATGGATTTCAAAGGTCCATGGATCCATGCAAAATTGGAACCACGTGGTAATTTGCCAAATAAAACATACCTTCATTTTAATGTTTTTTTTTATGAAAGCGACTTCATTTTATGTTATGAGTTCAAATTTAATTTATGTGCTAGCGCTACTTATATCATACAATTTGATTTGACGTGTATGATCATATCGTATCAAAGATGGTGATTGAACAAGACATCTTCTTGGATTGGTTGTTTTGTACAAGGTATATTATCGTGAAGATTTAAGATTTAAAAGCAATGAACCTAGCAAGTGTGTCATTAGTACAAATTATTTTTCCTAACATAAGCAATTATTTTGTATTCGCTGTTTACAAATTAAATGAGATAAAAACTGGTACTACTAGGTAAAGCTTAATGTAATAAGTTTATTTATTGGCTCTTTTTTTTTCTGTAGGCAACGTTATCTAAAATAGCATATCCAATTATATTATGGTGTTGTAATAAATGCATGCTTTAATACTGGTAGTGGAAGAAAAGGAAAAATGTATAGACAGCAAATATCAATGCCGCTGATGCAAGTAGTATAGAAAATCATGAAGTTTAAAAACTTTCAATGTATTGTCTTATTGGAAATCATGAATTTTGATGAATGGTGAAAGTTGTTATTGATATTATATTTATTGTTTATTATTGTGATAAATATCGTTTGTTAGAAGCAGTTTATAATTTTGACTATGTTTTCCGTGGAGGTGTTATAGCTATTTCAGCATAAACTGTTACTAATTTTAAAATTATACATTCAATTTTAGCATATGAGTTAGTAACACATAAAGGTTAAAGAAAACATCATTGTTATTTACTATATATTTTCTTTAATGTTTTTGTTTCTTTGTTTATAATAATGTAAATAATTTTCTATCAAACATATTATCCTTATATATTTTGATTAAATTGATTAAAAATTACAATTTTACTATCTTATGTTTCATTGGCCCTTTTTTGTGTTTACAATAAAATCACAACTTATCATGCGAGTAGGCATGCATATACAAACTCTGCTTATGAAATGGAATACATACCGGATAACCGGACAGGGCCAGCTCAATAGTAAAGGTAGGTAGGCATGCACAGGAGCCCCCCATCTATTGGGACCTCATGTGTAGATCTGCAGGTACATTAGGACAAATACAAGGAAACCCATACGCAAGGATTCTCATTTCTTTTAGCTTTTGCATTTTTCTCAATTCAATCATTTGCACAGGATTTTGATTTCTTCTACTTTGTTCAGCAAGTAAGTACATAAATCATGATTATGTCTAACATTTAACGGGCATGCGATTACTATGTACTTATACATCTATTTTTGTGATAATAGTGGCCAGGGTCGTACTATGATACATAGCAAAAATGCTGTTACCCTACGAGTGGCAAGCCTGCTGCTGATTTTGGAATTCATGGATTATGGCCCAACTACAAAGATGGAACTTATCCTTCCAATTGTGATTCAAGAAGTCCCTTCGATCCTTCCAAGGTATATTTTGTGAACTTATTAGCTGAAACTTGAAACTACTTAGAAGTTAGAACTATATTAATTCTTGATATAACGTTCCGTTTCAGCTGGAGACAGTATTATTTTATATTAAAACTATTCTACTAAATCCAATAATGTACATGTATATATGCCAACGGAAAGTCAGGTTGCGTATGGTAAAACAAACTCATCCTGATGATTGCGTATGGTACAACTTGAGTACAGAATTAGGATTGATTATAATTTGAAAATAGATTAGAGTCTCTAAAGATTGTAGTTTCTAGAAGTAATATGAGTTAAAAAATTTCTTATGACATTGCAAAAGTAGATAATTTTTATCATTATTTTCTATTTGAAGTTTTATCAACCCCACATCAAACCTATCGTTATGATTTTGCAATCTCTATCTCTGGGTTTTATGAGGAAATCGAGTAATTAATTATTTCATTTTTCTATGTGTTTTTTAGTTGTTACTAATCTACTTCTGAATAAAGTAAACATAGGTTTTATCTTCTTATACATAAACGATATCAATTCATTTATGTTTCTATACGGTTCTTTTGCCAACCCAATTCCATTGTCCCTTAAGTGATTGCTGTTTTTTAATACCTTACAGTACTTAGTTGCAGATGTAATTTTGTCTGTAAAGATTTTGTTGTTGTTTTAATTTTTAGGATCTACAGAAAAAATGAGTTAAAACAAGCAATAAAGAAAAATATGATTACAAATTTTTATTTTGCCAAAATTTTATGTTTATTTTGGTTGGTAATATACTTAGAAAATTTAAGGTTGAAATAGAATTCACCTTGGTACTGTGATATGTTTTGCTCGAATTAAATTCATCATGTTTTGCTGCTTTAATAACCGTGTTCAAAAATTTGTATAGTTTGTTTTCATTTTTCAAATGGCATACCCGTAAAATAAATAATATACCACTTTGCAACATGTAAACCGAATGAAAAAACAACAAAACATTATTTTACCTAGTAAGATTCAGGGTTCATTCATTTAGCAACAAACAAGCAAAACATCTCAGTTTTATTATGAGTTACTTTTATATTGTATCTCTCAGGTTTGTGTTGGTGGACACATGAATAAAATGTGTTAACAGTTGTATCGGTTGCAGGAGGGTGAGTTTATGGACAAAAAGAGCATTAAGCCCTCATTTTGCTGGAAATAAGAAATAGAAATGGAGCACCAGAGATCGAGATCGAGATCGAGGCAGCACCACAATGGTCTAGGCAGGCAGTAGGGCTTAAGGAAGGAAATTTGGCAAGAAAGTTAGATGCGGATATCATGTTTGAATGTCTGTCAAACTTGCTCATAGAGTCACTGGAGTCCTACGAATGCAACTCTTCATAATGATGTGATGGTTGATATTATTTTGATTTTACTGTTGGAATGAAAAATGATGGTTTTATTTGGGATTGTCATTCTTCATAGTTTTTGTTATGAGCATGTACATTTTGTTATGAGTATGTTATTTCTTCTTTGCTACTTGTACTTGCACATATTAATGCACTCGACATTATGTTTGTATTGTGAGTAAATGATAGCTAAAACTAAAAGGCTAGATTTAAAAGAAAAAAATTGTAGATAAATCTTTTACAACTGCTAAAATAAGTTACCAAAGAGACTATTGCAACTGCTGTTAGCACTTGCGGTAGACTTTACTACAGCTGCCAAAGGCAGTTGCGATAGACTTTACTACAATTGCTAAAAGCAGTTGTTAAAAAGTTTTTTACAACTGCCGACGACTGTTGTAATAATCTCCAACTCTATTACAACTCCGGATAAAACGACTGGCGGGTGTCCGTTGTAATAGACCTATTACAACTGTTTTTGACAGTTGTGAAAGGGTATTTTTGTTGTAGTGTTGGTTCATATTTATATTTTATTATTTTCTCTTCCAGGTAAAAATTTAACGACCCATCGAGATGGAATGAACCAATAACTCATTCATATACATGACATAAGACTCCTAACAAACCTAACCTAAAATTAAAGTCACATAGACGTTTTTAGACAGAAAAATGACTCTTGTGTTATAACTTATAACACTATATCAAGGAAGTACACCCGTTATGATGTAGAAAATTAGCCAAATATCCATAATCCTTGTAAATTTTAATTGGGTCCTAACAAAAAATGCGTTTACACACATATACACATGCATATACATATACACATCCATTTGTATACGTATATCATAAAATCCTTTAATAACACATATGAATCCATACATTATATAACATAATGTAGTGCTCTTCTTCAAAATAAAATACTAAACAATAAAAAAAAGTAGTAGTGACAGCCCAAGGGTAAACCTCGTTGATAGAGTCCAAGGTCAACTAATCCTACACTCAGATGATTTAGGGTACCAAAAGTATGCAATGGTAATAATGTTACATGAAACCCTCGACCAAGCCTTCAAAGTGAAGATGGATCAAATCATAATGTTATTGTACCTGATAATTAGTTGAGAAAGTGAGGATAGATCAAATCAAAGTTGACTATTATTTAAGGAAATTTACCAGTATATGCAAATAAGGTTATGAGTACATTGATAGTTGAGAGACCCATTGAGATGTGGTATAAAATTAACTTTTCATGCTTAAAATAATAGATTTAAAGGAATGCAATTGTGCAACAAATATTTATTTATATGTCTAATAGTCTTACTGCTTTGGGTATTTTTACAATGAATTGCTTGAATGTGTTAAGAATAAGATCATCATAACTTAGGATTCTTGATTAAGAATGAATACCACATTACCAAAATAAAATAACATGTTTACATGTCAATTGTTAATTGAAACAAAGATCTAACTTAATTTCCTATGCTTAAATAATGTCTAAGGAACATGATTGTTTAGCAAGCATTGAATTATTTCACACATTACAATTATAGATGCACAAATTTTATGCTATGAATGGCTTTATAGATAGTGTTAAGAATAACCTCCCTACCATCACATTATGAGACATGAGCAATATATTAATATATGCATTAAGTAATCAACATACCTGTATTATGAACGATCATTTTAATATATGTATAAGTGAATTTCTATTACCAATAGCCAACCGATAATCTGCAAAATTGGTTAGTATTCATCAATCAACACACAACCCTAAACAAAGCACATAACAAAGAGGAATTCTAGCGATTTTTAGTGGAATCCAATGAAGTTGAGGAATGAAACTTGAAACAAACATTAATATTCATCACTAAGATCTAAAAAACAACACTATATCAACTAACTGATATAACAAAAAACCTGGAAATCTTCCCACAATCAACACACAACCCTTGCTTTTTTATTACAAACAATAAACCTCACTAACCTTATGATATGACTTTCAGGAGGTGACTAGATTTGCATAAAAATTTAATAAGCATGAGCATAAATTTATTTTGATAAGATTTGGGGTTCGGATTAGTGGAGAAGTGGAGAAAATGTTTAAAAATTAGGAGATTCAACACTAATTATGCCAAAGATGAAGGAAATGAGGCAAGACTGAGAATCCAAGAGAGCATATCAAATTGAGTGGAGATAGAAATTGAGTACTTGGTTTAGGGTTTTATTTTATTTTTGAGTAGAGATCAAAAGAGATGACAATAAGGAGGGTGTAGCAAGCGGGAATGTGAAAAACTCAGGCCATGAGAAATATTAACATGCATTTAAAATTAAAATGCTGCAATCATATTATACCAAGGAAATAGCAGCGTTTCATTTTCAAATGCTACCACTTAATTGTAATGTGCCATGAAGCCAATTGCCCTTTCAATACATCCTATGCGCCCGTCTTATTGAAAATACAATCACAATTCCACAGCCATGCCTACGTCTTAACAAAAGATTCATTCCCAAAGTAATTCTTTCTGTCCAAACTCTAGAAATCCTGACATAACTTGGGAAAGTCCAAAGCAGGCGGAGGAGCTAGGGCTGCAGCTTGCACTTACACTATGGGTCCTCCATTGAGATTAAGTTCAGTTTGGTCCCTTACTTGAAGATATCGACAGAGCCATATTGGAACGTTCACACCCGAAGCCTCGGCTGCTTCCCCAGGATGACTTCCTATTTGATTACTCATTTCACTTTTCTATAATTAGGAATTATTAGCAACTTTTCTCAAATAGTATTAAGCATTACTGTAATATGAGGGTGTGTTTGTGTTATACTTATATACATACATAATAACTTTTAAAATATCTAAGTACGTTCTCTCAATACGCACCTAACCCCTAAGGAATTCTGAACGTAAGCTTTAATACCAAACATAACTACCTGCATCTCTGAACATACCAATCCAAAGCCCAAAATTGGCATTTGTACTCGTGCTATGCCACGAGGTACAAATCATTAGGTTTTAATGGTTTGCATGATTTGAGACAAATACAATTTTAAAGCATTCTACAATTACAGATCTCACAGTGGAAGGGAATAAAATAGAAGTACTGAAGAATAACCCAAATCTACATTGTCTCAAAATAATCATGGTCTGTACAAGTACTGATAGAATAAAGTCTCTAAATGATAATACAACAAAAATATGAATGATAAATATAAAATAAGGTACATATAAGAATAACTATAAATAATATATCTTTGAAGCGCAAAGTCTCCTTATTCACGCACCTTATCTTGGTCACTTAACTTACTACCCTCTCCTCCTGCAATAGATTTAAAAAGGGAGAAATGGAGAGCAGTAGACAAGCTCTGGTAAGTTATTATACCACTAGTGGTATGGTGTTGACATATACTTAAAGCTTAGTTATAAAGTACACAACCTAGGGGTATCCTTTTGTGTGTGTACCACGTATAAGGAATTAGTTACTTTCATATTATAGGTTGGCAATCCTTAGTGCGCCTAAATCCAATAACGATCTGCAAAAGTTTCCACCCGAAGTTTGGATATCTTAGAAATATTTCTAGTGTGCATTCTTGATAATAGACCACCTAATTATACATTGAGTTAACATTCTCAATGGTAATGCTTTACTATGCATTGAGTTAACATTCTTAATGGTAGTCGCTTGAGTTGCACCTAACCAAGTATACACACAATGCTAAGCCTACACACGGGTTAACAATCCTGATATAATCTATTGGGTTAACCATCCCAATATAATCATCTGGGTTAACAATCCCAATGATAATTTATCACCTAAGCATTGAGTAACTTCTTTGTTAATGATTATATCCTATTCCTTATATCATTCAACTTGTAGCAATAAGGGTTAGGTTAACTGATATGGATCCGCTTTAGATTAACATATCCTACTATGACGAACGTCTTCACCTAATCTTTCCCACTTTCATAGTAAGTGACTAGGATAGGTTACCGAACGATCAGAGCATCTAATTGTGATATAATTATACGTCATGTTGAGTGTCACGTTTGACAACCTAATGAAGTGTGAACCTAAGTGCAAGCATGAATTCAATCCATTTTGTTACATAGTTCCATGTGGTTACGTGAACTCTCGAAAGACAAGAAAGTGGGAACAAGTTCCCTCGACCCATGCTACTTGGCCTACACCAGATCCGGGTTTACTTGGGTTTGCTTCATAAATTCAGATGTATAAATCTAGATTCAGACGTCTAATGCACCATACAAAATTTATCTATGTGTATTCAACCATCTAACCTTATACTTAGATGTCTGATTTCGACCCCAAACATAAGAATACTGGTTTAGACCTCTATTTTTAATTTCCTAAGATCCAAACGTCAGGTCTTGAATTTAGACATCTGAATTAGTATTTTCTGGTCTGCTGACTTGCTCATTTAATTCATCTTTATTGTGGGCTAAGATATAGTTATACGGTTCATTTCTATAACAGGTGTTTTGGTATAATTTCCATTTTGTTTATACCCAACTTTAGGTAGTTTATCATAATGATTGTATATAATATTTCAATCAGTTATCTACATATATTTCAAAGTTAATAGAATCATATCAAGTAAATTCCAGAGGGTGTACTCATTTACTTTTTATTCATCTAAATCAATTTAAACTTATCATAGAAAATCAGCTTTATAGAGTTAGAAGTAGTTTCAGTCTAATTTACTTTGGCCCTCTAAGTTACAATGTTATCTTATCATCCCATCACCTAGGGTTTTCCAAATACCCTAATTTACATGTGTTTTCAACTAAATTCATTGGATCAGACTAAAGGTCGTATTTTTCACTCTAACAAGGTATATAAATGAAGTTTGAATACTTATTTACATCATAACCATATCAAATCCACTCATCTTTGGGAGATGTTTGAAGAAACTTCTTCCTTAACCCAACCTTATTTAGTGTTTCTTCTTCCTTCTTTTAGATTGTAGTGTTGGTTTGATTTATTTTTCCTTTACTTTGATTCTCTATTCTAATTTGGAGTTTGGATTTTATTCTATTTGAAGAGTTTGTGTCAAGGTTTGAGGAGGAAGAAGAAGAGAATAAAAAGAATAAGAGAAGCAATGACTATAAAGTGTAATGAAATGGGAGATAAGGTGAATTAGCGTTAGAAATAACCCTTATATTGGTGTAAAACCCGAAATTCCCTCAGTCCCCACCTAGGCCTTGATCTGTTTAGCATTATAACGTGCAATATAACAAGTAATTCATATCTCCTTCGTACGTTATCCATTTTCGATGTTTTTTAGATGAATTTGGCTAGGATAAATCTACTTAACACAATGGAAAATTTGGATTCCTCATATTCCTTTATTTGTAAAATTTCATTTTTCCAACTTCCGATAAAGTTACCAAAATGCCCTTGTTAAATTTACTATTTATGTTTGTTAAAGTTACAAAGTGTTACATCTTGATCAGAACATCTATTCCAACTTTGATGTGCTTGGTTAAGACCGTAAATCGATCTTAAGGGTCTACTAGCCTTATCAAAGCTTCCACTGACCTCGAAACCTACTGGCTACAACATATAAACTGTCTCTTCTAAACTACCATTTAGAAAAGACATTTTAACATCCATTTGCCAAATTTCATTGTTATACAATGCGAGTGCAGGTAGAACCGAATGGATTTTAGCATAGTGACCGACAAAAACGTTTCGTCATAATCAACACCTTGAATTTGATGGAAACTTTTCATGAGCAACCTGCTTTGTAGGCCATGACCATTCTATCTACATCGATCTTCTTTTTGAAGACCCACTTGCCAATGGGTTTTATATCGTTTCATACATTTTCCAAAGTTAATACTTTGCTCTTGTATATGGAATTCATCCGAGATTCCATGGCATCAAGCCTTAAGGCAGAGTGTTTACTCTCCAAGACCTGTCGGTATGTGAGGGGATTGTTTTCATGAATGACACAATCCACATTCTCACCATCAAAGAGAAATTGGTAGTATCTCTCTGGCATACGAAATTCCCTATTAAACCTTTTAATAGGTGGTGTATGGGAGTTGAATGTACTTGGTCTCTATAAAAGTTTCTTAACTCTCATCCAAGTCTATCATATTTCAACCAATTTTTTATGTGAGAAATCCCGTTTCTAAAAAGGTGTCATGTCCAGAAAAAAACACTTTTTTCCTTTGTGTGATAGAATATGTATTCATGGGAATTTCTTTGATATTCTATAACTTACACAAGACCGTTCTTTCCTCTAATTTACTGGGTTTTATGTTCTTAACGTGAGTCAGATAACTCCAAACCTTAATGTCATTAAGATGAAGTTTCTTATCAATGCATAACTCATAATATGTGTTAGGAACATACCTAGATGGTGCTCTATTCAACATATATGTCATTGTTTCCAACGCATATCCCAAAAGTAAAAGAGTTAACTTAGGGTCACTCATCGTCGATCAATCCTTGTCAAACAAGGTTTTATTTCTCCTCTCTAAAACATTGTCGTGTTCTGAGTATATAGGGAGTAATTTGAGAGAGGTACTCATTCTCTTTTAGGTACCCTTAGAGTTTCGATCCAACATACCCACCTTCTCGATAGAATTCTTATTTTCTTATTGCATCGGTTTTTGGCTACATTTTATATTCAATGAATTTCTTATTGACCTCTTGTTTGTATTTCATATGATACACAGATTCATATCTAGAGAAATCATCGGTGAAAGTAATATAATAAAAGGCACCACCTTTGGTCATTGTAGACATTGGACCACAAACATCAGGTATGCGAGTCTTAAGAGTTGATCAACTCTTTTGTTACTCACAATAAATGGGTGCATAGCCATTATACCATTAAGACATGATTAAAAAGTATCGAATAATTCAAAATCAAACTATGGTAGAAACTCTTGGTTTCTTATCTTGTTAAGTTGTTTCGTTAATATGGGCCAGTCTATAATACCATAGATAGCTATTATCGACTTTTGACATTGAATTACTTTCAACAACAAATAAATATTTAAGTTAAGAACATAAATACTATTATTCAATGCACTAAAACCAGCTGTTTTATTTTCAACACAAATATACATAATATATTTTTTTACAAATGAAATTGTATCCATCTTCAATCAAATGTGAGATGGATATTATTCCATAAATAAAATTAGGTACATATTAACAGTTTATTAAACTCAAATCATGATCGCTCGCTAACTTAAGATGATATTCTCCTATTTCTTCTATAGCGATGCTAGCTCCATTTGCAACTTGGAATTCCTTTTGCTCCTTTGTCCCGTGAAGAATTACAGATATGAGTTCTTGATCAGTATCCAAAACCCAACTAAAATAACATAGAGATAAATAGTTTTCTACATGGAGAATAACTTTGAGTGTGGAATTTCATTCCTTTCCCTTTAATGCCTTTATGTACTACGGACAATTTTTCTTCTAATGTCCCTTTTTCTCATAAAAGTGAAAACCATCTTCTTTGGAACCTTTGACTTACCCTTTCCACCTTGGATATGCACTTTCTCTTATTCAAACCCTTTGATAAAGAGCCAGTCTTGACAATAAGCACCACACTCAGTTCCTTCGTGAACATACTCTTAGCATTCCTAAACGTATTAACCAGCTGAGTGAGAGTACACTTCAATGAATTCAAATTAAAATAAAAAATGAATGGGCTAAACTATGAGTAAGTGACCTAAGAATCAAATTAGTCCCAAGCTCGATAGCTACAGCAGTGCCTAGCTCAGCCAACCGCTCGATGTACCCAATCATATTAAGTACGTGGCCTTGGACTTGCTCATCTTCATGCGAAACAATTTCTATAATACCGCATACCATGTGGTACAAGACTGTTCACCGTAACTTTTGTAAGTGATTGAATATTTCATAAACATTTATTTTCTTGTATTGCCATTGGAGCTCTATGCTCATTGTTAAAAAAACATGTAATAGCAAGCTAGTTCGCAATACATTTGCTACTCCTCAAAAGCCTTAATTTATTCGACCGTGAAATCTTTTGGGGTTTAGTTAAAGGTTTATTAGCGATGGTGTATTAGAATGTTTCATATGTGAGCGCAATTTTAACTTCCTTAGCTAACCTTTGTAGTTTGTTCTTGTTAAAGTGTTCCTTTCATAGAATAACTTCTAGTTGTCATTTATTTGCACAAGTTCATTAGAGTATGTTAGATATAATTATGTATGTTCTTATACTAATTAGAATGGTTTATTATATTTATTTGATAAGGCTCTCACTGAATTCTATATATCTCTAAAACCCTAAAAGAGATACAAGAATTTCATAAATTCCTTAAGTGGTTGTTAGGATTTGTTTATCATGTTACTATGACCTTGAGTCTGCTCAACAAATTGTAGTCTTCATAAATGATAAGTAACCCTTCACTAGTAATATCTTGTATAACTCATAACCTGTTATTTAACTATACTCCTAATCATATTCATGTCATTGAGTTTGCTCAACAAATCATAATGTACATTAGACACTCTAAACCCAATCATTTCATGATATCCTAAGGGGAGTATTTAACTCTTGAGTTTACTCAAGAAAGCAACATACCATTCTTATATATCCATTTATAATAGAAACATTACCTTATATATTATATGCCCTATGTTTGCTCAACAAACAAAGATATGTAAGGCACTCTATTTATATTACAAATGTTGGAGAGCATTATTATTATTAAATTCATAATTTAAAATAATTTGTACTGTATTATCAACTATTCAAGGAAGATGAGCGTATAAAAATTATAACTTATGGTATCAAATATCTTTTATATACATAAATGTATATTTCCATAAGTCTCACGGGTTTTATTATATTGACCTCACATTTTATTTACATATATAATATATAAACACATACATACATACACTCTTTTATTTATAACATTTATAATTTGTTAGTTATATAAATTTATTCATATGTATTTCCTTTTATTAATTAAACAATTTAATTTATCTACAAATATAGCATATATATATATATGTTTAATTAAAAATTTAAAACAATTTTAAATTATATTTTATAACCCTTTACAAAAATTAATTAATCACGTACTTAGTTTAAAACTATTTTAAATTAGCATTTTATAGCTTTTATAAAATTATGCAACTAAATTGTTATTTAATTAATTTATAATATTCAGATATGCTATTTGAATTAACTTTAGACTCAAATAACACTTAATTTTCTACAAGGCATACCCTAGAATTAGACAATTTCGATGAGCCAGGTAAGGGCCAAGAGATTAGGGAGGTTTTTCACATAAGTATTCCTTAATTAGAGTAACATTCTCCTTATTTTATGCTTCCTTTCCTAGCTACCCATCTACTTTGACTTTTCTTAAGTCATTGCCCTTGCTGTTGGATAATTTATTTATACAAGCACAACATGAGCTTAGGTACCATTATTCGATAAAGTGCACTGACAATAGGGTTAAAAGGATAGATTTCAGAAAAGTAGTCCTTTATTGATTTGCACAAGATCTTAATAAATATTTGTCAAAACTAAATCAAATTTAGTATTTTAATCAATAAAAGATTGTTTTAATATTTCTATCAAATTTACGGATTAAAATATTTATTTTTTTTACTAATTTTCATATACATTTATTTATAATTAAATAATTATTTAATATGTCTTACAGTCTATCGGGTGACTAAATGTTATGTATAATACATATATAGTGAAAGTGCCCAACGATCTAGTAATGTAAATACTATAATTTGAATTAAATATATAAGCAAGCTAGTAAATAAAGAATATCAACCAAAAGATTGCACCGGTGATTTTTATACTGGTTTGGACTTCCTGTCTTACGTTCAGTCTTGGACTCCTTCTGGAATTTCACTAAATTACCATCGCTTCACTGGAAGGAACAAGTTTCTACAAGATCACCCGAACGACCGAACAGGACTTCAAACACTTTTCCCAAAGATCTCTATGGCAACTTCACTAAAATAAAATTTGTCTTTGACTTGTTGTGTTCTTTAATAACACTGATAAGTCACTTTTGGTACGCCGTCCCTATATCCATTAACGATTGTGACTTGAACGTGCAGATTTTAGTAAGTAAAAAGATGTTTTGAATGCTTTTGGAATCATAGAAAGTATAAAGTATACACATCAAAGTAAGTAAATTTGATTCAAAAGTTCAAAAAAAATCTATTTATAGTGTTTGAATGGTTCTATTTGATGAGATATAGTCATCAGAAAAGTTGTAGTTATTTGTAGAAGAAGAGAACCTTTTCGAAAAAATTCTCCTCAAAGTAAAATGAAGTCATTATAGGAATTCAAATGTCTGGATTTAGAGTCCAGAGGTCTCGATTTCTATAACTTCAAACGAAAAATAACTAGTTCAAATTTAGCTTTGTTCAGACATTTGAAAATCAATTAGACATCTGAATTGTAGTCAAACGTCTGATTAATTATTTTAGACGTCTAAACACCTAAGAATTTTAAAAATATAAAACAATAGATTTTTAGATGTATGTAAACATTTTTTAGATGTTTGAATCTTAATTTAGACATCTAAAAATTTGTTGGATCATCTGTTTCTTATAGTTTTTAAATAAAGAAGAAATAATCAAAATACCTTTATTCAGACAACTAAATTTTTTAGTTAGACGTCTAACACCCTGTAGAAACTAAGATATTATTAGCGTCAAAAATGACATTAACATTCGTAGAATTATGTAGAGAAATTAAATGATGAAAAGTAAATTAAAAATGAGAAAAAACAGTAGACAACCGATTTATAGTGGTTCAATAATGTGTGCCTACATTCATTTAAAGGTTCTTTTCTTTTTATTGCTGAAAATACAACAAGTGTTCTTATGGTTCATCATCGAATGATAAACAATTATAGAAAATAAGTACAAGTGCTGAAAAGTGAAAAAGATCCCTCAAATGAAGCCCCTCATAGTCTATTTATAAGTGTAGATCGGTGGGAAACACTCAAGCACATCCAAACCCACGTTCTTGATGATCTCCTGGTAGTTGCTGAAGAAGAAGACGTGGCTAGCTCAGCATTCACTATGGGTCATACATAACCATAGCTATGG
The DNA here is from genome assembly GCA_030737815.1 of Allium fistulosum. NCBI lineage: Eukaryota > Viridiplantae > Streptophyta > Magnoliopsida > Asparagales > Amaryllidaceae > Allium > Allium fistulosum. The sequence continues at coordinate 1,239,989,920 of CM060903.1, read as the reverse complement.
GTTGGTATAGACCCATAAAAAAATTTCAATCATCTTTCTGGACTTTTGGAGATTGGTTGTTTGACTGTTAGCTTTATGGTTCCATAGTTGTTTGAAGCATTGCTAACATGTTTCTAAATCTAATTTATGGGTCAGTGGAAGGTTGAAACTGCTTATTTGAAGTGCTTGAGAAGAACGACAGGGAGCTTTTCGTGAACGATGATATAGAGCTTGGAACGGTCTTCAAGACCCTTGGGTAGCATGTGGTGGGAAAATGGGACAAGTCCCATAGAGAACTATTGTTCGGTATCGAACCATAGACTTAGGAAAAAATTCCCTTGTTTTATGAGTAATGTGCTTTGTTTTAGTCTACAGGCTTGGTTCAACCACTATTCTTGAGACTTTAGGTTATCCTTTTGGATTGCTTGCCTTGATATTTTTCGTATATGACTTGTTTAATCTGATTGACTTTTGTCGGGTCATAGGGCCGAATAACACTTGCCTCCCAAAGTACATCTCGTTTCAAACGTGATGTGCTTTGAATCGAGTTAGGTTAGGATCGTTGTGTCAAATTTCAAGTCTTGTTTCGAATAGTTGTTATCCTTCCTTAGGTCCATTTCTATAAATAGTCATATGTTTTCCCATTTGCCGCGACGTTTCATCAGTGTCTGGTATTATAAAACTGGAAACTGCCTTTATGACTTGTTGTTCCAAGTTTGGCATTCTCGTATATTTCCATTTCTAGAATTTTCAGGTTAGGATTTCTTGTTGATCAAATTTTGAAATTAACTATTCTATACACATAAGCATCCACATGTACATTTATATGATTGCCAAAGTCCAAGAGTATGCGAGCTTAGATGAGTGTGTATGTTGAATCATGCTTCTCTTCTTTCCTTTTCTCTTTTTTTATTTTTTTTTATTTTTATATTGGATCATTCGATACCGAACCATATGATTCAGCACCGACCCAAGGACTTAGGATTTGAGCTGGCCCATAGCTGAAAAAATTGGCTTTGGCCTTATAAAACTTGGCCAACCTATGCCCTTCTCTCCACTTTTCCTTGCTATCTTCTTTTAGACTTGAGTTCTACCATTAAAGGTCTTCATGACTTAAGATCCAAACTTGAACACCACCGATCCTCCTGAACCAAACGTGACCACCGCTGCCTTCTAGCCTCGATGATCTAACATCTCCTCTGCCTCGACCCAAATCGACGCCGTCTGGGATCACTTTTGACCCATACCAACCCATACGAGCATAGGTCGTATCCCCACACTTAGAACTTCAACCTTGAGCATATTTTAGTGAGTGGTAAAGATGGATAGTGGCTGGAGATGAGCAGCATTGAGGAGCGTACTTAGATTGGGCTGAAGTTCTTACGACATGAAGAGGAGGTGAAGAAAACTCGAAATCCCCTAAGTGGGATGGTTCGGTACCGAACCATCCTCTTTGTGGGATTTTCTGAGTTCTCCTCTTTATACAAGTGCATTCAATTTCTAGTGAACTCGACACTCTGAGCTCTAAGGAATCCCAGGCATGCTTTTGACGATGCGAAGCTTGTTGAGACAGTCAATAAAAACGGTCGCTTCAAGCAATCTTCGATCTCTGATATGGATTGTTGCACTATACATCGGACATTTACACTTCATGGCATTGCATAACACTGCACTAGATTCAATATAGCATAGGGGTGTAGACTTTTAATCTGCCTAATATTGGTGTTGTGTTGAGTTTTTGGTAGATATGGATGTTAGGCGTTCCGAGCACCTTTCTTCTCAAACTGCTGGTCCGTCAACCGTTAGATATAATGAATCAGATACTGAGTCTAGCTCGACAAGAGCTTCTTCAAAGCAAAAAACTCCAGCATAACCTGTCGTTCAACCTGATATCCCTAAGAAGATCAGCCTGCTCAAGGGGTCCAAAGAGATCCTATGCAGGAATCAAAAGTAAAACCTGCTCTCGACACACTCCCAGATATGGTTATATTGGCAGATCCCATTGATGCTCTTGCCTCCAAAGTTGATGATGCATCGCTTAAGAGGACCTATGAGAAGCACGACAGTCAATGGGATGACTTGATGGTCCCAACCTATCTCCAAAGGGCATAACACCCTCCTAAAATATATACATCTTGTAACAAGTACATTTGATGTTAGTGCGAGTTCCACTGTTTAACCCGTTCATAAGAGAAATTTTCCATCAAATGAAGTTGGCTCCTACTCAACTCCACCTGAACAACTATGCTTTTCTCAACAGGTTGTACATCTTTGCTTGTCACTTTCAACTTTTCCTAAATTTTCAAGAGATCTAATACTTGTATAATTTCACGTGTCATAAAGGGAGTCCTTCTCATATCTTCCTAGAGTCATCCAGGATGTGCAACGTCATGGTTGGAACCTGGAACAAGTTAAGTTATTTCATGGAGGAGTTCTTTTTTATTCGCTGTCCTCTTGGGATTGCACAATGGTGGTTATCCAGATGCAAGTCTTTGTTCACGTCTCTCAGATATAAATCCATATCCTTTACTTCTTGATTTCTAATTGACTTTTGAAATTGGCAGATGTTCCACGTAGGGAGAATAATGCTACATTGGCTGAGAGTGTGCAATAACTTCAGGCACTCGTTGTAGCAGAGAGAAGAGCCAAATTGTTGCTTAGTGATGAAAATTTCTTGGCTCACCACTTATTAGACCCTAACCGTAGTGTCGGTCCTACTTTGATTGTCACAGACAGTGAGGAGGATGAACCAGTAGTTGGGAATGATGGAGATGAATCACCAGTGCCCCCAGTCCAAAATCCAGGAGTTGGGACTGCTAATGTTCGAGGGCCTACTGAAGAGGATGAAATTAAAGGCGGAGAAGGAGTAGGGGGTCATGATGAAGAAGGTGATAATAATGACGATCAACAACCTCTCTAGAGGAAAATACTTAAGATTAAGTTTCTAAAAATGAAATCTCGTATTCCACGTCCTCCAGTTTAATCCATACTCGAGACTCCTGTACAAACTTCTAAAGACCCTTATGCTACCTTCGAGGCCACTCCAAATGTGACCGAATCGTATGGTCTGGCCAACATGACTCTCAGGGATGTTGCATCCTCTATTCACTTCAATAAAGACATTCCTCCAACAAAGGCAAGGGAGATTACCCATGTCAGCAAAATTAGAACCCATGGTTCGTTGGGGGGACATCGTGACACTAACATACACATACACAAACACTACACTTTAATCGGTTCGTGTGGCATTTTAGTTTGGTCAAGACCGACTCGTCTTTGTTTCATGTGCAGATTTTATAGACCGTCATGGATTATATGACGATTTCCAGGACCATACGAGGTATCACCCGAGGCATATACCAACCGTGCGGCCTCATAAGTAGGCATGTCAATGGTACGGGCTTCGGCCCGAGCCTGGCCCGAACCCGCCCTATTTATGCGAGTACGGGTTTTGCCTTTTACTACCCAAACCCGACTCAGGCCCGATCCGGGTCGGGTACGGTTTTATCAAAACTCGGCCCGGCTAGGGCCCGACCCGACTATTAGTTTTTCGTCGTATCAAAACATGAGTGCGTATGTTATTTATTTACCATTTTATTTGTTTACATGTAGATGTTTTTGCATACTTTTGTTATGATCTTGACTACATCACCGTCCAATTTATATGTTAACATTGTTTGTATACAAATTTTACAAAAGTTGCAGTTTTAAAATATGGTTTTAACATAAATATTCTGAGTTAGGTATATAGTTATTACCCAGTGGGCTTAAAAATCCCTTAGGGTCGGGCTCGGATATTAGGTTGAAATACCCTGCGGGTTCGGGCCGGACTCGGGTTTAAATTATTGTAATTGGACTCGGGTCCGGTTTTATAATACCCGGACCGAAGCCTGCCCATTGACAGGCCTACTAATAAGTATGCCATTAGTCTGAGTCCAATCGGCACTCGAGTCGGGATCGTGGAAGTAAAGAGAAAGACTATAGGTCACATGATTCATTATCTATGCTTCGTTCTAGATCCAGATCTCCTCCATCCAGGGGTTCAGAGAGGCATTCTAGTCGCCAAGACGATCATCCACATGATGACATGTCTCATATTTCTCCTCCAACCAAGCAACCAATGCTCTCCCATGCTTCTCAGCAATCACAACACCCTACAAAATCAATACCATCTGATTCCACTCGACGCAAGTAAGATAAGGATCCTATTGAGAAGTCGGTTGAACAACATGACAAACCATCTGTTGTACAAGCAGAAGGATCGATCTCTACAAACCCTTTGTTAGCTGATTTGCAGCATCACTTTTCCAAGATCAATTTCAAAGCTTGCAAGTGTGTTCCAAGCATAAAGGATATTCCTGAGCGATACCGGACTAAGATAGTTGCTTATGTCAATGACGTCTATGATTAGTATTTCACTTGAAAAAGGTTGACTGAAAGAATATTGGAATATTTTGAGGAATTGGAAGTTGAAAGCATGGGAATGAAACTCATAGAGGACCAGAATAATGCGACCATTGCCCTTCTGGATAAGGATGTTACCGAGTTGAACAAGGTGAAAGAGGAGGCTGACTAAAAGGTCAAGGAGCTGCATACTACTACCGAGTAAGAAAGAAGGAACCATATGATCGAAGTGGAATCCATTCACCTCAGAAAATATGATCTGGTTGAAGAGTTTAAAGGCGTAACTCGAGAAAGAGAAAAAAGAGAAAGATGATGCTCTTCTGATCGCCCATAACTGTTGTAACGATTTGCTTAATGCATATGAAGAAAGAGGTGCCTCTCGTAGATAAAGGGATGAGGCATTGGATAAGCTAATAGAGTGGATAAATTAGTAGCCTTTATGGAGAAACAAATTAAGGGTAGCTTTAATCCACTCATCATAAATTACAATGCTAATGTTCTCAAGTTTAGAGACCTAGCATGGCTTGGTAAGGCTTATCCCCGCACCTTGGCGATGGTTTAGGAGAAATTAGTGACTGGCGAGCGAAAACACTCAAAGGAAGATGAGGTGGACCTGGAGGAGTTGGAAAAGGAGTTTCTGAGTGAGGAGGAAATTCTAGTGCTCAGAGCCGGCGAGCACATTCTGCACCCCGAACTTGTTGTCGTTGCTTAAAGGGACCAAGCTAAAGGTACCGGCACCACTCCTCAAGATATTACTTGTAACGTTTGCGGTCTTTCGATGCTTGAAAGTCGACATTAATACGTCCACTGTATCAAATGTCGCGCAATCGAATGCCGGAAAACCGAACCATTAGGGTTAAAAAGAAGAGGTAGAAGAAGACAGAAGAAAAGAAAGAAGAAACAACAGAAACAAAAACAATATCAGAATCTCACATTCGCAGCGGAACAATATATAATAGATGAATGAATAATCTTTAAAACAAAAGACTATATCAGTTTATACATTACATCATATCATCAGAGTTTACAACAATACACAACACTGGACAGTTATATAAACTTGTCCACATACAGAATATACAGCGGAATAAATAAACAAGTACGGCAGTACGTCTCGCCATCCAGCTCATCTCCAAAGCTCCAGAATATCCAGAATATCCTGATAAAAATAACTCTGGGCTGCCCGTGTGGAAAATTATGGGCACCCAGAGTTTAGAAAGGAAACAATAAACTCCGAGTCAGTCATGGTGACTGGTGTGAGATCGTAAAACAGTTATTTTCACAAAGAAAATAAAACAAATTTGCAATGCTTTTGGAAAATGAAACTACCATAAGGCCTCCCGCCACATACACAATGCTAACGCAGAATTGGAGGAGATTTCTCCTTATGATAGTCAAAGATGCTCACTATGAAAAATCACCTGATATTATTATTAATGTCTAGTGTGGAAAACATTTCGAAAGTATAATATCAATCTTAGCCAGCATAGGCATTTCGCACTTATGTCTACTATAGCTACTATGTTCAATAGCAGGTTACCGCCACATTCCATAGCAGGTTATACAACTAAAACCGTACAGGGTTCGTATTGTTTCTTTGGATTTCCAACAAATGGTCAGGCAAAGGAACTTCCTTACACCGAAAATGGAAACGCCTATGGAAAGACGCCCCGAGAACCTAACCGGATCTCTGCAAACACAAGGCCGACGCTACCTCACGCTGTACAGCTGTAACTAGGTAACCAACACACTGACACTACCTCACGCTGTACAGTTGTAACTAGGTAACTAACACACAAGTATGCCATCCCCCGGTCGTTACCGACCTTTATCCCAGGATCCTCAACCACAAAGTATAATAAATGTGTAGCATCAACATAGGTAAAATATCTGGGCTCCATACAATGATATCACCTCTTATCCAGAAGGAAATGACATAACCTAGGGGCGCGACCCCTAACAACCTTGCCGCAACATTCCTGTTTCGACCATTACCGGGTTGTGAGGCTCGACGAAGTCTCGTCCACAAAGCCACGCTTTTTCACAAAGCCACGCTTTGATCAACAAATGATCAACAACACTTCGTATGCCACATTACCAAATTGGGAATGTATCACTAGTAACCATCAACTACATAACCTCTGAGCTCGTACGTCTCAGAGAAGGGTGTTAAGCTAAGAGAATAAATTCTCCGCCACCAACAGAAATGTATTTGATAGAAACCAGCTTTACATCTCAAAGTGTAACGTCAGACACACATCCATACAAGTCCGTTCCGGGATCGAACGGAACCGAAGGCACTTCCAAAGAAGCCATTGCAATCCGGGTATTCACTAATCATGTATGGACTTCCCATCACAAGAAGAGTGATATAAATCTCTATACCGGAGCAACTCGGTGCAGAGGCATTCGACAGGTTGTCCTTTCATTTTCGAAAATACCCGATCTTCACACCGGTCTTCAAATAATGTCCATTCACGACGTATCACTATTCGGAATGGGTTATATGACACAAAGTCCTCTCCCGGCTTAACCGAATAATGAGCGTTTGTTTAAAAAAAAAATCAAGTGCCATTTCAAAGGCAAATATTGATAGTCGGTTATTTAACTATCAACAACATTCACAACAATCAACCAATTTAAATAATTTTCCCAAATTATTTATTTCAAAATATCTTTGCAAGATATATATTTTTCCACACTTCAACATTTGAAAACCAATTTCAAATCACTTTTAACACTTCATTACTTTGAAAACCAATTTCAAATCACATTTTCCACACTTCATCACTTTGAAAACAAATTTCAAATCACATTCACTCGCGGAATAAAATTCCCGATATTATTCATTTCCCATTTTCTTTATAAATTCCCACTGTGAATTTGAATTTCCAAATATTCACTTTCAAACACCAAATCAATTTCAAATTGATTTCAAATTTATTTCAACCCCAAATCAATTACAAATTGATTTCTAAGTTTATTTCAAATCCCAAATTATTTTACAAATCGATTTCCAATTTATTTCAACAGAAATCAATTTTTCATTCAACATCAAATCAATTTTCATATCGATTCCCCAAAGATTTATTTTCAAATACCAAATCAATTTTTCAATTTGATTTCTAGAAACATATCACCTTTTAAATAAATTCCTTTATTCTTCCAAACCATCTAAAATTCCATTTTAAATAAATTTCCCAACTTTCAAATAATACTATTCAAAATCCATTTATAAAAATCTTTTCCCATATTTTGGAAATAATTTGATAAGATTTCAAAAATCAACTTTACGCTTTAAAATTCCTTCTTTGAAATTCAACTAATCCTTTCAAAAGAAATTCACTTAAAATTTCCAACTTTAATTTCAAAAATCCAATTTTATTTATTTCTGGTATCCAACGATACCAAAAATACATTGGCTAAATTATAGCCTTCAACAAATTCAATCACAGATATAATCATTCACAGATTATAAATAAATAATCACACAGCATATGAAACAAATTCATACAACATATGAAACAAATTCATATAATTTGAGGAATCCAGTTGGATCCCTCCAACCTGTTTCCCTGCATCCACAGATGTTAGCACAATACCAATTCCACTTCGAGGTGGAATATCACGGTATATGGGATTTATAAAATATCATCCGCTATTATGCGGCGCATAGGGTCTCATCCGCTATATAATGCGGGAAATCAACAACTCCAATATATACATATTCCAATATATATATATTGCTATATACTACTATGTATATACTATCATTCAAGCACACAATCAACACAATCAATAATTTTAAATATAACTATTTAAAATTAAACAAAACCCTTTGTTTGAGTGAGAAGATCTCACCTTTTCTTTAATTCGTAGTCCATTTTCCATTTTGACCATTTCTTCATGGTTTCAAACCTCACTGCTCTGAAGATCGAACTCGAAGCTCCTTCCACCACCAGATCGCGACCATTCGCCGCCTTCATTGATCGAAGCCCTCGACCCTCAAACCCAGTCGCGGGATTCTCCAAGCACCATGAACGAATGGGATACCCCATCATCCGCTCGAGATTCAAGCGAGTCGCCGCCTTCACGCGCCTGTCGCTTTACCAAATCGAGCGACACCCATCGCGAAACCCTACTCGCGAAATCCCCTTCAGCCCAGCACCAAATCAAATTCGCCTCCATCCTCCCACTCACGAAATCGTGCTTCCTTCGGTCAAGACAAAGTCGCGATTTAAAATGAATTCGCGAATCCTTTTCGTGTTTTTTTCTTCCGATTGCAGCTTCGATTTTTAAGAGGGGGAAGAAAGAAGGAATGAACGTGGATTCGTTAAATTTTGAATTCGATCATAGGAAGGACGCGGCCATTTAAATTTTATTTCTTCTTGAAGCTATTAATTCAATTTGAATGAAGAAAATGTTTCGTTCATTTTGAACGAAATGGAGAGGAGACAAGAGAACGTGATTAAGCAGAGAGTAGGTCGGCATTGAAGTGAAATAAAGCCAGGAATCTCTGCTATAGGAAAAGTTGACGTGACAGAAATTTGACTGGTTAATATACATTATATTTAAATTCTAAATTCAAATCGTCTCGATATTACCACTCAAAATTTTGAACTCCTATCGAGGTGTGCCGCTAGGCGTTTATAATGTTATACGCCTATTCCGAACGCAATGGAAAAGGTTTCGAGTCCAAATTCGATCATATGGAGAAAATAGCTTTTTGGACCAGTTATAATATTGAATTCGATATAAATTTCAGTGCGTTTGCCTATCGTACAGCCAAACGATCACTCCAAACATTACGAAAATTGAAATCCGATAATAATACACTATTACGGATCCAATGGAACTGGTTTCGTCAAATTCCGAGACTGCGCTTTGGAACGCTATTTTTAATTATCGATTTAAACGATAAAATTCAAAATTGAACAAAATAGTTTCAAATTCAATTCTGAAAGTTCCATTACCTTCAATATAATCAATATGAATTTCCTAAGCCTTCATATTATTTTTAATCAGCTCAAAACTGAAGATTCAAATTTTTACCCAATTGCAATAAATTAAATTCAAAAATTTAATTGCCAAATTCACTCTGATATCTCGAATTTCAAATTGAACTATCATTCGAATATTTAAACTCAATTAAATATTCACATTTCAAATGTCAAAAATTCAAGGTCGTTACATTACTACAGGCCTTACCTCTAGGCCACCAGCTGATTCTGCCATTCCCTCGAATCCCAGGTATAATCCAGATGAACCACACTACTACTGGCGTAGCATGCTATCTCCTATCCAAGAAGGAAATTCAGATGCTACTACCGCATGCTCGGGACCACAATCTTGTGGAGGTATATCTTTAACTTCACTGCTATTTGAGTGGACATACATGTCATTTGTCGATGGTTCTAATCTCTCAATTTATCTTATTAAAATTGCAGGCCAACCTACGATTTTAGATTTACTAAAGAAAAGCTTCCAACCGGATCCACACGCAACAACGACCAACTCAACGGTCGTATCTATCTCAAGGATGATCCCAAACATTCCAATCAGTGATGCCCCCGGTCCTGATGCACAAAAGATCCAAGCTTTGGATGATGAAGGGACTGCTGAGTTTCAAGAAATTCAGGTTGATGAAGATGTTTTGATGATGGTGTCTTTGGAACCTGCTTTGAAGCCTAAGATGTAGGGGATTTACAACCAACAAGTTCTAGATGTATTGGATGCTACCAAAATCAAGTAAGAGCCTGTTGATCCACCTCTAATTCCATTGTCTATTGCTTTGCCTACTGGCTCCATTCGTATAGGTGGTAATACTCAGGGTGCTCCTATTTCTTCATCATAGAGCACTCTAGCAAAAGGCCAAAGAAGTGGAGGATGAGGAAGTAAAAGGAATCTTGAAGCAAAAGGAGGTGGGCAGTCTTCCGACAAGGCAAAGAAAGGACAAAGGTATAAGAAGAAGTAAATCGATCATTTCCTTTATGCTTTTTGTTGCAATAGTTAGGCACTTTGTTTCGTTTTGCTTTTGGCCAGTATTGTGCGGACTCGGCATCCATTTTTGCTTTTGATGTTAATGACACTTATAGTCATTTTGGTTGTGAAATAAAAAAGACTTTTGTTTTTGGTTTAAGTCTTACGTGAATCATTTTTAAGTGATTAAGAAATGTGCTTTACATTCAATGTCTTTTGTGATCCATTTCTCATTTTTATTGCTAGAATAAGTCACTCGGACGTCTCTCTGGACATCCATGATGATGCCAAACTCTGGGCATCGATCAGGGTTAACCGCTCAACATAGCGGTTTAAATATCCTTTTCCAGGATATTTGCAAGTAAGATCTTACCTACTCCGGGTAAGACATGGGTGTCTACTAGACTACGGGCATGAGCAGCAGTGGCGAACTGTCTCATTTAGCCTTTGAATTTTGAATATATACTGAATATATACACTCCTGCCCCTAAGTGAAGGGTTGGAGCAGTTGTTCAGCACCTATCTATGGGCACCTGCATACCTAAAATTTTCATTTGCAAGTCTATATAAATATACACCATTCACAGTGTTAAATTGAGTATAGACAGATTTATGAGCTCCGGAAAGTCATTTCTTTTGTAAAACACTCAAAATGACAGACTCTGCCGGATTAAATGCGAAGATGTATACAAATTTACAATCAAGTGAAATAGCATTGTAAATGTTTGTTATTCCATGCTCGCGGAAGCGAGATCCCTCTACCATTGCCAGCTTGAGTGTGTTGTCTCCAAGCTTTTGCTCAATTGCGTGCAGACCTTCCCACATTGGACCTAAGTTCCTAGGGCTTGAAAAGATCCATTTAAGAATGAGATTTCCAATCTCAAAGGTCCTTGTTCTAACCATCGTGTTGTAATGTCTGGCGACTCGACTTTGGTGCACGTCTGCTCTCAACTCGGCTTCATCGCGTTTCTCATCGCTCATGTCTAGAGACTCTAGTAGGAGTTGCTCATTCACTTGTAGGTTATAATGAGTCATTCAATGAGAAGGCACATTAAGGTCCACCGGGATCATAGCCTCTGATCCATAAGCTAGAGCGAACGAAGAGTGACTAGTTGACGACTTGTGGTCGTTTAATAAGCCCAAAGCATTAACTGTAATTCATCGACCCACTTGCCTTTGGCCTTCTCCAATCCCTTCTTCAGAATAGACTTAATAATTTTGTTTGCTACTTTAACCTGTCCATTCGCTTGGGGATATGCCACTGCAGCAAACCTCTTCTCGATATGGTGTCTCCGGCAGAAGTCTTTGAACTCAGCCCTATCGAATTGGGTACCATTATCGAAAATAATTGTTTATGGAACCCTAAAATGACAGATTATATTTCTAATAAAAAATTTGATTACTTTCTTCGTTGTGATAGTGGCTAACGGCTCTGCCTCCGCCTAGTTTGTGAAGTAATCAACCATGACTATAACATACTTCGGACCACCCATGGATATAAGCAACACACCAATGATATTGATTCCCCAAACTGCAAATGGCCATGGACTAACCATTTGAGTAATCTTCGTTGGCGGGGCTCTCGGTATCTTAGCGAATCTCTGGCATTTGTCACATTTTCCAGTGTAATCAACTGCATCTCGATTGACAGTTGGCCAGAAATACCCATAACGAAGGATCTTCATCGTTACGGTTTTCCCCTTCGTGTGGTCACCAAAGGCCCCTTCATGAACTTCCTTCAAGACTTGCTTAGCCTTATCATTGGTGACACGCCGAAGCATAGAAACATAAAATCCTATCTTATATAGTACTCCTTGCATGAGGAATCTTGCAACTTTATGAAGAAGTTGGCATCTATAATTCTTCCTGTTTGCAAGGATTTTTCTTTGGGGATAGTTCTTTATTGGAGTCATTCATGACTCCTTCTCAGGTTCAGCCTCCAAGATGCAATCAACATACATCTGGTCGATGTTAGGAGCTGACAATACTTCCACCAGAACAAGACCCATGAACTATGCATCTTCAGAACTGGCCAATTTTTCCAAAGAGTCGGCCTTAGCATTCTCCTCTCTTGGAATATGCGCTATCGTGTAATATTCAATATCATTAAGCAGCTCAAGGGCTCAGTTTATATAAGGAGCCAACCTCGCTTCTTTCACTTGAAACTCCTTCCGCACTTGACATACCATCAGTCGGGAATCATAGAAAATAAGCAAGGTCTTAACTCCCAGTTCTTTGGCAATTACGAGGCTTGCAATCAAGGCCTCCTGTTCTGCTTCATTATTTGTTGCGGAAAAATCGAGTTTCAAAGCGTAGCAAATCGAATGTTCCTCAGGACTCACTAACAGGACTCCGATACTAGAACATCGTTCGTTAGATGCACCATCGAAGTTCTTCCACCTAGCATTTTGTTCACCACTGCTCTCTGGGACATCATTTGGTGCAGTGTATTCAGCTATAAAATCTACCAAAGCTTGACCCTGAATTGTTCTCCGAAGGTGATAAGATATATCGTATTGGCTCAATTCAATGTTCCATTTCAACAATCTTCCAGAAGTCTCTGAACATTGCAAGACTTGTTGCAAAGGCTGGTCAGTAAGGACTTTGATTGAATGAGCTTGGAAATAGGGGCGAAGCTTCCTTAAAGCGATTAATAGGTAGTATGCAAGCTTTTCCATCATCGGATAATTTCTTTCTCTTCCTGTTAATTGCTTGCTGATGTAATAGGCCGGTCCCTGGTTTCGGGATTCCTCTTGAACGAGTGTGGTGCTTAAACCATGCAATGACACTACCATATATATAAATAAATCCTCATCATCCAACGGTTTTAACAAAATTGGGGGTCCGTCTAAGTGATTCGCTAGATCTTGGAATGCATCTACACACTCCTGTGTCCAAGTAAAAGCACTTCTTCCCTTCGGATTTTTTCCTTTCTTAATCATGTTAAAGAAAGGGATGCATTTGTCAGTGGCTCTGGAGGTGAAATGACTTAGGGCAGCGACCATTCCATTCAAGCTCTAGACCTCTTTGATCATTTTCGATGCCTCCATATCCCTTAGTGCCTTTATCTTCTTCGGATTGGCATCAATCTCACGGGAATTCACTATGAAGCCCAAAAATTTCTCTGATGCAATGCTAAAAGAGCATTTCAAAGGGTTGAGCTTCATCCCTTATTCCCAGAGGACACTTAACATCTTAGTCAAGTCATCAACATGGTTCCCTGATTGTCATGACTTCACGAGAATATCGTCCATGTAAACCTCCATCGATCGCCCGACCTGATCTTTAAACATCCTGTTTACCAGCCTTTGGTAAGTCGCTCCACGTTCTTCAATCCAAAGGGCATAACAAGATAGCAGTATGACCCTAAATCAATTATAAAACTGGTGTGTTCCTGATCCAGTACGTGCATCAGAATCTGATTACATTCGGAATACGCGTCCATGAACAATAGCAGCTCGTGTCCAGCTGATCAATCCTTGGAAGTGGGAACCTATCCTTGGCATGCCTTATTTAGATCGGAATAGTCAACACATGTCCTCTACTTCCCGTTTGACTGCTTCACCAAACATGGATTTGATACCCTTTCCAGGTATAAAGCATCGCAGATCAAGCTGTTATCCTTTAACTTCTCCACTTCTTCTTTGAGTGCAACAGATCTCTCCGGACGCAGGCTGCGACACTTCTGTTTCATAGGAACGCATTTTGGATTAATATTTAATGCATGACTCGCTATCTCCGGCGATATTCCACACATGTCAGATTGAGTCCAAGCAATTACATCCAGGTTCGCCCAGAGAAAACCAATCAATTCTTTCAGCATCCTCATGCCAAGCTGTGATCCGATCTTTAGGACCTGTGTAGGATCATCCTGACCGACTGGAATGTTTAATCATTAGCTCAACCAGTGCAGCTCATCCATCCTCTGGCTCTTTCCTCGGATTCATATCCTTATGGAACCGACTGTGTTGCTTGAGCCAGGGCTTAGGCAGTTGTTACAATGCATCCAGAGCCTTGATGTAGAGAGTTCCCTTTACACCATTTCCTTTCTCTTTTTACTTTGCCACTTTAAAATCGGTAACGTGATATTCGTGGCCAAGCCCTTGACCCCTCGAACAATCCCTACACCATTCTCAGTCGGGAACTTTATTATCAAGCACCAATGAGCGATGTCCGCTTTGAATTCAGGCCGAACGGCCCAGAAAAGCATTGTAAGCAGAAAATATACCCAATACAAAAAAGGCATGACTCGCACTTGCTTGCGATCGCCCTCTCCAAGAACCACTGGTAGATCCATGCAACTCACTGGCTCAGCAGCCGACCTATTAAATCCCTAGATTCGAGATTTACACGGCTTTAAATCCTTCGCCTCCATAAGCATCTAGTCATAGGCCTTCTTAAACAAGATGTTGACCGGACTCCCACTGTCAACCAGAACCTTCCTCACTACAGCAGGGCCAATCATGGCTGAAATGACAAGCGGATCAATAGTTCGGGCTTCCACCCCATCTACATCTCTATTATGGAAAATAATATCGTTAGTTATATACCTGAGTTGGTTTGCTAGAGCGCCATCTTCGATGGAAAAACAACTCTTACTTACTACATGCTTCAAAGCACCAGCATACCGCTCCATCTTATTCCAACTCTTCTTAGCTGGATGCGGGCCACCTATAATCGTATTAATAACAAGTCGTTTTTCAAGCCGCCTGGGCTCATCAACACCAAGCCCGGTTTTCCCTGGCTGGGGGTTAGAAGATCCTTGCCCGCCATCCTACGGGACTTGAACAAACTGTTGTAATTTCTTTTTCCTGATCAATTCCTCAATCACCTCACGTAAATGTCTGCATTCATTGCTATTATGACCATGAGTTTCATGAAACCACAGAATTTACCAAACTTCCTTCCGTTTTCAGTTGACTCTCTCAAAGGAGGTTTCCAGTACTGTTCCTTTCCCTTGAGTAGCCAAATAAATGTTTTCAATGGAATTTTTTAACGGGGTATAGCTGTCGAACTATGTGATTCTCGGCCGTTTCTTCGAATCCACTTTCTTTTCTTTGCTTCCGTTGTATTCTTATTTCGTCCACTACTCCAATTTTCAACGTTAACATCAACATTTCCAGGACCCCCTCGGATCGTTTCATAGTGACATTGCTTTTATTATTTTAGCCGAACCTCTAACATCGTTTCTTCAGGTTCGTTTGTGTGATTCTTCCAACCGCAAGTATTGGTTTGCCTTTCTATAGAAAGCATCCATTGTTGGTAGGGCTTCCTCTATAACTATTTCCCAAATCCATCTCGGAATGAATCCCCTTAATTTGTGCCATTAAAACAATATCTTCCCGAGCGTTACTTACTTCCGCCCTTGCCATATGGAATTTATGCAAAAAGTCCTTTAATGATTCTCCATCTTGCTGAAAGAGGTTAGAAAGAGACATAACGTCTTTCATACATGTAGTATGCATGCAGAATTGTTCTATGAATTTTCATGCAAATTGATCAAAGGACGATATGGATCTCGGGGGCAGCCTGGTAAACCACATTGTTGCCACCCCTTTCAGAAGGATCGAAAAGCAACGACATTTCACTGCATCACTAGCTCTGGCAGTATCCATATGCCAACCATACTTTATTAAATGTTGCCTAAGATCAGTTTTCCCATCGTATGCCGGCATCGTTGGCATCACAAACCTCCATAAGTATTCCTCGCATAGAATATTCTCTATGAATGGATTCCGGCTAAAGGAAGTACCTAATCATCGTTGGTCCGATGATGGCTTTCAGTAATCAACTTTTTGATCATCTCAGTTAAATCCGGTTTAGCTGGTTCTACCGAAGGGCGGTAAGTATGACCCACTCTAAGTGTTTGGTCGGGCAAACGCCCTTGGGTTGTTTCATAATACCTGGGTTCCCTTGACTCCAGAAGAACCGTTCGTTCAGTAGTCTGATGGTTCCTTCAAGGAAAATTTACAGCACCCATCTGATCTCCAATATTTCAAGCATCTGAAACACATCCAGAAGTCAAACTAGCAGCATCACCCAGGAGTTGAGCACCATGGCCCATAGATGATGGTTCGGTACCAAACGGTTTTGATGGTTCGGTACCGATCCGTATTCCTTGGCCATGGCTTCGACCCGGCTTTTTTTAAACCTCCCAGCATATTTTCTTAACATTTTTTTGTTGTCCACCCTTGCCTATGCTCCGACGATGAGGAACTATCCAATTCTAAATCAGAAGACGCTATGTCCCTCCAATTTCTCCTATAACCACTAGTCAGTTGAGTTAGCAAATTCAAATTCTACTCCATCTGTGCACTTAACTCATTGTAGCTTTCTTGGTGCTTATCCTCTATCTGTTTCATCATGTGGTCCATTTCAGCTCTAGTGACTACATCAGCTGGGTTTTGAACATCCGTAGCGGTTGGCTGCGCAACCTTTCCAGTAAGTTAGGGATCAATTTCCTCAACGTCATCTACAGCACACAAAGTGGTGGAACGGTCTCTTTTGGGTGCCATACTATCAAGCACTTACGTAGATTTTCTGAAAATTTGAGCAGTATAGATTTCTAGAATGAAGAAAAACTAGACCTATATCTTGGATTTAGATAATTCAATAGTAGATAATGGATCCAAACAGGCCTGAGAATATCGATTCTCAATGAAAGCACCAAAATATTAGTGTCAAAAATTGCACTAACACCCATAGAATTTTGTAGAGAAATAAAATGATGAAAAGTAAATTAAAAATGAGAAATAAACAATAGACAATCGATTTATAGTGGTTCGACAAGGTGTCCATAAGTCCACTTAAAGATTCTTCTCTTTTTGTTGTTGAAAATACAACAAGCGTTCTTATGGTTCGTCGTCAAACGCTAAGCAATTACAGAAAATGAGTACAAGTGTTGAAAAGTGAAAAAGATCCCTCAAATAAAGCCCCTCATGGTCTATTAATAGGTGTATGTCGGCGGGAAAGCCTTAGGCATGTCCAAACCCACGTTTTGCATGACCTCGCAGTAGTCGTTAAAGAAGAAGACGTTGCCAGCTTAGCATTCTCTATGGGTCAGTACCGAACCATAGCTATGGGTCAGTACCGACCTATAAAACTTTATCAATCATCACTCTAGACTTTTGGAGATTGGTTGTTTGACCATTAGCTTTATGGTTTCATAGTTTTTTAAGCCATTGCTGACATGTTTCATAAACCAATTTATGGGTCAGTGGAAGGTTGAAATTGCTTATTTGAAGTGCTTGAGTAGAACGATAGGGAGCTTCAAGCAAACAGCGATATAGAGCTTGGAATGGTCTTTAGGACCATTGGCTAGCATATGGTGAGAAAAGGAACAAGTCCCACATAGCA
The DNA here is from genome assembly GCA_030737815.1 of Allium fistulosum. Lineage (NCBI taxonomy): Eukaryota > Viridiplantae > Streptophyta > Magnoliopsida > Asparagales > Amaryllidaceae > Allium > Allium fistulosum. The sequence continues at coordinate 1,239,972,202 of CM060903.1, read as the reverse complement.
CTATGGGTCAGTACCGAACCATAAAAGGTTCTACCGAACCATAAACATAGAGAAAATTCCCTTGTTTTATGAGTGATGTGCTTTGTTTTAGTCTGTGGGCTTGGTTCGACCACTATTCTTGAGCCTTTTGGCTATCCTTTTGGATTGCTTGCCTCAATATCTTTGTGTGTGACTTGTCTAATCTAATTGACTTTTGCCAGGTCAAAGGGCCGGATAACATATATACTACAAACAAATTTCTAAGTAAAAACGTGTATTTGTTTTTAGAATATTTAGAGTAATTTTCTATATATAGAAAAATAATTGTGTATGTGTGTGTCATCGTCAAAGAAAATTGTTCAAGTATTTTTAAGACTCATGAAACATGACTACTCTACTTTACTTGATCTTCAATCATCGAGCAATTCGCCTTAGTAGTTCGCTTTAGCCTTCATAGAATGTTATCCCTGAAAAGTCAACTTGTACAACATATATTGAAATGTATAGTCATCTCTTCAGAACTCAAAATGGTAGGATCTAACCTTCTCCACCTTTTGATGATGACAACTATACATTTATATAAAGAGATGTATATCAATAAATTTTAATTTTATACCCCCTATTGATATGCCTGGTTTTTCTCCTCCTTTATCATCAACCAAAAGTAATATATAATAGAAACTAAAAGTATAAGAGAGTGTAAAATGGTACACATCACACTTTGTTTCACATATGTCCACAATTGCGTATTATGTCACAAAATAAATCAAAATCACACATGTCAAAACACTTCCAATGTCACTACTACAAGAACAAAATGTATCACATATTACAACACAGGTACTAATGTCAACAATGCAAGTGAAATAATACAAAGCATAATCTTCACTCAAACCACAATGTCCAAACGCAATGCTAAGACTCAAGAAAACCTAAGAATAAAAAAACAATACAAGTTACTATATGATTTTGAATAAAAAGATGTATTAAAAAATGTACCTCTAATCCCATGGTGCCCAACCACTAGCCCCATCATTTCTTCTTGGAATATCTTTATTCATGTTTTGGTTTATAATGCATTGGTTAAGTAGTGCAAAATCCTTTTGGGTAGAAAAATTTGTACTCTCCAGTATTGGTTAAGAAGCGCAAAATCCATTTCACGGCTCAAACGTGTGATTCTTTGGGATTTGTTTGAAATATAGCATACAAACAAACACTCATCATTATGTCTGGTGTACTAGTCATTAAATAAAGTAAAGATCCTATACGGCTTCTATATAGTTTTTGATCGATATCTTTACCATTTTCATTTTTATCTAAGTGAAGCTAGTACTCACCGGTGTAGGTTTACTATAAGTAATTTCTATTCCAAATCTTTTAGGTAAATCATTACAATATTTTTCTTGGAGAATAAAAATACCATCTTTAAGTTGGCTAAATTGTAAACCTAGAAAATAGTAAGTTCCCCATATATGACATTTCAAATTTACTTTTCATAATATTAGAAAACTGATTGTAAAGATATCCGTTAGTTAAACTAAATATTATATCATCTCCATAAATTTAAACTATTAAAATATCACTATTTTCGTTTTATTAAAAAAAAGTATAATCAACCTTGCTAATATCAAAACCAGAATTTAAAAGGCAACCCTTTAATCATTCATACCAAGCACGTGGTACTTATTTAAGTCCATAAAGAGCTTTCTTAAGTTTATAAACATGGTTTGGAAAATTTTCATGTATAAAAAGTGGGGGTTGCTCTACAAAAAAATCTTCTTTTATAAAACCATTTAATCAAACACTTCCCATTGGAAAAGTTTATGATTATGGTGACATGTAAATGCTAGTAAAATTCTTATCGATTCCAAATGAGCTACATGGGCAAAAGTCTCTTCATTGTCTATTATTCTTCTTGATTATACCCTACACTACTGATTTAGCTTTATTTATAATTATATCACCGTTTTAATCAAATTTATTTTTGAAACCCTATTTTGAACCAATATCTATTTGAATATTTGTTGTTGGAACTGACTCCTAAACGTCATTCTATTCAAATTGATTTAATTCTTCTTACATTGCAATAATCCAGATATCATCATTAAAGCTTCTTTATAATTCTTTGGGTTATAATTTCAAATAAATGCAATATGACCATTTGATTTAATTTACTTCTAGTTTTAACCCTATTATTTACTTCACCAATAACATTATCAATATGATGATCAATTAAAATACGTGGTGGAGATCGTAAATCATTATTAATTATAAATGTTAGTATCCACTTTCGAGCGATTTTCAAAAGAAGATAATTTGTTTATCAAAAAAATTTTTCTTCATCACCATAACCAACTTTGAAACTCTCATCAGAAGACATATGTAATGTTTCATCAATAGTGCTAGTTCTCTTGTTAAAGATTCTATCGACTTTAATTCTTTCCAAATATCCAATAAAAATGTCTTCGTCGACTTTTAGACCAAATTTACCTAATTGATCTTTAGTGTTAAGTATAAAACATTTAGAGCCAAAAATTCCAGAGTAATAAACATTTGGTTTTCTTTTGTTAGAAACTTCATGTAGGGTATGCTTAGTTGAGGGCTTTATAGTGATGGATTAAGAACATAACAAGCAGTAGCTACACCTTCGGCCCAAAAATTCTTACACTACAACAAAAGTAAGTTTTGACCGCTTTCATGGTCAATGTTCAACTGCTGAATGTTATGGAAGATAATCTGAACAAAATTAATTTTACCACTTAGCGCTGACAAAATCCTTAGTTTCCCTCTTCGTAAATTTGGTTTGCCGCCTCCTTCAAAAAAGTCCATTTTCCATGTCTCTTAATGCAATTTTCTTTTCCCTCTTCATCAATTTATGTTTTCTCTACCATCGATTCTAATTTGAATTTGCCTGACACATGAAATCTTAGCTTTCTTCATCCCCCATGTCGATTTTGATTCCCTATGTTGAGATTAGTCCCGCATCAGACAATTTATAATCTAATAATAACAAACCATTTATAAAAGATATACATGATCGTTTATAAATTAATAGAATAATTTACATATTCTATCACACCCCTGTAGTCGAAGCGAGAGGATCCCGTACTACAAACTTGATGTTTGTGAGAGTTGTTGCGGGGTGGTTCTTATCAGCCGTGGTAGAGAGGAGGGATGAAGGAGAAAGGAGGAGGATAAATAATATCAAGGAAGACAGAGAAGGAGAATGGCAGAACTAGGGTTTAGAAGAGATTGGCTCTGATACCATGTCTCCATCGTTTTGGCATCATGCTCTACAAATGGTAACATACTTACTTAATATTTTACCAAACAAGCTTTTGAAAAACAAATCACCCAAAAAAATTCTTTACCAAAATGATCCATCTTATTCTCATCTTCGTGTCTTTGGGTGTTTATGTTTTCCTTTGCATCCTTCTACTAAAATCAATAAGCTTCAATCTTGATCCACACCGTGCATCTTCTTGGGTTATCCTCAAAATCATAGGGGCTACAAATGCTATGATCTTTCGAATGGAAAAATCATAATATGTAGGCATGTTATTTTTGATGAGTCGACATTTCCTTTCTCTTTAATACATAGTCCAACTCCTACCACCTATGATTTTCTAGATTTTGGAGTTGCTCCAAATTCTCTCACTCCGGTCCAGCCCCAACAAGCCCAAACACAGGTGGCCCAAACTCCTTCTCAAAGTCCACCTCACGTGGCTCCTCCATCACCTCCTCAAAATGTTCTTAAATCTCCCAACTTAAGGAACAAACCCACTGCTCAAATCAGCCCAACAAGGCTTTCCCAACAAGCTAGCAGTGCACCCACCTCTCCGTCCCACCTTTTTGGTCCAGCGTTTTCTCATCTTTCAAGTCCACCTCATGTGGCACATAATTTACCAACCCAGCCTGCTCCATTTTCAAGTCCACCTTATGTGGCATCCACAGCCTAGCCAATCCACATTCCAGCATCAATCCAACCGGTCCACACTACTCGTCCCATGCAGCCCACTCACTCCATGGCTACTCGTGCCCAACATGGGATATTCAAGCCCAAACATCCTTTAAATCTGCACACTTCGGTTACTCCTTCTCCTATTCCTCGTAACCCGAAAGCGGCTTTGTCTGATCCGAATTGGAAAGAGGCCATGTTAAATGAGTATAATGCTCTTATTGAAAATAAGACGTGGGAGTTGGTACCATGCCCTATTAATGTTAATGTTATTCGATCTTTATGGATTTTTCGTCATAAACGTAAATCTGATAGTTCTTTTGAGCGGCATAAATCATGTCTTATAGGTGATGGTAAATCTCAACATGTTGGAGTGGATTGTGGTGAAAATTTCAGCCCCACGGTTAAGCCTGCTACCATTCGATCTGTACTCATTATTGCCTTATCTAAATCATGGCTTATCCATCGGTTGGATGTTAAAAATGCTTTTTTGCATGGGATTCAAGGTCTCCTCTCATCCAAATTATGTTTGTTTGCTAAAAAAAGTCTCTTTATGGTCTTAACCAAGCTCCATGGGCATGATACCAAAGGTTTGTTGATTATGTTTTGACTATTGGTTTTTCTCACAGCAAATCTAACCACTCTTTGTTTATCTATCATCGGGGCAATGAGACTGCTTATATATTTCTTTATGTTGATGGCATTACTCTTATTGCTTCCTCTGATTATTTACGTCGCTGCATCATGGCTCTTCTCAGTTCAGAATTTGCTATGAAAGATTTAGGTCCTCTCAGTTATTTTCTGGACATTGCAGTAACTCGACATCCTAATGGCCTATTTCTTTCGCAACACAAGTATGCTGAAGAGATCATTAAGAGAGCAGGTATGTCATCTTGTGCACCGGCTCCTACTCCCGTTGATATTAATTCTAAACTGAGTGCATCCTCCGGGTCTCAGTATAAGGATCCTAAAAAGTATCGCAGTCTCGTAGGTGCCCTACAGTATCTCACTTTTACGAGAATAGATATCTCTTATGCTGTTCAACAGGTCTATTTACACATGCATAAATGCTAAGACACCGCCCTTCACATTACCAATTGGTTTTGTGATAATACGTGATTCTTTAACATATTGAGATTAGTCCCATATCGGACAATTTACAATAAAAATCATGCATAAATACTAAGAGACTGCCCTTCACATTACCAATTGATTTTATGATAATACGTGGTTCTCTAACGTGGTATCAGAATGGGTTTAATTGTCACACGTCACCCTCAATGAATGTCTAAGTGTTTGGCTGATGATGCACCACACGTTCTGGGGCTTGTTGAGATTAGTCCCACATCGGACATTTTTGATAATACGTGGTTCTCTAACACTCTAACGGTTATTCTAAACTCGACGGAATAGAATAGTGTGCATTTTTTCTTTACCCCATAATTCTAATCATTGTAAATTATCAGTTCTTGCTTACCGGATTGAGTTCAAGTTCAAATCTATGCTAGAAATGCTACTTGAGAAGGATAATATATGTGCCATTGATTTATAGTAATAGTTAAATGTCCTAGGTAGAATATTATTAAACATTCTCAACTACAAAATGTATGTTTTGATATTTAACTAGATTTGCTGTAATGTCTTACACATATCCTAAATCAATCTTCACATTTGACTGAATAAATTAAGTGGTATACATGTTGTGAAGCAATCTAATTTGATATAAGCATGTTTTAAGTTCTAAAGTATATAAAGGGCTTTTCTTCTTTGAATTAAACACATGTCACAGGCTTCATGCTATTAAAGCCTAATGTTTAATTATACCTCTGGTCACTGACCAAAAATGCAATATAGTTCATGAACTTTTGACAGCATCTTTTGCAAGATGTTGTGCAGTTATACCCCTAAAAGAATTTGTTAGGGTTTTTTTTGCAACTCTATGCATATGATTGGTTGAAGTTAATAGTTTTATTGTTTTGGTAGTAAAATAATGAGGTTTTAGAATTGTTAATGCAGCATAACAAGTTTTTTCACTTGTAATCCGCAGTCTGCTTGTTTTCCACTATTGTCGTTACTCATTACTGGAAAATATTAAAATATTTTGGTTTCTCATAATAGTACTGTAGTGAAATTTATTTTAATTTGAGCAGAAGCGAATTATTTGATCAGGATCTAGTATTGTCTATTTAGATATCAATGGAACTTAAAAAATCAATTATGCAATCTCACAGACACAATAGTAGAAATAAGAGACACAGAAGACTTAACGTGGTTCGAATATGAATATCCTATGTCCACGGAGACCCAACAACTTCTTTTATTCCACTGAAGAAAAAAGAGTACAACAGAGAGAGAAGAATAATGGTGGATGCTCTCACACACTCACATACATATTAAGACGAAATTCCTTCATTTAAATAGGCTTGATAATGAAGGGTTGCTTGGAGATTAAGAAAATCAATTTCCTGATTACCCAAATATCTTTCCAAATTGCATGATTTGATTTTAGTACAAATAGATGGCGTAATCTTGGTTTCCATATCTTTCCTTTGATTGATTGATTCTCCATGCCTAATCATTTATTTCTTCATATAACAAATGCATTGACTATAATTGATTGGCTAATTAATTAGTTTCCTTCCAAAATATCCTCTCATATCTTTCCATATGCAAGCCTAATTAATTGATTGATTGAACCAATTAATCAATTTCTTTCCTCCTCAACAAATATTTGAATCAACCAAATTTAACACTCCACCTTGATTCAAATATAACAATCTCTCTTCATCACCTCATCATCAAGAAATCAACATAGAAGTTCTTGGGTCTAGCATCCATGGCGCTCAAGTAACATGAATCAAACTGATCAAGTTTGAGCAATGCTCAAACTTGTCCTTTGAAAGTGACTTTGTCATCATATCTGAAGGATTATCCAAAGTACCCACCTTCAACAATTTGATCTTGCTTCATTCTTCCTCAAGCATAAGAAATAAACCTCTAACATCAATGTGCTTCGTCCGTGAACTATAAGCTTGATTCTCTACAAGATGAATCGCACTCTGACTGTTTGAAAATAGCTCTACTGTCCGCTACACCATTGAAAGATCATCCAACAAGTGAAGTAAGTATAATCCTTTCTTTGTTGCTTCCACAATCGATATCAACTCTGCTTCGGTAGTCGATAAAGCTACGATAGATTGCAGCTTTGATCGCCATGAAATCGAGCCTATGCCAAGTGTAAAAACATAGCCCGACACTGATTTCCTACAATCTCTATCCCCAGCATAATCAGAATCACAGTATCCTCTAATAGAGATGTCACCATCCACTCCACCATATAACAAGCAAACCGAAGAAGTGCATCGAAGATATCTAAGAATCCACTTCATTGCTTGCCAATTCTCTTTCCCTAGGTTAGACATATATCGACTTACAACACCCACTGCATGGGCCAAATCTGGTCTTGTGCACACCATCGCATACATAAGACTACCAACAGCAGTAGAATAAGGTATATCAACTATATACCTTTTGTCTTCTTCCGATGAGGGAGATAAGTCTTTTGACAACTTAAAATGAGAGCCTAATGGAGGGCCAATCGGTTTGGCTTTCTCCATTCCAAATCGAGCGAGGATCATCTCGATGTACTGCGCCTGAGTGAGCCTTAACTCCCTCCGCTTCCTATCCCTGCTTATCCATACCCAATATTCTTTGTGCCTTTCTCAAATCCTTTATGTCAAACTCTCTACCGAGCTCCGCTTTCAACTCCTTAATGCTGACCATACTCCGAGATGCAATTAGCATATCGTCAACATATAACAACAAATAAATCATATCACCGTCACATCTCCTGAAATAAACACACTGGTCTTTGAAACTTTTGGAGTATCCCTGTGAAAGCATAAACTTATCAAACCTCTTATACCATAGTCTAAGAGACTGCTTCAGTCCATATAAAGATTTGTTGAGTTTTCAAACATAATCTGGTCTGCTACTATCAACGAACCCTTTCGGCTACTTTAAATAAATCTCCTTATCCAGATCACCATGCAAGAATGCAATTTTGACATCTAGTTGCACTAATTCCATATCATAATGAGCAACTGATGCAAATAGAATATGAATAGAAGTATGTCTAACCACAAGAGAAAAGATATCATGATACTCTACCACCTTCTTCTGAACATAACTCTTTGCGACTAATCTTGCCTTGTATCTGAGATCACCATTTTCACCGTCTTTCACTCTATAGATCCACTTGCATCCAATAGTTATCTTGTCGGTGGGAAGAGGCATCAAATCCCAAGTATGATTTCTCTGCAATGATTCAATCTCCTCCTCTATAGAAACTAACCAACTGGAACTATTAACTGATGCAATAGCTTCTCTATAATCACAGGGCTCATCATGGACAACATTCAAAGCATATGTTGCCATATCATCGAAGTTAATGTCTTTGATGCTCAATCCAACAAACTCATCAAGCCACTTAGTCTTTCTTCTTTGTTTGATAGGCCTAGGTTCCAAATGAGCTCCACCTTGAGTCTGATCCTCTGTACCAACATCAGTATTACCCTCATCAACCACTGTGTCATCGAAAATACCATTTGAATGTCTATGGAAAGAATCAACATATGACTTGCTTCGTCTCTGGTATTCTTCACATGTCCTCTCATTTGTCATCCGATGAGGAAGGCTCCACCTTCAACATAGCCTTCTCATCAAAAATCACATGCCTGCTCATAACGATCTTCTTGCTAATAGGACACAACAACCTATATCCTTCACTCCTCTCCTATAACCTAGAAAGATACACTTGCATGCTCTAGGTTCCAGCTTCCCTTTACTCTCATGCACATAAGTTGGGCAACCAAACACTCTGAGAAATGAATAGCTAACAAGATCTCATTTCCATACTTCTTTAGAGATCTTCATATCTATGGCAGTAGATGGTGTGCGGTTGATGAGGAAAGTCGCCATAGATAAAGCTTCAGCCCAAAATCCCTTCTTCAATTTAGCAGTCAGTCTGAGGCATCTTGTTCTCTCCAATAATGTCTGATTCATCCTTTCTGCAACTCCATTAGACTGGGGGTCGCCTGGTGTATTGTAATGCCTCTTAATGCCTTCAGACCCACAATAATCGATGAATTCCTGTGATATAAATTCACCGCCGTTATCTGAACGGAGAACTTTCAATTTCTTCCCTGACTGCTTCTCAATCATAGATTTCCACTTTCCAAACCTGGCAAAGGTTTCACTCTTTGACTGAAGAAAGTATACCCATACTTTACGAGAGAAATCATCTATAAATGAAACGAAATACCTGGCTCCACCTAAAGACTAACAAGGGGAGGGACCCCAAACATCTGTATGAACATACTCCAGGACAACTTTTGCTTTATGCTCTCATATACCAAAAGAAATCTTTGTCTGCTTTCCAAGAACAAACTCTTCACAAAAACCAAGTTTTGAATGATGAACTCCATCAATCAATCCTCGTTTTCTCAACTCATCCATGTTGCTCTCACCGATGTAACCCATCCGTAAGTGCCATAATCTGGAAGAATCTGAATCAACAGATGTAACAGAAGCTGATTCACCAACTACAGTAGTGCCCTTAAATAGACAAATAATTCCTACCTTCACACCTCTTATAACAATCATAGAACTCTTCGATATCTTCATTTTCTCTCCTTCCACTACAATCTTCAAGTCAAGTCTACTCAATGCCCCAACAGAAATCAAGCTCCTCCTCAAATTAGGTACATGTCTTACATCAGTGATCGTACGAGTAACACCGTCAAACATTCTAATCATCACACTACCAACACCAACCATACGGCAAGAAGCATTATTACCCATCGGAACTTCTCCTCCATCAATTTCATGGTAAGTGAAAAAATAGTTCCTATCAGGTGTCATATGATAGGATGCACCAGAATCAATCAGCCATAAGTTGCTCTTCCCAAAAGAGCCAGAAGCTGTAAATACATCGGTGTCACTTTCTGTATCTGATTTCTCTACTATAGAAGCCGAGGCTTGCTTTGGATCTTTTCATATACCTTCAAGCTTGGGACATTGTGCTATGAAGTGCCCTGGTTTCTTACAATAATGACAAGTCAACTTCTTAGGCCCCCTAGACTGAGATCGTGGAGAATTCCATCCTCCACCTTTCTTCGACCTGCTTTGGCCTCTACCTCTCTGAATAGATAAGCCTTCGGTATCACTATCCAAGCTAGTGCTCGCAAATCTGCCTCTTAATACTTCATTATGAAGACCAGCCTTTACATCAGACAGGCTAATTTTACTGCAACCATAAATCATGGAATTAACAAAAGCAGTATATTCCTTAGGCAAGGAACATAAGAGGATCACAACTTGAGCCTCATCAGTAATATCAACTTCCACTGCCTTTAGGTTCATAATCAAAGTGGTCAAAGTATCTATATGCGCCATGAGATTGGCTCCAGGCTTCATCTTGAATGAATAGAGTTGTTGCTGAAGAATAATCCGATTAGTGAGAGACTTATCTTGATATGCATCCGATAGTGCATCCCATAGTTCCTTCGCCGTCTTCTTCTGAGAGAATTCTCTAAGAACTTCATCTGAAAGACTCAACTGAATTGTTGTGAGAGCTTCATTTTCCATCTCTTCCAAATCAGCTGCATCAATATCTTTCAATTTCTCAGGCGCAGAAACAACCTTATAAGTCTTCTCCTTCTTTAATACAGCCTCCATCTTCATCTTCCAAGTACTAAAATCTCCATTTCCATCAAAACATGTTACTCCATAATTGACACCAGATCTACCAACAGACTTACTAGAAGTAGCCATTAATATCCAAACAGGAACAATAACACTAGCTTTGATACCCAACTGTAGTGAAATTTATTTTAATTTGAGCGGAAGCAAATTATTTGATCAGGATCTAGTATTGTCTATTTAGATATCAATGGAACTCAAAAAATCAATTATGCAATCTCACAGACACAATAGCAGAAAGAAGAGACACTGAAGATTTAACGTGGTTCGGATATGAATATCCTACGTCCACGGAGACCTAACAACTTCTTTTATTCCACTGAAGAAAAAAGAGTACAAAAGAGAGAGAAGAATAATGGTGGATGCTCTCACACACTCACATAGATATAATAATGAAATTCCTTCATTTAAATAGGCTTAAAAATGAAGGGTTGCTTGGAGATTAAGAAAATCAATTTCCTGATTATCCAAATATCTTTCCAAATTGCATGATTTGATTTTAGTACAAATAGATGGCATAATCTTGGTTTCCATATCTTTCCTTTGATTGATTGATTCTCCATGCCTAATCATTTATTTCTTCATATAACAAATGCATTGACTAATTAATTGATTGGCTAATTAATTAGTTTCCTTCCAAAATATCCTATCATATCTTTCCATATGCAAGCTAAATTAATTGATTGATTGAACCAATTAATCAATTTCTTTCCTCCTCAACACATATTTGAATCATCCAAATTTAACAAGTACATCTTTATGATGTTAGAAATTCTCTAATTTCTCTTTTGTATGGTTATAACTATGTTAGCCCAGTTTATTGAGGGTTATCCAAACAAGTCACCAACAATGCGCTGTATTTCTCGAATGTTCTATCCAAATAGTAAGTTGTTAACATCTCTTTATTTAGAATAATTTATATGTTTTTGATAATATATTTTTGTTGTATTCCAACACTATAATCTTGTGAAACATAAATACTACTACTTCCTACAATAAGTATATGAGAAAAAGAATAACATGTTTCATGGTATCTCGAGCTTAACTCAATTCGATCTTCATTGCTTGGGTAAAGTTAAGGTAATTTAGGAATTAAATGCGGTTCTTGCTAGTGAATTGGCAGATGCACAACTCAATCAGAGTACCTCTCATATGTCCAATTACCAATTAAATTTTATTCAATTAAACGAAGTTAGAAATACATAAGCTAGTCTATTACATCTCAACATTACAAATAAAAAAATGTATAAACTCCATCACATTCGACTTGAATCCAATAGTTGTTTGAGAGATGATAAATTATAATTTACTCTTAATCCATTTGTATTTCACTACTTTACCCTTCCCTTCACATAATGGGTTTTGATATCATTGGTGAAAGGACATACTTCACTTTAGCTTTAGAGGAAATATCATTAGATAATGGGTATACTCACTGGTTTACCTACCATCTTATGGCACTAAATAGGCCACACTCTACAACACTGCAATTTGATGCAACAAACACTCCTATATTTTTCTCCGAAGCTGACATACTGTCATTTGCATTCAAACTCCCTGTCACCCTTCTCTTCATCTATCAAAAACCTTCATTAACTTCTACAACACTTCATGACTATAATGGGGGCATGCCACCTTTTTCCTAATAAGGTTCTTAACCCTTTTTCATCTTAGTGCATGTATTCTCCTTGCCTTATAAAATATCCTCGATGCTCCAATTCTACCCAAAGAAGAAACCGACACACTCCACTTCACTTTCTTGCTTGTACGCTTTCCCACTCCTTTGAGGCATTAAAAAAACAAATAAGCAAAGACATCAGATTTACTTTTAAGAACATTTTTTAGGGAAAGGTGGGATAACTGTGTTCTTAGTTCTTCTGCAACCTTTTGTTTATACCAAAATACCTTACAATGATAAATGGTTTTAGCTTTGTAAATAAATCTTTTTTAATACCCTTTCTTAAATTATCTATTTTTTTGATACATGTAAATTCCCAAAGTAAAATAATCTCCAAATAAAGTGGCCTTGACATGGCATTAAGGAAACATAGACCTTTGGTTCAAAGTTCTACATTTCTATTTCATCTAGTTACAAATATTTGTAATGTTCCCAAGCTTCTTTATTTATCTTTTTCTCATTTTGAGTGATTTAATTTGCAACGTGTCAAGGTTGGGTAGTTTCAATTTCTGATGAAGGTTCTATTTTAAGTTAGGGAAAATAAGTGGAATACTTTGCATTGTTATCAATATAAAGTTTCGGTTCCTTGCTAAGCTAGCGTTTTCTAATATTAATGCTACAGGGTTTGGTCAAGTTGGATTTCGAATTATCCATTTTACAATCGGTATTTAGGAAAAGCTCATAGAGGAACATTACCATTTATTGTAGAAGAATATATACTGTAATTTGAAGTAAATACTATTTTATAACCTAGATGAAGGATCTCACAGGCTCTGTGTTTTCTTTGATATTTATTATATTTTACATGTAAAATATAATGTTACTAAAATGAAAAAAATAAAATGGCTGAGGGGTTTCATCTAAGGTTTGAGAACTCGGTCTCGGTTTTGGTTTTGGTCATTCGAAATTTTCTTAGTTTCGATTAGTTTCGGAAATTTCGAAAGTTTTGGGTTTTCTTTCGGTTCGGTCGCAGTTTCGGATATGTGTATTTTTTTATAAGGAAACGCAATAACAAAAGTTGTAAAAAAGAGTGCACAATACAATATTTAAAGAAATATACAATTTTCAAATTAAACTAATTTGAAATGAACTAAACAGAACTTGATTAAGTTAAAGTAAAATTAATTAGTTTAAATATATAGCCCAATCATCGAACCAAAAGAAAATAATAGCTCTAGCCCGCATAACAGCCCAACAGCCCAGCCACAAATTTCCTCTTCTTTCAGCCCCATCTTCGTTGACTTCATTTCTGAAGCTAGAGAAAATGTTAAAACAAAAGTTCGACATAGTAAAAAAAAACAAAAAAAAATTTGCTTCAGTACAACGTTGAGTCTCTCTCGAATTCAAAGCTATGGCACGTAAAAGATTCCCTTTCGAATTCAAAGCTAGGGCACAAAATAATCAAAACGACAGTCGACGACGAGATTGAAGACGATGAGACTAGATTCGAAGTCGATGATGAGATTGAAGTTCAAGGTATATAATTTTGATTGACTTTTTCAAAAAAAAATTCCATTTACCAATCGAAACCGGATTTTTGGTAGTGTTTCGTCCTGGAGACCACCGAAACCGAACCGAGGTGGCCGAAATTTGGGTATTCCGGCCGAAACCTCAAACCATGGTTTCATGCCAACAATTTTCTTGTCTTATAAATACATGTTTCCATTTTCACTTTTCCATGTACGTCTTATATTTTATTGATGACCATTGTTAATTCTGCTCTTGGTAAGTCATCAATCTTTGCATTTCACAAACGTACAGCTGGGTTTCAAATTAGGTGTACATGATGTAGTCGATCTAGTAGAATTTCATCATCCGACCTTACAACTTTTAAAAGTTTTTTTCCCTATTTTAAAACCGTACATGAAGACTGGTTAATTCAAGTCATATTAGAATCAATTTATTACTTTATACCATTTGATACCAATATATTCAGTTCTTGACTTCCGAATTTCTTTGTTGCTATTTATGTTCTTTATATCCCTTTGATTTAGTGACAGATTGCATTAATTTCAAATTCACAATTGGGATTAATCATATAATTTTGCATACAATTCTTATAGGGAATAAAGAAGTGGTTGATGATGCTATTAGCTAATTTGTAGTGAAATAGGTACCATTTAAATAATTCATTATCATAATAATGGTTTCATAGTTTTTTTTTCATTTTTTTGTATTCGACTACAATGAGTTACACAGTGAAATTTCTAACTAGGTAAATTTAACCAAGGACAATTTGCATTACGATATTCTTTTTATTATGGTTCATGTACAATACGTATAATATTCTATTTTATACACTGCTCTATTACACCATTTGCCACTTAGTTACATTAGTTTTTATTGTACCAAATCTGTTTAATGAAGTGTTAAAGAAAGAAAATAAAAAGAGATTTTGTTTCCAACTTCCATGATGCACTCACATTTCTTTATCTTTTTTTGTTTAGCATACAAAATAAAAATTCTTTAATTTTGTCCTTTATAGCTTTGTACACATGATTTTAGCGTATAATCTTTTGTTAAATCATCTTAAAATTCATTTTTGCACATTATAATGATTTCTGCATTTCTTTTGGAGATTAAATATGCACCATATTGGTTAAAGTTATTGATTATTCTTTGTGTTGATCTTCTATCTTGTTTAGATAAATCTTAAGTTATATAAATATGATAATACTAAAATATAGTTGTAGCACATGCTTGTATACTTACCATGTAACATCACTCCAAATCAAAATAGAGTTAGAGTGTATGCATATATAGTATAATAACTAATTTTTATAAAAGATTAATTAAGTTGACCGAGTAAGCCAAGTTTTATAGAAATTAAATAAGTTTATAAAAATTAACTAAATTTTATAAAAATATAACTAAGTTGAAGATTTTTTATAAAAATTAGTTAAGTTTAGCAAAATTAACTATTTTTTTAAAATAACTATTTTAACTAAATTTTATAAAAATTAAAAAAGTTGATAAATATTAATAAATTTTATAAACTTTTATCTAAGTTTTATAAAAAATAACTAACTTTGTAAAAGTAAATTAAGTTTTATAAAAATTTAATTAAGTTAACTAAGATAAATTTTAAAAAATTCAACTAAGTTAAATTTGTTTTTGTTAACTGAGTTTTTAACCCAATAGAATTCAAAGGGAACTAGAACATCTACAACAAGTCAAAATATCTCAAGAATTGACCAAGAAGGCCAGAAGGAAAAGAAGAGAAAGACCAAAGAAGAAAAATGCCGAAACAAGCAAAGGCGATGGCCTATGAATCGCTAGTGATCCATAAAGCTCGCCCATGGATCCTCCAGTCCTCTTGCATCATGATCTAATATGCTCCCTAGAGACGCTTGCCAAGTTTCATAGCATGTCAAACAATCTAGCTCGAGAAGTGAAGACTCAGCTGATTTAAGTTGTTTGACCAAAAGCAGTTAACTTAAAATGGACCTAAAAAATTCATACGAAGACGGATTGACTGGAAATTTAGGAGAACATTTAGAAAACATTGAAGAAGACTCACAAAAAAATGAGATCGTTTGGAGTTGATTTGATGGATCGCTAGCGACCTAACTAGATGGATCGCGAGCGACTCATCTAAATTAGGCCCCACCACCTCAAATTTTTATGGTGGGTCCCTAACACCCTCTAGAGTGTTCATGCAAAGTTTTGTTCGATTTCGTTAAAATTTGAGCGAGTTATGGATGATTCCTCTGGACTAGATGACCTATGAAGACGGGTGATCAAACTAACTCCAAACAAAGATCACTTAAAAATATGCTAGGTGGATGGATAGCTAGTGATCCATCCCCTATGGATAGCAAGCGATCCATCAAGATAGGTCGGATCACCCTCAAACTTGACGAGCTCTTTCGTAGCACTAGGTAAAGGCTCTTGGTAGAAAAATATGCTAAGTTGATGGATAGCTAGCGATCCATCCCCTATGGATAGCTAGCGATCCATAGAAATGACTCAGATTGATTTTATATTTTCAGTGATAACTTGGCATAACAACTGGACTCTTCGGCACTTGGACTTCTGGCCCAACACTCACTAAATTCCGCTATGGATACTCACTTACCTACAACTAGAGATGGATCTTTTTCTGGGGAGAGAGCCGCCATTACTCTACTGGAATTCCTTCATTTCTTCAACTTTCTTCTCCCTCACAACAATCATCAAGTGGGTTACTGTGATTCTCCAGTCAACCCTTGTACTTGTGACTTATTCTAACTCATTGTAACTTAGATCTAAGGACTAACTAGTTGATATACAGAGAAATTCAACTAGTATAAACATAATAAAGATTAATTAAAGTGGTCGTATGCTAGAGTAAGTCGAACCACTATAAAAAATTTGTGTCTCTTTTCTTACTTCTGCTGTTTATTTGTTGTTTATATAAGATTTGTGCTGATGATTATCTGCACTGGTTCTTTCACACTTGATCCAGGGTGTTGATCCATTTTTGGGGTTAACATTTTGGTGCTTTCACTAAGAACCTTGAACAAGATATGAATAACTGAAGTTTGAATTTAAGATTTAGAGAAGATGAGTAGGCCTAATACTAGATCAGAGCTGTAGCAAGTCAACCGGAGCCTAGGGGCAGCCAAGAGGTGTCCTTAATTTCTCATCAACCCATCTATGTAATTATAAAAGAAATGGAAAGGACGATGTGGAGATGCAAGATGGGATCTTGCCTGGGCAACAAGAGATGACGGATAGCTTCTTCTAGAGGATAGAGCAACAAGGGATAGCTAGATCTGCAGGGAATAGGAATCAAACTCCAGGGAACAACATAGGAGCTGCCGGAGTTGGATTGAAACAAGGTGGAGTCTTGCCCCCACGCCCAGAGTAATCAATACTTGGGGGCAATGCTAGAATCAACAATAGGATCCAATGCAGGAGCATCTAGAGTTAGAGCAAAAAAAATTGAAATAATTCCCACATGACTTGGGGCATGACAGATTTGTATTTAGGATAACCTTTAATGTCTGGAACGGGTGATGTTGGAGCTAGAGTAGAAAATCAAAGTACGAATACATAACTTCATGAGCCGAAACCAAAACTCCATAGTTCGAACATGTGGCAGGTTCGTCCTTTACTCTCTGCCTTCTGCTTTTTATGCCTTTAATAACCTCAGGCCGCTTACACGTGTACGGGATCCCAAACGGTCCTTAGGCACACTCTGAGTCGAATGCCTGAGATGAATATTTTGGGCAACAATGACCCCAGACCGCTTAGATGTGTGCTAAACCTAGATTGGTACCTAGTCGCGCTCTGAGTTGGATATCCGGGATAATTTCTTAGGATAATAATCTCAGACCGCTTGGACGTGCACAAAACCAAGATTAGTACCTTACCACGCTCTGAGTCGGATGTCTGGGATAGACATTCAGGACTTTTGCTTATTTAATTTCTACTTGTTTGCTTTGATTTGAAATTTTAATTTTGCAAAATCCATATTTAATGTGATAACTAATTTTGAATGTCATAGAGTCCCGGCTGGAGAGATGGGACCGGAGTGCAAGGTGCAAATCCTCTTCCCGGAGAGCGAGTGGATGGACTTGTATGATATCGAATGCCATAGAGTCCTGACCGAAGAGACAGGACCGGAGTGTAAGAAGTAAGTCCCCTCACCTGAGAGTGAGCGGATGGGCATGCTTAATCCCCCTTAACTTAATAGGCAAATGATCCGGAGAGATCATCCCCCTTAACTTGATAAATAAACGATCCAAAGTGATCATCCCATTAACTTAAGACATTAAACGATCAGAAGAGATCACACATTAAACAAAACATTAAATGATCCGGAGAGATCGTACAATAAACGATCCAAAGAGATCACGCACTAAACTTAAATGGTCCGGAGAGATAAACCTTTAAAAAAATTATTTTGCAAAAAGGATTTGAATGCCTTATAAATAGAATAAAACGGATAAATCCTGGATGAACACAAGACGACTTTGATATATGATGTATAATGTGATTTTGATATATGATGCGATATGATGTGATGTGATTTTGATATATGATATTATAAGAATGAATTAAATCTGAGCAATAATGATGTAAATCCCGGATGAACACGGGAGGATTAGAGATGTGTAATGTAATAAGAGACATGTGATGTAATAACTCCAAATGAAACCGGAATGATTGTGACATATAGGTTACAGTTAGGTAGAGTTTATAGTCTTAGGCTATAATAGGTTTGGAACGACTTGTAATTGACGAAAGAACCCAAAGGAACTGGACAGTTTGTCAATGCTAAAGCCGCTGGAAAGCTTAACAATCAAAGACTCGTTACTGGAACTTATTTTGAAGCAAAGCACACCCTTCATTCAAAAGGCATACTTTAGGGGGCAAGTGTTAATTGGGTTTTAACCCAATAGAATTCGAATGGAACTAGAACATCTACAACAAGTCAAAATATCTCAAGAATTGACCAAGAAGGCCAGAAGGAAAAGAAGAGAAAGATTAAAGAAGAAAAATGTCAAAACAAGCAAAGGCGATGGATCGCTAGCGATCCATAAAGCTTGCACATGGATCCTCCGGTACTCTTGCATAATGATCTAATATGCTAGAGACGCTTGCCAAGTTTCATAGCATGCCAAACAATCTAGCTCGAGAAGTGAAGACTCACATGATTCAAGCTGTTTGACCAAAAGCAGCTAACTTAAAATGAACGTACAAAACTCATACGAACTCGGATTGACTTGAAATTTGGGAGATCATTTAGAAAACATTGAAGAAGGCTCACAAAAAAAGATCATTTGGAGTTGATTTGATGGATCACTAGTGACCTATCTAAACTGGGCCGCACCACCTAAAACTTTTATGGTGGGTCCCTGACACCCTCTAGAGTGTTCCCGCAAAGTTTCGTTCGATTTCGTTAAGATTTAAGAGATTTATGGATGATTCTTCTTGACCAGATGACCCATGAAGACGGATGATCAAACTAACTCCAAATGAAATGATATTTGGACAAGGCACTGAAATAGAAGATAGGAAGACAACCAAATAAAGATCAATTAAAAATATGCTGAGTGGATGGATAGCTAACGATCCATACCCTACATATAGCTAGCGATCCATCCCTTATAGGATAGCTAGTGATCCATCAAGATAGATTGGATCGCCTCAAACTTTCCGAGCTCCTTCATAGCACTAAGTAAAGGCTTCTGGTAGAAAACTATGCTAAGTTGATGGAAAGCTAGCGATCCATCCCCTATGGATAGCTAGCGATCCATAGAAATGACTCAGATTGATTTGAGTTTTTCAGTGATGACTTGGCATAACAACTGGACTCTTCTTCACTTGGACTTTTGGCCCAACACTCACTGAATTCCTTTATAAATAATCACTTACGTGCAACTAGAGATGGATCTTTTTCCGGAGAGAGAACTGCTATTACTCTACTTGAGTTCCTTCATTTCTTCAACTTTCTTCTCCCTCACAATAGTCATCAAGGGGGTTACTGTGATTCTCCAGTCAACCCTTGTACTTGTGACTTATTCTAACTCATTGTAACTTAGATATAAGGACTAACTAGTTGATATCTAGAGAGATTCAACTAGTATAAACATAATAAAGATTGATTAAAGTGGACGTAAGCTAAAGTTATCCGAACCACTATAAAAATTCTATGTCTCTTTTCTTACTTCTGTTGTTTATTTGTTGTTTATCTGAGATTTGTGCTGCTGATTATCTACACTGGTGCTTTCACACTTGATCCAGGGTGTTGATCCATTTTTTGGGTTAACAGTTTTATAAAAATTAACCAAGTTTTATAAAAAAACAACAAGTTTATAAATGTTGACCAAGTTAACTAAGCTTTATAAAATTAAATAAATTTATAAAAATTAATTAAGTTTGTTAAAAATTTAACTAAGTTGACTAACTTTTATAAAAATTAACTAAATTTATAAAAAGTAATTATTTTTTATTAAAATTAACCAAGTTAAGCAAGTTCTATAAAAACTAAATAAGTTTATAAAAATAACTAAGTTTACGAAAATAATTGAGTGAGAGTTAAAAGTCATTGTATTAATAAAAGATCATTAAGTTAGGAGCCATGTCTATTAGATAATTTATTTTGTAAAGTTGATTCACTTCAAATAAAAGATGTGTCTAAATAAAGGGATATGACCATTGAAGATTGAAAAGTTAATTCATTAAGTTGATTCACTTTTGTTCTTCAATCATTGACTACCAACATCAATAGTGTCCACACTAAAGATGCATCTGTGATGAATACAAGTTGTGCTAGATTTAGTTATACAATATTTCCAGTTGTAGAAGATTTGGAAGATATTTGAGATAATTACTTAAATATATTGCCTCTTTTATAGCATTAAAGAGAGCAATAAATTACCTACATGAGAAGAAGAATTATGTTGGAAGATTGAAGCCTAATTAGCCGATTAAAGAAGGAATCTTATCAGGCACATGTAAATTGGAGGAAACTGAAAAATCAAATGGATAAACGTTTCCCATATGAATAGGAGAATTGATGAGGCATTGATTTATGACCATAATTCAATTACTTTAACTCCAAGTAATAATCTCTACAGAAAGGCAAAGATTTGCAATTGTAGAATCATCATCTCAAGTTGTATTTCTTATTCTTCTTCTTAGTCTCCATTATCAATCTTGTAAAATTCTCTTTTCTTAGAAATAATAAAATCAGTCTCACCAAAGTAGATGTACACTATCTCGCGATATTGGAACCACTATAAATCCATGTGTGAACTCTCTATTTACTTTCTTCCATGATTTGTTGTTTTATTCTCTTGTTTTTGTTTGTTTTATTGCACTACAACACGATTTTATTGCTTCCGCATTTATTTGGGTTGATTTACAGTCATTTATGTGAAATCTACCCAACAGTCTGGTATAAGAGCATTGAAGGTTGTTCTTGAAGCCTAGGGCTAGAAGGTGATCGAAAGATGGTAGGATCTGGAGATGGAAGTGAGGTTAGACCTACCCAGGAGTATGCACCCTACATTAGAGGTTCATATGAAGCATCCAGTTTGCAGCTGGCTATAGAGAAGTGGAATGGAAATAATGATTTTGAGAAGTGGCGACAGAAGATAAAGACGACATTGAGAAGAAATCATGTTAGTTTGGTTGTGTTTGATGCAGAATCATTTCCAGTGGATTTCTCAGAATTGGAAAGAATGAAGATGAAAGAATGGGCATCTACTACCCTCCAATTGGCCATGGGTGAGAACATCATCCCAGAAATTAGCAGTAAAACTACCGCTAAAGGCTTGTAGAAGAAATTCGAGGACCTTTACATGTAGAAGTTGCTCACGAATAGGCTGATTTTGTTGAAGACTTTCTTCACTTACAAGATGCGGGAAGGTACGTCATTAAAAGCACATCTTAACTTCTTCGATGGATTGATAATGAAGATAAAAGCTGTTGATTTAAATGTGGACGAGGAGCAAAAGGCAATGGTGGTATTATGCTCTCTTCTGGAGCGATATACGGTGTTCACTAACAGCTTGATCTATGATACAAGCACGCTGACATTAGATGATGTGAAGATGGGACTCCTAACTGAAGAGATGAGAGATTAAATGAAGCGTATGAGCGAAAGTGGAGAAGCTAGTAGTAGTCAAGGACTGTTTGTAGAGAGAGGAAGAAAGGAGAAGAAGGAGAATAATTTCAAAGGGCGTTCTAAGTCAAAAAAGCCTGGATGTGGTTGGAGAGGAAAGTCTAGAGACAACAGGTGTCATTATTGTAAGAATCATGACCACTCGAAGAAAGATTGTCCAGATTTGAGGAAGAGAAATGAAGCGGATGGTTCTTCATCTATTGCGCTGGAGAAGGTTGTTTCTGATGATGTGCTGACTACATCTATTTTCGATGTATCAGACCATTAGATGCTGGATTCAGAGGCGTCTTTCCACATGATGCCTAGGAAGGAGTATTTTTGTTCTTATAAAGATAAGGAGGGAAGTGCTATATTAATGGGGAATGATGCTACCTGCAAGTCATTAGAAGAAGGATCAGTGCGTATTTGCATGCATGATAGTGTGGTGTGCACTATCATTATGAAGGTGTTGAGATCCGACAATGGCGGTGTGTTAGTTTCTAAGGAGTTCATAAATTTCTGTAAGCAGCATGGCAATCATAGATACTTCACTACATCCGGAGATCCGCAATCAAATGGAGTCGTTGAAAGGATGAATATGACTCTACTGGAGAAAGCTAATTGTTTGAGATTGATAGCGGGTTTATCTAGAAGCTTTTGGGCTGAAGCTTTATCGACTACAACATATATTATCAATCGAATTCCTTGCTCAACCATTGATGGGAAGATTCCAAAGGAAAGGTGAAAAGGTACATCTATACATATTAGTTATTCTCATATACTTGGTAGCCCTGTATATGTTCACCATATAGGAAATGACAAGTTGGAGGCTATGTCCTATAAAGGCATATTTTTGGCCTATATAGAAGGCATCAAAGGGTATCGCATTTGGGAACCTATTGATAGGAAGGTAGTGCACTCTAGATATGTCACATTTGATGAGTTTGCTATGTTCAAACCGAAGGGGAATCCACCTAGTACAGTGGATTCGAAAGCTGAATGGCCTAAAGAGATGAAAACTATTCCCACATATCTGCTTAGTAGCAAAGTCAGAGTTGCAAAAGAAAATAGAGTAATTGCAGTCGTTGACACATCACATAAAGGTCCATAAAATTCCTCTAGTAATGATGGTGATGGTCGTAAAGCTAGAGATGATTCAGCTCAAGGTGGAATTGATAGAAGCTCAGGCAAAGTAACACATATTCAGGCTAGTTCTAGAGTTAGAAAGACACCAAATAGGTATGGGGACTGGAATTATGCTAATCTTAGCCTTGATGATCAATTTGACTATGCACTTGATATAGTGCAAGATGAGCCTTTCGATCTTGACGACGCTATGAGTTCGAGTGGCAGCTCGAAATGGATGCATGCTATGGAGGAGGAGATTAATTCATTGAAGAAGAATCAGACTTAGGAATTGATACCACCCCCTTAAGGAAGCCAAGCCATAGGATGCAAGTGGGCATATAAGGTGAAGGATGATGGGACATACAAGGCTAGACCTGTTGCAAAGTTCAAGCATTGCTCGAACTTAATTCGCTTGCCACTTGGTGGAACGGGGGAGAGTGAGTTGGTACATGGAGATATTTGTTTTGAAGATTGATAGGTCCTACATAGAAAGGTACTTTCAACACTTTGTTGGTGGGAGGTGGCCTTGCCGGAGTTCGTTGACAAAGTGTAATAGGTGATGGCCATGTCAAAGCTCATTGGGGAAGTATCCGTGGTGTCTTGTCCGAGAGCTGCCTGGAGTAAGAGGATGCACATGGAGTTGGTAGGCTTGCGGGGAAATATAATATCAAGGTGGAGATGTTAGATTTAGTGATACAATATTTCCATACTAAAGAAGATTTGAAAGATATTGTTGATTTCAGTGATACAATATTTCCATCTCCACCTTAATTAAGGCCATTATTTCTACTCAAGTTAACTTGGAGATTGTTTCCTGGGGATTTGACCAGGCAACTAGTACTCGGCAATCAGTGCTCGGCATCAAAGAGTGTTCGGCGAGGCACTTGGTATCCAGGAGTGTTCGGCGAAGCAACTGACATCCATGAGCGCTCGGCGAAAAGACTGCTCGGCATAACAAGGTACTCGGCGTCAAGACTGCTCGGCATAACAAGGTACTCGGCGTCAAGACTGCTCGGCATAACAAGGTACTCGGCGTCAAGACTGCTCGGCATAACAAGGTACTCGGCGCCAAGACTGCTCGGCATAACAAGGTACGCGGCGTAAGGGCATTCGGCGTCAAGGAGAGCACTCGGCAACAACCTATGCTCGGCGTCAACTAGTGTTCGGCATCCCACGGTACTCGGCGTCAGTGGAGCTCGGCGGTAGGATAACTCGGCAACGAGAGCGTTCGAACTACATACATTGGTTGGTCAAGAGCTTCAAAGGGAGATACGCTCGGCTTCACTGCAATCACCCTACACTTCCCATACATCAGGAGCACCGTTCGGCATGGGAAGGACCGTTCGGCATGGGAAGGACCGTTCGGCACAGAAGCGTTCGGCGTACCTGGTTCGGCACGCAGCACCTGGGCTCGAACGTTCGGCTAACAAGCCCGCTTGGGAAGTCCAGCCCATCTTTGCCTATAAATAGAGGGGCAGGGTCACAGTGAAATGGATCCTTTTTTGGAGAGAAAACACCGGGGAGACTCTGCCATTTTCAAGACTCACCTTCTCTACTTAACAACTTTACTCAAGCATTCGATTCACGAATTGTATTTGTAATCAACTATAAAGGAAATCAATAAAGTTGAACAAAGTGGACGTAGGCAATTATGCTGAACCACTATAAATTTGGTGTTCTTACTTTCTGCATTTAAATTAGTATTGTCTTCTCTGTTTAATTTACTTTCATCACTTATATCTCTACACAATCTTTCTGAACGAGGTTAGTGACCAATTTTGGTGCTAACACTTTGGTGCTTTCACCGAGAATTGAATTCTCAGACCTCAAGGATCTGCTTTGAAGCTACTGGATTGAGCAAATCCCCCAAAGAAGATCCGACTTACTGATAGAACATCCGCTGATTCTACTCAGAGTTCATACCAATAACTCTATAATGGCAAGACCACGTACCAGGTCAGCTTCTCTTAATGCGGATGCCCGAGAGACTGCTAGCGTGCAACAAGCAGGACCTAGCAATCAACCAGCGATCCCAAGTGCAGGGATTGCCGCTCAAGAACAGACTCCAGTTGTCACCAGAGTGGAGTTCAACGACTTGATGAGAGAACTTAGGGAAAGCAGGAGACAACTGGGAGAACAGATGCAAGCTAATGCCAACCTGATGGCACAACTCACTCAACAGCAGCAACAGAATGCTGGGGGCAATCCAGCTGCTTATTCCTCTTCTGACAGCTCAACTTCTTCTGATGAGCCACCCAGGCGCAGACGCCGTAAGACTGAAGCTGCAAGGGCAGATGCTGCTGTTCGAACAGCAGGAGACCGCGACCAAGCCAGAACTGGAAACTTCCGAACCGGAGTACAGATGGAGGAGGGAGCTCCAGATCATCAAAATGTTAACAATGTTGAACCTCAGGACGCACGATTGGCAGATCGCCAGGAAAGGAGGCATCAGCATGGACAGGCGCGTAGAACTGACTCCAACCTCCCAGCTTCCATACAGACACCCGATCTGACAGCCATGATCAGGCAACTGATGAAAGAAAATCAGGGCTTATCAAATGACGATTGGGGAGTGTCAAGAAGTCATACTCCGTTCACGGATGTTGTGCTGCAAGCGGCCTACCCCAAGAAGTTTAGCATGCCAACCATTCCTGCATACGAAGGAAAGACTGACCCCAGACAACATGTAATGAGGTATGAATGAATGATGGATTCAGCCAGAGCAAATGATGCCACCAAGTGTAGGTGCTTTCCGATTACTCTATCTGGGATCGCTACTATGTGGTTCACCCGACTTCCTCCGCGATCCGTATCAAATTTCGAGGAGTTGGCAAAGAAGTTTATTGAGCAATTCAGGATACACACTACACGCCCGAAGGACGTGATGTCTCTGTCAAGTGTAATCCAAAATCCCGGAGAATCGCTGAAGGAGTACTTACAAAGATTCCACGTTGCGGCAACTGAAGTCAGTAATCCCAACGACCATGCAATTCTAATGGCTGTAATGAGAGGTGTAGATCCGGATTCTGAATTCGGAGATTGGCTGGCAGGAAAACCTCCGACTACGCTAGAGCGTTTCTACTCCAAGGCACACCAGTTCATAAGAAGAGAGGAAGCTAGATGGGTACGACGAGACAAGGCACCGGGACCTGCCCAAGAGTCAATCAAGAGCAACATTGCTGTGAAGCAATCTGGAGACAATTCAGGAAAGGTCCAAGTCAACGTCCAGAGTAAACCTGTGCAGCCCAAAGAGTCCGGAGGAAGAAGTCAAGGAAAGAGGAAAGAAGCGGGAAAGTGGAAGTCGAGAATTCCAAGCTACAGCGAGTACACTCCGCTAAACGCCCCACTTGAGAACATTTACCTATCCACATGCAATACTTTTCAATACAGAAAACCACGTCCGAAAGAATCAACTGAAGAACAGAAACGGACTGGGAAATATTGCCGCTTCCATGAAACTTATGGACACAACACGGAAGAATGCAGACACCTGCATGACGCTATCGAGAAATTGATCAGACAAAAGAAGTTGCAAGAATTTGTAAAGGATCCACAGGAAGGAGGACAGGGAACGTCCAACCCAGGTCGTGCACCGGCTCCACGTCATCCAGAGGAACCTGCCCGGACTGTTGGAAGACTGGTTATAAATACAATTATCGGCGGACCTCATCCCGCAGATAAGAACTGGCAAGAGATGGAACGATATGCGAGCTCCTTGAAGCATGCAGATTTTGAGTGCTGTTCGAACGTAGAGGACGGGGCCCCTGCTAAGCAGCAGCGCGTGATGACAGACGATATTGTGTTCAGAAACAGAGACGCTGATCAGGTAGAGGCTCCGACCATCGATCCCATGGTCATATCTGCAACAATCGGACCAGCATATGTAAAAAGAATTTTGATTGATTGTGGAAGTTCAGTCAACATCATCTTCAAGAAGGCCTATGATCAGATGAAGCTAGAGACAAAAGACTTGAAACCATCCAAAGCTCGTATCCACGGCTTTAACGGCGCTGCGACTGATGCAGTAGGATATGTCGAGTTACCAGTTGAACTGGGACAAGGCGAGCGTCGGAGGGTACGAATTCTACCCTTTGTAGTTTTGGATGTGGACTCTCCATATAATGTTTTCTTGGGTCGGCCGGCCCTGGCTGAATTTAGGGCGGCACTAGCCCCGTGGTGCTTGACTTTGAAGTTTCCGACTGACAAAGGAGTAGGCATTGTTCACGGTGACCAAGCAGCCGGTCGTTCTTGTTATGTGGCCGAGCTTCGAGAAGCCCACCGGAGGGAGAAAGGAAAGGTTGCGGACAATCCCGTCTGCATCCTCAATACGAATAATTGACAAGTAGTGCCCGAGCCCTGGCTCGGGCATAGTTCTCGGATCTACGGAGATATAGATCCGAGAGACGACGATGAGAAACCCAGGGAAGAGAAGGCGGCACCGGCTGAATTAACAATTGACATTTCAGTTAGCCGTGACGACCCTTCGCGAATACTGAAGATCGGATCACAGTTAGGCCCCGCAATGACAGAAGACCTTAGCGACTTCCTCCGGGCAAACCTTGATGTTTTTGCCTGGACGCATTCTGATATGTGTGGGATTTCTCCCGCCATCACAAGTCATATGTTGAACGTAGACCCGAAATACGTCCCAGTCAAGCAAAAAAGGAGAGGAATGGATCCAGAGAGATCCGCCGCTCTTGGAGAGGAGGTGGACAAACTCAAAGCAAATGGGTTCGTCTGCGACGCCCTCTACCCGGAGTGGGTCTCCAACCCCGTGCTAGTAAAGAAGGCAAATGGGAAATGGAGGACTTGCATAGATTATTCCGACTTGAACAAAGCATGCCCTAAGGACAGTTTCCCGTTGCCTAGGATCGATCAGTTGGTCGATTCCACAGCAGGACACGAATTATTGTCATTCATGGATGCGTACTCGGGATACAACCAAATCCCAATGCATATTCTGGACCAAGAACACACCAGCTTCGTTACAAATGTCGGGCTGTATTGCTATGTAGTGATGCCCTTTGGATTAAAGAATGCTGGAGCAACTTACCAACGTCTGGTGAATCGAATGTTCAAGGACCAGCTGGGCAAAACCATGGAAGTCTATGTGGATGACATGCTCGTGAAGTCACGGTAGTCAAACGACCACATTCAAGACTTAGCTGAAATGTTTAACATACTCGGGTCCTATGGAATGAAGATCAACCCGCTGAAGTGTTCTTTCGGCGTTGCATCAGGGAAGTTTTTAGGATTCATCGTCAACGCTAGGGGAATCGAAGCCAACCCAGAAAAGATTCAAGCCATTCGAGATGTACAAGCGCCCAGGACTATAAAGCAGGTACAGAGCTTGAACGGAAAAGTGGCTGCGCTGAGTCGATTTATATCCAAGGCAACTGACAAGTGCATCCCATTCTTCGACATAATAAAGAAAGGAAAGAGGAATTTTGAATGGACGTCTAGCTGCGAGGAAGCTTTCCAGAACCTGGTAAGGCATCTGGAGAGCCCACCAATGCTATCTAAACCAGTTGACCATGAGATGCTGTACGTTTACTTGGCTATATCCCCTCATGCGATAAGCGCAGCTTTGGTCCGTGAGGAGGATCGAGTCCAGAAGCCGGTATATTATGTTAGCAAGCGTTTAACGGGGGCAGAGAAGAATTACCCTAAAATCGAGAAATTGGCTTATTGCTTGGTGATTGCATCACGCAAGCTGCGCCCGTACTTTCAAGCGCATTCAATCGGCGTTTATACCGATCAACCCCTGAGGCAGGTACTTCAACGACCGGAAACTTCTGGAAGATTGCTAAAATGGAACATCGAGTTGAGCCAATTCGATATCGCGTACTTACCACGGAGAGCCATCCGAGGGCAAGCGTTAGCAGACTTCATCGCTGAATTTACCATACCCATCAAACCGGACGATCACGACATCATTCCCCCCATTCGATGGAAATTATACACTGACGGTGCATCAAACGACCGTTGCTCCGGCGCAGGCGTAGTTCTTATAACTCCGGAAAACCGATCAATCTGTTATGCCCTGAAGCTCGATTTTCCGGCTACAAACAACGAAGCTGAATATGAAGCATTGATCGCTGGCTTGAAGCTTATCAAAGAACTCGGAATCAAATCAGTCGAAATCTTTTGTGACTCGCAGTTAGTGGTTTACCAAGTACGAGGAGACTACCAAGCAAAAGGACGAAAGCTTGCTCCGTACCTCGTTCAGGTCCAGGAACTACTATCAAATCTTGAGCGTTATGACATTTCACATATCCCGCGAGAACAAAACAAAGAAGCCGACTTGTTGGCTAAGTTCGCAAGTACCGACGATGTTCAACAAATGGGATTGTATCCCGTGGAAGTCTTGCATGCCCCGAGTGCGGACGAGATGAAAATCGATCTTGTGTTGGAGACAGAGATCGAGAAGGACTCGTGGATAAGCCCATTCAAACTGTACCTGACAACCGGGGCTTTACCAGAAAGAAGAAGCGAAAGACGACAGGTCCTTCGAAAGGCTGCGCGGTACGTAATGCAGGATGGATCCATGTACCGGAAAGGATTCTCAGTCCCATTGTTACGATGCATCGCTCATGATGAAACAAAGCGAGTCTTGAGGGAAGTCCACGAAGGGGAATGCGGCGACCACACTGGGGGGCAAACGCTAGCAAAGAAGATCCTCCGCTATGGGTATTACTGGCCCACCGTAAACCGGGATGCCGCGGACTACGTAAGAAAATGCGACAAGTGTCAAAGATATGCAAAAATCCCGAGGGCTCCGTCAACGGAACTCACACAAATGATCAGTCCTTGGCCATTCGCGATCTGGGGAATCGACATAATCGGCTCTTTGCCTCTATCCAAAGGTGGTGCGAAATACGCGATAGTTGCAGTCGACTATTTCACGAAATGGGCTGAGGCAGAACCTTTGGCCACTATCACCTCTAAGAAAGTCATTAACTTCGTTGTACGAAACATTATATGCCGCTTTGGCCTTCCACGCACCATCATTACAGACAACGGAACGCAATTCGAAAGTAGAGAGTTCAAAGAGTTCTGTTTAAAGTACGGCATCGAGAAAAAGTTCGCCGCCGTTGCACACCCAAAAGCTAACGGACAAGTCGAGGCCGTTAACAAGATAATCAAGTCCATACTAAAGAAGCGTCTGGAGAAGGTTGGAGGCAAATGGGTAGATGAACTCCCGACAGCATTATGGGCGTATAGAACTACCCACAAGTCCGCGACCGGCCACACTCCGTTCGCCTTGGCATACGGCTCTGAAGCCGTTATACCTGTGGAACTTGAAGTTCCATCGCACCGAGTGACGTACTACGATCCCAAGGCGAACCAAAACCTCTTGCTGGAGTCACTGGACTGCATCGATGAAAAACGGGAAGAAGCTGAATTAAGGGCGGCGGCGCACAGACATCGAGTCAAGCGTTACTATGACGGCAGAGTCCGTCCAAGAATCTTTGATGTGGGAGATCTCGTTCTGAAACGAGTCTTCCCGGTACCATCACGCATGAATCCCAGCTGGGAAGGTCCATACGCCATTGAACGGAAGCTTGGAGAAGGAACATTCAAGCTAGCGACGGTTGATGGCGCGACACTCCCCCGAGCATGGAACAGTGAACATTTGCGGCACTATTACATTTAGCATGTTTCCCTTTCTTGCTATAGGCACTGTTATTTCCTGCATGTTTCCATTCAATAATGATTTAGTTTCCTTTTAAAGTTGTAATCAAGCAATTTAGTTGATTTTCATTAATAAAGGCTTGAAGCCACATTTTCTATGAAGTTTCTATATCTCTTAATTGGATGATAAATTACACTATTCTGCGCGACATACAGGCTCGTATGAACGATTCCAATCTCCGAATCCCCAGAGTGCGGAGCGGAGTACTCTGAGTCCCCAGAGCGCGGACTAGAGTATAAACGATTCCAATCTCCGAATCCCCAGAGTGCGGAGCGGAGTACTCTGAGTCCCCAGAGCGCGGACTAGAGTATAAACGATTCCAATCTCCTAATCCCCAGAGCGCGGAGCGGAGTACTCTGAGTCCCCAGAGCGCGGACTAGAGTATAAACGATTCCAATCTCCGAATCCCCAGAGTGCGGAGCGGAGTACTCTGAGTCCCCAGAGCGCGGACTAGAGTATAAACGATTCCAATCTCCGAATCCCCAGAGTGCGGAGCGGAGTACTCTGAGTCCCCAGAGCGCGGACTAGAGTATAAACGATTCCAATCTCCGAATCCCCAGAGCGCGGAGCGGAGTACTCTGAGTCCCCAGAGCGCGGACTAGAGTATAAACGATTCCAATCTCCGAATCACCAGAGTGCGGAGCGGAGTACTCTGAGTCCCCAGAGCGCGGACTAGAGTATAAACGATTCCAATCTCCGAATCCCCAGAGTGCGGAGCGGAGTACTCTGAGTCCCCAGAGCGCGGACTAGAGTATAAACGATTCCAATCTCCGAATCCCCAGAGCGCGGAGCGGAGTACTCTGAGTCCCCAGAGCGCGGACTAGAGTATAAACGATTCCAATCTCCGAATCCCCAGAGTGCGGAGCGGAGTACTCTAAGTCCCCAGAGCGCGGGCTAGAGCATAAACGATTCCAATCTCCGAATCCCCAGAGCGCGGAACGGAGTACTCTAAGTCCCCAGAGCGCGGACTAGAGTATAAACGACTCCAATCTCCGAATCCCCAGAGTGCGGAGCGGAGTACTCTAAGTCTCCAGAGCGCGGACTAGAGTATAAACGATTTCAAGTCTCCAAGTCCCCAGAGTGCGGAGTCGAGTACTCTAAGTCCCCAGAGCGCGGACTAGAGTATGAACAGTCTCAAGTCTCCGAATCCACGGAGCACAGTGTCAGCAAACCAAATAAAGACAAGAGAATCATTCAAACAAGAAGAAACTAAAATTTTATTCGATAAGTCCAAAATGGAGATACAAGATCACTCCTACAAAATTCGGGCCTATACAAACTACAAGTTATGGAAGATGGAAACTGTTACAAACTTAAGCAAAAAACTTGTTGAACAAGTGCATTGATCATTTCTTCGACTTCTTCTTCTTGTCTTCCTTTGGTGTTTCCGACGACTCCTCTCCCTCACGTTTCTTCTTGGACTTTTTGCTTGCTAGAGAGACGGAGTTAGGAGTAGGAGACGGAACATCTAGTGGTTTGGACCTGCCCGGGAGAATGATTTTCAAAGGTCTGTTCCGCGGGTCAGTAAGTTCCAGGACTTCAGATTCAACATTGACTTTGACCTTTCTCTTCTCCTCGTCGGCAAGACGATCCTTCATGCTCATCTCTGAAGTATGTTCAGAGGCGCCAGTGATTTTAACTTCATCGCTTCCTTCGGCAGGAGACGAAGTATCAAGTTTGTCATCGTCAAGCGCCCCGATCACTTGAGCGTCTGGGCCGGGAGTTACCCCTGCGTGAGCAACGTCGCTTGTTTTCCCCGCTTCCTCCTTGGCGTCATCGCTCCTCGGAGTTAGCTCAGTGTCAGAACAACCTGTGAGAAAATATAAGAAGTGGGCATTAGAACGAATAACCACTGCTAAAAAAAATGACGGGATCACTTCGACTTCTAGAGAAAGAAGAATCTCCTACCAGGATCAGGTTGACTGTCGGTGGCGCGCGGGGTTTCACCCTCCAGGATAGGTGACAGCACATGAACGCCGAGCCCGGGATCTTCGGGATCGTAACTGGCATGCTGCTCGAATGGATCAAGCGTCGACCGACCAGCCGATTGAGCAGCATAAGGAGCGGCGATGTGAGGAGTAGTAGCGTCGGCCTCTGACGGGCCAGCCTCGTTATTCTTCTCTTTCGAAGGGGAAGAGCCTTTGCCATAGAGAGCCAATGCTACGGATAAATCCGATGGCTCATTCCCCCTCAGGAACTCCTTCACCAGTGCATCCTCGTCGATTTCCTCGGAGCCTGATTCGACTTTCTTGATCGTTATCAGAGTTTCCCATGCCTCAGCCAGGGATTCATGGTAGCCGTCGCCCAAGAATGTTAGGTCGCGGTGCATAAGGACGCGGGCTCCGTACTCGGCGATCAACGGGTCAAACATACTTTTGACTTCTTCCCTGCCGGTCTCTGCGGCCGCCTCAAGGCGAGAATCAAGCTCCTCCACAGCCATTCTTTTGCCCTCCTCACGGGCCTCATCCTTCATTTTCTCGACCCCGGCCAGTTCACCGTCGAGCTTTGCCTTCAGGAGCCGGGTAGCAACAATCTCATCACAATACCGCTGTGATTCTTCCTGAGCGGCTATTTTGTCTTATTTCTCCTTGGAGAGTTGTTCTTTCAGCTCTTTGACTTGAGTAGCGAGCGCGTCCCTTTCTTTTTGGACAGAGTCTTTTTCTAGGGCAAGGGCACCGCTGCGCTGAACTGCTTCGTCAAGCTCCTTTTTGTGAGCCACCTCTAAGCAAGTAACTGCCTCGGCAGTATCTTTTGCACCTTGTTCAGCGGCTTCTAGCTTTAACTTATAAGAGGCGAGTTCTTCGTCTTGGAGTTTGATGATTTTCTTATCGCTGTCAGCCTCCAGATTCAGACGGTCAATCTCGTGTTGACGCTCAACATATACTTCTGATATCTTCTCCACCAAGTGCACGAATGCGTCATGTTGAACATAGACGTCATTGTTGCAGGCAATGGCACTTTGCTTCACGTGCCCAGGAATGTGATGGATGGCCGGGAGGAATTTCAAACCGTCAAAACAAATTTTCGGAAACTTGGCCTTAAGGTCGACCATCTTTTCCGCAACAGTTGGGTCCACGGCAGGAGCAGGAGGAGGAGGCTTAGAGAATTCCGTTCTTTTACGCGGCTCTCGAACTTGCCTCGTACTCGATGAACTGGAATGTTGTTCTCGAGCAGCATCAGACTGATAACCCTTCTGCAAAGACTTCTCTTTATCCGGCTCAGTTGTAGGAGGAAGATCACGGGACTGGGAAGATTGATAGTGTGCTTTCTTGCGGTGAGACGACTCGCGCGGACGATTGTCCCTATCTTCATAATCACCTCGGTCCCGGCGTCTGCCTGAACCGGAATCCCGTCCGGAGTGATGAAATATTGAAGACCCCTGAAGGCGATCAAGTCCGTGGGAGCGGCCCATATCACCTGCAAAGAAGGAAGATAACAACGAATTAAGGAGAATTCACGAATTAAAAAGACTTGAAGTATGTTATGGAATGCGCATGTGCGTGTGTGTCCTAAGTGTTCCCCCCGACGGACCCGTTCGTTTATCTTTGCTAATCGGAGTATTGTCTCTGTGAGCCGGGAGTTGAACTCCTACATTGCCTCTAGCGGGCGAGGAGAATTTGAGAGCTTCAGGATCATCGAACCCGTAATTAAGTATGTCTTCGGGAATAGAGAGGTTCGAGAGACCCCTCAGAGAACTCTCCAGATGCTGCGAAGAAGCCTCTTTCTCAGGAGGGATAGGCGTAGATTTTGAGGTGTCACCAACTTTCTCTTTCTGAACCGTATATTTCAGCTTTTTCTTTCCCTTCGAAGGGGAGGATGACGTCTCAATATCCTGAACTTCGATTGCCGGATTCCAAGCGGGACCCACGTTCTCGCCCTGAGTTTCGGGTGCATCATCCTCTTTGCGCTCGCCTTCTTCGTGTGTGTCGGGAGCGCGACGCGACGACGGGCCGGCAAGTTTTTTCCCTTTATCAGATGGAGGTTTGGGAATTGTAACACCCTCTGGAAGGCTGATCCGACGATCAGGAGCTAGCAAGCCGAACCCCGACAGCGATTCATTTGAAATGATAGCTCGAATATCTTGATCCTCGGCCGGAAGAGCTCTAATCGCGTCGACAGCGTCAGAATATCCTCGGCCTTCCGGACGCGGGTTAATACCTGAAAAGATGAAATGAAGAGTTAGGAAAAACATGACTCCCATTAAGTACGAATAACGGTTCAGCAAAGAGACTTACTGCCTTCAACCCATCTCCTAGCAAAACCAGACGGGCATCGCACATAGAACCATTCCTGTTTGTACAGGGCGAATTTGCTACAGGCCCCTGTCAAGATCTAGCACTTGTGATATGGCTCGAGGAATATGAAGGAAGGGCTATCTTTCCGTCTCTTGAACATATAAATGTATCGGATATCACCAGGGGTTGGAGGTCTGGAGAAGACAGCCATGAAGAGTAAATAAGTCCCATATAGGAACGCATGACCATTCGGGTGCAGCTGCGACGGAGCAATGTCTATATACTGCAGCACATCCCGGAGAAATAGGTTAAATGGAGGCACGCTGCCCATCCAGCACATGAACTTGTTGCAGGCCGTGTACCCGACTGGGGGCAGATGAGGACGGTCGTGTCTCGAAGGAACTAGCACGTCAGCAAAGGGAATCCCGTGAATGGAACATATCCGTCGCAGAGCGGCCTCATTGATCTTCGAGGCTTGAGAATCGACCAGATTGTCCAGTAAGATGGTTGACTCCAGAGCATCGGGCACCAAGTTATGAGCGGGAGAGATTGACGGGTTGGAAGCATCTGCGGCTCCTTGCTTTGCTGACGGCCCAGGCCTGTCAGATATGGTGGCAGAACTAGATTTTCCCGACATCCCGAATAAATAATGAACCTGGCTAAATGCTTGAGAGAGCTATACTTGAAAAACGTTGAACGTTAGAATTAGCAACACGATTTCCCCCCCCCCCCCCGTGTGGTGTGTGAACTAGTGCAAGCGATTGTGTGCAGGCAATGAGAATCTAAAGGTTCTAAGGATGTAATATTTAGCTTCGAATCATCGCCTTCGAAGACCGTCATCGCTGACCGTCTCAGAAAGCTCGCCTTGAGGGGATTATAGTCCCAGATTCAGAAGACATATGATTTCTAGAGTGACCGGCTTAAAGTGTAGTTAGACACCTATCCTGTTCGGCATTTTTAACGTTGTTCGACATTTGTATTGACCGGCTAAAGACATTATCCGGCCCAAGAATTGTCCGGCAGTTGCTTTGTTTGACTAAGGTAATGGTTCGACCTAGGGGTTGTTCGGCTGAAGTCAGTGTTCGGCATGTCAATATGCTGTTCGGCTAGAGTCATCGTTCGGCATGTCAATATGCTGTTCGGCTAGAGTCATCGTTCGGCATGTCAATATGCTGTTCGGCTAGAGTCATTGTTCGGCATGTCAATATGCTGTTCGGCTAGAGTCATTGTTCGGTATGTCAAGTATGTTGTTCGGCTAAAATCAGGGTTCGGCGTATCAATCGTATTGGTCGGCTAATGTCATCGTTCGGCTAAAAGTTGTGCTCCGCCACGATTTCAATTCTACCCTACACCTTCTCCATCCACACCGAACGACAGAGACGGATCGCCCGGCAAAGACTACGCCGTTCGACACCCCATCTACCCTTCTATCGTTCGGCACGGAGGAGCTATTTAGACACCTCAAAACGAGCAAACCGCGATGAACCTAAAATGGAAGTAGTGTGATTGTTAGAGGAAGGATACCTAATTTGACGATCGAAGTTGAAAATGTTATGAAGGCTTTATATCCAGTAGGATGGGAAGAGTTGAAAGTCTCTAAGGAATGGCTGAAGAGAAGGCGTAAAGGGAAGAGAGACGGTGAGGGCCTGGTTATATAGAGGAAGGTAGAAGTTGAAGAGGCTATACCCGGTAGAACCGGTCAACACCGAAGTGTTCGGCATCGTAGCAGTGTGACGTTCGGCACACGAGGTACGTTCGGCTTCGAGCATATCGTTCGGCGTCTGCATCTCGTTCGTCTTGCACCTCCTTCGCTAGCATTCTCGAGAAGGTACCTCCGAGGTAGATTGTACCAGATTCAAAGCGCATCACGTTCGGCCACGCAATACACTTTGGGGGGCAAGTGTTTCCTGGGGATTTGACCAGGCAACTAGTACTCGGCAATCAGTGCTCGGCATCAAAGAGTGTTCGGCGAGGCACTTGGTATCCAGGAGTGTTCGGCGAAGCAACTGACATCCATGAGCGCTCGGCGAAAAGACTGCTCGGCATAACAAGGTACTCGGCGTCAAGACTGCTCGGCATAACAAGGTACTCGGCGTCAAGACTACTCGGCATAACAAGGTACTCGGCGTCAAGACTGCTCGGCATAACAAGGTACTCGGCGCCAAGACTGCTCGGCATAACAAGGTACGCGGCGTAAGGGCATTCGGCGTCAAGGAGAGCACTCGGCAACAACCTATGCTCGGCGTCAACTAGTGTTCGGCATCCCACGGTACTCGGCGTCAGTGGAGCTCGGCGGTAGGATAACTCGGCAACGAGAGCGTTCGAACTACATACATTGGTTGGTCAAGAGCTTCAAAGGGAGATACGCTCGGCTTCACTGCAATCACCCTACACTTCCCATACATCAAGAGCACCGTTCGGCATGGGAAGGACCGTTCGGCATGGGAAGGACCGTTCGGCACAGAAGCGTTCGGCGTACCTGGTTCGGCACGCAGCACCTGGGCTCGAACGTTCGGCTAACAAGCCCGCTTGGGAAGTCCAGCCCATCTTTGCCTATAAATAGAGGGGCAGGGTCACAGTGAAATGGATCCTTTTTTGGAGAGAAAACACCGGGGAGACTCTGCCATTTTCAAGACTCACCTTCTCTACTTAACAACTTTACTCAAGCATTCGATTCACGAATTGTATTTGTAATCAACTATAAAGGAAATCAATAAAGTTGAACAAAGTGGACGTAGGCAATTATGCTGAACCACTATAAATTTGGTGTTCTTACTTTCTGCATTTAAATTAGTATTGTCTTCTCTGTTTAATTTACTTTCATCACTTATATCTCTACACAATCTTTCTGAACGAGGTTAGTGACCAATTTTGGTGCTAACAGAGATCCCGAGTCCTCAACGCAGTAGAGGTGGGTTGCGTATCCATAAGTCCTCTTCTAGTAGTGGATTAGGTTGCTTAACCATATCTCCACCTTGACGAGTCATTCTTCTTCACTCAAGCCTTAAGTAGTCATGCTTCGGTCACTCTCGCATCATCTAATTGTCCCTCAAACCATCGAGTCTAATACCATGTTGAGTTTCCACACCCCAACGTGTCCCCATGTATGCACACTTCATTATGTGTGATGGCGCCACCTAACGAAGCTTTCATTGTGCCGGCATCTCGGTTGAACATGCCTTCATTACTTTCCAACGAGCACATATATGGTCTTGGAATCAGTTACTTGTAACAAAATGAATTCCCAACGTTACGTGCTACCAATCCCATATATACCATAATATACGCCATATTTCTTGCGATGTAGCAATTATCCATCATACTCGCGCACCCATAATGCAAGCCACACCTAACAATCTCCACCTTAGCGAGCATTTCCTCAAACCTTCTTGGTGAGCATGCTGAAGAAGCTCAATAGTTAGGCTAAGCTACTTCCACTTCTTTCCATCTTCGCATTAAGGCGAGTACTTCCACTCAAGTCATTTTGGAGATCCCGAGTCCTCAACGCAGTGGAGGAGGGTTGCATATCCATGAGTCCTCTTCTAGCAGTGGGTCAGGCTGCTTAACTATGTCTTCACCTTGACGAGTCATTCTTTTTCGCTTAAGACTCAAGGATTCATGCTTCGGTCACTCTCGAATCATCTAATGGAACCTCGAACCATCAGCTCTGGTACCATATTGAGTTTTGACACTCTAGCATGTCCATGTGTACGCACGCTTCATTGTGTGTGATGGCGCCACCTAACGAAGCTTCCAATGTGCCAGCGTCCCGCTTGAACATCCCTTCATCGCCTCCCAACGAGCACATATATGGTCTTGGCAACACTTACTTCTAACCTGTGTAGTTAATGCCCCGCTATTACCCCGCTATAACCCCGCTATATCTGATAGCGGATTTCTACCGCTACGATTTTTCCATATAGCCCCAAAAGATAGCCTTTCCGCTTTAATCCCTGCTATTTCCGCTATATCCCGTTATTCCTGCTATATTCCTCTATTTCCGCTATATCTTCTTTAATAAAATGAATTGAAAAATTGCATTTATACACTTTAAAAATTATGAAACTAATTTATTTGATTTAATTTTTAATATATTTTCAGAAATGAAAATACTCTACTAAATTCGATTATGTTATATAACAGCTTTACGTTTATTTAAAGTATATTCGCACATGTTTTTATTTAAAATTATTTATGTATTAATTATAATTCAATTGAATGATAAGTTTTCATTTAATTACCATTTATATATTTGTAAAAACATTAAGTATGTGTTTTATATGCTATTTTAGAGTCATCCGCTATATCCCGCTATACCCTCGCTGTATCTCCGCTATGACTTTTTACACCTCCACCGCTTTGAATCCACCGAGCGCTTTAATTGCACAACTTCTAACAAAAGGAATCCTCAATGTTACATGCCACCAATCTCATATATATACCATATTATATGACATATTTCTTACGATGTGAGATTTATCCGTCTAACCCACGCACCCATAATGCGATCCATACATCTAATAATCTCCACCTTGGCTAGAATTTCCTCAAACCTTCTTGGCGAGCATGCTGAAGAAGCTCTACAGTTAGGCCAGGCTGCTTCCACTTCTCTCCATCTCCACCTTGAGGCAAGTACTTCCACTCAAGTCATCTTAGAGGTCCCGAGTCCTTAACGCAGTGGAGGAGGGTTGCGTATCCATGAGTCCTCTTCTAGTAGTGGGTCAAGCTGCTTAATCATGTCTCCACCTTGACGAGTCGGTCTTTTTCACTCAAGCCTCAAGGAGTCATGCTTCGGTCAATCTCGCATCATCTAATGGTCCCTCTAACCATCGGCTCCGATACCATTTTGAGTTTTGACACTCCAACACATCCCCCTATACGTGTGCTTCATTATGTATGATGGTGCCACCTAACAATGCGTTCAATGTGTCGGCGTCTCGATTTAACGTCCCTTCATCCACTACTAGGAAAACAGTAAATTCCAACGCCTCATTTCCTACGGCCGCCAACGGCTATTCCAACGGTTTCCAACGGTCCGTTAATTTTTTATGTAGCCGTTGGAAACCGTTGGAATCCATTGGAAATAAGCCGTTTGCGGCCGTTGGTAGCCGTTGGAAATTTTCCTGAGATAACAGACCGAGACCAGACCTGCAATTCATTATCTCTTCCCCTACTTAATTTTTCCCCAAATCTCCAATTCCCCCACCTCCTACCCAACTGCTACCGCCCCAAGCACCAACCCGACAGCCTCCGACGCCATCTACAAGCTGCTCCGGCCAATCTCCACCCTTCTAGCTCTCCAAATCGGTAATTTTTCTAAACCTAATATTTAGGTTTTTTTAGATTTAGGGTTTAATTCGAATGTTGATTGATTCCTAATTGTTAGTGTATGCATATTACATTATGTTATCCCCTAATTGCAACTATTATAACATAATGAACAAGTTATTATAATTGATTGAAAATTTTGTAATTTAGGATATTACATTAGTTTATGTTTATTTGGTTATAAGTATATTAAATGTATGTGTGTGATAGAGTTTATTGCATTTGGAAGCCGTTAGAACGGATATTGCATTTGTGCGAACACGAGCTTTGTATTTGTGCGAACACGCGAACATTTGGAAGCCGTTAGAACCAATATTAATTAAATGAGTTATATATTAAAATTTAATATAAACAAATATTTAAATCCTTAGATATTATTCGGCCCCGTCTGACAAGTGTTGTATATGATCGTTTTAGGGTTATCCGTTTTTCCACAAAACGGACAACTCTATTCATCTGATACATCATTTGTCGGATTTGTCCCAGTATTGGACAAGTTACAAATACTATAAAGTAATTATATTCCGTAAATCATATCATTTTAAACGGTTCCCAAAATTTCGATGGCATTTCCTTTACGTTCCTTGTGTACACGCATTTGTGTACGATACAAGGAACACGGGGGAAATGCTGCCGAAATTTTGTAAATCGTTTAAAATGATATGATTTACGAAATATAATTACTATTGTGTTTGTAATGGGAAGTAGGATGACCGACCATCAAAGAAAGACACATTAGTGGTAATGAAACAATAGTTGCTTATTTAAAATAAAGTTTGTGAAATTAGCAGTTTGCGTCCGTTGGAAGCCGTTTGAAAATTTCCTGTAAAATATAAAACAAATGATTTATAACATTTTTACTCTATCATAGGTTTTCTAGTAGGGAAACATGGTCAATTACTTTAATGATCGGAGCTGGATGTATCAAAGAAGGGAAATTAGTGGCGCAATAAGCGAACATTTTCTAAAAGGGGTACAAGTGTTCATCGAATTTGCTATAAGTAATATTGGAAACGATGAAGAAATTCGTTGTCCGTGTAGTAGATGCAAATTGTTGAACTATTTAGAACCGAATATGGCTAAGGTTCATTTGCGCCAATTCGGTTTCGTACCCAATTATTTGCTGTGGGATCGTCATGGAGAAATTGTAGCCCCTAATAATCAAGAACAGTCGGTGGAGGTCATCAACGAAGAAGGTAGTACGACCCATTTATACTAGCCAAACAAGCCCTACAAGCTTACTATGCCCCTTATCCATCTCTAAAAAGGGATAAAGCAGATTGGTCTGCGGTTTTTAAAACCAAAGCAAGATTTACGTTCGATGGACAAAATATTCCAGACGAACAAGCCTATCAAGCAGATCTGGAGGAAAATGCTGAAATAGCAATTATAGACGATCAAACTGATTTTGGACCTTTAAATGATGAGACACATGTATTAGTCGAAGCATTTGAGAGTGTAGAGGAAAACGACATAGAGCACGAAACCGAGTCTGAATCAGAAAACGATGAGGACGATTGAGTAATATCCGGTAATTTTTAAAAGTATTCACATTACATTGATCTCTGATTAATAATGCATTTATCCAATTTACACAATTTTAATGACAATAAGTGTATTACATTTTTTAATGGTTCATCATATCATGATTATTATGAATTGTATATGTATGTATATATGGCAGGTATATTTATTATGTCCGGTTCTGGTTCTGGTTCTGGGTCTCGGCGACGTGGCTCTTCACGTCATGTTGGAGAGGGTAGTGGTGAGCAACCAGCTCGGCCACTTGTTTACTTGCAGCCTAAGGCTGATGAGACGTAAGTATCATAATTAGCAAGCATAACATTTTAATTTTTTAATTGTACATGATATATCTATAATTGTCTAAAGTTCAATTTTATATTTAACGCAGTGGATTTGAGTTGGAGCCATCCAAAGTGGTTCTGAACATTTCGAAGCAGGCGTACATGGCTAGGATGACCGATTGCTGGCCCAAGTGGGGCAAGATCCCCGACGACGTGAGAGAGACGATTTGGCAAGATTTTCTGGTAAGTGTATACCGCTTTACAAGATGATTAATTAAATACAAATAAATAATTAGTAATATTTTCTCATTGTACAGGGCGCCATAGATTTGCAAGAGCCTGACGTCAATTTAGTTCAGCGACACTGGAACTCCAGGATCGCGAAGAACTATAGGGAGACTATGTCGGAGACTAAAAAAGTAGGAAAGAAGCCCAAGTGGATGAGCGCGACTGTATGGGAGAAGTGGGTTG
The DNA here is from genome assembly GCA_030737815.1 of Allium fistulosum. Taxonomy (NCBI): domain Eukaryota; kingdom Viridiplantae; phylum Streptophyta; class Magnoliopsida; order Asparagales; family Amaryllidaceae; genus Allium; species Allium fistulosum. Next base: position 1,239,929,564 of record CM060903.1, on the reverse strand, counting down.
AGTGGTGGAACTCTGAGGAGTTCAAGGTAACTCTACAATAAATCTCAGCAATTTTTTACCGTTTAATAAATAATTAATCATTGTAAATTTGCAGGAGGAGTCAGCTAGGAACTCGGCAAACAGGAGTAGGAATCCTGTATCACACCGTGGAGGCTCCAAATCTTTCCAGCATCACCGCGAAGATTTGGTAAATTTATCTATTATGTATATTGATCAGTTCAGTAATAAGTTAATTATGTACAGTTAAATTATCCAAATTATCAATTGCAGGAACGTGCTCGTGGAGGCTCTGTTGGCTTAGTGGACGTGTTTGCTCACACCCACGCGTCTAGGCAAGTAGATGAGGCTGGCAATATCATATATCAGTGGGGTGATCAAGATAGGGCGACCGAGGCATATGTATGCATTTTTAAATTTCTAATACTTACACCGATAAGTTTATTAATTTCTAGCTATGCGAAATAATTACATGCTACTATTTTTCAACTGAAATTGTTTTTTTTTTCATTTTAGTCGAGGTTGCAGGAGGCACAGGCTAATGCGCTTCAGCAATCAGGTCGTGATGCGCTGACACAGGAGGAGCAGGATAACATTTTTACTGCTGTTATGGATCCGGCGCAACGGAGTAGACGTTTTGGCTTCGGGAACCTAACGGTAAATAATTAATCCTTTTACGTATTTACAAAAAATCAGCGTTTTAGATATATAATGTTATAGTATTTTATATGCTGAGACAATCCTTTTGCTATTATTTCTATTTGCAGGCTCGACAGGCTCGACAAGCTCAAAAAGACCAAGACAAAGATGAAATCAAGGAGCTTAGAGCTATGGTTGAGCAGCTACGGGAAGAGAATCGTCTACGAGCCATCCAGGTGGAGCAGCTGGATCAAAAGCTTGCGCAGTATTTGCAGAATCATGGTACCCTTCCTTCGTCGTCTGGTGCTTCGAGAGGCGACGAGGATCCTTGAGGAGGTATGTTTTTGATTATATGTGCTTGAACAATGTATATATTGACTTGGAGATGTTTTGATGTTGTATATATTGGTACGGAGTGGGTGAGAAATATTTTGATGGCATGTACATGGTACATTGACATTTGTTGATGGTATGTACGTTGATGGTATATTTTGTGATGTTTGATCGGTTTGGTTTGTTTATATTGGTGTTTTATTGATTTATGTGTGTTGTTTGTATTGATATTGATATATATGTGTGGAATTGATTGGAAATGGAATGGAATTTGAATGGATTGGAAATGGTATGGATGGAAGGTTAATAGGCCTGCTGTTATACAGCAAAATAGACCCAGTATTTCCAATGGCTTCCAACGGTTTCCAACGGCTTATTGGTCAGTTTGTTGTAACGGGTTCTAACGGTTTCCAACGGTTCCAAGCCGTTAGCGGCCGTTGGAAATTCCGTTGGAAATGGTTCGTTGGATCCGTTGGAAAGCATTGCAAGGCGTGGGATTTATTCCAACGGCTATTCCAACGGTTTCCAACGGCCGCCAACGGCTAGGAACCGTTGGAATAGCCGTTTTATCTTGTAGTGATCGCCTCCGAACGAGCACATACATGGTCTTGGCAACACTTACTGTAACAAAAGGAATTCCAAGGTTACTGCTACAAGTCCTATATATATATATCATGTTATATGCCATAATTCTTACGATGTGAGACTTATCCATCCAACCCACGCATCCACAATGCGAGCCACAGTTAACAAGTTGTTCGTTGACGAATATAAGTTGTTTGATGCAATGAACATGCATAATTAAACTAACTATATAAACCTAGTTTTTACTTTACTATCTATCATCATCACTTTTCACGGCTATTGTGTTTAATGTTTCTTTCTATAATCATCATTTCTTATGCAATTATCCTTTCTTCAATTAATAGACTTTCCATCTGCTATTTTTATACTATTTGATAATTACTTGAAGGCTTATTCACTGATGACTAACATCAAAATTTGGACGTAAGATAAACTTACTATAACCTTTTTATATGATTAGTTTATCATATATTTGTAAATTAGTACTTGATGAAATGTATCAATTTTACCACTTGGTATTTTAAAACTATGATCATGTGGCATCAAGGACAAGAATAACGATTGACAAGAGTTAGATAAACCGGTTCCAAATGGCTAATCATTGAGGGTAAAAGACAAGGACTGAAGATGGGAAGATTTTTAACGCTAAGGCACTCCCAACCTTCACTAGCAATGTAGCTACTCTTGACAAACTAGTTTGTATAAACCCAATACCTACTTGATATTTAAATGCAACATCTATTTATGCCTTTGTGTGTTTTATTATTCATTCCTTTTTTCCATTATTCAACTTCCATAACTATGGCGATTCAAGTTTTTGCTAATAAAATTTCATATTTGTAATTCTCACAATGATAAATTTTAATATCCCTTATTTTTAAAAGTTATATGGCTTTACATTTTAACTCAGAGCCATGAAAATATAATTCCATTTTTTTATCCTTCTTTCAATTTTTTCGAGTAATTACACCAGAGGAAATTTGACGAATCAAAGTAGAGTCGTTTCTTTTTTCCATTAAGGAAAATATATCGTTTTGGATAATAGATAGAATATATTGTTTTCTTGGCTACCTCTTCGATCCTGTCCAAAAAAACAATCCGAAAAAATTTAGGACCCGTTTGGTTTTATTTTGTATTTTGAGTTTTGTGTTTTCAATTTGCACTAAGAAACATGAAGAAACAATAGAAGAAGATTTATAATTCTTAGCCGTTGCGACGACCAACGGACAACGAAGGAGTTGAATTGTTCCCCTTGCTTTTCTTATATCTCGAAACACGAAAAACAAAATAAACTTGTTTTCTATTTTTCATGTTAATTTCATTTTTCGAAATCGTTTGTTTTTCAACAATGCATACAACGGATGCGCTTTTGTATAGATGAAAACAAAAAACTAAAAACGACAAGCCAAACGGGGCCTTACCGTTTTGGGTAGACAATCTGAAAAAACAAGATGCCTTTTTATGGAGGCCAGTAGTTGGCATGACATGTATTGGAGAAGTTGTTAGTAAAAAAATAGCACGATCGAAGACAAAATTGGTTATTCAAAAGATTAACACTACAACATCTTCTACTCCTATGATTGATGATGCAACATTTCGTACGATAATATGGTCATACTGCTGATTTATTTTTTGATGTGAATTTTTAATAGCGTATTCAAACTTTTTTATTATTAAATGTAGAGTACAAACCCTACGTTGAATACTAAATGCCAGCTGTGGAAAAATAGTAGCTAAAGGAACCGTGTCTTCATCTGATCCAAATGATTTGGTCTGTAATGTTCCACTGGGGAAAAATGCATTAGGAGTTTGGGTAGATATCATAAAAGTCAGAGATGCGCCTTTATGAAGACCTTCGTTATTTACAAAGTCCATATCAGATGTTGTTTGTTCGACGGTAACATGGCCTACTATGTATGTCAAAATGGACTCCGTTTCTGGTAAGTATTTTTTTCTTATTGTGAAACTCTATTTTTGATTTTATAATTTATGGGGAAAGAAGAAGAAACGATAAACAAACAGAACTACATCTTCAATAAAGGTTGAATTTTATAATTTGGCAATACATTACTGTTATGTTTTACTAGAATTTTTGATGTCTATACTTGCAACTTCATTCTCCTCACTCTACACTTAATTTTAACCATGAACACACATTTCATCACTGTGTTTGGTGCTGAATTCGATGACCTTGTTATTATAACCACTACAACAAAACAACCATTTTACAACAGTTCCTTTACAACTTGCACAAATGGACAGTTGTAATAGGTGTTTTATAATAACTGTTTATTTTTAGCAGTTGTAAAAAATACACTTTCAACAATTTTTTTTTGCAACAGTTATAATATAGTGTTTGTAACAACTGTTTGCTTGCGCCAGTTGTAATTATTTATCTATTACAACTCTTTTGGACAGTTGTGTCCTTAAATTAGGTTCCAACAACTGCCAAAATTCACGTTTCCCTCTCATATTTCATTCCCCCGCTAAACGTTCCAAAATAAGAAAAACAGCCCGCAAAATATTCTTATTCCAAGCCCTAACCCAATCATGATTTCTCTCTGCCATTGCCCCCTTCTGTCGAATCTTGCAAACCCAAACCCAAAGCTGCTCGTCTCCTTTGCGCGCGCCTCCAGTTCTACCTGCGTCGTCCCCGTCCTGGTTGTTGCTCGTCTCTTTTTCCGCTCGTCGCCATTGTACTCGCCGCCGCTGCTTTGACGTCGACGAAATTGCAGGTATTTTTACTCGTCGCTGTTGTACTCGCTTCAAAGAAATTTTGTTACCGAATTTGCTTTAATTTGATTACTGCATTTGTTAATTACTGTACTTGTAATAAGTGTTTTATTGAACTTGAAATCGATTCAATGCTGTACTTGTAATAAGTATAATATGCTAATTAAAAAGTATTTGATGACGCTTGAAATCGATTCAATTTTGTATTGTATGACGTCTCAACATTTTGACCGAATAAGCTTTATTGATGTTCACTTTGAAGAATCTTATTTGAGTTCGTGTGGTTGGAAACTTCTTGCAAGAAAAAAACATCATCATCTTCGCTCATATTTATTTGCATCTGAAATGGACTTTTTATGTATAACAAACTAAAAAAGCTCACTGCATATTAATGTATTGGAAACTGGAAACTGAAATAATATTCATCTAATGTTTTACATAAATTTAATACAACATTTTTGCTCTACTTCTGTATGTTCCACGGAAGTAATGGTAATAATACAACATTTTTGCACTCCACTAACAACCTATCCATGTCTGTAGCCTTAGTGATGGACGCACACTCCAATATGCCAGAAAGTAGCAGCAATTCAAATAAATAGATGCGACCAGTGATCTGAGCGTTGCATGTTCAGCTTCCTTGCACTGTAAAGGAAAATAATAGACGGTTTGGGGGTATTCAGTTTTCTGTACACATGTATCTCCTATTTTCTTGCCATGTTGACCAAAAGGTGTGTTACTAGAGTTCTTCCTAGTTTGTTTATAATTTAAAGTTTAAACTCAAACTTTATAGAAAATAGATAAATTTCAATAAAACTTAATATATTATGTTCAACTGTTGCAATTACGGGCAGTATCGACAGAGGCAAGAGCAATGAACAATCTTGGAGTAGCAGGACTTACATTTTGGAGCCCCAACATAAACTTAGTCAGAGATCCGAGATGGGGAAGAGCTTTGGAAACACCTGGGGAAGACCCTTATGTAGCTGGAGCGTACTCAGTTTCTTATGTCAAAGGATTACAAGATGTTGAAGGTCATGAGAAAACCGATGATCCCAACACTAGACCTCTCAAAGTCTCTGCTTAATGCAAACATTTTGCTACTTATGATGTAGATGCTTGGACCACTTTTGGTGATATGCATGTTGATAGATTCACTTACAATGCCAATGTATGCATATACTTATTTTGTTTTTGTGTTTTATTCAGTATGAACGTGAATGGATGAACTTGAAATTTTGATTTTGTAGGCGACTGAGAGGGATATGGTTGAGTCATTTTTGAAGCCATTCGAAATGTGCGTGAAGGACGGAGATGTCAGCAGTGTAATGTGCTCATATAACAAGGTCAATGGCTTATCTACTTGTGCTGATAGGAAGCTATTGAGGGAAACTATAAGAGGAGACTGGAACCTTCATGGGTAAATTTAATTTCAACAAGACATTTCTGTTACTTTTATTTATAACTTTTTCATTTTTTAGCAATCATCACATAAATATATGATAGTTACATTGTCTCGGATTGTGACTCGATAAAAATTATGATACTCTTCTCACTTCCGTACAAATTTATATTTGAAGAGATGGATTTCAAAGGTCCATGGATCCATGCAAAATTGGAACCACGTGGTAATTTGCCAAATAAAACATACCTTCATTTTAATGTTTTTTTTTATGAAAGCGACTTCATTTTATGTTATGAGTTCAAATTTAATTTATGTGCTAGCGCTACTTATATCATACAATTTGATTTGACGTGTATGATCATATCGTATCAAAGATGGTGATTGAACAAGACATCTTCTTGGATTGGTTGTTTTGTACAAGGTATATTATCGTGAAGATTTAAGATTTAAAAGCAATGAACCTAGCAAGTGTGTCATTAGTACAAATTATTTTTCCTAACATAAGCAATTATTTTGTATTCGCTGTTTACAAATTAAATGAGATAAAAACTGGTACTACTAGGTAAAGCTTAATGTAATAAGTTTATTTATTGGCTCTTTTTTTTTCTGTAGGCAACGTTATCTAAAATAGCATATCCAATTATATTATGGTGTTGTAATAAATGCATGCTTTAATACTGGTAGTGGAAGAAAAGGAAAAATGTATAGACAGCAAATATCATGCCGCTGATGCAAGTAGTATAGAAAATCATGAAGTTTAAAAACTTTCAATGTATTGTCTTATTGGAAATCATGAATTTTGATGAATGGTGAAAGTTGTTATTGATATTATATTTCTTGTTTATTATTGTGATAAATATCGTTTGTTAGAAGCAGTTTATAATTTTGACTATGTTTTCCGTGGAGGTGTTATAGCTATTTCAGCATAAACTGTTACTAATTTTAAAATTATACATTCAATTTTAGCATATGAGTTAGTAACACATAAAGGTTAAAGAAAACATCATTGTTATTTACTATATATTTTCTTTAGTGTTTTTGTTTCTTTGTTTATAATAATGTAAATAATTTTCTATCAAACATATTATCCTTATATATTTTGATTAAATTGATTAAAAATTACAATTTTACTATCTTATGTTTCATTGGCCCTTTTTTGTGTTTACAATAAAATCACAACTTATCATGCGAGTAGGCATGCATATACAAACTCTGCTTATGAAATGGAATACATACCGGATAACCGGACAGGGCCAGCTCAATAGTAAAGGTAGGTAGGCATGCACAGGAGCCCCCCATCTATTGGGACCTCATGTGTAGATCTGCAGGTACATTAGGACAAATACAAGGAAACCCATACGCAAGGATTCTCATTTCTTTTAGCTTTTGCATTTTTCTCAATTCAATCATTTGCGAAAGGGTATTTTTGTTGTAGTGAACACATTACCTGTTGTGTTTGTTCTTGAATACTGAGGACCCTGAACAAATTACTTAATGTGTTTGTTTATGAGTTTGAAGACCATGTAACACATTTAACTTGTTGTTGTTCATAAACTAAAGGTTTGCTAGTGTGCAGTTGTATGCAGCAACAACTATGTGCCTGTGCAAGTGAATTGTATGTCTCTTCATGTGTGTGTTAATGAGTGCTGGGTTTGTGCCTGTATACAAGTGAATGTGTTGAGTGTGTGAGTGTGTGTAGTTGTATACATTAGCAGGTATGTGCATTTGTATATGCACTGTGTATATAAGTGACGTGTATGCACTGTGTGTTCATAAGTTTCGGTTGCCTGCGTATATAAGTGATGTGAATGCCAAAATATTCCTGTTGGTATGTGCTGCACTGTGTTTAAATTGTTTCAACACTATATTTCTTGAATATCACCTCTGACAATCTCATCTCCTCTCTTTTCTGATCAATCTTCTTACCCCTTTATATTCACACTCCCTCTTAAGTAAATTACCAGATCCATGAAACCTCTCTTCAACACTCTCATTTCAGTGTTGTCGTTACACATGCCATTCACTGTCTAATGCTCCAGACTTGATTGCAGCATACTCACATTAGCCTACTACTTCTGCTTATTCATTGCTTTAGTTTCCAACTAGTTATCAGTTCACTTCCTTCACTGTTTGAACCAGATCAGCAGGAATATTCTAGTCCTGTGGTAAATGACTATAACATCTTTTGCTTCTAAATTTGAAGTGGTAATCACCACTTTTGTCATCCTAACAGCCGCTCCCTCCATCATTGACTCGTCTGAGGACATTGATCTTTGTTCTGCACTATCTCTGACATATGGAATATCTTCACCTTAGTCTATTGTTTGCTCTGCATTTGCATTTGTTACTGTTTCTTTATGCACCATTTGATGTCTCGATGCACTACATATTATATGATTCTATTATATCTTCTGACCTTACACTGTCTATTTTTTCATTTCTACATACAAGCAATTTTCCTGCAACTTTTGAACTCCTTTTTTGCATAATTTTGAACATGTCCATAATGGATTGTCTCTATTATTTACTGTGTTCATATGTTATTGTGTTACTAGCGGTTGTGCCTTGTTTTTCTTCAGGTCCTAAATTAGAACTCACTTGAGCTGAGTCACTTGCATAAGATTACTTTGTTCAACTTTGGTTCAAACTTGAGTTGCATTATATTTGGGTTTGTTAGTAATATACTTATTGAACAACTTCACCACTTTGTTTTCTTGGGGGACAGCACTAAGATATTGATGAAGCAGCATACCTAGGATCGAAGACCAGAAGCTCCGACCTAACTCCCACCTCAACCGCGACCTACGACCTATCTCCAACTTCCCTGCCGACCTACGACCTCAGCTACAGCTTCCGACCTAACACTTCACCGCGAACTAGCAAACTCCAATTCAATAGCCTCCGACCCAACTATGCCGATCTAAATCAGCTCCGACTTAAGCCCTATGCCGACCTAAATCATCTCCGACCTACCCAAGGCCGTAGACCTACCAATCCAATTACCGACCTAACACCTCTTCCCAAAGTCGCGACCGACCTAAACCCATGTCGCGGAAGCACATCGCAAGTTCCGACCTAAACCTAAATCATTGCCAGATAACTCGCGAGCGACATTGTTTAAGTCGTGGCACTTGATTAAGTAGCGAACGAGATAAGTCGCGTACGACTTAATTATAAGTCGGAATTGAACATTGATAAGTCGGAGCCGAGCTAAGTACTTGTATTTTCTTTGAAGCTTTTGTATGTGTTGAGTTGTAAATGTTTGGGCTTAAGTCGTGTACGACTTATGTTAAGTCGGAGACGTTGTTAAGTCGGTTGCCGACTTAGGAGTTAGTGAATTTTGTGTTTTTTTTGTGTGAGTTGTAAAACGCCTATAAATAGGCCGGGTTTCTCATTTGTAAAATGTTGTTGAATATTGAATAAAATTCTCTTTTGTTAGCTTGTTGCTTTCAATTTCAATTGGTAGTCGAGTGTATCTCCTATCTCCACTTACGTCATTCGAGTGCGCTCGGATCATCGTTTGTTGAAGCCGATTCACGGTATCTTGTGCGCAAGATCAACGTCGAAGAATCGTAGATCTCTTTCCCGGTATCTTCGGATCAACGAGTCAGAGATAGCTAGAGTTCGGCATCTTCGGATCAACGAATTCGGACATTTCAGTATCCTTCAATCCACAGATTGCTATTTACGTCGATTGAAGATCGTTTTGAATTATCCGCTGCGTCAGTTTTGGTATCAGAGCTTGTTTTAGCCAATCATAGCTAAATCGAGTCTTGGAGCCGAGAATTTGAAGTGTTGAGGTTGTGTTCATCGTGTTCATCATATTTTGCAACAAAGTTGGAGTTTTCAATCCATTTCATTTTGGATCAAAGTTCGAAAGGTGTTTGAAACTTGAAGTGTGAATTTGTTGAAGTGTTTGGGAAGTATTCAATCATGCCGCCAAGACGAGTTCAACGTCATCGCAATATTAATGCTTTATACGGAAGAGAAGAGGCCGATGAAATGGAGCAACGAATCAACGAGAATTTCAATGAGAATCTTACTGAAGGGATTGGTCGATTAGAGAGAATGATGCTTGAAATGAGTCAAAATCAGAGAAGGATTTCACCTGAATCGAGCCATGGAAGAAGTAGGATTTCACCACATTCTAATCGGGAGAGAAGTGTTGATAGTGATCATAGAAGCGTGGATCGAGATTGTGATAGAAATATTGAAGATCGAAATCGTGATAGAAATGTGAATGATCGTGATCGAAGGAATGTGGATCGTAGGAATGTTGGTGGAAGACGTGATGGTGGTAGAGATGTTGGTGGTCAGGATCGACATCGATATACATCGGATGGAGAAGAAGAGTATGATGGTGGTAGTGTTCATGGACGAGGACGTGGACGAGGAAGGAATCAATCGGAGTACGATCACAAGTGAGAATCGGAGATGAAAACTGAAATTCCTGAATTCAAAGGTGGTATGCAAGCCGAAGAGTTTTTGGATTGGGTGGCTAATGTGGAAGAAATTTTTGATTTCAAAGAAGTTCCAGAACGTCGTAGAGTAAAGTTGGTTGCTACAAGGTTGAGGGGTAGAGCTTTGGCATGGTGGCAGCAAACCAAACTTACACGTGAACGAATGGGAAAGTCAAAAGTTGAATCTTGGGAGAAGATGAAGAAATTGATGAAAGCAACGTTCTTACCTTACAATTATCAATCTCTGATGTATCAACGTTTGCAGAACTTGAGGCAGGGCACAAAGACTGTTAATGATTACGCAGATGAGTTTTATCAGCTTATCGCGAGGAATGATATTATGGAAACAGAAGAGCAGCTGACAGCGAGATTCATTGGGGGATTGAGAATGCAGATTCAGGATATGGTTAATATGTTCGATCCAAGATCTGTGGCGGAAGCACATCAGAAAGCGTTGGCTTGGGAGAAGCAGGGACGACGAGGAGGTGGTGTGTTTACGAATTCCAATAATCAAGTGAAGGGTGTTGGTGGAAGTTCTAATGTGTCTAAACCTATCAGTAAACCAGTGGTGAAGGAGGTTGAGAAGGCAAAGGTTAACAACGGTTTCAAATGTTACAACTGTCAGGAGTTGGGTCATAAAAGCAATGAGTGTCCAAAGCCAAAGAAGAGAGCAATGATTGCTGAGGTTGAGGATGAGGATGAAGAAGCTGAATGCTCTAATTCTTTACCAGTTGAGAAGGAAGACTTACTGTCGGGAGATGACGGGTACGCATTGATGATGAGGAGAAGTTGTTTAACACCGAAGCAAGAAGAGGAAAGTAGTTGGTTGAGGAACAATATCTTTCAATCTACATGCACTATTCTAGGAAGAGTTTGTAAATTTGTTATTGATGCTGGGAGTTGTGATAATATTATCTCTACAGAAGCGGTGAAGAAGTTGGAGTTGAAAACTGAGAAACATCCTAAACCGTACAAGTTAGCTTGGTTGAGGAAGGGTGGTGAAGTGAAAGTTGGACGTAGAGCTTGTGTGAAGTTTTCAATTGGGCAGAAATACAAAGATGAAATCTGGTGTGACGTCGTAGATATGGACGTTTGTCATTTGTTGCTGGGGAGACCGTGGCAGTATGATCGAGCTGTGCAGCATGACGGACGTACCAACAGTTACAGTTTCATGTTTGAAGGCACAAAGATTACTCTAGTTCCGAAGAAACAACAACAGAAGGAGAGTAAGCTGGAGGAAATTGAAGAGCTTAAAACTTTGTTATCATTGAAGGAATTTGTGAAGGAAGTAGAGGAGGAACCTGAAGTGTTTTTGTTGATTGGACGGGAGAGTCAGGAAGTGGTTGAAATTCCAGAAGAAATTAAACCAGTTTTGAAAGAATTTGACGATGTATTTCCAGAAGAGTTACCAACGGAGTTGCCACCGTTGAGGGATATACAACATCAGATAGATCTTGTTCCCGGTGCTGTATTGCCACATAGACCACATTATCGAATGAGTCCGAAGGAACATGAAGAATTGCGGAGGCAGGTAGAGGAATTGCTTGAACAGGGGCGTGTGCAGGAGAGTCTGAGTCCTTGTGCTGTACCAGCTTTATTGGTACCCAAGAAGGATGGGACATGGAGAATGTGCACTGACATTCGAGCATTGAATAAGATTTCAGCGAGACATGCATCGTGGATTGCATATCTGCAACAATTTACTTTTGTTGTTAAACACAAGTCAGGGGTGACAAATCGTGTGGCTGATGCTTTGAGTAGGAGGAGTCATTTGTTGACTACGCTGAAAGTTGAAGTGGCGGGGTTTGAAATGTTGCCGGAATTATTTGTTGAAGATCCTTACTTCATGAAGTTTGTTGATAAAGTTAAGGAGGGAAAGACGGATGAGTTTTTGATGGTAGATGGTTTTCTTTTTAAAGGAAGTCGATTGTGCATCCCGGAGGGTAGTCTGAGAATGAAGATTATCAAGGAGTTACACGAAGAGGGACATGTTGGGAGAGACCGTACCTTGCAGTTGATTTCACAGTCCTACTTTTGGCCATCAATGAGGAAAGAGGTGGAAAGGTTTGTGGAAAGGTGTCATATTTGTCAGGTTTCAAAGGGAACAGCGACGAATGCGGGGCTATATATGCCGTTACCGGTGCCTACCAAACCATGGGTTGATATCAGCATGGACTTTGTGTTGGGATTGCCGAGAACGCGGCGTGGTAATGATTCCATTTATGTGGTGGTTGACAGATTTTCGAAGATGGCACACTTTATTGCTTGTAAGAAAACGGCAGATGCTGTTCATGTTGCTCAGTTATTTTTCAAGGAGATCTATCGACTTCATGGATTGCCAGAATCTATTGTGTCAGATAGAGATACTCGATTTCTGAGTCATTTTTGGTTGAGTTTGTGGAAAATGGTGGGAACAAAGCTGAAGTTTAGTAGTGTTTATCATCCGCAAACTGATGGACAAACGGAGGTGGTTAATCGATCGTTGGGAAACTTGTTGAGGTGTCTTGTTCAAGATAACCTAAAGAGTTGGGATGTGAAGTTATGTCAGGCAGAATTTGCCCATAATCATGCTGTGAATCGAAGTACGGGGTTCAGTCCATTCCAGATTGTTTATTCGAGCTTACCGAAGGGACCTTTGGATTTAACGGTAATACCACAATCAAAGAAGACAGTTAAGAAAGCTGCTGATTTTGTTGAAGGGTTGACGGAGTGCCATAGAATCGTTCAGGAACGATTGGAAAAGGCAAATGAGAAGTACAAACAAATGGCGGATAAGAAACGAAGTAGTGTAGTCTTCAAAGAGGGTGATTTTGTTTACGCGGTATTGACGAAAGATCGTTTTCCAGTTGGGACTTACAACAAGTTGAAAGCTCGAAAGATTGGACCAGTAGAAATCTTGAAGAAAATCAATGACAATGCTTATCAGTTAAAATTGCCAGATCACATTCACACTGCTGACGTTTTCAACGTTAAACATTTGATTCCGTACCATGGAGATGAGCTTGTTGAAAATAAGAGAAGTACAAATTCGAGGTCGAATTTTTGTCAACAAGGGGAGGATGATGAAGCAGCATACCTAGGATCGAAGACCAGAAGCTCCGACCTAACTCCCACCTCAACCGCGACCTACAACCTATCTCCAACTTCCCTGCCGACCTACGACCTCAGCTACAGCTTCCGACCTAACACTTCACCGCGAACTAGCAAACTCCAATTCAATAGCCTCCGACCCAACTATGCCGATCTAAATCAGCTCCGACTTAAGCCCTATGCCGACCTAAATCATCTCCGACCTACCCAAGGCCGTAGACCTACCAATCCAATTACCGACCTAACACCTCTTCCCAAAGTCGCGACCGACCTAAACCCATGTCGCGGAAGCACATCGCAAGTTCCGACCTAAACCTAAATCATTGCCAGATAACTCGCGAGCGACATTGTTTAAGTCGTGGCACTTGATTAAGTAGCGAACGAGGTAAGTCGCGTACGACTTAATTATAAGTCGGAATTGAACATTGATAAGTCGGAGCCGAGCTAAGTACTTGTATTTTCTTTGAAGCTTTTGTATGTGTTGAGTTGTAAATGTTTGGGCTTAAGTCGTGTACGACTTATGTTAAGTCGGAGACGTTGTTAAGTCGGTTGCCGACTTAGGAGTTAGTGAATTTTGTGTTTTTTTTGTGTGAGTTGTAAAACGCCTATAAATAGGCCGGGTTTCTCATTTGTAAAATGTTGTTGAATATTGAATAAAATTCTCTTTTGTTAGCTTGTTGCTTTCAATTTCAATTGGTAGTCGAGTGTATCTCCTATCTCCACTTACGTCATTCGAGTGCGCTCGGATCATCGTTTGTTGAAGCCGATTCACGGTATCTTGTGCGCAAGATCAACGTCGAAGAATCGTAGATCTCTTTCCCGGTATCTTCGGATCAACGAGTCAGAGATAGCTAGAGTTCGGCATCTTCGGATCAACGAATTCGGGCATTTCAGTATCCTTCAATCCACAGATTGCTATTTACGTCGATTGAAGATCGTTTTGAATTATCCGCTGCGTCAGATATTATCATTTATATTGTCCTTTTTTATAGCTTCACTAGCCATATGTAACTGTTTAATGGCTGGATATTGATGTCTTTGAGCGTTTACACAGTTTTAATTCTCACTATTAATTTTTTCTTTACGGGTAATTAAAATAAGCATATGGCTCATTTTGGCTAGTAAGTTGTCACACATTGAAGTGGTTGAAGCTCTTTCTATCACAGTAAGCATATGGCTTTTTTTGAGCTTTGCGCATTTTGTTATAATACAATAGTACATATTTACTGTATGCTTAGTGGGTACTTGGTGTATATTGTATGAAACATGACTTTATGGGTATCATTTAATCTTGGTTTTATATAACATATAAATTATTTTGAATGATTTAAATGTGTTCATATGATCGTTGGTTGATGTTGATTAAATTATCTTTATATATTGGATACAAAACTTTATATATATATATATACTATTTTAAATTATGTTAATTTTTTTGAGATAATACCGCAATAGACAAATACCATAAAAATAATAAAACATATGACAGCGTTTAAATATTGTTGTTGAAGAGAAGATATATATATATATATATGTGTGTGTGTGTGTGTGTGTGTGTGTGTATGTATATATGTATGTGTATATATCTATATATATATACATATATTTACAGCATTACTAACATGCTGTTAAATATTGCAACAATACAAATGAAAACATACTCACAGCAAGCAAAAACATTGTAAAATATCAATTTATAACAGCGATTATTGAATGCTGTAGTAAATGGACATCTTACACCTGAAGGTACTGACTTATAGTGTTTATTGAGTGCCATAACAGTATGGTTTAACTGCATGTAGATAATGCTGTAAACTCTTAATCTTCACCGCGTTTGTTACAGCACTAATAACGTGATGTTATGTACACTGGGCCTATTACTGCTTGTTTTATAACATCGTTTTCAACCGCGTTGTTAAAGGCTATGACGGCATTTTTTCTATGCTATTAAAAGTAGTTTTTGGTGTAGTGTAGGTAATCGGCTACCGCTTAATAGTGTTCTTGCATATTCCTGCAAGGTCCTTTTTTTCCTTTCTACCACACCATTTTGTTATGGGGTTCCAATGAAGAAAAAATTACGACTGATGCCTTCTTTATTACAAAATCCATTGAAAATCTCATTATCAAATTCACCACCATGATCATTTCTAATATTTTTAAATTTTAAATTCTTTTTGCAAAAATTTTATAAACTTCAAAAGAATCACTTTTATGTTTCGAAAACAAAGTCCAGGTGTAGCTTGAAAAATAATACACTATAACTAAAACATATTTGTTATGATTTAGTAATCTTATTTGGGTTGGTCTAAATAAGTCTAAGTGAAGAAATTCTAACGGTTGTAAAGTAGAAATCAACTTTTTAGATTTAGAAGTGGATTTAGTGAGTTTTCCTAGTTGGCATGCATCACATAAATTATTAACTTTGAAACACATTTTTGGTAAACCTTTTACTAACTCATGTTTAGAAAGTTAGTTTATACATTTAAACTTAATATGATAAAACCACTTGTGCCAAAGCCATGGATCATTATGATTTTCTAATAAACATAAATCGTTACTATAGTTAATATTCATTTAAAACATAAATATTTCTTTTTCTAGTACCTTCATAAATGAACTTTTTATTTTGATCAAAAATATTGCATTTATCTTTTTTAAAGGAAGTTGTGAAACCTTTATCACGTAGTTTTGGGTTATACTTAATTAATTAGGTTTTAAAATTTAACAAGTAGGACATTTGTAATAAAAGGGGAGTTAGATATACCACCATTGCAAACATTGTCTTTGCTAATCACATATCCTTTTGGAGTTGTCTACAAAGGTGATGGTGTCTCCATAAATGTTAGTATATTTGCAAGCATATTTGGTTTCCTGTCATATGCTTTAAGAAACCACTATTTAGAATCCATCTCTCCTTCTAATTGCTGCATACATGAAAGAAAAAGAATTTGAATTTGTACTCACTTCCTACATTAGGGTGCTAAGAGGTAGGTCTTAGGAAACCATACCCAAGAGTGTTTGGTAATCCCTTTAAAAATAGAATCATCATTATTATGAACATTGGACATAAATATTTATATATAATTATCTCTAATAAGTTGATTGTTAGTTTTTGGAACCCATATTTTTGATGGTTTTTCTATCATTCTTTATCATTAGTTTTGTTTGACTAACATTCTTATCATTTATGAAATTGGTAAATAAAGAACTATAATGTTTTGGGCTAGATTTCATTTTATTAGAACTAATAAATCCTTATCCCCTTTATTTAGATAAGGATATCGACACTTCAATAATTCTAGATCAATTATCTATCTTTTTTAAAGTATGAAACATTAGTGGAGAGATTTTCAAAGTTAATTCCAATCTCTTTTATCCCCTTACTAAGAGTGTCAATGGTCGAACTCAAATCGCAATTTTCTTTTGCTAATTTAACGTTCTCATCTTTATAAATTCTAATTTCTCCCCTTAAGGTAGTGATTTGAGACGTCTAATTATCACAAGAATCTTGTGATTTTTTAAGTTCTTCTTCTAAGATGCTCTTTTCATCTTTTAACATATCAATTTCTAATTTGGCTCTATTTAATTTTCCTATAGTTTCCTTAAGATTTCTTTTAAGAGCCTTTAATTATTCAAGGGATTTTGAATTAATTTCAACAAGATCTTCAAATGAAACATCAGAGCTTACATCATCGTTTGAAGCCACGAAGCACATATTTTCTTGCTTCGTGTTGCTTTCACTTTGTAACGAGGAAGAGTCTGAATAATTCCAAATTACTTGAAAGGCTCGCTTCTTTTTCTTGAATGATTTCTCATTCTTGTTTTTGAAGCTATTCTTTTCTTTTTGGAGATATGGACAGTTTTTCTTTATATGACCCATCTTGTTGCATTCATAAAATTTTAACAAAGAAGACGAGTTGTTATTGTTGCCAAATCTTTTATTATTTTTGAATTTTTGAATTTCTTGAAAGTTTTTAGCAAGAAAGACGAACTCATCTTCATCCATGTCTGAATCGTCATCGACTTGAAAGGCAATCATCTTTCTTTCTTAAGCTTGATTCTTTTTAGCCTACAAGTTAAATTCATGGACATTAGATTTCCAATTAAATCTTTGGGTTTGAGGGTCGAAAGGTCATTAACCTCTTTAATAGCTAAAACTTTTCGTTCACATTCATCCGTCTAAGAGTTAAGGATCTTTAAGACTATATAAAAATCTGAAAAACTTTCACCTAGAGCCATAAGAGCACGAGTAATGTCTTGAATTCTAGTGTACATGTCAATATTTTCATATTGCTTCATTTTGAAATTTTGAAATTGATTTTTCAACATTGATATTTTACTATATTTGTTCCATCATGAGTAACTTGTAATGTATGCCATATATCATATGCAATCTTACAAGAACTTACTCTAATAAATTCATGTTTATCTAGTAAGCAAAACAAAATATTCATGGCATTAGCATTGTTAGCGACATCTATTTTTTGTGTCTTAGACTATATGGAACACTCGGTGGTGGGTATATTGTATTGTACTTGTGTGTCATTCCAAATTTCATATCCATTACCATGCATAAAAATTCTAATCCTAGTTGACCAATATGGATAATTAGAACTTGTGAACAGTGACAAAACTAGAGATATACCTAGGGGAAATTATATAATTTGATACTTATGTTTAATTTAATAGCCAATCTTGTTCATAATAAAAGGCGTTTTTTCTTCCAATTATATACATTTTATATTATGATATGTTAATTACTTATTTAATTTAAGTATATTAAATAGAAAATCCTTAAATCATATATTATGTGATAGCAATAACAATGTGTTGTAATCATAAGAAATTTATCATATTAAAATTAACATATTATTTTAAATATTACTTGTCAAGATGTTTTGTGAAGGGATATCGATTCATCAATCGAGACTAAGTATGTAATGCTCTCCAAATGTTGGATGACATATCACTGATGGATGTTGGGGGCACCAAGGGGTTACATACTAATAGTTATTGGATAACTATGGAATGACTCACTCTAGAGTTTTCTGTTAGTTAATATAACTAAGTCAAATAGAGAATCTCAAAGTGAGATATTACCCAATTCTCTAAACTTGAGAATATCGTTGAATTTCAATGTGGATACTCCACTTTGATTATAGTTAAATCATGGTATGGCGTCAATAAAATGACAATAGTTGGGTCTACGAAGCATCGGATGTGAAACATTATTCAATAGAAAATTCGTTTCCTTAGTATATGTGGTCAATATCATGGTCAATTGTAGTCAACTCAAAGCCAAAGTCTTTGCTAGAGCAATACGGTTAATAATAATTGTTATTATTGAATAAAATTGTGTTTGAACTGATCAAGTTTAGCAAAAACAAATCCTGTAAGTCCTAATATGATAAAGTGTTTGTGAGAAATGCGGATTATGGATCTTAAGGCTAGAATAAACACTAGAGGGGGGAGGGGTGAATAGTGTTTTAAGAATTTACTAATTCTTTTTGATTTTATATTAATTTGAACACAAATGTATGCAATATTCAGACACAATTATAATCACAGAATCAAACACAGATGCAAATATAAAGTAAAAGCAGTAAAGGAAAGAACACACCAGATTTTATACTAGTTCAGAGTTACCCTACATCCAGTCCCGCAACACAAGTACGAATTTCCTTTCAAAATCAATTCTTACAATTACACCCTCGATTTCAAGGCCATGAGGTACACCACTCCAGATTCACAATCCTCTGGGTAGAGATACTTGATTTTACGGGCAACAAGTTCACCCAATTGATTTCCTAGGATACAATCACACCTTCTCTCACTTGATTGATTTTCCAGGCTACAATCATACCTTTTCTCATTCGATTGATTACAAAGAAGCCTATAACTCTGAATAGCACTGGCTTCTTATTGAGATAGTGATAGAGAATCAAACCAGAGATGATCTAGTTAGATTCAATGGTGATTTCGGCAGAGTAATAGTAAAAATGTATATAAAGAAATGTGGAAGAAGAAGAGGAGTGAAATTAGAAAATTATGAATATAAATTCGTTTAAAACATCCCCTATTTATAGTAGAACAACAGCCATGTCCATTCGGGAAAGGATATGACGAATAGACACTTCCTTTGAAATTCAAACTTTTGGAATCAACTGCCATCATGTCGACATGGGTACCTAGGGGTTGTCGACATGCCTAAGGTATTATTGATAATTTGTTTTTCTTTTGAAAATAACTTCTATCTTATATTAAAACTATTTTAAACTTTATAAATATACTATAGTTAAAATACATAAATAAGTATAGAAAATAATATTTTGGTATATATAAAATTTTACTATAATTTCATATTTAAATCTTAAATATAAATATTAAAAGTTAAGTACATTATAATTAAAGATAGTTTAAAACCAAGGATAATTTTGATATTGAAAATAAAGATTATTTTGAGGCTAAAAGTATTTAAAAGCAGGATAGATGTTTTTGATTTAAAAAGGAAGATTTTGAAATCATTTTGAAAACAAGATATAATTTTGTAAAACATTTGAATAAAAGTTAGTGGATACAAAACGATGTTCCACTAGATTTTTCGTAGGTTCCATCCTACTTAGGGTTCCATCCCTTTAACAGGCTCGAAGTGGATTCCATTCCACGAATAAAATGGAATTTAAGATGTCAGTGCTTTTCTAGGAGTTTTAACATAATTCTAGACTCGATACTTGTCTTGTACTATTGAAATCTTGAACTCTTGATATCTTGATACTCATGAGTCTTGAATCTTGATGTCTTCGATCTTGAGTCTCTATACTGTACAGTCTTCATTCTCAGTACCTGCATGTTTATATCCTGCATATACATATATATCTAAACTATAATGTTAGTATAATGTTAGTATTTACATTTTATAACAAGTCCTAAGGTTGTTGTCATCAAAACCATTCTTTTCAAGGACTAACAATCTCCCCCTTTTTGACGATGACAACCTTTGTTTATAAAATATTACTTCTATCCTAATAACTCCCCCTAAAACTAATAACTCCCCCTTAATCTATGCGTAACTATCCTATTTTATACTTCTCCCCCTTTGTCATCAACAAAAACAAACTAACTCCAAACTATATAACTCCCCCTTATTCTTGTACTAAAGTACCTGCATTAAAATATAAATGGAGTATATAATAGATAAATTAAGATATAATTATACTGATAGACATGATAACTAATCAAAGATCATATAAATATCAATGTATATTTATACAGATTATGTTTTGCACACCAATTATCAATCCATACCAAATCAAATCAAATCCAATCAAATCAATCCAAGCAATCAATTCAAATCAAATAAAACAATCAAATCAAACATTACGAGGAACTTCCACCCATTCTTCTTCTCCAAATATTGGATCTGCTTTAATGGCATCCCAATTTTCATTGTCATTGGTGAGAGACTGAAGGATTTGCTTCATTATCATCTTTGTGCAGGGAGGAAATCATCCATCGAATTGCATCGAAATGCTTTTCTTGTTCCTTGATCATCTGCATTTGACTTAACTCTAAATGTCGCTGATTACGGAGAATGAAAGAAAGAATATTCTTGAAAGAATTAAGGGTTTCTTCAAGATTCTCAGTCAAATTATGAGTTGGATTGGCCATTTTTGAATTTGTGAGAAGAAATATAGATAGAGTAGATAAGAAATGATTTTGAGTGATGAATTCTGGAAGAAATATGTATTTATAGATGTAGGAATTCGTTTGAAATGAATAGACACAAGGTAGTTATTCAAATTTCAAATTTAAAATGAGAAGTCATTTCTGACCAGTACTTGTCGACATGGTGTGTGGGGGGTTGTCGACAGGGGTCAGTTCATTTTGATGACTCATTTTGATTTTGTGAATAATTGTGTATATGTATATATTTATATAATATACTAACATTTATTCTGGAGATAAGATAAGCTAGATAACATAAAAGTAATTCAATTTCATTTCATAATAGAATGATACAACGATTAAACATTAAGAACTACACGAACATTCAAATCAAATCATACTAAAACAATACAACATGATATGAAAAGGTAGAGCTAGCTAGATGATGACAAAGATGAAGATAATCCAAGTTTCTTGCTAACTTTGGAGAAAAACTTGTTCATCTTGGATGACATTTTATCCAATTTCTTATTAACGGACCGTTTAAGAATCCGTTGATTTTCAACAATAGTCTTTTGAGTTTTTAGTAAGGTTTTGTTGGTTGGATTAGAGGGATAATCAATACTTTCCAAGGATGTTTCACCTTCTTCTTCTTCTTCTTCTATTTTCATTTCATCCCCCTCTTCTTCCTCCTCCTCCTCTTCCATCTCTTCATGAGCCAAACGCTCTTCCTTTTTGGCAAGAGTCTCATATGGTTGAAAAACATATGGAATTTTAATAAGAGAAATGTTTGAGTGATTAAAAACTTTTCTTGAAACAAATTCTTCTCCTTTGAAATCTACTCCAAAATAATTAAAAATCCGAGTGAGAGAGATTCCATGATATAAAGTATTTTCACCCATTTCAAGATTTTTGGGACGAAATTCATCCAAAATAACTTGTGCCCGATTAATATCATAATTTCCAAAACTAGCAAAAAGTGCTTTGCAAACTTTTGAAGTTGGATTGTTAAAACTTCCCGATCTTGGGGTCAAAGTATGTTGTAAAAGAAGATTAACAATTCTTGCCTTTGGTCGAAAATTTTGATTTTTGAATTCAAAGTTTTCATCTCCTTTAAAAATGGAATGAAATGTCCTACGATCATTTTCATCGATTTTAAAACTAGAAAGATCCATTCCCGTGCTTTTGCAATTGAGAATGGTACCCAAAATATCACAATTTAAAATGATTCTAGTGCCTTTGACACTACTCCAAATTTCATCATCATTTCCATTATAAGATCCACGGTTGAGATTTGCATAGAAAATTTTAACAAGATTTGGATAACAAACAAAATCATTTTGTGAAGCATCAACAAGACTAAGAATTTGGTTTTTTGCAAAAAGAGAATCGATTTCATAAGAAGAGGAATCTTGAAATATAGCAAACTTTCTGGGATGAACTTTTCCATAGTTAGCATAGCTGATATATGCTTTTATAACCTCCGGATCATTGAAGAGTTGCTCTTTCATGTTTCTGGAAAGTCTCATTGTGGATGGGTTGCTTGAAGAAGCCATTAGAGTAGAGAGTTTGAAATTTTTAAATAAGAGTTTGAATTTGAAAATGAAAGTGAAAAGTTGTGATATGAGATAGTAAATAAATAGATTCTCAAAGGACAAGTTCTCTGGTCAAAAGATGACTTTTCAGAGTCTTGAATGAAGTGAAAAGATGGAGGGATATTCAAACATTTGAATTCAAATTTTAATTTCAAATTTCTGTACCCTTGTCGACAACGTGGAGGGGACCATATCGACAGGTGTCTCTGAATTTTCATGATTTATTTCTTTTAAGTATTCTAGTATATATATATTTATTATTTTTAATGACTATATATATCTGAAATTATAGTATATTGCATAAAATATTATGATATTTTTTTTTTAAATAAAATAATAAAATAATAATAAAAATTTAAAATTCAAACGACACACCAATTCAAAATCAATCAATCAATCATTCAATCCTAAGCATGCAATTTCAACTAATGTATTATAAACGTGTACCTTTTCTGAGTCCGTTTTTCTGAATTCATCGGAGTCGTGAACTGCCGTGAAACACATATTTGAATTATCTGTCTTCTGATCATCATCGCTCGAGGATGAGTCTGAGTCATCTAGAGTGGCAGTAAATGCACGTTTTTGTTTCTTTGCGGGTTCATTGTTTATAAGAAGATTTTGCTTATCTGGACGCGGACAGTCTCATTTGATATGACCTGGTTCGTCACAGTTGAAACATTTGATATAGTTTGGCACTATATTCTGATTACCAGAGTTCTTATAGTTGTTTCTCTTGAGATTATTCATCTTTCTGTATTTCAGGAATTTCCGAAAGTTCTTGGTCATAAAGGCTATCTCTTCATCATTATCGCTGTTTGAGTCTGATCCATCGGTCAATGCATTGAATGGAATTGATTTCTTTTCAGATGCTTTGCTTTCTCTTCTCCCAATCATTTGGACTTCAAACGACATTAGATTTCCGATTAATTCTTCTATCTTTAAGGTACTGATGTCATTTGCCTCTTCGATCGCAAGTGTCTTTTGATCCCATTTTGAAGTAAGAGAATTTAAGATTTTTCTGACTTGATCTTCTTCCGAAAATATCTTTCCTAAAGATATGAGAGAATGTACAATATCCTGAAACCTACTATACATATCTGAAATAGACTCATTAGGAATCATTTTAAATAATTAAAACTGATTTGTGAGCATGGAAATTTTGGTCTATTTAACTTTGCTTGTTCCTTCATGAGTAACTTGCAAAGTTTTCCAGATTTCATATGCAGACTTACAAACTGACACTCTATTAAATTCATTCCTATCAAGTGAACAAAACATAATATTCATAGCTTTAGAGTTATTTTGTACGACCGTCTTTTGCTCAGCAGTCCACTGTGCAAAATCAGTTGTGGGTTCAAAATATTCAGTCTGTGTGATATTCCAAGTGTCTAGTCCTACTGATTGTAAATATATTTTCATCATACATGCCCAATATGCATAGTTACTGCCATTAAAAAGTGGTGGTCTGACAGTAGACTGACCTTCTACAAATGAACTAGTGTTGGTAGCCATTTTGAAATTTTTCAAAATTCAGATTATGAAACTTTGAAAACCTTGCTCTAATACCAAATGTGAGAAATGCGGATTATGGATCTTAAGGCTAGAATAAACACTAGAGGGGGGTGAATAGTGTTTTAAGAATTTACTAATTCTTTTTGAGTTTATATTAATTTGAACACAAATGTATGCAATATTCAGACACAGATATAATCACATAATCAAACACAGATGCAAATATAAAGTAAAAGCAGTAAAGTAAAGAACACACCGGATTTTATACTGGTTCGGAGTTACCCTACATCCAGTCCCGCAACACAAGTACAGATTTCCTTTCACAATCAATTCTTACAATTACACCCTCGATTTCAAGGCCACGAGGTACACTACTCCAGATTCACAATCCTCTGGGTAGAGATACTTGATTTTACGGGCAACAAATTCACCCAATTGATTTCCTAGGCTACAATCACACCTTCTCTCACTTGATTGATTTTCCAGGTTATAATCACAACTTTTCTCGCTTGATTGATTACAAAGAAGCCTATAACTCTAAATAGCACTGGGTTCTTGTTGAGATAGTGATAGAGAATCAAACCAGAGATGATCTAGTTAGATTCAATGGTGATTTAGGCAGAGTAATAGTAAAAATGTATATAAAGAAATGTGGAAGAAGAAGAGGAGTGAAATTAGAAAATTATGAATATAAATTCATTTAAAACATCCCCTATTTATAGTAGAACAACAGCCATGTCCATTCGGGAAAGGATATGACGAATAGACACTTCCTTTGAAATTCAAACTTTTGGAATCAACTGCCATCATGTCGACATGGGTACCTAGGGGTTGTCGACATGCCTAAAGTATTTTTGATAATTTGTTTTTCTTTTGAAAATAACTTCTATCTTATATTAAAACTATTTTAAACTTTATAAATATACTATAGTTAAAATACATAAATAAGTATAGAGAATAATATTTTGGTATATATAAATTTTACTATAATTTCATATTTAAAACTTAAATATAAATATTAAAAGTTAAGTACATTATAATTAAAGATAGTTTAAAACCAAGGATAATTTTGATATTGAAAATAAAGATTATTTTGAGGCTAAAAGTATTTAAAAGCAGGATAGATGTTTTTGATTTAAAAAGGAAGATTTTGAAATCATTTTGAAAACAAGATATAATTTTGTAAAACATTTGAATAAAAGTTAGTGGATACAAAACGATGTTCCACTTGATTTTTCGTAGGTTCCATCCTACTTAGGGTTCCATCCCTTTAACAGGCTCGAAGTGGATTCCATTCCACGAATAAAATAGATTTTAAGATGTCAGTGTTTTTCTAGGAGTTTTAATATAATTCTAGACCCGATACTTGTCTTGTACTATTGAAATCTTGAACTCTTGATATCTTGATACTCGTGAGTCTTGAATCTTGATGTCTTCGATCTTGAGTCTCTATACTGTACATTCTTCATTCTCAGTACCTACATGTTTATATCCTGCATATACATATATATCTAAACTATAATGTTAGTATAATGTTTGTATTTATATTTTATAACAAGTCCTAACGTTGTTGTCATCAAAACCATTCTTTTCAAGGACTAACAGTGTTGACCAAGAGAATTGGTGTAAATAATATTTACTACTGGGCATCGCTTATAATAGTAAAATTGAATTTTACCGGAAGATGTGAAGCGATAAATTTTACTAAAATGTCACACCACTAGTTAAGGTGACATGTAAATGTTAATATTTGAATTGTTTCATGGCGTCCATGGAAAAAAAATTATTAAAACAAAACACAATTTAAATCAAATTATTAAAGGTGGTTGTTGTCTCTTTGTTCCTACAAAATCCGGAGGTTAATTAACTTAAATCTAGGAGCTTTGTTTACCATTCAAGGTGTAGCTTTTTGGCTACATCTTAAGGTGACATTCAAATTTTATTTAATCATATATTAATCATGTTTATATGGTTCAAATTGTTTACATGCAACATATCATACATTTGTATATTCATCTTGCAATATAATTCAAATCCCCTTTTGTCACACTTTAGTTAATTAATGTCCATCACGTTAATTTAATTTAGATCCCTTTTGTACTAGACCTCAATTGATTATATAATCATTATGTTGATATATTTTAGATCCTTTATCTCTTTTTATTATTTTTTCTTATTGTTTGTATATTTAGATCTGGATCTTTTATAACGAATTTATATGTGCTTAAGTTATACAATCTATTTTGATGTTGTTATTTTCTTGAAATCATCATTCAAAAAAACTAATTATGATTGAAATTTTATTTATTTTTTTAAGTACATGTGTGTGTGTATGTTACATAGTTACTGGATAATTTTGATTGATAACAATTTGATAAGAATGTGTGTGCGTGCGGCGCAGTGGAAAGGAGCCATGGGTTTTGTTAAAAAGACCCAGGTTCGATTCCTACCATGCGCTTTTCTATCCTATATAAATTTACCAAGGGGTATGGGGGCTTGGATCAGTGGACGACTTTACTATACCCTCCTCAGGAATTTACCAGCCCGTCGGGTTCTTCTGGGTTTTCAAAAAAAAATTAATTAATTCTGGTTGCAAACAATTTTGATTGAAAACAACATGGTTATTTAAACTCACTTTTAAAATTGAATACATATGTTACGTGGTTGTTGTTTTGAATATAGTTTGTTTGGTTGTTGTTTGCATAAGTGTAACAGTTATTTTAGTTTGAAAATATGTAATTGGACCTTTATGTAAAATTGTAAATCATTTGCTTTCTTCCTAAGTTGAAAGTTGAATTTAGATTTATTAACTTTAAATATGTGTGTGCGTACACACGTGCATGTGTGTCTATATATTTGATTGCAAACTTTACATACATAAATTGTTTTAAATATTAAAACATAGTTTATAGTTATTTACATATGGATCGTAGTATATGTGTTATTTTAACCCAAAATTTAAAAATGAACATTCACGTAAAACTATAAAATTCATTATTAACCTTTCCTTACTTATGTACAAATCTATTATATTATGTTATATATGAAAGCTGAGTTTGAATCTTTATCCTTACGTTTCCACTTTTGTGAAAAATTCTCAAGCTAACACGTGTACATTTTGATTTAGTTATGGCGGTAGGGTAGCATACCATATCGCTAATGGTTGTTCTCCTAAACAAAATTATTCTTAAACCCTAGCACCAAAATACCCTTCGCCGCCATTCTCCCCACACTCCTACCATTTCTCTACTAAGCCATCTAGTCCGTCGACCAACACAGCTTTTCTCCTTTCCACACATCCCTTTTTGGCCATGTTCCAGTTAGCTCAATGTTCACTAATACATATATCCTTTTTCCCGAGCTCTTCCTTACGAATTTCCGCTGACTTATTTCATTTTATCTTAATCCGTTTAAAATCCCATAAGCGTGTAGGCTCAATTGCTACCACTTTCATATTTGGATTCATATTTGCTCCTCTCCTTCAAGTGAAATTCTCCCTTTTAGGCCGTGTTTGTTTTTAAGAAGAAGTTATGAATCCAAAAGTTCCGATTTAAAAATCAGAACTTCTATGTTGTTTGTTTTTTATCAATGTTCTGAATAAATCTATCTATTCATACAAAATAATTTAGAACTTTTTAGTGCTTATTTTTTATTCTGAATGTTGAATGTTGTTTTTTATTCTGAATGCTGAATTAAAACAAACAAGTAAATGATTATTCAGAATTCAGACTTCAGAGTTCAGCAATCAGAATTCGAAATTCAGCATTTTAAACAAACGGAGCCTTAGTCTTTTAATTAATTTAATTTTCAACATTGGATTATTCATTTTATTCTTTAGCCAGTATTTCTTCCATACATCCTTTCGTCTCTCGATCGCTTCCCTTTGCTATTGCAAATTTCGGTGTTTAGTGCATTCAGGTATCCATTCTCTTCCATTTTCAATTTTCATTGTCTGTTTGTATGAAGCATATTGTGGTTTTCATCTTTGTTTACCCCTATCTTTTTTCGATTACCCATATTTCTACCCTATTCTGAAATTGTTTTTCCAGTAGCACACTAAAGTAGTTTTAAATTTTGCGTTGGCATATGGTTTAACATTTAGATGATTGAATATTTTTCCACATCTCAATATCAGTATAACCTTTTGCTCTTAATAAGTTAACCTATTTTTATCTTGAATAGCCTTTTATTCTCTCTTTGTTCACTCAGATTTTACTTGACAAGTGCATGAAATTCAAACGTTTCGACTGCTTTTGGATTAAATTATAAAAAAAAATTCTCCTTTTCTAATTTTGATGTCATCTTCAGATCATGTTATGTATTTAATTCCTTCTACAAACTATAGTTTTTGTAGAGAGACCTTTATATATTGATCTGCAAATATTTGAATGAATTTAAATGTTTAAGTTTGGTTAGGAAAAACAATGTAAACTTTGTTTAGACCATTTTTGCCAAAAACAATGTACATTACAACATGTAATCCCTATATATTTGTTTGAAGTTGTTCAATTTACTTTATAGGGTTAATATTCGTAATGTATTTGTTCTCTTCTTTTCATCTTGTCTTTATGTAATATTTAGAATAATTTGGTTTAAGTTGATGATAGGGATAATGTGCTACTTTCGGTTATAGGAAGCTTAACCTTTGTGTATTTGGACATTTCGCCAAGCTTTTCTTATGTATATGTAAGTTGGATAGTATATATTACAATACACACACATATATATATATATATATATATATATATATATATATATATATATATATATATATATATATATAGACACACACACACATGGAAACTAATTTACTAATATGGATCTAGCGATATTTTCTATTCTTTTTTAGAATTATCTGTTCATAATCTATATGGTTTTATATTATGTATTGATGTAATACTCATTCGAAGATACAATTTTCCATTTATTTATAGAGGACGCACTGTAGCTTTTTTTATGTGAACAATGGCAACAACTATAGTTTACAAAGGTGAATTATTTGTTTTACCAAATTCTAAATAGATTAACCGAGAAGACCATTCATATGTTCAGTATTCAATACTGATATTAGATCAAAAGAGATGGCTAGGCCACTTGGTTTACTCAGTTAATCGAATCTAAGTAAAATAATAATAATAATGGGTTATGATATCATCAAAACCAGTTATTTACAAGCCTCCATCAAATTTAACTTAGCTATGAAAATAACTTAGAGGTACATTTGAAAAACCTTTTTACTGGACATGAAAGCTCTTAGTATAACTGGATTGGTTGGGTCAGTATGAATGTAAAGGTTTATTCTACTTCTATACATGGTTTTTTTTTTAATTTCAAGTTTCTTGGGACAATTGGAGGGAAGTCATTTATTCAACAAGGTAATTTTTTAACCCATAGTGTTATCAGTTTATATACAAGTATACAACTACTCTGCCTTTAAATATCAGTTTCGGTTTGCATACCATCATGAACCTTTTAAATTGTAAAGTTATAATTTATAACCCTACGATAATAATTAGTTTTTTACAATATAAATCTAAAGACAATTTTAATCAATAGTTAATTTTTAATCCGTATCATAAAAATGGACGTTAACATCAAAAATGATATTGAAGTTCTACCTAACAACAATTTGTCAATGTCACTTACCACTATCAATATAGTATTGTTTCTCACATTAGAAATATCTTTTCCACATTTTATTGTAATATAAACATCAGATATGCTACCTGTGTTTTCAGAAAAACAAGAAAGGAATTGATAAGCTAAGTTGCATCTGCGTTTGATGATCGACCTCCATTATTGAAACAGGATCATTTAACTGAAAACGTGTTTGCTCATGTCAAGATATTGCATGTATAACTCAAGTGGATAAAATTATAACTGAAAATCACTCCAATATAAAGATAATGTGCAATAACATACTTACTACCATGATATAAGTTACACCGATAAAAAGAGGATACTCTAATCGTATCAAGCTATTCTGTACAAGTACCATTTTTCATGCAATAAATGAATTATCTAGACTTAGGTTCCAACCAAAAATTATTCTCAGCAGTTATGCATATATTTTCCATTAGTTTATTCATAATTTTTATTTAAGTTTGATCCCATAAATTTTGTATTGTGCTCATGCTGGCTTTTCCATATGGGATGATTATAACTTAATCTCTTATTTATTTATGATCAATTCTAATGTATAGTTGCTTGGAAGCTGACTCGTTCTTATTACTTTACAAAAGATTCATATAAACCTTTATAATATGTACACGTCATAGATTTCCATCAAAGAAAGGTGAAAAGTTGCTGACATACAGTAGTTGAAAATGTCAAATTCAAAGATTGGAAGATAAGAAATAATGATCCATCAACACCAGACACAATAATAAGGGCCACCTTTGTCAATAGCAAGATTTAACTTGCTGTTATAAGCTAGAAAATCAATGACAAATTGCATAAAATGTTCGATTTGTACTCAAGTGCTTATGTATTGCTTCAACAATTTTCCACATCCTAGCATCTCACTTATTAGATGTTATGCACATAATGCTTTTAAAACTCAAGTCGTATTTGTATATTTAGGTCTAGATTAAGCACGATGTATGCAAATAATGATGAATCAACATTTTACAATAATAATCCTTTACAGACTGTTTTCAAAAGTAAAGCAATTTGCATAGTTTGGTTTACTAGAATTCTAATTTAAATTTATGGTATGTTATTTACTGCCCAATTTTAAACTACACGAATATTTAATTAACTATTTTCGTACAAAATATTGAACATATAGATACATTACGACTCAATAGTGTGAAATTTTGTGGGTGTGTGTGTATGTATGTATGTATGGATGTATACTTGCAATTGCTTTAACTTAGAAAAAGCTTGGTATCTACAACTGGAATTCATTTTGGAATGCCTGATCATCTAAATGATTAATACCATGTTTTCTTAATAGTACAAATAAATCTGGTTAATATTTATAAAGTCTTTTTATCTAGGTTTTTAAAAGTATAGTTAAAAAATCTTCATTGGTTTTATGTAAGCTATTACCCAGTTAATTTTTTTCCTTAACTTGAATTGCTATAAATGCACTGCCCCACTTTATTGTACAAGGCCTTCTATTAGAATTCCATTTACACTTTTGCAATCATATCCCCAAATCTTTGCAACCATTTACCATTTTCATTAATTTACCTTATCAAACTTTTAGAATGCTATTAATTAATCTATTAATCATAACTTTTCGTGGTAGAAGGTTATAAAAAAAAGTTATTGTGATGAGATTTATAACCTAATCAAGATGTCTTTCTTTTTTTATATCAATTATAAAATTATTATTGCAATGTGAATGAGTAGTTTGATTTCGGAGGTTTTCATTTACACATGCATTTAGATCACTCAACGACATTGCTTAATTGATGTAGTTTATTTATCCTCGGAGACAAAAGGTTTTCATTTACAGTTTTGTCAAATGTTTATTCCCAACTAGCAACTCCTTATTGCAAATCATCATGGCTGACACACGTAATTTCCTTCTTCTCCCTACTCTTTTATAAGCCATAAACAACATAATTTATAAAACTGTGACTTTTTAAGGGTATTTGTTATAGAGGGGTGATCAATCCTTAGTAGCGGAAAAACCTAATTATAGGATTGTGCTATGGTGCAGTAAAACAAACATATCAATCAATTCTCTAACTAGATCACGGTTATTCCAAAAACTATAGTAAATGTAACAACCCGAAAATTCATCACTTTGAATTTTTTTTAAAGATATTCAAATATTGGATTTTTAAACATAAATAATGATGTTTTAAATAATAAATAATATTGGTAATCTTATTTGAATGAATATTTACAAAAATATATACTTTGGAAGATATATCGATAAAATAACTGAAAATCGTTTTATTGACAACAGCCTTTTAGCCATCCAAAGTTATGCACGGGCTGGATACATACGCTCATTTATATATATGAGTGAGAATATATAATAAAATTATTTATTTTATTTGTGAAAATAAAATGTCTTTATGACATCATTAACGATATTACTATTTTTGAATAATTGATTTTTGAATTTAAATTGAGTTTAAATGATTTAATAATTATTTTAAAATTCAAATGAAGCCCTTTTAATTATTATATAATGATAGAGATATTATTTTCAAATTTGTTTACAAAAATATGTATATCAACTAAAAAGTGAAAATATGACCAGAAATCAGAATCGGATTACGTAACGATTCAATGTAGAAAAGTTGTGTAACTTTATGGATCATTATGACAAACATATGCACATATACATGTGCACATGAAAACACACACATACATATATATATATATATATATACAAATAAAAAAATAAAAGATTAAAGAAAATATCATGATATTATTTATAAATATCATGATATTTTTCAACCAAAGTCAACCATCAACTAACCATCACACACACTTGGGTAGCCACATGGGGGGGTGTTACTTTCGATCAAAATGGTGATGGAGGAGGAGAGTGTGGTGATGATGAAATGATGATGTGTTTGCACTTAAATATCATGATATTTTATCACTTCCATTTGCCTATAAATACCCACCATCCATCTTCACTTCCATTCACATTTCCTCCTTCATTTTCTTAAGCTTCTTCACCTCTTTATACTCATTAATGGATTCTTACCTTAGGAAATTTATAGAGAAAATATTGCAAAAAGTAATTAAATTTATATAATAAATATATATTATTCAAACACCTCAAAACCAAAGCAAAACTCCTCCTTTCTCCCCTTGAAATCCATGGCCACCACCTCCTTCCACCAAAGGCCGAGCCTTTCATCTCTTCCAAGCTAGGCCGAGAGCAATCAAGCACCAAAGGCCAAGGCCAAACCTACTAGGAAGCATTAGTACAAGCTTTGTGAGCTCCGATTCCGGAATAGCGATGCTATAGTCATTTTAAAGTTACTTTGATTGAGTCTTAGGTGAGAAAACTCTATTTATATTATGATATGGATGATGATATGATATGTTTGGAATGATTGGTTGTTATGTTTTCATCATCATGTTTTGATTGTGAAATATGGTTGTTTGGATGTGTAAACAATTCACGTTTAATACACATCGAAATTACACAACGGAAATCACTTTTCGAAATGAATTATAAAAGTGTTACGAGATGATTAAATCCCTCTAAATTGGTTTATAATAACTAAAACTCAATTTGGTGAAGTTTTGAAAATAATTGAAATTGGAGCCAAAAATAGGCGCGTCACGTTACGGTAGTTCGCTATTTCGTGTCATAATAGTTTAAACCCATTTATACGATGAATTCAAAGTCGGAATTCTTTGGAATAAGAATTTTCCAAACTCTTATGATCATAGTTTTCAAATAAAAGAAAGAGATTCATATTTTATTTAGTAGATTTTGAAATACGAGCAAAACGTGTAACATCCCACCTTTTTGTACGCTTAAGCAGACACACGTGCCAACTTAAACCATACAGAAGGGCGGATTGTTATGGGGTAAATAAGAAAAAGTGGAGAAATAAAAGAAACAAAATAGAATCTTACAGCGGAACGATAAAATATAATAATCAAATAACAGTTCATGAAGTTGTTTTACAAAACATTTGATTTTACTTATACAATACATATCAGAGTTACACATACCAGAGAATGATAATAAATGCAGCGGAATACAATGGTGTAGTAGAATAAATAACAAATAGTAGTAATAATTCTTCGTCTTCGTCCTCCAGAATTAAGGCCTTCAAATCCTGAAATGCTCAGGCTGACCCGAGCGAATTGAAAAGACAAAACACTCGAGTCAGAACTAAAAGATCTTATGTAAGTTAAATCAATGAAATAAATATGAGTGTAAACGGCGTCAGAGATGTTTACGGGGTTTGACATCTCTTATCCAGTGTCTAACATGAGTGTAGTAACTTAAGAAATGTTCGGGATTCACGTCTCTTAAGGATCCGTTAAACTATCTACTATGTAGTAATATTCGCTATATACAGTAGTGTCTAATTAGTAAAGTATAATCATATAGAAAATAGCGTTAAGGGGATGGAGAACCTTAACGCGGTCGGATCTTAAAATCATAATCGTAGTAAAGCTCGATATGGTAGGTGACACGGCACAACTAGGCAATGCCAGGGTAGATATACCAATTACGCACACGGACTGATGGATACGCATAGCAGCCACTACCGTTCCACCTCGAACAACATTCCCAAATCGGAGGATGGCCATCTAGTCAAATCACAAGTAAGAGTATAATATCGAAGAAATGTGTCCGAGAAGAGGTGCTACCTCACTGATCCGAGATCGCTCCTGTTTTAGCCACCTTATGCCAACTCACGGGAGTTGGGTTCACGTAACATACCTTAAGAACGTCGCCACCATCCTACTTCATTCTGGAATCTCCACCGCGTACACAGTTGTTAAAGTGGTTTTCGGTATCGACAGAGAGTATGTCCATATCCGATCCCGGTCTCTTTAACAACCAAACGTTATTATAACACCGTGGTCATTTAAAAATATATATACTTTTAAAACACAATCATTGCCTTTCAAAACATATTCTTTATTTCAAAATAGTATATACATCAAAAACCAAAATATTATTGCCATTTCAAACCATATCCTTTACTTCAAAATAGTATATACTTTAAAACCAAAATATTATTGCTATTTCAAAACATATCATTTACTTCAAAATAGTATATATTTTAAAACCAAATTCAATAATATATCATTTAAAAAATCCAAATTTTCAATCACTATTCTTACTTTTAATTATAAAACTTAAAATATTCTTTAAAACCATCTTAAACCCAAATCACATAATGTAGTCATATTCTTAATCTCAAAATTTCAATCGGTTTCAAATCAATATATTTAAAGATAATTCTTAAATAAATTCTATTTCTAATAAATTCATTTTCAAACCATATTACTTTCAAAGTTATAACAATTTCGAAAACCAATACTTTGAAAACAATAATACCTTAATTTCAATAAAAACATTTCAATTATGATATATTTCAAGTCTTTAAATATTCCAAAATTCCCAACCAAATCTGAAAATCTTATATATATCTTAATTCAATTTACTATTATTTAGTTTAGAAATATTTATTTAATTAATTCAATATCACTTAAATAAAACTCAAACTTGAAATATTCATAAATCAAACTTAAAACATCATCAAGTTACACATAGCTTAAATTTTAGAATTTAACTATATATAAAATAATAATTATATAATATCAAAATTTAATATTTATTAAACCATATATTTCTTTCCAAACCATAGAAAATCACTTTAAAATATTTTATATATAGACCACGGTGCCTGTATATAATTTTCTATCCTATGGTCAAGTGATACAGATATTTATCATTTCAATCCGCAATTTAAAATAAAATTACGGTTATATATCATTTCAAACCGCAATCCCGAATAAAATAAAAATGCATAATAACTTGCAGTTTATACAATATAAAATATAGCATTCATTCATCCAAATATCAATAAACAACCATTTATTACAATCATCATCCAATTTAAACAAAACATCAATATAAAGCATATAAAATATAACAGGCATCAACGAATAGTTTATATTCAATAAAAATTAATAACTATTCAACTGACAGTTTATATGCAATAATAAATAAATTTAACTGGCAAATTATATGCAATAATAAAATTAAATAACAATTTAATTTAACTAAATGCTATCTAACTGAGATGATGATTAAATATATGCCCAAACAATCATAGATAAATTTTAAATCACATCAAAATTTAATTTAAAAAACATAAGAAATCTTAGAAGTTGTGAGTGGGTTAAAACACTCACCTTTTGAATTTAAATTGAATTTAAATTCAATTTAAACCCAAAAATTTGACCGTCTTAGAATTTGTCCAAACCAGCATCATCAGGTCCGAAATTTCAATACGATCCTAACAAAAAAAACCGCGCGTAAAACGGATATCGTATGCAAAAGTTATAGCGAAAATTGTGATTGAATTTCAAAATTAAAATTAAGAAAAGAAGAACACATTTATTCACCTCCATTCGCCACGTCATCAGAAGAAGAATGCACGCACTGTAGCTTTCGTTCAAACCCTACAGGCGGCTTCATCAACCAAAACGCACGCCACCACGTCGCTTCAATCGCCGTCGCCGCCAGTGCCATGCAGACCTGTCAGACCCCAATCCCCTGCCGTTCACTTCATCTCCGCCTCGAGCGACCGCGTCGCGACAAGCCATGCCGAGAGGAATTTTTGCAGCCGCCACCTCCAAATTGAGCAACCCAAATCGAAATTTGACGATGATCTAGCCGTCGATTCGCGAAATAAACTGCATGGATGAAGTCCCCTCGGTCCTCTCTTCAAAACCCAGAAACGGTTCGTCGATCCGTCGAGTTTGATTTCGACGTGATGAACGACCGAGACTTCTTTAATTTCTACTGATCAGACGATGAACCAAAACGCAAAACGAATTTCACCAGTGAATTACGCTAGTCGAGAACTTCAACATATATTAATTTGAGATTTTTCTGAGGAAGTTAAATTTTTGACTCTGATTTTGAAATGGATCTGGATCCGAAATTTTGTCTGCCATTGAGGAGGAGAAGGAGCTGAAGAAATTTTACGCACACACAAATGAGAATAGGCGGAGGCTAGGGTTTAGCGGGGATATTTATAGAGAATGTTGAAAATAGAATAGATGGATAAAACAGGTGTACGCGCTAACGCCAAAGTGCCCCAAAAAGCCCGTCCTGACCCCGGAACGAAATTGGGTAAACCCATATATCAAAATAGGTGTTTTAAAATATTTTAAATTCAATGGAAAAGGTTTCAGGGTCAAATTCCGTCGTATGAAGAAGTTATGCTAAAAACAATATTTTCCAAATTGATTTCAATTGATTTCAATTGCATAAATTTCAAGGCGTTTCGCGTTCGTACGATCAAACGACAAGTCCGATCGCTACGAAACTTGAAACCCTACAATAATTCACTAATACGGATCCGATGAAACTAGTTTCGTCGAAATCCGAGTCAGTGGCCAAAATGGCTATTTTTATATTAATTAAATAAATTAAGAATTTGTAAATAAATCCAATTTTTTTATTTCAGTTTCAGAATTTGAAAATTTTATCACTTATGATTCCTCAATCATTTACAATGATTCTAAACAAATTAAAAACGTAAATTTAGATGATTCATTTATAAATTTCAATATTAATCCTCGATTTCATTAAATTCAAAATTATAAATTAACTTTCTAATAATTCTATTAAATTAAATGAATCGATGATTATTCCATTCATATTTCAAATAGGAGGGCTTGCCATTGGATTTAAAATTATTACATAAATATTTCCCATTATTCAACTTAATTTTTAATTTAACGTAATAATTAAATTTTGATTTCATTTATTTCAATAAGTCCAACTATTATAAATTAACAAATTAACTCATTATTAAAGATTCAACTTTAATAATTCATAAAGTTCATCATCTTGATTTACTTATTAATTCATAATTCTTTAAACCAATTCCCTTCTAAATTTTAAAGTAACTAAATTTACCAAATCATAGTAATTATTTTAATTTCTTAAAATAACCCCCTTCATTATAAATTGAATCTAATTTATTAAAATATGTTTCCAAATTTAATGTATTAGATTCAATTTCACTTTTTAACTTACACTTAAATTTAGGTCATAATCAATTTATATGTATTCCTTTCTTAGTTACTATTTCACATACTTCTTGCATAAATTTCACAATTAACCATTATTATTAAAGTAACGCTAATAATAAATACGACCTTACTATTATTCAACTTTTAAACGAACGTTACTTCATTTCCATTAGTGTAACATTTATTTCCTTATCACTTATTACCAATTCAAATTTCATTAACAAATAAGTAGGTAATTTATAATATATGTTTACAAATTTTGAATTTATCGTTATTCAACCACTATTCATTATTATTTACTTAAATTTAGCATTAATTACCTTGCATTACATTGTTGCTTAAATTCCCAAACCGAATGTAATTAATACTCTAAATAAATACGCTTACTCCTTTCGTTGTTTATTAATTGTCACAAGAAATGTTTAATAATTTCAACAACATTGTAATTACTAATTACCTACATTGATTGTATACGTTTTCCATTATTATCATTTATTAGAATTCTGTTCAACTTTCCATCTTATGCATATAGTTAACCTTTATATTGATTTTACTTTCAAAATTTCCAGTTATTCTCTTAACTTGCAAAAAAAAAATGATTAATTTCATTTTAATCGCTATTAATTACATGCATTGTTAACGGACAATAGTTGTCACCATTTTAATTTTTTTTTACATTTGAAATTTATTCTCTACAACAATTATTACCTATCTATATTAATTTTCCCATAAATACAAAACTTGCAATTGTTCGTATTATCATATTCCATTTACTGTTAAGAATGTGTTTATTACATTATATCAGTTTAATATTTTCCTTAAATCCTTATATTCAATTCATATACAGGTAAAATTCTTTTCACTACTTAAAATCATTTGAATTAACTTCGAATTACTATAAGTAGTTTTTTTTTCTAAATTTAATTACAAACTTATTAATTTAACCAAATTAAATCCATGAAATTACGGGTCGTTACAAAACGAGTTTTCAAAATAGTCGCGCTCGGGAAGTTCGGAATCCAAAGCGATAAATTCTTTAAATGGATATTTTTAATTCTTTAAAATTGTGAAATAATTTCTATAAAATATTTTAAAAGAGATTTGAGTTATAAAATGGACTTCCAATTGATAGAAAAGTTGTTTTGATCAAAGAAGCCTTAAAAACATTATTTGCAGCATTTTTTCGCAGCACTTTCTTGTAACATTTTTAGACAACGGTTTTAACTTAATTATTCTTTCCCGAATCTTTTAGGAACATTTTCAAATAAATAATTAAGTATTTTAAAGATGATTTGGAAGTTTTAAAATTACTTTCAAAGGAGTTTAAATAAATGTTTAAAAGAAAGTGAATATTAGGCTCAAGTCGCTAATAAGTTTCAAAATACACAAAAACCCCAGTAAAAAAAGTATGTAAATTAGGTCCCTAGAATTAATTTACTAAGTAATTGCATGTAGTTATGCAATTATTCACTGAATAATTGCAGACATTTATGCAATATATCCAAAAGTTGCATAAATTTATGCAATTTTTTCGGTGAATAATTGCTGAAATTTCCACAATTTTTTTGGTGAATAATTGCGGAATTTTCCGCAAATTTTTGAAAAAATCACGGAAATTTCCGCAAATTTTTGAAAAAATTACGGAAATTTCCGCAATTTTTTGGTGAATAATTGCGGAATTTTCGTAATTATTGAAAAAATTGCGGAAAATTTCCGCAATTTTTCGGTGAATAATTGTGGAAATGTCTGCAATTTTTTGATATAATTGCATAAATGTATGCAATTATTCACTGAATAATTGCATAAGTGTATGTCATTATCTGGTAACTTAATTCTAGGTACCTAATTTACAAACTTTTTTTTACTGGGGTTTTTGTGTATTTTGAAACTTATTAGGGACCTATGCCAAACTGTCCCTAAAAGAAAAGCTGTTATAAATAAATGATTTAATCTTCGCTCTAAAAGCCGATGAGTAGACTGGAATTTTCTATTCGTGAGATCTGAATGTATGGTGCTTAAACTAAGGAGATGTTCAGGAGCAACCAATGCCCTGGCTCACCTGACCTCTTTCCTGGGCGAGGAATAGATAAGGTCGAAATGCCGAAAACAGGGCAAGTATAAAAGATTCAAATTTACAAATTTAATACAACTTAGATTGTGTAGAAATAATCTTCTTATACTTGGCATTAAATTCCGAGAAGGGAACCCATACTATCTATGTGAATTTAAAAGGTGATTCCACCGTTATTCAATGGATAGTAAATGTTGAATACGTAAATTGATATTGAGTATTTCTATCGACCCTTTTTTACTTAATACGGTTTTGCAATGTGATTTATGAGAGATGACTTTGGTTTGGTATTTCCAAAGTTAAAGAGAGATTTAATGATTCCATATATATTGGAAAAGAATATGATTTAAAGATTTGTATCTCTAAAAGAGTTATTTTATTTGATAAAAGATATTGATAAATGAAACGATAATCACCCTCAAACTTAACATCTTTTATTGATGATTGGTTCAAAGGAGCCGAGATCGAATTTGGGTGATTCCTATCTGAAAACCACTTTGAACCGATATACTCATTTGAAATGAAGACATGGAATGATAATAAATTAGAAGATGGAATGTAGGGCTGCTTGTTACTGACCCTCGTGGGAAATTTCCCATATTATATATATGTGGCAGCAGTATCTTCATTTGATCTTCGATGCAAGGACTACTCGCTACTAATCCTAGAGATGATTTCCGATAGGATGTAGTAGAAGAGTTCCTTCGGTTTGTCCTGTTCCTGGATAACTTGTATGGACGAATATCTAACATTGCATTTCTAAAATGCATGTACATTTTTACAAATGTATATCTGTTTGGTGGTGTAGGAGGTAACTCTTATACAGTTAATACCCTTCTCTGAGACGTACGAGGTCAAAAGTTGTACATTTGTGGAAATCAATAGTGTGTGATGGAATTGTCAATGTGGCATTCAAGTGAAATATGTGCTATCAGAAAGGTAATCGTTACCTCGAGCCTCATCACCCGGAAATGGCTCAAACAGGGCATGTCGTAAGGCTATGTGGTTTGCAACCGTTTGGGTATGTTCATCACCTTTCTAGATTACTCTCTATATGTCGAGTATGTTGTGTATGCTATAGGATCTTGGATAGGTTGTTTACGATAGGTGTGATGTCATATTCAGTTCTATTTTTGATACCAAGTGGGTCTTCAGGTGGGCCAGTCTTGCCAGATGCAGAGGTTTCAAAGGTGTTGATCCTTAGTACATCCCTCTGGAGATGTATTGTATGGAGGGGAGTCCCTTAGCTGCCATTGTATGGAAATCAATTCTCCAATTAGTGCCATCAGACTTGATTATAGAACCTATTATGCTGAAATTTAATCAATGTAATAATTTTATCTAAGATTATATAAGTTTACTTGAAAAGTATTTTCAAAAGAATTTCATTAAAAATAATATTTCCAGATTTGAATAGCAAACGTTTTGGTTATCATAAGGTAAAAACCCATTCCGTGTTTATGTGTGGC
This sequence comes from Allium fistulosum, assembly GCA_030737815.1. Lineage (NCBI taxonomy): Eukaryota > Viridiplantae > Streptophyta > Magnoliopsida > Asparagales > Amaryllidaceae > Allium > Allium fistulosum. The sequence continues at coordinate 1,239,888,285 of CM060903.1, read as the reverse complement.
GTGGTCTTATGAGATACCTTTTGTTTCAAAATATCCATATTTGAGTTTCTCACACCAGTCCCATGACTAACCCAGAGTTTATTTTTCTTTTCCCTTAAACTCTGGGTGCCCCGTTTTTTGGACAGCCATGTAGTAGGTGGTATGGATCATTTTGGAAAGGAGCAAGAAGCATGGAGCATTTTGGGTTCTTTATAGAAGTTATCTATTATTACGCTGTGTTATATATTCTGCATCTACCAACACTTGTAAGGATATGTAGTTATAACTATCCTGGATGGAATTGTACTTACTAGAACTTTGATGGAGCAATTTGGAGTAATTGCATATACTACTCATATGTATAATTGAACGTTGAATGTGATATGATATTCTATTTTGTTTTGTCTTCTATCTTTATTTTCTTTACCCCATGATAATCTGCTTCTTCGGCACTCGGATTTGCGACACGTGAATACCAGGGATGTATTAGTGTCAATTTATGAGGGTCGAGGAGGTGGGTCATCACATTTAGTATCAGAGCTTAAGTTGAGCGAACACCTAAGCCTTGATGCGGTCAACTCATTAGAGATAGGGTTAGTAATGCCCTAGAATGAGTTTTGTCAATGAGAGTGCGTATTTTAAATTTTTTATCAAAATAAGTATGTTATACTTTTATGCCAATTCCCTAACATAGTCTCGTCTATATTCTAAATTGTCTCTTTACTATATCCAGATAGTAGGAAATGAGTAACCGAAGAGGGCATAGAAGAGGAGATAGCAGCACAACAGCCACCAGTGGTCGAATTCCAAATGCTATGGTAATTAAAGAAGTAATGGTTCCTGTGCTACCTCAAGTTAACTTTGATGCTCTTTGCAAAGATTATACCAGCTTGGGAGGAAATCCATTTACAAGCATAAAATCTATTATTTAAGTTCAGGCTTGGCTCCGATCATGTGAGAAAATGTTTAAAGGATTAAACATCAATGATGATCGAAAAAGTTTCTTAGCCTCCTGGCAATTGAAGCATGGGGCTCTAACTTGGTGGGAGTCCATAACTCTAGTTGATTCAGAAGATAATTTCTCATGGGAAAGGTTCAAAAAAGTCTTCGAAGAACAATACATGCCCGTTGCTGGAAGAACTCACCTCTATAGAAGTTTTATGGATATAAAGCAAGGAGAAATGTCCATAGAAGAACACTCAAACAAGTTTAATGAATTATCCCACTTTGGGCCGGGACTGAAAGATACTCCTTTAAAGAAAATTGAGATGTTTATTTCTAAAATGAAGGAGCAATATCAGGATAAGATGACCGCACATGTGAAAGGAACCTTTGTAGATTTGGTAGATATGGGTTTCCGATATGAAACTTCGGATAAGAGGAATCCGCCCACAACTCAAAGCAGCAACAATAGTTGGAAGAAGAGAAAGTTCAATCACTCAGGGAAGAAGCCGTGGCAAGGCAAGTCAGGAGGAGGACTGCAAGAAAACAATTTAAAGGATATTGCTTGTTATAATTGCCAACAAAAGGGTCATTTTTCCACCACCTGTAAAAATGCTAAGGCTCCGGATAGGACCTACTACAATTGTCACAAACTAATGCACTAGAAGAAGGATTGCCCACTGATAAAGAAAGAAGAACAAGTCAGAGTTTTTGCCATCAAAGATGAACCCTCAACTTCGACCGATGCGAAGGGAAAGAGAGTTCAAGGAGGTAATATCTGCATTAATGAAAATCTAGCTAGATTATTATTTCATACTTGGGCTTCCCACAACTTTATTTCTAAAGAATTGGTTGATAAATTGAAACTTACTACAAAAATATTAGATACCCCTGTCTGTATCTCTAAGCACATAAGGAGTAACACTAATCTTGGTATAGTTTATGAAAAAGTACGAGTTGCCTACCTTTCTCAAATTTTTTCATGTAACCTAATCGTCCATGATTTTATTGGATTTGAGATTATACTCGGTATGGATTGGTTGTCTAAATATGAAGCTATACTTGATTGTGTCAAAAGGATAGTACGATTACAAAATAAAAGAGGTAAACCTTTTAAAATAACGTGTGAAGAACCAAGTGCATTAATGGATAGTTTTATGTATGCCCTAAATTCGTTTTAAAACATCTAGAAGAAATACCAATTTTAAGGAATTTTCGGATGTCTTTGAGGAAGTTAGAAGTTTACCCCCACATAAGGAAATTGATTTTCGAATTGACTTGATTTTCGGTGCGAGATCTGTTTTTCATCCTTCTCGAAGAAAGGCCCCAAAGGAAGTAAATGAATTAAAAGTTCAAACGACCAAGCTGTTGAAGAAAGGGTTGATTAGACCAAGTCGCTCAATTTGGAGCACAATAGTAGTTTTCGTTGCAAAGTCAGATGGCTCCCTAAGACTTTGTGTAGACTATCGAGACCTAAATAAGCAAACGATTAAAAATAAGTATCCTCTTCCTCGTATTTATGACTTATTTGATCAACTTTATGGTGCTTGAATATTCTCCAAAATAGACCTAGCTACAGGATTCCATCAATTAAGGATAGCAGAAGATTGCATTCCTTTAACAACATTCAAAGGACCAAATGATTTAGACGAGTGGTTGATGTGTCTTTTGGGCTAACCAATGCACCCGCTTATTTTGTGGACCTTATGAATAGAGTATTCAAAGACGTGCTCCATAAATTCGTGTTGCTTTTTGCTGTTGATATTCTTGTATGTTCAAAGACCGAAGAAGAATATGAAAGACATTTAGATATTGTTTTAGAAATATTGAGAAGGAATGCGATCAAGGCTAAGTTCTCAAAATGCCACTTCTATGAAGAAAATGTAAGGTTCCTTGGACATGTTGTGTCAAAGGAAGGAATCTCAGTTGATCCTGAAAAATTACAGCCATTCTAGATTGGAAGCAACCATAATATCTTAAGGACATTCGCAGCTTCTTAGGGTTGGCAGGGTATTACTAGAGATTTATTCCAAACTTCTTCAAAATTTCCTATCACTTAACGAAGTTGACTATGAAGGATGTTAAATTTGAATGGATGTCGAAATGTGAAGAAGCATTACAGAAGCTCAAGAGAATGTTGCCTACAGCTCCAATCCTAGCCATTATTAATGAAAGTGGAGGATACACCGCATACACTGATGCTTGTGAAGAAGGTGTATGTGCAGTACTAATGCAGCATGGGAAAGTTATCGCTTATGCTAGTTGGTAGTTAAAGACTCATGAGCAAAATTATGCAGCATATGACTTAGAACTATTAGCCGTTGTATTCGCATTAAAGTTATGGAGACATTATTTACTACGTAAGAATTCTTCATGGTTTATTTAGTAAACTTTAATTGACCTTAGTAAATAATATTCCTTCTTTAATATGTGAAAATTCGAACTCTTCACAGATCATAAATCTTTGAAGTAACTTTTCACACAGAAGGACTTAAATATGAAACAGTAGTGTTAGCTAGAATTTCTTATGTCACATGATCTAGATATTCTATATACACCAAAGAAAGCCAATGTAGTAGTAGATACATCAAGCAGAAAGCATGCCATTATAGCTTATCTGGTAGTGACTTTGACTATTCTAGAGAGAATTGCCCGCAAACAAAGCGAAGATTAGCGTCTAAGGAAGACTATTAAGGACATAAGCAGAGGGCAAAATTCAAGCTTTGAAGGAGATAACCATGGGATATTATTGTTAAATGGAAGAATTTGTGTTCCCAATATTGACAACTTAATACAAGAAGTGTTGACTGAATTCCATCAATCCAAGCTAAATATCCTCTTCGGAGTCAACAAAATGTACAAAGACGTGAGACGAACATTTTGGTGGGAAAGCATGAAGAGGGACATCTCTATCTTTGTTAGTAGATGTGCAAATTGCTAGCAAATTAAAAGCGATCAGCAAAAGAATGTTGGATTACTTCAACCTCTTTAAATTACGACTTTGAAATGGGACCAAATCGATGGATTACACTGACGGTTTACTTCGATCAAAAAAGGGAAATGAAGGCATTTGGATTATCGTACATCGATTGACCAAAAGCTTACACTTTATCCCAGTAAAACCAACAAGAACTAATGCAAGTCTTACAGAGATATACATGAGGTAAATTGTTCAATTGCATGGTATCCCAAGTAGCATAGTTAGTGATCGAGACCCAATCTTTACCAATAAATTTTGGGAGGCATTACAAACAGCTTCGGGAACGAAGCTAAGTATAAGCACCGCATACCATCCCAAGATCGATAGGCAAATTGAAAGGGTAAATCGAGTGTTGGATTGAAACCAGAGTATTGGCATGACACCATACGAAGCTTTATATGGTCGTCCATGTAGATTCCCAGCATGTTGGATCGAAACCGGAGAACAGTTAGTACAGGGTCCTAATATGAATCGAGAAGCCTCAGAAAAAGTAGACTTGATCAGAAAGAAAATGAAAAAAGCCCAGAGCAGATAGAAGAATTATGCCGATCGAAGATGTAGAAATTTGGAATTTTCAGTTGGAGATTTTGTATTTTTGAAAGTCTCATTGATGGGAGGAGTAGTAAGACTCATCAAAACCAAAGCACCTCAAAACCTCAAAACACCTCAAAAAGTAGAATAGTGCAAAAAGTAAAACATTGCAAAAAGTAATTAAATTTATATAGTAAATATGTATTATCCAAACACCTCAAAACAAAAGCAAAAATCCTCTTTTCTCCCCTTGAAACCCACGGATGCCTCCTCCTACCACCAAAGGCGAGTCTTCCCTCTCTTCCAAGCTAAGCCGAGAGCATCCAAGCACCAAAGGCCAAGGCCGAACCACCTAGGAAGCATTAGTACAAGCTTCATGAGCTCCGATTTCGGAATAGCGAAGCTATAGTCATTTTAAAGTTAGTTCGATTGAATCAAAGGTGAGAAAACTCGATTTATATTACGATATAGATGATGATATGATATGTTTGGAATGATTGGTTGTTATGTTTTGATCATCATGTTTTGATTGTGAAATATGGTTGTTTGGATGTGTAAACAATTCACGTTTAATACACATCGAAATTACACAACGGAAATCACTTTCCGAAATGAATTATAAAAGTACTACGAGACGATTAAACCTCTTTACATTGGTTTATAAATGATTTATAATCACTAAAACTTAATTTGGTGAAGTTTTGAAAAGAATTGAAATTGGAGTAAAAATAGGCGCGTCGCGTAACCGCAGTTCACGATTTCGCATCGTAATAGTTTAAACCCATTTATACGATGGATTCGTTGTCAGAATTCTTTGGAATAAAAATTTTCCGAACTCTTATAATCATAGCTTTCAAAAAAGAAAGAGATTGAGATTTCATTTTGAAGATTTTGAAATATGAGCAAAACAAGTTTTCAAAATAGTCGCGCTCTAGAAGTTCGGAATCCAAAGCGATAAATTCTTTAAATGGATATATTTAATTCTTTAAAAATGTGAAATAATTTCTATAAATATATTAAAATGTTTTAAAAGAGATTTGAGTTATAAAAATGGACTTCCAATTGATAGAAAAGTTATTCTGATCAAAGAAGCCTTAAAAACATTATTTGCGCATTTTTTCGCAGCACTTTCTAGTAACTTTTGAAGACAACGGTTTTAACTTAATTATTCTTTCTCGGATCTTTTAGTAACATTTTCAAATAAATAATTAAGTATTTTAAAGATGATTTGGAAGTTTTAAAATTACTTTTATTGCAGTTTAAATAAATGGTTAAAAGAAAAGCTGTTATAAATAAATGATTTAATCTTGGCTCTAAAAACTGATGAGTAGGTTGGATTTTTCTCTTCGTTAAATCTTGATTTGGGGTGCTTAAACTAAGGAGATGTTCAGAAGCAACCACTGCCCTGTCTCACCTGGCCTCTTTCCGGGGCGAGGAATAGAGAAGGTCAAAATTCTGAAACGAGGCAAGTATAAAAGATTCAAATTTAATACAACTTGGGTTGTGTAGAAATAATCTTATTTACTTGGTACTAAATTATGAGAAGGGAACCCATACTATTCATGTGAATTTAAAAGATGATTCCACCGTTATTCGATGGATAGTAAAGGTTGAGTATGAAAATTGATATTGAGTAGAATTAGTATAATTTCTATCGACCCTTTATACTTAATAAGGTTTTGCAATGTGATTTATGAGAGATGACTTTGATTTGGAATTTCCAAAGTTAAATAGAGATTTAATGATTCTGTATATACTGGAAAAGAATACGATCTAAAGATTTATATATCTAAAAGAGATATTTTATTTGATAAAAGATATTAATAAATGAAATGATAATCACCTTCAAACTTAACATCTTTTATCGATGATTAGTTCAAAGGAACCGAGATCGGATTTGTGTGATTCTGTAACGACCCGCTATTTTGGACCATTCTCATCCGCACATGTCGGACTTGAATAATTCAAAATACCGAATTGTTAATTTAAATTTGGCAAAACAGAATATATACAGTAAATAAAATAATCACAGATCACAGACACAGAGTAATAAATGCAGCAGAAACAAAAGATAGTAGTTCATGAAGCTACTATATACATATTGATTGGGTGAATTCTCACCACCAAATCAATTAACGCCCGAACTAAAACATACAGGCTACCGACTCAAGCCTCACCGAACCATCTCCCTATCGAACACCTGCCGAACCAACCTGCTTCGCATGCAATGACTCCACTGAACCAACAACTCACTCACTACCTAACGCCGAACCAATCCACTTCCCACCTCACTGCCGAATCAGCCTCAAACCAATGAAGCCACCGATCCAAGCCTCGCCGAACCATATCACCAACTCAACGCCGAACCAACACTGCCGAATCAACTCCTCACCACGACCCCACCGATCCAACCAACCACCGAACCAAATACTACCGGATCACTTCACCTCCGGACCAAGTCCTACCGAACCAAACTCTGTCTACTTACAACTGGGCCAGAGCTATACCGAACCAAGGTTGCCAGGCCAGACTGCTTCAGCCCAAGCCCACCAGCAGCTATATACATCCAAGACCCTTGCTCCCAGCCTCACTCTATAAATAGAGGGGCAGGGGTACAACAATGGGGGAAAAGTTTTGAGAGCTCAAGCACGGAGAGAACTTTCAAACAACTTTTAGATACTTGTATCAAAGCTTTGTACTTGTAATCTAAACAGTAAAGGAGAAATAACATATAAAGTGGACGTAGGCACATTCTGGCCGAACCACTATAAATCTGCGTGTCTTTCACAGTTTAGTCCCTTTTTTTACATATTTGCATAAACCACCCAGATCACTAAGAACAACATAAAATCAATTAAATCATACGACTTTGAGGTGTTTGTCCATTTTTTGTGCAAACATTTTTGGTGCTTTCATTGAGAGGTAGAAGCTCGAAGCTTCAGCTTCTTCCACTTAACCTTTTTCCTAACAGCATCGTTCATCGCTTGGAAAACATGCCTCCCAAGCAGAAGAAAGATGTTAACAAAGGAAAAAACATCGCAACCACTAGTCTTCCAGATCCAGTGGACATGGATCAAGTAAATCGTCCCCCTCCAGCAGCAGTACCAAATGAAGGTCGGGCAAATCCGACCACTCCTGCCGTAGAACAGCCTGTAGCAATTACTAGGGCAGATCTAGACAGGGTTGTGGCTGAAGTAACTAACTGCTTCACGTCCCAGCAAGAAGCCTTGGTGGACCATCTCATGTCACGCTTAAGGGATGCTGAAGAGTCCAACCGCAACACTGAGTCATAGGGTGAGTCCCAGTCTGGAGTATCTCAGAGACAACAAAGATCTTCCTTCTTCGAAGGAGCTAACGGCAGAAGCAGCCATGGTAGGAGCCGAGATCGAGCACAGCCCGAAGTTAGGCCTGAGGAAACGCTTGGAACCGAACCCAACGGGGGAGGTACCGGGTGGAGGTCAACTGTAGCTGAGCCGGTCGTACTGCCTAACCACGGAAACGCCAATGAACGGGGCCGAGCTAGAATCCAGCCCGAAGTTGGACCCGAGGAAGTGCTTAGATCAGAACCCAGCAGGGGAAGATCAAGGCAAGGACCAACTGTAGCTGACCCAAGCATGCTCCCAGAAGACCAAAGGCAGCCACTGGAAAATATGAGGAATGATAGACGGTACCATCCTTACAGGTCATCTGGACGGAATCAATCCCACAGAACAGAACCGAACTCGTTTCTATCTGCTCCAAATTCTGATGAAAGGATGGCACGCTTGTTAAGAGAGTGCGTCCAACGGGATCAAAGAGATCGAGGGATAGGCGCTAGGGTAACCAGCCCTTTCGCCCGCAATATCGAAATTGCTATCACCCCCCGAGAATGGAAGATGCCAACAATGGAACCTTACAAAGGAACCTCCGACCCCGTTGTACACTTACAGAGATACACACAGCATATGCTCATGAGTGGAGCAACAGAGGGAGTACTATGCAAATGCTTTCCACTATTCTTAGCAGATCTAGCTACCTCCTGGTTCTGCCATCTACCCCAAGGATCCATCAGCTCGTGGGAGATGTTGAAAGAAAAGTTTATCAGCCAGTTCCGCATTCATGTGGAACAACCCAAGGATGCTTATTCCTTATCCAATATCAAACAGAAACCTGGAGAGAAGCTACAGCAATATTTAACCCAATTCAATGCCGCAGCAGCCACAGTCCAAGATGCCAATGAGAAGCTTGTCTTAATGGCCCTCTGTAGTGGTGTGCATCCGGATACTAAATTCGCTAGAAGACTAACAAAAGAAAAACCAGCTACTTTACCCGATTTCTTCCATGAAGCCGGGAAATATATGAGGCTTGAAGACGCTGCCACTGAGGGGCAGTCAGGGCAACAAAATAAGCCAACTCACAGCAACGCCCCTGCTGTGGCAAGGGATGTTCGAAGAAATGATCCCAGAGACAATGCTGGGGGCAAGAAGGGAGAAAAGCGCCTATATCGGCTAGGACCGAGATTCGACACTTACACTCCTTTGAACGAGACCGTCGAAAATATCTTCCTTGCCACCCAAGGCGAAGTTAGATACAAACGCCCACCATACAAGAAGGAATCAGATAACGCGCAGAAGTCTGGAAAGTTCTACCGCTTCCACGAATCTCATGGGCATGATACCAATGAATGCCATCATCTCCGAGACTTGATTGAGGAACACATCAGAAGGAAGAAACTGGAACGTTATGTAAAAGGTCAGGACAGGACTCCAGCTCCTGCCAATGAGAACCCAAGGCTATCCTCACCGGAGATCGGCAGAGGAAACCGCAACACTAGCAGCTCTAGTCAAGAGAAGATAGTGGTCCATACCATCTCGGGAGGACCGCACATCGCAGACAGAAGCTGGAAAGAGATGGAAAGATATGGAAAGTCGCTTAGAGACAATAAAGACTGTGTCAATTCGGTTATAGAAGAGCGCCACCCGAAACGGAAAGAAAGTGATGACATCACATTCGGTAAGCGTGACCTAGAAGGAAGGCAATACCCTCACATGGATCCCATGGTTATCTCTGCCCGGCTCGGTCCCGCCGAAGTTTACCGAATCCTAGTAGACACTGGAAGCTCAGTAAACATCCTGTTCAAACATGCATTCGACAAAATGAAGCTATCAATGAAGGATGTATCTCCCTGCGATAAACCACTACACGGTTTCACTAGGGATGCAAAGATGCCTCTCGGGCAACTGAACCTCTTTGTTGAGATTGGAAGTCATCCCCGTTCCGTTGTACGGAAACAGACGTTTGTGCTAATAGAAAACCATTCGGCCTACAACGCCTTCTTAGGAAGGCCAGCCTTGTCTGACTTCCAAATTGTCCTAGCCCCATGGTGCCTAAAAATGAAATTTCCAATGGACAATGGAGTAGGGGAAGTAGAAGGAGACCAGGACGTTGCTCGAGACTGCTATGTGACTGAACTTCGCAACAACCACAGGAAGGATAAAGGGAAGGGTGTAGAGGTTGCCCTCTGCACGAAAAGTCTAGAAGCGTAGCAACTAAAGAAAGCCCCTCCTCTTCGATATACCAGCGACCCTTTCAATTTATTAGACCCTATGGACAAAGAGGAGGAGGCCACCGCTGAGCCTGCAGAGGCTATGGAGTTTGTATCTGTAAACAAGCACGACTCAAGTAGACTATTGAAAATTGGGTCCCAACTAAAAGCAGAGTTGAAGGAGCAACTCATCGACTTTCTCCGCCACAACTTGGATGTATTCGCATGGTCACACGTTGACATGACCGGAATCTCCCCCGACGTAGCATGCCACGTACTAAACATTGATCCTACCAAGGCGCCCGTAAAACAAAGAAAGAGAAGTATAGGGGCAGAGCGATCAGCAGCCCTCGATGAAGAAGTAAAGAATCTGCTCGCCAATGACTTCATACAAGAAGCCATCTACCCGGAATGGATCGCTAACCCGGTGCCGGTAAAGAAGGCTAATGGGAAGTGGCGAACATGCATTGACTTCTCCAACCTAAACGACGCCTGCCCAAAGGATTGCTTCCCACTTCCCCGAATTGACCAACTTGTGGACAGCACAGCCGGGCACAAGCTCTTATCTTTTATGGACGCATACTCAGGATATAACCAAATTCCTATGCATGCTCCCGATCAAGACCACACTAGTTTCATCACTGACCGGGGTTTATACTGCTATAAGGTAATGCCTTTCGGACTTAAAAATGCAGGAGCCACCTACCAACGCCTCGTCAACAAGATGTTTGCAGGGCAAATAGGGCAAACTATGGAAGTATATGTGGATGACATGCCGGTAAAGTCAAGGAAAGCCAAAGACCACGTAAGCCACCTAGGCGAGATGTTTCAAATACTTCGCCAGTATGGAATGAAGTTGAATCCTCTAAAATGCTCCTTCGGAGTATCATCAGGAAAGTTCTTAGGATTCATCGTCCATGCCAGAGTGATTGAAGCAAACCCTGAACAAGTCCGAGCACTAAGGGATATCAAGATACCTTCCACTCGAAAGGAAATGCAAAGCCTTAATGGAAAAGTGGCCGCCCTGAGCCGATTCATCTCCAAAGCAACGGACAAGTGCGTCCCCTTTTTCGAAGCTCTAAAGAAAGACAAAGGAAAGTTCGAATGGACTGACGAATGCTTAACCGCTTTCCTTAACTTAATCGAACACCTCCAGAAACCACCGGTACTCTCGACTCCAAGCGAAGGCGAAGAGTTATACCTATACCTTGCTGTGTCATCTCACGCCCTAAGCGCTGCCTTGGTAAGGGAAGACAACCGCACACAGCGACCAGTTTACTTCATAAGTAAGAGGTTTACGGGGCAGAAGTCAGATATCCTAAACTTGAGAAGCTAGCATACTGTTTACTAATCACATCACGGAAACTGCGTCACTACTTCCAGTCCCATTCCATCAAGGTCCTGACCGATCAACCGCTGAGACAGGTACTCCATCGTCCCGACACTTCTGGGCGACTACTTAAATGGTGCATTGAACTAAGTCAGTATGATATCACCTATCACCCTCGCACCGCCATCAAGGGACAAGCCATGGCTGATTTCATTACAGAATTCACTGCCAACGAAGATAAAGAGCAATTGGAAATAGCTAAAGACATAAGGTGGAATCTCTTTGTGGATGGTGCATCAAACGAACAAGGCTCGGGGGCAGGTGTGGTAATAATCACTCCCAGGGGAAATAAGCTGCACTATGCTATAAGGTTGGAGTTCGCTGCCACCAACAACGATGCAGAGTATGAAGCAGTGATAGCTGGATTAGAACTTGCCTTAGAAATCAGAGCCAATTCTTTGTGTCTTCATAGCGATTCTCAACTTATTGTTAATCAAATACTAGGGGAATTCCAAGCTCAAGAAGGACGACTCATAGCGTATTTAAAGAAGACCAAGTTACTTCTCGGCCGATTGGACCACTACTTAGTCAAACACATCCCTCGGGAAGAGAACCAAGAGGCCGACGAATTAGCAAAGCAAGCAAGTGTGAGAGACAGCGCCATCTTCGGAGCAGTAACCATCTCGAAGCAACTAACCCCAAGTTTTGAGAAAGTGAATCTGATAGCTGCAACCGAAGAAGCAAATTGGATGACTCCCATCCGAGACTACTTACAAAGCGGCATACTACCCAACGGGCGTAACGAAGTCAAGAAAATCTTGAGGAAAGCTTTCCGCTACACAGGAAAGCATCCTCTATCGGCGCGGGTTCTCTAACCCGTTATTAAGGTGTGTCGCTGGGAGGGAAGCCAAGGAAATCTTATCCAACATTCATCAAGGAAGCTGCGGAGATCACACCGGAGGGAAAACTTTAGCAAAGAAGATACTCCGATATGGATATTTCTGGCCTACCTTAAGCAAGGACGCCCTAGATTTCGTCAAAAAAATGCGACAGATGCCAGAAGTTTGCTAAGATTCCGCGGCTACCAACAACTGAAATTACACAAATGACCAGCCCTTAGCCCTTTGCAGTATGGGGAATTGACTTAATCGGCGAACTACCAATGGGCCGAGGCGGGGCCAAATATGCTATAGTGGCAGTCGACTATTTCACCAAATGGGTGGAAGCAGAACCCCTGAATAAAGTATCTTCTGCAAAATTTATTAATTTCTTGATCAAAAATGTTCTGTGCAGGTACGGAGTCCCATTCAAAATCATATCAGACAATGGACTTCAATTTGACAGCGAGGAATTCGCCAACTGGTGCCAGGAGCACGGAATTCACAAAAGCTTCTCATCCGTAGCGTATCCCCAGGCAAACGGAAAAGTCGAAGCCGTCAACAAAATTCTGAAAACTCTAATCAAAAAGAAACTCGAAAAGTCAAAAGGCGCTTGGGTGGATGAACTCCCTACAGCACTGTGGGCTTGTCGCACATCTTTCAGAACATCAACAGGGCATACTCCTTTCTCTTTGGCATACGGATCGGAGGCTATGCTCCCAGTTGAAACCATCGTGCCTTCCCACCGTAGGATCCACTATAACCCAGAAGAGAACGAAGAACTCCTTCACGTGTCTTTGGATCTAATTGAGGAGAGAAGAAATGATGCAGTCCTCAAAGCAGCAGCCCACAAGCAAAAAGTGGCAGCACAATACAACTCGAAAGTCAAGCATCGTACCTTACAAGAAGGGGATCTTGTCCTCAAGCGAATCTTCCCTCGCCCCGGAGCACTAGATCCAATCTGGGATGGACCATATGTAATTCATAAAGATCTCCACAATGGAGCTTATATTTTGTCAACAGTGGATGGGGAGGTGTTCCAGAGGGCATGGAACATCCAACTCCTTCGTCGATACTTTACTTAACTTGCACTGCCCATATAAAGCGAATTAACAAAGAGAATCAGTGGACGTAGGCATTTTCGTGCCGGACCACTTTAAAAAACCTTGTCTCTTTTTTAACTTGTTCCTTTATATATTGGCTGCTTGTTAACTTTATCCTTTTCTGTTGAAAAAAATCCTGCAAATGGCATTTCCATTCAAGGCGCTCCACAGCGCGACTTCTCCTGGACAAGACCTAACAGGTACTATACGAATCTATGCCCTCGCCAATGAGACACTTTTGCTCCGGCATCCCTCTGCTGCGGGTTAACTCAATGCTCGCGACGGCCCTCAAAGCCAACTGTAATGAGCCGATTATAAGCCACCGAGAAGGCCGACTATAGCCGAGGCAGCTCATTACGGCGTTCGGCTCGCCGGCAACTGTGAACCGACTATAAGCCCCAACATAAGGTGTGGCCAGCCAGAGGCAGTTCACGGTTGACGATCGGCACCCACGCTAGCCGGCCACAGTAAATCGAATAATAACCAAGATTACGGGCCATAATGGCCCGGGTAGTTACTGTGCGCGATCTCGGCTCCGATGTGTCTTAAGTGCGGCTGTGGTAAAAAAGAATTAACTCCCCGCGGAGGCGTAAGATGGGTGACAAATGTCTCCAAGACCCACAGCTAGGGAAAGTGACTACAAAGCCCGGTTGCCACGAACTTAATCACATCGAAGGCCTTCCGTGATTGGAAGTTTTACTATTTCACATATTTCAATTTTATTTAAGAAACTTTTCTCCTATCCTCTGTAACAATCCCTGAAGTGCAGGACACAGGACAAGAAACATTCGCTAATGGAAGCAGGTACTCGCGACGAGACACTGGACTGCATTCCATACTCGGTCACACTAGACATTCAAAGCTGCCATCTACAAGCAAAATATAAAGGGCGGTATTTCCTTCTTTCATGTGTAAACACGTGACTATAATTTATTCACACATCACGCTAACATTGCAAGTCACGAAATTGTGTTTTAAACAAGAACTTGACATCAAACAAAATTTAATTACCAGAATATGCATAGCTATATTTCTCATACAACATGTCAAAATAGCAAAAACATTCAAAAGACGACAGAATCAGCTTAAGTTAAAGAATTACACGTCAAGAATAGTGTTGTTTATTACAAGTAGCATAATTACAACCTAAGAGTTACGTTACTGTTTTGAGACTAACATATACAACGATGTCAAGTCCACAAAAAGATATCCAGGTTCAATCAAGGAGCCGGCTGCGTCGGAGTCTTATCCTTGTCCTGTTGCCCACCTGTCCGGCCAGAGAAAGAATTCATTAGTGATAAGAAACCAAGTTAACAGAAAGACTAGAAAGGAAGACTTACCATCATCTGCTCCTCGATCATCTTGATCATCATCCTCTACTTGCACAATTGCCTCCTCAGCTGCAAGCAACCGCATGCCCTCCTTCACTGCCACCTTCTCCTCCTTGGTAAACTGGGCAGTAACCACATCCATCCCGAGGGCCGTACCCATCTACTAGTGACCTTGGGGTGGGCCCATGACGTCCCGGTTCTAACTGAGCTGGGGGCACTGCGGAAGGATCTTCTCTGTCCTGGGATTTCTTCTTTTCTGATCGAGTTTCTGCTTTTCGAGACATTTATCTGCAACACAAAAGCACGTTGTTAGAACAAAAGGATGTAGAAATGTACACCGGGCAAAGATTTTCAAATTTCATTCGGTATCAAATTCATTCGGTTTGAGGTCCATTCGGCATCAAGCCATCCGGTATTGAACTCATTCGGTGAAGCTACTTTAAGAAGCCATTCGGCGGAAGAACTTGCCTGATTCGGTACGTATTGATTCGGCACGTATTGATTCGGCAGTTCGAAAGTTGATTCGGTTATCTCGTTCGGTGAGAAAAAACGAAGGCTTGAGGCTCCTATTTATAAAGAAAGGTTCGATAGCCAGACCAGATGGTTCGGTCCTCGGGCCGAATATGATGGCTCAACTGAAACAAAGCACGACATATGTTAAACATATGCCCTACTTTGGGGGGAAAATGATTGTGTTAATTCTCACCACCAAATCAACTAACGCCCGAACTAAAACATACAGGCTACCGACTCAAGCCTCACCGAACCATCTCCCTATCGAACACCTGCCGAACCAGCCTGCTTCGCATGCCACGACTCCACCGAACCAACAACTCACTCACTACCTAACGCCGAACCAATCCACTTCCCACCTCACTGCTGAATCAGCCTCAAACCAACGAACCCACCGATCCAAGCCTCGCCGAACCATATCACCAACTCAACGCCGAACCAACACTGCCGAATCAACTCCTCTCCTTGACCCCACCGATCCAACCAACCACCGAACCAAATACTACCGGATCACTTCACCTCCGGACCAAGTCCTACCGAAGTCCTACCGAACCAAACTCCGTTTACTTACAACTGGGCCAGAGCTATACCGAACCAAGGTTGCCAGGCCAGACTGCATCAGCCCAATCCCACCAGCAGCTATATACATCCAAGACCCTTGCTCCCAGCCTCACTCTATAAATAGAGGGGCAGGGGTACAACAATGGGGGACAAGTTTTGAGAGCTCAAGCACGGAGAGAACTTTCAAACAACTTTTAGATACTTGTATCAAAGCTTTGTACTTGTAATCTAAACAGTAAAGGAGAAATAACATATAAAGTGGACGTAGGCACATTCTGGCCGAACCACTATAAATCTGCGTGTCTTTCACAGTTTAGTCCCTGTTTTTTACATATTTGCATAAACCACCCAGATCACTAAGAACAACATAAAATCAATTAAATCATACGACTTTGAGGTGTTTGTCCATTTTTTGTGCAAACACATATCAGAGTTAAATAAGGTACAACAGAAGTTTCGAATACAATAGTCAAATACAAGAATCAGAATACATCACTGGAATCAACTGAATATCTGAAAGCTGGATAGATAGCTGGATCTCCAAGCGAAGCTCCAACTCCAAAGGTGAGTCTCGAATGCTGGTACACTCAGTCTGACCCGAGCGTAAAGCAAAACACAAAACACTCGAGTCAGGATTAACATTCTTATATCAATAAATCCAACTCAAGTGAAATTGCAACTGAAATACAAGTAACTCAAAGGATGTGTGGAATAACCATCCTTTAAGGATCCGTTAAACTATCTACTATGTAGTAGTGTACGATAAGTAGATAATGCCTATCAGTAATATAGAATATCAAAATAGTGTTAAGGCGTTACCATTATCCCCCTTAACACATTTTATATAAGCGTTATAGTCTATACAGCACTGTAAACTCCACCGTAAACTAGTGGGATATCAGGGAGTACTCCATAGGTATAACACAAAACAAATCGTAGTGGTCGCGTATATAGGGATACAAGTATGACAAGGCACATGAGGCAATACCCAAGGTAGTGAAACTACCGTTTGCCTGATCCGGACTGGTGAGAACGCATCGCCGCAGCGATCGCAACACCGCGAAACAACACTCCCAAATCAAGGGTGCACCAATCGATAACAAGTAATGAGTAGTTTTCGAAGAAGTGTGTTCGCTCGAGGTAGCTGACCCCATTTGGCCCGGCACGGCTCCTGTTTTAGTCATTTCCAATTTTGACACAAGTGTCAAGGCTATCCATTATCGTTCTCTTTCTTCAGTCATCACGTACATCATTCCAACCACTTCATTCTGGATCACACTCTGCGTGTAGTTATTAAAGTGGTTTTCGGTTTAGACAGTGAGTATGTCCCTAACCGATTCCGGTCTTTAATAACTTTCGTAATTATTACACCGATTGGTCTTTTATATATTTCAAAAACCAAATCAATTACAATTTCAATTATAATTTGTAAACCAACATTTCATTCACATTCTAAATCAATTTCCATAATTTATGTTTCAAAACTTACAAATTACCATTTCAAATCTTATAATGCAATTTCGATTTTTATTTAAAACCATTCCAATATTCATTTAAATTCGTATAAAAGTTTCATTCCGAAATCATTTAAAATGATTTAATCTACATTCAAATCAATTTAAGTTCATTTATCGATTTCATTCAATATTCGTTAAGTAAATTTATCCTTCAAAACAATTTCTATTTAACTTCCAATTTATTAAATCAATTATTTAAGTTCAACTCCATTGTATCAAAACTTACAAATAGCATTAAATTAAATTCATCAAATCAAATTCTTTACATTTCAAGTCTTACATTAATTTCAATAAACACATTTTATTTCTTGTTAAAGAAAATTCAATTTCACTTATTTATTTACTTAGTTACAATTTCAACTCAATTTATAAAGAAACTTAATTTCACTTATTCAAGAAGTTCAATTTCACTTAACAACGAATTCAATTTTATTTAATTATCAAATAATTCAATCTTATTTAATTATTAAATAATTTCAAAACTTAATTATTAAATAATTTCAAACTTAATTGTTAATAATTCCAAATTTTAAAACAACGTTCTTTCATCAACTACTATGTTAATATTTTGATTCAGATTATTAAATATTAACATTTTCCTTTATTAAAATTCCATATTCCAACTTTATTTCAGGAACTTATCATTTATTCAAATAAAATCTTTATTTTATTTTTAAATCAAATCATTGACCAATCGGGTTTTATTTAATTCTCTACCCTAAGTCAAAGTTAAATTTGGGTATTTATCATTTCAACCCGATTCCATTTCAATTCAAAAATCAAAGCATAGCAAAAGGAACTTGCAGTGTTATAACTGGGATGGTGTCAAAGTAAATAAACAAGCAATAGCAAACATCAACAAAAATCCAATAGTACATTCAAATAATCCCGAAATAATCGTATTAGTTTACATTGTTGTTTGTGCAAAATTAATATAATTATTTCTAGAATCTACACTATCATTTCATGTAGATTAAAGATTATTACACTAATATTTATATGGTTCTTCAATTGGTATCTATTGTCCAATTTCATACTACATCAATTTTACAACATACATTCAATGGTTCAAGGTGTACATAACCAAATTTCTACGTGTCAATTAATCTAACATTTAAATAAGGTCATATTATGTAAATGTCATCTAATCAAATTTAGCATATATCAAATCTAACTATCCTACGTCAATTTCAATTGTAAATTATTAATCACTTACTACATTAACAATTTAGCGTCTAATGTCAACATCAAACAATCAATTATTTATCAAACAAACTAGATTATCATTGTATATATAACAGATAATGGTGTCAGATGTCACAAGTGAACTGATACAGGTAATAGCATATATAACAGTGTAATTAACTAACAGCAGCATATTTCAATTGTCGTTTCAATTGAAATCAAACTTAATAAATAAAAGAACATTAATCGTGAGTGATTGCTCACCTTTCGAGGCTAGAGATGCACGAGAGGATGACACAGATACGCATACTGATACAGACATAGAAATTGAATTACGGATCCAAGCAAAGCAAATCTGTGATGACCCTGAAATCGGCCTTCAAAAATCGGCACCCGTACTTCACTTGTACTCAAAATTCCGCAGATTCAAACACCGAATCTGGTTCACCGGAGCTTATAACACAGTAAGTATAACAACACAGTGGAAGAAAGAAATAAATGATATCATATACAACTCCAACGAATACAATATCCAGAATGATATACAACAATGATATCAATAATACAACAATATCAGAGATAAATAATGATACAGCGGAAAGCAGAAATGATAACTCCAAATGATCTACAAAAGAGAATGACTCCAACAACTCCAACGTCAAGTTCGAACCACAAGGAGAAGCAAGTGCAGTCCTGAACTCCAAGAACTGAACCAGCTCCAGATAATCTTCTCAACCTGAATATCTGAGAAACCCAACTCTAGACTGCCCGTGTGGAAATTGGTGGGCACCCAGAGTTTAGGAAGGGAACAATAAACTCCGGATCAGTCATGGGACTTGTATGAGCAAACAAAAACAGTTTATCTTTAAACAAACAAAAAAGGCTTTTAAACATTGAAACCCGCAATGCTTTTGGAAAATGAAACTACCATAAGACCTCCCGCCACACACACAATGCAAACGTAGAATTGGAGGAGATTTCTTCTTATGATAGTCAAACATGCTTACTACGCAAGAAAAACTCTTTTTATATTATTACTAGTGCATAGTGCAGAAACATTTCGAAAGTATAATATAAATCTTAGCCAGCATACAACCATTATTGTATGCCTACTATAGCTACTACGTTCAGTAGCATGTTACTGCCACATTCCATAGCAGGTAATACAAGTAAAACCGTACAGGGTTCGTATTGCTTCTTTGGATTTCCAACAAATGGTCAGACTAAGGAACTTCCTTACACCGAAATAGAAACGCCTCTGGAAAGACACCCCGAGAACCTAACCGGATCTCTGCAAACACAAGGCCGATGCTACCTCACGCTTTAACCAAGCTGTAACTAGGTAACTAACACACGAGTCATGTCATCCCCCGGTCGTCACCGACCTTTATCCGAGGTACCTCGATCACAAGCAACATCGCACAGTAATAAATACAGTGTGTCCACATGAGTAAGTATCTGGGCTCCATACCATGATACCACCTTTTATCCAGAAGGAAATGACATACCCTAGGGGCGCTACCCCTACAAACCTTTGTCGCAACATTCCTGTTTCGACCATTACCTGGTTGTGAGGCTTGACGAAGTCTCGTCCACAAAGCGACGCTTTTTCACAAAGCCATGCTTTTTCACAAAGCCACGCTTTTTCATAAAGCCACGCTTTTTCACAAAGCCACGCTTTTTCACAAAGCACGCTTTGACCAACAAATGATCATCAGCACTTCGTATGCCACATTACCAAATTGGGAATGTATCACTAGTAACCATCAACTACATAACCTCTGAGCTCGTACGTCTCAGAGAAGGGTGTTAAGCTAAGAGAATAAATTCTCCACCACCAACAGAAATGTATTTGATAGAAACCAGCTTTACATCTCAAAGTGTAACGTCAGACACACATCCATACAAGTCTGTTCCGGGTTCGAACAGAACCGAAGGCACTTCCAAAGAAGCCCTTGCAAATCCGGGTATTCACAATCCCGATCGGACTTCCCATCACTTAGGGAATCTCTATACCGGGCGCTACTCGGTGCAGAGACAATCGATAGGTCATCCTATCGCTCTCGCAAATACCCGGTCTTCACCACCGATCTTCAAACGCTATCCATATCGTCGTATCACTATTCAGGATGGGTTATATGACTCAAAGGTCTTTTCCTGGCTAACCCGAATAACGAGCACAATTAAAAATCATATGGATACTGGGGTCTCAGTTAAATCACAGCTTAAAGCCCAAAACTTTTCATTCGAATGGTTAAAACAAATTACCATTTCCAATCTTTTAAACAAAAAGATTCATTTCAAAAACCTTCACTGGTTTAAACAATTTCCACACTTTTAATCTTTTAAACAAAAAAGATTCAATTCACAAAGTTCACCCCATTCACAAAGATCCATTCATGGATTTCAAAACAATTTCCATTTCAATTGAATTAACTCGTTAAATCTTTAAGTCAAGATTTAACTTATAGCTTTCAAAACTAGTTTCCAAAGATTCATTCATAGCCTTTCAAAACAATTCTATTTCAAGTTGGATTAACTTATCCGGCCTTTGAAATCAAAGACTCATTTAATAGTTTTCAAAACATTTCAATTCTATTTCAAACTTGAAACCGTTCAACACAATTTGGAAATTCATTACTTATGTGAAAGTTATTATTATTTGAAAACAAGTAGTTTTCGTTTCGGAAAAATCCAGTTATATTTACACGAGTTAAAACCCTTGAATTAAATTCAAATTCCCAAATCAATACCTTTAAAATGGTTTAACCCATATATAACTTATACAGCATCTTTAATCCCTAGTTTCAAATCATAGAATTCAAATTCAAACTTGAATTCAAATTTAAATCAAATTATTTAAAATTTCAAAACTAGATTAAGTTATTCAAAATAACTTTTATCTCTGAAATTCCATTTCAAAAGCTTTTCATATTAAACCCCAATTTCCAATTTCAAAATCAATTGAAATTAAAATTTCAATTTAAAAAAAAACATCAAATTTAAATCATCTGTGACTTAACCGATTTCCACGTGAAATCCATATTTGTGTGTGTAAAAGTGTGGTCCAGGGGTTTCACACACAATAGTGCAACATCATCAATCATTACAGATTCAAATATAACAATATATTTGATAAGCGGTATAAACTATAACGCTTATCTTTCATACACAGATCACAGATAGATATATGTCACAGATAATAAATTACATCAAAGGGAATTAATTGCATTCATCCCAGAGAAATAGATCACAACATAAATCAAAATCTATCACAAAGCATCATATATCAGGGATACCAAACAATTCAACCATTCAACGAAATCCAAACATCCATAAGTGGAATCAATTAATATCTGATTTTAATTAATTTATACCAGATTAATTACTTATGAATAAACTACAAATCTTGGTTAATTTATCATTAATTAATTATAAACCATTTTAATTAATTAACCTTTAATAATAAATCAATTAACCTTTAATTATTAATTAATTCTTTTAATTAATTATCTTAACAAATTTACCTTTAATTAATCCCATTAATTAATTAATCACATTAATTAATTACCATAAATAATTCATTCTTAAGTCAATCACATAATTAACCCTTAATTAATAAATTATCCCTTGGTTAATTATCCTTTAATTAAATAATCCTTTAAATTCTCACTTAATCCAATTGTTAAAAACAATTCAAAGATATTTAACTTTAAACATTTTAAACTTTGAAACTGGTTTAAAATCTGGAAAACAAAACGTTCCCGAGCCAAAATCAACAAAACCCGAGACAAACTCCAACCTTCCCGAGCACACTCGCGTAATCTTTCCCTCGCGTCATCACGAACCATACTTCGAGTCGAACACGCGAAAACACGAAAATAAACCCGATGCCAGCCTTCGTCCCCAAACCATCGTTCAGCCTCGAATCAAACGTGCACGTGCACGTGCACGACCGGAAATCTCGACGCCAACCATCCTTCCAACCTTCGCCAACCCACACTCGACCTCGACAACCACCCTAGCTATGCAGCCAACCAAAAATCGAAGGCAAACTCAAAATCGCTATCACGATCGAAACAGGCAAATGCCCACGATCGGAAAATCAACTACCGGCGACGAACCACGCCATCTGAAACCAAACTACTACAACCCCAGACGCGCCTCGAACCACCAAAGCCATCCCCCCTATGCGATCTAGTCCGATCCTCTCTCGACGTCACACGAACTCGAGAATTGATGTCGACCAAAACAACTATCAAAACCCTAAATTGCCGTCTTCCAATCACCACGATGAAATGTAAAATCATCTAGTATTTTTCTTGTATCCACCGATGTACCAGCTAGCTTCATCCTTAATCTCGATCCCTAACTCGCCATTGATCATCGGGTCTTGACGAAAATTCCCATTTTGTTCAACTACTATTTTCTCGAACGTTATTACATTAAAAATCTTGATTTCTCTTTTAAAATTCACGATTCAGGAAGACTAAGAAGATTATGTAATTGAGACTCAGATTTAAATTAATTAAATTTTGAAAGAAAACTGATTTTACTGTATTTTCAACTTGCCCAGTAAATCCATCTATTTGTGATACCTAAAAGTATTTTTAAAATTTATATCTTGTTGCTTCTAACAGATCTTGTTTACACATCAAGGTTTAAAGAAAATCAGGGAAAGAGGAATTGAAGTTTTTATTTAAATCAAGCCTGGGAATTTTCTAACAGAGTCCAAGTGCCTGTATACTCTTATGAACATCAAATCTATACATGTATAAGCACATGTAGGAATTATCTCACCAAATATACAGATATTAATCATGCAACTAGATTAAAAGAAAACTTAAGTTATCCAAATATGAAGTTACTCACAATTTGAATGTTGAACAGAGAGTTAAAATGGCTTTGATTTAAAATAGAGAAGCTTAAACATACCAGTCTTGCAAACTTAAATCCATCCATAACCAAACATTTCAATTATCACAGGCATCACAGGCATCAGAAATCAAACAAATGGGTTTAAAAATGAAGTTTGCTCACCGTGGTAGGAAAGAACAGAGTTTGCTTTTTTTTAAACCAGGCTTTGAAACATTTGCAAGCTGACATCTTTTCCTTCAATCTTTGGTTTCTGGTTTGATTTGTTTTAGTTTTAGATGATGCTTGCTTCAGTTTTGATGGAAGTTTGTTTTAAGTTGAGATTTTGTTTTTGAATGATGATGACACTACTTAGTTCTCTTTTACTCAGTTTTAAAGGGGTGAACGAAACTGAAGTTGATATTGATATATAGGAAAGAAGTGTACAGGTATTATTATTGTTTGTTTGTACAATGCACATCAGAGATATATATTTTTCCTTTTCTTTGTTGACTAAAGATTGTTTTCTCTCACGATATCTATGGAAAGTTACAGGTGATGTGTATTTTTATTAGTTTGTACAAGAGGATATATTTCTTTATTTGTACAACATCAGATTTTTAACTTGGCTGATGAGCTATGGCATTTATTGCCGTGTACAATTCGTATATATATATATATATTTTCTTCGGCTGCAACCAAATATGAAGATGTTGATTTGGTGGCCAAACATTAATTAGCTTGTACCATGTTTTCATTTATAAACTTTTTCTTATTCGGCTGTACAAAATGTTTGTTCACACTTACCTTCATTTGCAAGCTTCCATGTATATGTATGTTTCTTCTTTTGCCTTTACAACATTACTTTATAATATAATTAAATTTCTATTTTACTTTGTTGTTAGAATTTGTTTAATATGTTCTACTTTCTACTTGAATATATTTTTATCCTTTATTTTGTCTTTGCTTTTTAATTCAAATGAATTCCTATAATTATTATGTTGTTAAAATTTTATTAAATGAATTACTTTATATTTTATAACTTATCTTTTATTTATTTCTCATTATTTTGTAATATAGATAAATTTCAAGATTTAATTTGTTATTGGATTTTATCCAATGTATTTCCTTTATCTATCTATCTTATATATCTTCATTTCTAAACCATTTATATAAAGATTTAAACTCAACTCAAATACACATATATATATTATATCAAATTTACTCACATATGCTCAAATACATATATATTATACAATATTTTTAACTTTTAAATAATTTATACAAAATTTATTAAAATCCGGGGAAACTCGCAATCAATTATCGATTTATTTCACAATTTTTATTAAAAAACAATTAATTATTAATTTAAATATATAGAAAATTTGGGGTCGTTAAAGACTTCCCCCCTTAAAAGAATTTCGTCCTCGAAATTTGCCAGGGAGACAACAAAAATAGGTGAAGAATATTTCATCAAATCAACTGAACGTCTATTCTGCATTTGGCTTACCAAATCAGAATATCAATAACAGATACAAGAACGAATCTGTTTAACACTCCACAAAATACTCGAGTTATCCAGATCTACGAAGTATGCAGAGGCATCGGTTAGTCCGAAGGGATAACTAACCATTCGTAGAACATATCCGGACCCAAAGAATAGTTAGATATATGGATACGATTTCAGAACTTTCAGTTTAGAAACTAAAGTATACCTATCAACCATAGCAAACAAAACAACCAATACATCAATACAACAATTGTGGCTCAGTTGGAGTTTATTTCCCATATTAATATATCGAATTTCCTTCCTGGATCTACCAGAAACTATCGAAGAATTGAGAAAAGATGACGAACAAAAGAGATTGATAGAGAAAAGATTTTTTCCTTGTTGTTACAGGTTATTGACCATTTATAGTCGTATTCCCCTGTCCTCTATCTCATCCTCTTCTTGCACTCATACTCACTATCAGTGGATAGTAAGAGAATTTACTGAGGCATTCGAATGGATATCTGAGGAATACTCATTCTAGGGTATACTTCACCCTATCTCTAATGAGCTACTTAATGTGTTATATTCCTGAGCTAAAGTTCAACCTTAGCTCTGATACCAAATGTGATGACCCTGAAATCGGCCTTCGAAAATCGGCACCCGTACTTCACTTGTACTCAAAATTCCGCAGATTCAAACGCCGAATCTGGTTCACCGGAGCTTATAACACAGTAAGTATAACAACACAGCGGAAGAAAGAAATAAATGATATCATATACAACTCCAACGAATACAATATCCAGAATGATATACAACAATGATATCAATAATACAACAATATCAGAGATAAATAATGATACAGCGGAAAGCAGAAATGATAACTCTAAATGATCTACAAAAGAGAATGACTCCAACAACTCCAACGTCAAGTTCGAACCATAAGGAGAAGCAAGTGCAGTCCTAAACTCCAAGAACTGAACCAGCTCCAGATAATCTTCTCAACCTGAATATCTGAGAAACCCAACTCTAGACTGCCCGTGTGGAAATTGGTGGGCACCCAGAGTTTAGGAAGGGAACAATAAACTCCGGATCAGTCATGGGACTGGTATGAGCAAACAAAAACAGTTTATCTTTAAACAAACAAAAAAGGCTTTTAAACATTGAAACCCGCAATGCTTTTGGAAAATGAAACTACCATAAGACCTCCCACCACACACACAATGCAAATGCAGAATTGGAGGAGATTTCTTCTTATGATAGTCAAACATGCTTACTACGCAAGAAAAACTCTTTTGATATTATTACTAGTGCATAGTGCAGAAACATTTCGAAAGTATAATATAAATCTTAGCCAGCATACAACCATTATTGTATGCCTACTATAGCTACTACGTTCAGTAGCAGGTTACCGCCACATTCCATAGCAGGTAATACAAGTAAAACCGTACAGGGTTCGTATTGCTTCTTTGGATTTCCAACAAATGGTCAGGCTAAGGAACTTCCTTACACCGAAATAGAAACGCCTTTGGAAAGACGCCCCGAGAACCTAACCGGATCTCTGCAAACACAAGGCCGATGCTACCTCACGCTTTAACCAAGCGGTAACTAGGTAACTAACACACGAGTCATGTCATCCCCCGGTCGTCACCGATCTTTATCCGAGGTACCTCGATCACAAGCAACATCGCACAGTAATAAATACAGTGTGTCCACATGAGTAAGTATTTGGGCTCCATACCATGATACCACCTTTTATCCGGAAGGAAATGACATACCCTAGGGGCGCTACCCCTACAAACCTTTGTCGCAACATTCCTGTTTCGACCATTACCGGGTTGTGAGGCTCGACGAAGTCTCGTCCACAAAGCTACGCTTTTTCACAAAGCCACGCTTTTTCACAAAGCCACGCTTTTTCACAAAGCCACGCTTTTTCACAAAGCCACGCTTTGTCACAAAGCCACGCTTTGTCACAAAGCCACGCTTTGTCACAAAGCCACGCTTTTTCACAAAGCCACGCTTTTTCACAAAGCCACGCTTTTTCACAAAGCCACGCTTTTTCACAAAGCCACGCTTTTTCACAAAGCCACGCTTTTTCACAAAGCACGCTTTGACCAACAAATGATCATCAGCACTTCGTATGCCACATTACCAAATTGGGAATGTATCACTAGTAACCATCAACTACATAACCTCTGAGCTCGTACGTCTCAGAGAAGGGTGTTAAGCTAAGAGAATAAATTCTCCGCCACCAATAGAAATGTATTTGATAGAAACCATCTTTACATCTCAAAGTGTAACGTCAGACACACATCCATAGAAGTCTGTTTCGGGTTCGAACAGAACCGAAGGCACTTCCAAAGAAGCCCTTGCAAATCCGGGTATTCACAATCCCGATCGGACTTCCCATCACTTAGGGAATCTCTATACCGGGCGCTACTCGGTGCAGAGACAATCGATAGGTCATCCTATCGCTCTCGCAAATACCCGGTCTTCACCACCGATCTTCAAATGCTATCCATATCGTCGTATCACTATTCAGGATGGGTTATATGACTCAAAGGTCTTTTCCCGGCTAACCCGAATAACGAGCGCAATTAAAAATCATATGGATACTGGGGTCTCAGTTAAATCACAGTTTAAAGCCCAAAACTTTTCATTCGAATGGTTAAAACAAATTACCATTTCCAATCTTTTAAACAAAAAGATTCATTTCAAAAACCTTCACTGGTTTAAACAATTTCCCCACTTTTAATCTTTTAAACAAAAAAGATTCAATTCACAAAGTTCACCCCGTTCAAAAAGATCCATTCATGGATTTCAAAACAATTTCCATTTCAATTGAATTAACTCGTTAAATCTTTAAGTCAAGATTTAACGTATAGCTTTCAAAACTAGTTTCCAAAGATTCATTCATAGCCTTTCAAAACAATTCTATTTCAAGTTGGATTAACTTATCCGGTCTTTGAAATCAAAGACTCATTTCATAGTTTTCAAAACATTTCAATTCTATTTCAAACTTAAAACTGTTCAACACAATTTGTGTGACGACCGCCCATGACCCCCGCACAAAATCTAGAGATAGTGCGCTGTAAAGTGTGCCAGGCGACCATGGAAGATTGTCAAGGTAAATTAAAACAACAGAATCTATCGTATTACTCG
Organism: Allium fistulosum; assembly: GCA_030737815.1. Classification (NCBI taxonomy): domain Eukaryota; kingdom Viridiplantae; phylum Streptophyta; class Magnoliopsida; order Asparagales; family Amaryllidaceae; genus Allium; species Allium fistulosum. Next base: position 1,239,860,406 of record CM060903.1, on the reverse strand, counting down.
CAGCGCATGGACAAAATACAATAGAACATATATATAGTGAAGCTTTACAGAATAAAATGCCATCATATAAAACTTCATAATAGTTGAATACAAGCATCCAAATAGCCAATACATCAAGCCTCACTACATAACACTCAGAGAATACAAAACAGTGGAACATCCAGTACATATAATAAGAAGATAATATGCGACCCTCCAGCTCGTCTTCGATATCAGCATCGTGAGAAGAGAACAGCACCTGTCACCTGCTACCTAGTCTGCCCGTCCCAAAAATGGACGAACAGCCCAAGGCAATAAGAATTAAAACATAAAGCCTTGAGTCAGACAACAGTCTTAGTGAGCAGTAAATTAACTAACAACATACCAAAAGAGCATAAAGGAAAAGGAATAGGAATACAACCCTCCCACTCCCCCTCTTTCTACAGTGATAGCCCCCAGACACACACTAAGCAGAAGCAACATAGCAGAGCATACAATTTAAAATAAAGTAATAATCATTCGAGTCAAGGGCGATGTTTTCCAAGTACCAAGGCCTAAATCAGATAAGCACCCAGAAAATACCGCTCTTGAGTCCGAATGACGATACAACCAAACATCCATGACTCTGGCTATCACTGTTATCATTGCTTCGATATCACCGTTAATTGAATGACCGGCACATTCTTTCAGCCGTCCGTCAAGGGCTAATGGAAACCCCGGTTCTAGACATAACTCCTGCACGTCGTCGCAGCCCGTGCCTAGGACTATCGAATCTGCCCAGAGTACTCGACCATCAATAGTTAGTCGTTGGGACTATCGAATCTGCCCAAACGTACTCTTGCTTAGAGCATGCTAGAACCTTCAACAACGATGCTATCCAAGCCTCCTAGTCATCCTCCTCGACGACTATTTTCATATCCATTCATTATCCTCAACTCGAATCATATCACCGAGTTATCAACATGCTTGGAATGATCCCGTCCGGATTAGACCAAGTCTTCATTACATGATGCCTCACTTCATTACATCCTCGCAAAGCCTCATCTCAACATCACATCATTAAATCTATGCATAAGAGCTTCATCATCCCGCTACATATGCCACGAGCAGCTTTCCCAATTCAAGAGCCTTTCCCTTAGCTTTTGAATCATCTTCGACCACCTTGTCTAAAACCAATCAACAATCATCTAATTCACAGCAATCAATCATGTCAAACATCAATCCAAGTAACCAAGCATTCAAATATAAGCAAAATGGACAATTATAACAATAATGGCAATTTTGTAATTAAGGAGTTGAAAGTCTAACAAGCATGAAAACATGAGAATTATCTCTACAACTTGATGAATGAACTTGCATAGGTTAATCATATACAAAAATGGTTGTCAAATCATCATGAACAATGGATCTACATGGATCTGCACTTAGGTTTACAAAAATGCATAGAAATCACTATTTTAACACCAAATCAAGCCAACAATCCGATCTACTCCTTTGGATCCGTGTGAGAGATAATCACCACTCACCAAATCACCTAAACAATTCCAAATCAACACGCTTCAGATCAGGACAGCGAAGGATCAAGCTTGATCTATCACGAATCCGCTTCAAACGAAGAAATCTCACTTCAAAGGATGAAGATCTTCAACTTTAGATCTTGGATCTTCGATCTTGATCTTCGATTTGGATGAAAGGAAGCACTAGATTAGAGTGGAGAAAAGAAGTGAAGAAGTGTAGAAGTCGAGCTCTCAAAATGGAAGCACTTCGTCGCTTCGAAATCCGGATCCCAAAAAGTGAGAAAAACCCTTCCTATTTATAGCTGAAAATCCACTAAGTCGTAACTCGGCTATCTCCTAAGTCGTCTCCGACTTACGACCTAAGACCCTCCGACCTACGACTTAAGACCTTCGACTTAATCATTTGCGCGACTTAACTCCTGAAGCTTACACGCGACCTAACATGTACGCGTTCCTTCCTAAGTCGCCTGGACGACTTAACGACTTAGTACCATCGCGACTTAACTCCCTACGACTTACTAACTTAACTGGGTTACGACTTAGCAACTCAACACATCCTACGACTCAAAACCTTAACTCGTCCACGACTTAACTAGTTAGACGAGTTAGCGAGATACCCATTCTACGACTTAACAGTTATGCCAACCTACGACTTAAGGAAATCTCAATCGCGCGACTTAACTTACACGCGACTTACCTGGGGACACGACTTACGACTTAAATCCTCAAGTCATTTACGACCTAACTACTCTAACCCGCTAACCACTAGGTCGTCACCGACTTAAGCCTTCCCTTCTTTAAGTCGTCAAATACTTAAGTCGTCTAATCTATAAGTCGGTCAACTTCTTAGGTCGTCTACTACTGGGTCGTTAACTCTACTAGGTCAGCCAACCACTATCTTCTATAAGTCGGTCAATACCATAACTACTGGGTCACTCCTCTCCTAAGTCGTATACGACTTACGACCTATACTAAGTCGTGAACGACTTAGGACTTAGCAATTTCGCCAAAACTCATATGTCGCCAACTTTCCTTAAATCGCCTATGTCTTATGTCGGCCACCACCTTAACCCAGTTAATCCCTTAAGTTGGCAACTCGACCCAGACTTCTCTTAACTCGTCCAAATCGACTTAGGACTTAACAAAATCTGCCAAAATCTGAAACGACTTAAAAATGCTGAAAATTCCAGATTTTACGAACTTTTCGATCCGTAAAAATACGGGTCGTTACATTCTCTCCCCCTTAGGAATTTCGCCCCCGAAATTCCAAACAAACAAAGCAATCAAAGACTATTCTGTACGCCTACCATCCATAGCAATCAACAAACCATGCATCCAATTCTAGCTTAGCGTACAGAATTCTAAAACTAGAACAAGTTACAATATCGCGAGATGACACGACACCTTAGGGCCATACCTTGAAGAGTTCAGGATGAGCTGCCTTCATCCTCTCTTCCACCTCCCACGTACAGTCGTTATCATCGTCACTCCATTGTATCTTGAGCAACTTAACTACCTTCCTCCTGAGCTGTTTCGTGTCAGTTTCCACAACACGAAGCGGCTTACGAGGTCTTCTATCAACTGGATCAACTTCGAAATCTTCACAGCTATCAGCAGAAACCACCATATTCGAGTCGTGCACGTACTTCCGTAGATACGATACGTGAAAAACATTGTGCACACCCGACATCTTCTCTGGTAACTCCAATCTGTAGGCGAGCTTTCCAATTCGCTCGATGATCGAGAATGGTCCAACAAATCTCGGAGTCAATTTTCCTTTCTTCCCGAATCGAATAACATTCTTCAGTGGAGAAATCTTCACAAAAACCATATCACCAACGTCGAATTCCAAATCCTTTCGACGCTTATCTGCATAACTTTTCTGACGGTCTTGGGCTGCCTTCATTCGTTGCCGAATGATCTCTATACACTCCGTAGTCTGACGAATCATCTCTGGCCCAAGCATCAGCTTTTCTCCAGTCTCTATCCAACATGTCGGAGAGTTACACGGTCTTCCATACAATGCCTCATACGGTGCCATACCAATGCTTGACTGGTAACTGTTGTTGTACGCAAACTCCACCAAATGAAGGTGATCTTCCCATGATCCTCCGTAGTCCAAAACACATGCTCTAAGAAGATCTTCCAAAACTCGGTTGACTCTCTCGGTCTGACCATCTGTTTGAGGGTGATAAGCTGTACTCAAACACAACTCGGTTCCCAAAACTTCCTGGAAGCTCTTCCAAAATCCACTAGTGAACAATGGATCTCGATCGCTCACTATACTCTTCAGGATACCATGGAATCGAACTATCCACTTAACATACAACTCAGCCAACTTTGATGCAGTCCTAGTCGATCGAACAGGAATAAATCTTGCACTCTTAGTCAGGCGATCTATAATGACCCAAATCCCTTCATTTCCCGTTCTGGTTCTAGGCAATCCATCAATAAAATCCATCGACACTTGCTCCCACTTCCATGTAGGAACTTCTAATGGCTGAAGCAATCCACTTGGCTTCTTCTGCTCGGCTTTTACCAACTGGCAGTTCATACACTTGGAAATAAAATTTCCAACATCCTTCTTCATACCTTCCCAGTAGTAGGTTCTCTTCATATCTCGATACATCTTATTTCCACCTGGATGAATTGTCAGCTTCGAGTGCTGACTTTCCTTCAGAACTTCACTCCTCAATTCATCTATATCGGGAACAACTAGTCGTCCTTGCTTCCGAAGCCAACCCTCTCGATCGACCTCGAATCCTTTATCCTTTTCTGGATCCAATCCAGATTCCAATTCACGGATAATCTTGACAAGCTTATCGTCTCGCTTTTGGCTCTCGCCAATCCTTTCCACAAGAGAAGGTCTTATCGATAAGTTTGCCAACATCTCAGGTTCCAATTCACATCTAGGCCTGAAGTCAAATCCAGCTAAATACTCGAGACTCTTCCATTCTGAAAACATGGCTCCCAATCCTGCATGTCTTCGACTTAACGCATCTGCCACTGCGTTACCTTTTCCCGGAGTATAAGCTATACCAAAATCATATGATGCCAAAAACTCTAGCCATCGCTGCTGCCGAAGATTCAAATCCTTTTGGGAGAAAAGATACTTCAATGACTTGTGATCCGTAAACAACTCGAATCGAACTCCCAATAGATAATGTCTCCACATCTTCAGAGCAAATACAATCACCGCTAACTCCAAATCATGAGTTGGGTAATTCCTTTCATGCGGCTTCAGTTGTCGACTGGCATACGCAACAACTTTATCCCTCTGCATCAGCACTGCTCCAAGTCCAGTACCACATGCATCGGTGTAAACCACCATCTCATCATTCCCAGTTGGAATAGTCAAAACAGGAGCACTCGTCAATCTCTCTTTCAGGATTCCGAAAGCTTGCTCACACTTAGCATCCCAACTGAACACTTGGTTCTTTTTCGTCAATCCTGTTAACGGTGCAGCTACCTTGGAAAAGTCTTTGATAAACCGTCGATAATATCCTGCTAATCCAAGAAAACTTCTCACATCAGATGCATTCTTAGGTCTAACCCAATCCTGGATTGCTGCCACCTTAGCGGGATCAACCGCTATTCCACTTCCAGAAATCACATGGCCTAAGAACCTCACTTCACTCTTCCATAAGTGACACTTCGAAAACTTAGCCTTCAGCTGATGTTTCCGTAAGATCTCCAAAACGATACGCAAGTGCATCTTGTGTTCTTCTTCCGTTCTGGAATAAATCAGAATATCATCCACGAACACAAGCACAAACTTGTTCAACTGATCTCTGAACACTCTATTCATCAGATCCACAAAATATGCTGGCGCGTTAGTCAATCCAAACGGCATTACCAGCCACTCAAAGAAACCGATGGTGTCCGAAAAGCAGTCTTCGGCACACTATCCTTAGCCACTCTCAACTGGTGAAATCCCGTTGCCAAATCCATCTGAGAAAACACCTTAGCTTCGTGAAGCTGATCAAACAAGTCATCTATTCTCGGCAATGGATACTTGTTCTTCTTAGTCACCTTATTCAGCTCACGATAATCGACACACAACCTCAGCGATCCATCTGCTTTGGTTGCGAATACAACTGGTGCACCCCATTCGGACACACTACGCCGAATGAATCCTTTCTTCAAAAGATCATCAACTTGCACCTTCAACTCATGCTGTTCCCTAGGCGCCATCCGCCTAAGAGGCATCACAACAGGTCTGGCTCCTTCAACTAGATCTATACGAAACTCGATCTCTCTATGCGGCGGCAACCCTTTGACTTCGTCAAAGACATCCTCGAATCCATTGGCGATTGGCACCGATGATAGTCCATCCCGTGGAACATCCAGCGAATACATGAAGCTCATGAAGACGCCTTCCTCATGCTTACATCGTATTACAACCTCTCGCCCCTCCACATTCTCGACTGTCACTTCCAACCTCTCGTAATCAACCTTTGCCGCATACTTCCTAAGCCAGTCCATACCCAAAATAATTCCGAACCCCGCAAAGTTCAGAACAAAACAATCACAAACAAAAGAGAAACCATGACTCGACACAATCAGACCACGGCATAACATACACAAACAAGACGAACCCCCAACTGGATTAGTCACAGACTCACAACCAATGGCCTATCAACAATATCCGGTTCCAAACCTAACCGGCCTACGAGTTCACTACAAACAAACGAATGCGACGCTCCAGTATCAAACGGAACTCTAACTGGAACACCACATAGGAAAAGAGTACCTTGAACCACCACACTCTTTCCTTTCTCTTCAGCAGTAGGAGCTTTCGAAGACGACGGAACAACTCCCAAAGCATAAGCCTGCACAATCTGCTTGTCCCTCCTCGGTTCTGGACAATTCTTCCTGAAATGCCCCGGCTTGTCACAGTTGTGACACTTCATTGGCACCTTCGGATTCTTACAATCCTTAGAGAAATGGCCCTTCTGCTGACAATTGTAGCAAGTCACCTCGCCTTTCGGCTTCTTCTGGCCATCCTTCCCCTTCTGCTGCTGCTGCTGCTTCCTCTTCTTGTTTCCACCCTACTGGGGTTTAGACTCTTCCCTGGTCACAGCAACAACAGATCCTTCTTTAGGAAACAGACTCTCATGCCTGAGAGCTTTCTCCACAAGTTTCTCAAATGAATCGTCCAAATGATCCACCAACTGTCTCCTAAGATAACTGTCCAAGCCTGTCACGAACTTCTCATTCTTCTGATATGCAGATTCAATATATGACCGGGCATACTTGGACAACGCTTCAAACTCAGAAACATACTCAAGAACAGATCTTCCACCCTGCTTGAGCTCTACAAACTTCTTGAACAGAACAGACTTCTGAGCTGTAGAAATGAACTTAGCTTCAAATCTGACTTGGAATTGCTCCCAAGTAATCTCTTCTTCCGGAGTAGTGATGGTAATAGAGTTCCACCAATCAGAGGCTCTCCCTTGAAGCTGCCTTGATGCCAACTTCCTCTTAGTTGCATCATCAATTCCCAAAATCACCAAAGATCCTTCTACAAGCATCTATCCACCTCTGGACTTCGATAGTTGATTCTGTTCCCAAGAAAACCTTCCCTCCAAGAGCAGTATAATCCTTGCACAACTTAGCAAAATCCACTGGTTTCGAAGTTTGGACTTGAACTCCAATATCTACTGCTGCCCCTGGAACTGGTATCCTTCTCATGATCGAAGTCATCATAGCTTCGAACATAGCTGCATAATCAGTAGTTCCCTCAGTAGCACGGCCTTCCCTAGCAGCTGGTCTCCCTCTTCGACTCATTCTCAATATCTATAAAAAGGAATTATTAGAACATCTAGAGAAACAACTGCATAAAGGACTCAAACTCTACTAAGCTACTATATTATATATATTATTCATCCATCAAAATACAATTACGTCTCTCATACGTAGTTACTTCAGCGAGCGTTGGGTAAAATCGATTAACCTCGCTCAGATACCAAATGTGACGACCGCCCATGACCCCCACACAAAATCTAGAGATAGTGCGCTGTAAAGTGTGCCAGGTGACCATGGAAGATTGTCAAGGTAAATTAAAACAACAGAATCTATCGTATTACTCGCAGCGCATGGACAAAATACAATAGAACATATATATAGTGAAGCTTTACAGAATAAAATGCCATCATATAAAACTTCATAATAGTTGAATACAAGCATCCAAATAGCCAATACATCAAGCCTCACTACATAACACTCAGAGAATACAAAACAGCGGAACATCCAGTACATATAATAAGAAGATAATATGCGACCCTCCAGCTCGTCTTCGATATCAGCATCGTGAGAAGAGAACAGCACCTGTCACCTGCTACCTAGTCTGCCCGTCCCAAAAATGGACGAACAGCCCAAGGCAATAAGAATTAAAACATAAAGCCTTGAGTCAGACAACAGTCTTAGTGAGCAGTAAATTAACTAACAACATACCAAAAGAGCATAAAGGAAAAGGAATAGGAATACAACCCTCCCACTCCCCCTCTTTCTACAGTGATAGCCCCCAGACACACACTAAGCAGAAGCAACATAGCAGAGCATACAATTTAAAATAAAGTAATAATCATTCGAGTCAAGGGCGATGTTTTCCAAGTACCAAGGCCTAAATCAGATAAGCACCCAGAAAATACCGCTCTTGAGTCCGAATGACGATACAACCAAACATCCATGACTCTGGCTATCACTGTTATCATTGCTTCGATATCACCGTTAATTGAATGACCGACACATTCTTTCAGCCGTCCGTCAAGGGCTAATGGAAACCCCGGTTTTAGACATAACTCCCGCACGTCGTTGCAGCCCGTGCCTAGGACTATCGAATCTGCCCAGAGTACTCGACCATCAACAGTTAGTCGTTGGGACTATCGAATCTGCCCAAACGTACTCTTGCTTAGAGCATGCTAGAACCTTCAACAACGATGCTATCCAAGCCTCCTAGTCATCCTCCTCGACGACTATTCTCATATCCATTCATTATCCTCAACTCGAATCATATCACCGAGTTATCAACATGTTTGGAATGATCCCGTCCGGATTAGACCAAGTCTTCATTACATGATGCCTCGCTTCATTAAATCCTCGCAAAGCCTCATCTCAACATCACATCATCAAATCTATGCATAAGAGCTTCATCATCCCGCTACATATGCCACGAGCAGCTTTCCCAATTCAAGAGCCTTTCCCTTAGCTTTTAAATCATCTTCGACCACCTTGTCTAAAACCAATCAACAATCATCTAATTCACAGCAATCAATCATGTCAAACATCAATCCAAGTAACCAAGCATTCAAATATAAGCAAAATGGACAATTATAACAATAATGGCAATTTCGTAATTAAGGAGTTGAAAGTCTAACAAGCATGAAAACATGAGAATTATCTCTACAACTTGATGAATGAACTTGCATAGGTTAATCATATACAAAAATGGTTGTCAAATCATCATGAACAATGGATCTACATGGATCTACACTTAGGTTTACAAAAATGCATAAAAATCACTATTTTAACACCAAATTAAGCCAACAATCCGATCTACTCCTTTGGATCCGTGTGAGAGATAATCACCACTCACCAAATCACCTAAACAACTCCAAATCAACACGCTTCAGATCTGGACAGCGAAGGATCAAGCTTGATCTATCACGAATCCGCTTCAAACGAAGAAATCTCACTTTAAAGGATGAAGATCTTCAACTTTAGATCTTGGATCTTCGATCTTGATCTTCGATTTGGATGAAAGGAAGCACTAGATTAGAGTGGAGAAAAGAAGTGAAGAAGTGTAGAAGTCGAGCTCTCAAAATGGCAGCACTTCGTCGCTTCGAAATCCGGATCCCAAAAAGTGAGAAAAACCCTTCCTATTTATAGCTGAAAATCCACTAAGTCGTAACTCAGCTATCTCCTAAGTCGTCTCCGACTTACGACCTAAGACCCTCCGACCTACGACTTAAGACCTTCGACTTAACCATTTGCGCGACTTAACTCCTGAAGCTTACACGCGACCTAACATGTACGCGTTCCTTCCTAAGTCGCTTGGACGACTTAACGACTTAGTACCATCGCGACTTAACTCCCTACGACTTACTAACTTAACTGGGTTACGACTTAGCAACTCAACACATCCTACGACTCAAAACCTTAACTCGTCCACGACTTAACTAGTTAGACGAGTTAGCAAGATACCCATTCTACGACTTAACAGTTATGCCAACCTACGACTTAAGGAAATCTCAATCGCGCGACTTAACTTACACGCGACTTACCTGGGGACACGACTTACGACTTAACTCCTCAAGTCATTTACGACCTAACTACTCTAACCCGCTAACCACTAGGTCATCACCGACTTAAGCCTTCCCTTCTTTAAGTCGTCAAATACTTAAGTCGTCTAATCTATAAGTCGGTCAACTTCTTAGGTCGTCTACTACTGGGTCGTTAACTCTACTAGGTCAGCCAACCACTATCTTCTATAAGTCGGTCAATACCATAAGTCGGTAACTACTGGGTCACTCCTCTCCTAAGTCGTATACGACTTACGACCTATACTAAGTCGTGAACGACTTAGGACTTAGCAATTTCGCCAAAACTCATATGTCGCCAACTTTCCTTAAATCGCCTATGTCTTATGTCGGCCACCACCTTAACCCAGTTAATCCATTAAGTCGGCAACTCGACCCAGACTTCTCTTAACTCGTCCAAATCGACTTAGGACTTAACAAAATCTGCCAAAATCTGAAACGACTTAAAAATGCTGAAAATTCCAGATTTTACGAACTTTCGATCCGTAAAAATACGGGTCGTTACAATTTGGAAATTCATTACTTATGTGAAAGTTATTATTATTTGAAAACAAGTAGTTTTCGTTTCGGAAAAATCCAGTTATATTTACACGAGTTAAAACCCTTGAATTAAATTCAAATTCCCAAAGCAATACCTTTAAAATGGTTTAACCCATATATAACTTATACAGCATCTTTAATCCCTAGTTTCAAATCATAGAATTCAAATTCAAACTTGAATTCAAATTTAAATCAAATTATTTAAATTTTCAAAACTCGATTAAGTTATTCAAAATAACTTTTATCTTTGAAATTCCATTTCAAAAGCTTTTCATATTAAACCCCAATTTCCAATTTCAAAATCAATTGAAATTAAAATTTCAATTTAAAAAAAAACATCAAATTTAAATCATCTGTGACTTAACCGATTTCCACGTGAAATCCATATTTGTGTGTGTAAAAGTGTGGTCCAGGGGTTTCACACACAATAGTGCAACATCATCAATCATTATAGATTCGAATATAACACTATATTTGATCAGTGGTATAAACTATAACGCTTATCTTTCATACACAGATCACAGATAGATATATGTCACAGATAATAAATTACATCACAGGGAATTAATTACATTCATCCCGGAGAAATAGATCACAACATAAATCAGAATCTATCACAAAGCATCATATATCAGGGATACCAAACAATTCAACCATTCAACGAAATCCAAACATCCATAAGTGGAATCAATTAATATGTGATTTTAATTAATTTATACCAGATTAATTACTTATGAATAAACTACAAATCTTGGTTAATTTATCATTAATTAATTATAAACCATTTAAATTATTTAACCTTTAATAATAAATCAATTAACCTTTAATTATTAATTAATTCTTTAAATTAATTATCTTAACAAATTTACCTTTAATTAATCCCATTAATTAATTAATCACATTAATTAATTACCATAAATAAATCATTCTTAAGTCAATCACATAATTAACCCTTAATTAATAAATTATCCCTTGGTTAATTATCCTTTAATTAAATAATCCTTTAAATTCTCACTTAATCCAATTATTAAAAACAATTCAAAGATATTTAACTTTAAACATTTTAAACTTTGAAACTGGTTTAAAATCTGGAAAACAAAACGTTCCCGAGCCAAAATCAACAAAACCCGAGACAAACTCCAACCTTCCCGAGCACACTCGCGTAATCTTTCCCTCGCGTCATCACGAACCATACTTCGAGTCGAACACGCGAAAACACGAAAATAAACCCGATGCCAGCCTTCGTCCCCAAACCATCGTTCAACCTCGAATCAAACGTGCACGTGCACGACCAGAAATCTCGACGCCGACCATCCTTCCAACCTTCGCCAACCCACACTCGACCTCAACAACCACCCTAGCTATGCAGCCAACCAAAAATCGAAGGCAAACTCAAAATCGCTATCTCGATCTAAACAGGCAAATGCCCACGATCGGAAAATCAACTACCGGCGACGAACCACGCCATTTGAAACCAAACTGCTGCAACCCCAGACGCGCCTCGAACCACCGAAGCCATCCCCCCTATGCGATCTAGTCCGGTCCTCTCTCGACGTCACACGAACTCGAGAATTGACGTCGACCAAACCAACTATCAAAACCCTAAATTGTCGTCTTCCAATCACCACGATGAAATGTAAAATCATCTAGTATTTTTCTCGTATCCACCAATGTACCAGCTAGCTTCATCCTTAATCTCGATCCCTAACTCGCCATTGATCATCGGGTCTTGACGAAAATTCCCATTTTGTTCAACTACTATTTTCTCGAACGTTATTACATTAAAAATCTTGATTTCTCTTTTAAAATTCATGATTCAAGAAGACTAAGATGATTATGTAATTGAGACTCAGATTTAAATTAATTAAATTTTGAAAGAAAACTGATTTTACTGTATTTTCAACTTGCCCAGTAAATCCATCTATTTGTGATACCTAAAAGTATTTTTAAAATTTATATCTTGTTGCTTCTAACATATCTTGTTTACACATCAAGGTTTAAAGAAAATCAAGGAAAGAGGAATTGAAGTTTTGATTTAAATCAAGCCTGGGAATTTTCTAACAGAGTCCAAGTGCCTGTATACTCTTATGAACATCAAATCTATACATGTATAAGCACATGTAGGAATTATCTCACCAAATATACAGATATTAATCATGCAACTAGATTAAAAGAAAACTTAAGTTATCAAAATATGAAGTTACTCACAATTTGAATGTTGAACAGAGAGTTAAAATGGCTTTGATTTAAAACAGAGAAGCTTAAACATATCAGACATGCAAACTTAAATCCATCCATAACCAAACATTTCAATTATCACAGGCATCAGAAATCAAACAAATGGGTTTAAAAATGAAGTTTGCTCACCGTGGTAGGAAAGAACAGAGTTTGCTTTTTTTTAAAACCAGGCTTTGAAACATTTGCAAGCTGACATCTTTTCCTTCAATCTTTGGTTTCTGGTTTGATTTGTTTTAGTTTTAGATGATGCTTGCTTCAGTTTTGATGGAAGTTTGTTTTAAGTTGAGATTTTGTTTTTGAATGATGATGACATTACTTAGTTCTCTTTTACTTAGTTTTAAAGGGGTGAACGAAACTGAAGTTGATATTGATATATAGGAAAGAAGTGTACAGGTATTATTATTGTTTGTTTGTACAATGCACATCAGAGATATATATTTTTCCTTTTCTTTGTTGACTAAAGATTCATGTTTTCTCTCAGGATATCTATGGAAAGTTACAGGTGATGTGTATTTTTATTAGTTTGTAGAAGAGGATATATTTCTTTATTTGTACAACATCAGATTTTTAACTTGGCTGATGAGCTATGGCATTTATTGCCGTGTACAATTCGTATATATATATATTTTCTTCGACTGCAACCAAATATAAAGATGTTGATTTGGTGGCCAAACATTAATTAGCTTGTACCATGTTTTCATTTATAAACTTTTTCTTATTCGGCTGTACAAAATGTTTGTTCACACTTACCTTCATTTGCAAGCTTCCATGTATATGTATGTTTCTTCTTTTGCCTTTACACCATTACTTTATAATATAATTAAATTTCTATTTTACTTTGTTGTTAGAATTTGTTTAATATGTTCTACTTTCTACTTGAATATATTTTTATCCTTTATTTTGTCTTTGCTTTTTAATTCAAATGAATTCCTATAATTATTATGTTGTTAAAATTTTATTAAATGAATTACTTTATATTTTATAACTTATCTTTTATTTATTTCTCATTATTTTGTAATATAGATAAATTTCTAGATTTTATTTGTTATTGGATTTTATCCAATGTATTTCCTTTATCTATCTATCTTATATATCTTCATTTCTAAACCATTTATATAAAGATTTAAACTCAACTCAAATACACATATATATATTATTTCAAATTTACTCACATATGCTCAAATACATATATATTATACAATATTTTTAACTTTTAAATAATTTATACAAAATTTATTAAAATCCGGGGAAACTCGCAATCAATTATCGATTTATTTCACAATTTTTATTAAAAAAATCAATTAATTATTAATTTAAATATATAGAAAATTTGGGGTCGTTACAAAATCGGCACTAATTCAACGATCAAAGCTGAATAACAGAAATCGATTGAACACATCAGAACGGGATCGATGAAGAAAATTAGTATACGTGAACACATATGTATAACTATACACATAGCTATATATACAAAATTTCAACATATATTAAATTAGATATATATGCATTTTAAAATACATTGTCTTTTTTTCAAACAAAATCAGTAACAATATGTTCATGTATGCGGACCTTACATAAAATATTTATATATATGTACAACAAACAACTATAGGTACAAATGGCCTGCCATTTCATATATGCAGACTTTATGTAGACACTGTACATATATCTTTAAATAAAATAACATAATATGTGGCTTACGTTTAAACAACAGCAATTTTATATTCTCTTTATTACTAGACCATGTACAACACTATCCTTAAACCCAAAATGCAACTATTGTAACCCGTAGGTATATTGTAAATATACTTACCATCATATTATTCAAACTGCAACTATCGAAAAACTATATATATATGTACTAAAATCATATATGTACTCTAACATATATATATAAACAACAACACTTTGATAATATATTATCCTTAAAATAAAATATCATTTGTACTTATACAATACAATAGAAAAACAACAAATGAACATATGTGTATATATAGCATATCTTGATAAATTAAACTGGCCAAAACAGTGTAATCTATTATATATAATATACTGCTTTTATATCTAACGAATCATATACCCAGATATATAACTATATATATACAACTTAAATAGAAACTAAACTGTCAGTCATATGTGTTCAGTAAACATATTAATATAAATGTAACCAATGTACAAACTTCCAAACCTTAGATATCTATGTACGCAAGCAATATGCTACTCTCGCCCAACTTGACGCATACAGGTAGGAGGACCAAGACTAAGGCGACGGTTGCGGGCTGCTTTGGCGAGATGGTGCTCAAGTGGTTCACGGCTGGATGGGTGAAGGGAAGAGGGTGGTGCAGCATGGAGGTAGTGCACGGGTCTGGGTGCTTGGTTGCTCGAGCATGAGGAGGGCGGAGGACTGGTGCATAGTCGGAGGATAGCTAAGCACGATCTCGAGGGGTGTCAGGCTCGGGTTGATCGGCGGAGGGTTGGTGATGTGGGAGGCTGACGGAGGGAGGCGGAGCGAAACATTCCGACCAGGGAACGTTCGGTTGGTGGTGCGGGCTCGGTGAGGCAGATGCTTGGGGTAGTAGATCTCGGTGCGTGAGGTTGGCTCGGCCGATGAGGTGGTGCAGGCCGAGGCCAAAGATGTTGAGTGCTCAGGTCGAGCGGGCTTGCGGTGGCGGAAGATGTGGTTGATGGGGTGTGAAGTTCGGGTAGGTGGCCGTGGCGTGGGTGGCTCGGGCGGAGGTCATGATGATGATTGAGGGAGGTAAGGTTCTCGGCTACAGGCAAAATGAAACAACATGGATGATTGGAAGAGAGAGTGAGAGAGGAGGGAAGATGAAGAACGTTTGTAATAATGAGGCTACAGCAAAAGAAAAGTGAAGGCATACTTTAATTTCATAAAGAAATGACCGGATCAAAATTTGTAAGAACCGAGAATATCAAGCAAGCGAATGGACAAATTCAAAAATGTACAGGTTGGAAATAAGGAAGGCCAAGCACGAATTTAGAGATTAATAAAAGCAACAGCTATTAGGTTGTCTGGGACAACGGAAAGGCACAAGAAACAAAAGCGCCCGAATAGTTACCGATACGGTAAACCATTTTGCAGCCTCTCATGCGTACTGGACATCGAAACGAACATATAAATATATCGTGAAGATTAGCTCGACGAGACGATCAAAACAGTATACAGATATTAGCGGTACGATTTGAATTATGAAAATTCGAATTTTCAACTTGCGGAAAATGCAAGAAAATGCTGGAAAATAAGATCGACGGAGCTAAAGAAGTCCTAATTTGGAAAATGAAAAATGACGTCTTGCTCAGAAGATGATTTAGAATTTTTCTATATAAAAATATTTAGGTTTCGAAAACATTTTATTTTCATCAATTTCTAACTGATTAAATTGAAATAAAATTACACACGAAATAAAATTTCTTAATTTCGGGCGAAAATTTACCAGTTCCTATGTTTAATTAGACGCATTTCAAATATTAAATTTATATTTCAAAATTTTATCGTTTATAATTTTACAAAAATTCAATTAATTAAATAAATAAAACGACTAAAATTTACGGGTCGTTACACTCTCACCCACTCAAAACTTTTCGTCCTCGAAAAGGAAGGAGGTAGGAGGATAGAAACAATCAGAAAGAAAATAGATTGGAATACAAGATAACAATTAATTTATATCATATAAATTCCAATTTAAATTAATTGATATTCAATAATTGATTTAATCCATTTGATTTCACTAAAATCAATCCTAACTATTTCTAAATTCATTATCTTATTGTCTAGTCATCCTCAATTAACAATTTCTAAATCATTAATTTGTATAATCATTTATGGTACCCATATTTTATTCAACAAATTTAATTCTTCTTTATTCCAAATTATTATTAAATTTGTTCCTCTTAATATATCTTATTACATATATTTAAACCATATAATTAATTTAAACCATATAAATTTCAATTTAAATTAATTTATATTCAATAATTGGTTTAAATTTAAGGTATTTCCATAAGTTGATCTAATTTCAATTTGTTAATTCTTTCAGAACAATTTTTTTTTATATTCATCTCATTCAATTAACTTATTATTCTATCATCTTTATTAGCATTTTTTTTATATATAATTAAAACCTAAGTTTATAACATTTATTATAAACACTCAAATTTTATTTACAAAATCATTTTATATTGTATATTATCCAATTACATTATAACTTCTGAATAATTTAGGTAAGTTATATTGAAATGCAATTTAGTACTATACAAATAAAATTTTCAAATTCAATTATTTCAAGTTTAAATATTTATCCAAAATTTTTGACTTCAGTTTATAATTGAAATCATCTTTAAATCATAAACTTAAGAATTTAAATTTCGATTTACTTCAAACAATTTTCAGATAAATATATATAGTATATATCAGATCAAAATTAATTTATATATCTATATAATAAATCAGGTCATACCACAGAAATTCAAATCAAATTCAATTTCCGAAACAAAAGTGTAGCAAAGCTACTGAATGGTCTCTTCACTTCGAAACTCGAAAATGAATGTCGATGACGCGGCCGCCATCACCGAGATTATTTTCCAGCGACAAAGAGAAGAGCACTGATTTCAATATTTTAAAATTCTTTGAAAACGGTTTCTATTTGAAAATACATTCAATAATATTCTTACTTTAAATTCATTTAAATTTCTAATAAATCTATAAACCAACTTTTATAATTCCATTTATTTTTATGTTGGAATAATCAATGATTTACAAAACAAATAGTGAAAATCAAATATTACCTTTCTGACAACCAATTCAGTTAACAATTCAATTCCAGAAAATTTATACTTATATATAATATAATCATACAAGATTATTTTATTTACCAAAATTTGAAAATACTATTGTGTCAGTTTTCTCTGTTCAAGTGTTTTGGAAATCCTATCGATAGCGTTGATCAGACGAATCGATCGAAAACCCAAATCAACATCAACAACTCAAACAACACAATAAAGAAAACATTTTTATATTAATAACAAATGCACTACCTCGCTCGATGATACAAGGATGGATTTCAAAATAAGTATAGGGATTCAAATTTGATGGACTCAAATCAAAGAGAATGTAACGACCCACCATTCATTCCACAGAATGACGCATCATTTATAAGAAAGAAAGGGATAGAAAAGAGAAAAGAAGAGAAGAAAGAAAAACAACACATCACAATCTCACAGCGGAACGAATGAAATATAATATATCACATAAGGTATTACATAGTATCATATACATCAGAGTACACAACTTATACATCACCAAATAGACAGTTATAAACATCTGTCTAGACATTACAACTCAAATACATACAAGACACAATCACAGAGATCAACACAGCGGAACACTATATATCTATGAACGCTGAAGCCTCCTGCTCCATATTTCCTCCATAGATTCGTCAAAGCTAACCTGAATCCCTTGGCTACTCGTAAAAATTTGAGTACCCAAGAGTTTAATAAAACAGAAAATAAACACTTGGGTCAGACATGGGTTTGGTATGAGTAAACGGTTAAAGTTGCTTAACTTTAAAAACCTTTGAAACAAAAGGTATCACGTAAGACTCCCCACACATAAACATGGGTAAGTTTTTACCTTACGCTAACCAAAACATTTGATAGGAAATTCAGTTATATTACAATAGGGTCTATGGTTTTCAAATAAATACTCACATAGCTGAAATTGTTACATTATTAAATTCCAGCATACTAGCCACAAGGTGGGTTATACAATCAAGTCCGAGATCACTTATTGGAAGTTGGATTTCCATACAATGGCAGGGCTACTAGGGTACCGCCCGTCACAGTACATGGCCTAGATCAACGTACTGAGGATCACTCCCGACCCCCTGCAACACAAAGCCGGAACCATCCCTTACTGGATAGTCCCGAACAAGACAACCCCGCAGTTGTCGCGAATCAACTGCCCACTAAGCCGAATAAAAGAATGGACCTCTAGACAGGGGAAATCTTGTCCTACTTGAGCGCGACTCACTTAGCCTTGCTGCACCTCCCCTGTTTTAGCCATTCCCGGTTGATGAGGCTTGAGGCTACGATTACCTTTAATCAGAACACATCACTTAGAATGCTCATCGTCCACTTGACGATGTGCCGAAAGCAATCAATCCATACAAGTTCGTTCCGAGTTCGAACGAAACCGAAGGCATTATCTCGTTACACTCGTTTTGGAATCACCCTCAGAGTTAACGACAATAACCCTTGCACTCTGAATCTTCATCTTCACTTGAGATTCACGACCTATCGTTAATTTGGATCGATGTGGTATTCGGATATCCAAATCTGGAAACCCGATCCCGGTCTCATCGAAATCCAAAACGTATCTTTTAAGGCCAAGTTGTTTTAAAGTTAAAACAATTCAATTATATTATCTATATACACACAGATAGATAATTCACAATATCAGAATAGATAATCTACACTATTATCGCAAATAGATAACTTACATTATCATTCAACCAAACATCCATATCACAGATCAGCACATATCTCATCAGAGATATCAAACAATGCAAAGCATTCATTATTCAACCATCCATAAGTAATGATTTATACCATCTCCAATTAATTTAACATAAATTAAATTAATTACTTCATTCTATAAATCATGCTTACTTAACCATTAATTAATTATAAATCAATTAATTAATTATCCATTTCAATTAATCATCCTTGATTAATTATATTTTAATTACATTCAAGTAATTAAACCTTAATTAATTATATAAATTAATTATTCTTAACCATTATAGTAATTAACCTTTAATTACTTCATAAGCTAATTAACTATAATTAATTACATTAGTCCTTAATTAATTACATTAATTAATTACTCTTTAATTACTTATTATTGATTAATTAATTTTAATTAATCAATCTTTAATTATATCATTAATTATATTAATTAATGATCCTTAATTACTCTTAATTAATTATCCTACTTAAATTAAATACATTAAGTAATTAATCTTTAATTAAACCACATTTATTAATCACCTTTGATTAATCTCATCCAGCAATTAACTTCCCTTAATTACTTCATTACATAAATTAATTACTTCTTAATTAATTATCTTTAATTAATCCCTTGATTAATTACAAAAAGTAATTAAACTCAAATTACTTCCATTTTTAAATCATCTTCCATTAATTACATCCAGTAATTATCATTAATTACTTAACTAAGTAATTAAAATCCATTAATTAAATTAGGTAATTATTTATCAAATCATCAAGTGTTTAAATCAATTAAACTTAATTAATTAACTTAAACAAATTACATTTAAACTTAATTAATTACATTAAGTAATTAATTCCTTAATTACTTCCATTAAGAAATTAACCTTTATTTACTTTCATTAATTAATTATTCTTTAATTAATTACCTTTAATTACTTAGATCAATTAACGCTTAATTAATTAAGTAATTAACTATCCTTAATAAATTAAACGAATTATCTTAATTTAATTACATTAATTAATCAACTCATAATTACTAGTTAATGATCTTTAAATTTCATTCATTAACTATCCACTAATTTATTATTAAGTAATTATCCTTGATTATCAACATAAATCCATTTACCTATATTAATCTCATTAAGTGATTAACCTTTAATTAATTCTACTTAAATTACTCACATCTTTAATTAAAGATAAATTCTTTATCTTTATATATAACTTAATTACTTACTAAACTTCGTTATAAAATATTTAGAAGTCAATTTCATATTTAAGAATATATGATCTATTTTAAAACAAAACAATTTAACACTTAATTTCAACAATTAAAATCTTTGAAAACTTTTCAAACTTGTCTAAATAAATCTTTATTCTTAAAAACTTTAATTATCAATTCCTTTAATAACTTATTAAATTTTTAAACATATTTAAACCTGGTTAAACATTTCTTTGAATACCAAATTATCTTAATAACCTTTTTAAAACTTAACTTGTTAAACATTTACTTTTAGACAACTGTAATTATATTTTCTTTAAAATTTTGAAATCTGTTTTCTTAAAAAAAACAAACCCAAGCAAATCCTTGATTTCCCCGGGTAAAACATGAGATTTCCAGCCTCACAATTCTTCGAGTCGAATCCCAATCCACCCGAACTCATACCCGAGCACGATGCTTCTTCCCAAACTCCATTCATTCCAGATATCACCGTGCACACGTGTGCACGTTGCACACCACTCCGACCACCGTAGATCGACGCCGCGATCTTCGACAAGCCATCGACAACCACGTCGACCCTCACCTTCACTCAGATCATCGATATCACCATCGAATCGAAGTCGAACCCATCGTTCGAAAAACTGGAACCCACCACCATCGGAAAATCCATCCCTCCACGTCGATCCTGACATCGATGAACTTCACCGTTCACACCCGAAATTCGCCTCGACTTCCAGATGCGACTCCTCACCTTGCGATCGCCTCCGAATCAACTCAGTCGTCGCCATCGCCTCGAATACACGGCCCACCCAAACAAGCAACAAAACCCTACTCCTCCCTTCCTTGGCCACCACGGCCAATGATAAATCTGCCGACCATTTTTCCAGAGTTCATCAACACACTGGCCACCTTCGACAACAACCCTGACTTTTATTTCAACACCGATTGTCGGAAATTTGCCAAAACCCAAAAACAAACAACTCACCAATTCTCGTCAGATGCTAATTTAAAAATTACAAAATTTGTACTAAAATTCATGATTCGTTTATACGAATCAGATTCTATAATCCAGAGATGAAATCATTGATATTGATTTTCACTTATATTTTGATTTTTACTGTAATCTTTAATTTTCCAGAATGTTTACCAAATTTATACACCTAAAATTATTTTTAAAAACAAGATTACATTGTTATTATCATTTCCTTTTCAATGATCAAAGTCTAGTAATGATTAATTGGGAAGATAGGAATTTTTATATAGTTGATCTTGAGCCAGAAGTTCAACAGAGACATATATTAACATACACAGGCAATTTCAATACAAAACAGAATTTAAACCAGATCCAATTTGAATGTTCATGCAAGCAAACATATTTACTTTTACTGTAATTTCTATATTTGAAATAATCCCTTAATATAAACACTTGAATTTATTTTTAAAAATAGTATTACAGTCTTATCATCATTTTCTATTTAGAAATCAAAGCCTAAAACTAAATGTATGAAGAGAAATGAAATTTTCTTTAGGGAAGTTGAGCTTGTAATTCAATTGAGGCTTATACATATACAAAATCATAGACATTTCACAGACATTTCATTATATATATACATGCATTCACATCCATACATTCATGCAACATAATCAACTATATTACTACAAGGATTCATCACATGCATCACATATAAACATAGAATAAAACTGTTTTTAAAGAAAGTTTACTTACCAGACAAGATGAAGAACAGAGCCTCAAATTTTGAAAAGCTTTTGAACTTTAAAACTGAAATGCCCTTTGCTTTAAAAACTTGAGTGCTTGAATAAAATGCTTTGATTTAAAACTGCATGCTTGCTTTAGTTTGAAAAGATGAAGGCATTTGTTCATCCCAGGTTGAAGAAGAAGAATGCACAGGCTTGAACAGATTGAAGAAAAATTGACTACAGGTTGATAATTTAATTTGAGGATTTGTTTACAGATTTATGAAAAGCTTTGCAAACTTGATTTGGAAATGTATTACAGGGATTTGAGGAAGTGTTTGCATGTTTTAGTTGATTTCTGGTTTTTGAGGAGTTAGTTATAGATTTGTTTTTGAGAATTCTTTACAGGTTGAAGTTTTCTTTTGCATTTGAAAAGAGAAATAGGAGAAAGAGTAGAAGAGAATGAACACTGTTTATATAAGTGAAAAATGCGATTTATCAAAATAAAAGAAAAATGAAAATTAAAAATGACATTTGTCATTAGCATTGTTTATAAATTTACACTTGTTATATTAAGCTTTTATAAGTTTACACTTGGCATTTAAGTAATTAATACTTATTTAATATAAATGTTAATAAAGGCTTTTACGTAATTTATTATTTTATAAATGCTTATCTATATATATAAATTTCTTTAAAGAAAATAAAACCAATTATATATATAAATAAAAGCTTATACATATATTTTGAATCCAAATATTTTAAATATATCAATCCTTTGAATTTCAATTTCAAATCTAAATTCAAACTCAAATTAAAGAAAATCAATTTAAAATCAACTTATATTTATATACATATATAACTACACATTCAATTTGAAAATTATGTTTTTGCTTGTTAGATTCAACCCAAAGCTTTTCTATTTACAATATATACAAATATATATATATTATAAATAGAAATCATTTTATTAACTTTTAAAAAATAAAATTTACCAACTAAATATTTATTAAAGAAGATTATTAAACCAATTTAAATGCTTATTAATAAAGATTATTAAATAAATATTGCCCAAAATTCCGGGATATCACATTCCTTCCCCCTTAAAAGAATTTCGTCCCCAAAATTTAAAACAAAGGTAATTTAATAATCTCATTAAAGATTTTAGTTTTAAATCACAATCATATATTTTCAACCATAGCAACCAATCATCCAAACAAACAATTCTAACTATCCAGACAAAATTCTGGATATAATTTCCTAGAGTTTCCCAAGTATAAATACCGGGCTACTCGTTCTATAGAATCCAAACAATCTATACTACTAAGCTACAGAGCCCTATTTATCTAGATCTACAACTCTAAACAGGATATCAGACTATAGACGAGTCTGACTCAAATCTCTCTAAACTGCTGGTTCCAAAACCAGAGATAGATCAAACACGTACTCCCTCAGAGATACATGAAACACATTGAATCCCAGTTATCCAAATTGACCATTCAACCTTGTAGACCAAGCTCTTATCCAAATCAGAACACAGAAGAGATCCAAAATACCTCGGAGCTGACTTCCCAGTCTTACCAAATCTTATAGCTCCTTCGATCGGAGAAAACTTATCCAAAATCAAATCTCCGTCTTCGAAATCCAAATTCGTTCGTCTCTTATCCATAAAATCTTCGGATGATCTTGGGCTGCCTACAACCTTCCTAATCAGCTCATCCCTTGCTGATGTCTCTAGAAACAATTAGATCAAAAACAACCCATCAAAATGATCCTTTCAAGATCAATCCAAAATCAAGAACAAACTTTACTCCTCAAACATCAGAAAACAGAACTTACTTCTCCTATTTGGAAAAGAAAAGCAGATGCACTCCCAAACTGCTTCCGCTGCACAACTCTGATCCGAAGTAGAAGAAAATGCTGATGAAGAACACGAGCACAAACTGGACAACACATCCCAGAATATGGTTCCACAAATCCATAAAGAAAACTTAGATACTCCATCAAAATCTAAGCTGCTTCACCAAATTCTATCTCAAGAAACCATCCTTCTACAAGCTAAACCACCGGTATCATTCCAGGAATCCAAGTCGATAAGAAAACTCAATCTCCAGATGCGGACAAACCTCTGACTTCCCTGAAGACATCCAGAAAAACTCTGATAACTCAAGAGAACACTCAGCAATCGCAAGTCACTTTTGCGATCAACCTAGACCAAATATCCAAAGAAAACTGCTTTCTCTTTACCAAACAGAACAACTTACACTTATCTATCCAATCCATCGAAGAAATAGATCCACTCTGCTGCTTCTGAACTCCTCCTCAAGAAAACTGCTCAGCCAGAAAACTTCCTGCCAACACACTGAACACTCCAAGCTGCACTGCTGACACAGATGCCAAAGATTCCTTAATCAAAGCTCTTCGAGAAACTCGAACCTCAAACCAAACAGAAACACCATGCTGAACTCAGCCACAACATCGAAGCAGACACACTTCCTTAACTTCTTCCAAAGAAAACATCTTAGGACACAATCCATAGTCACTGCGTCTCATCGCACAACTACAATTTTCTGAGGTTGCCTAGATAACACCACTTGCTTCAGCTTAACCGACCAGATCCAAACTCTACTCATCCACACTTCAAAGATCGACTCCGAACCTTTAAAAGGTTTCCTTCAGAGATTGGTGAAATCCTTACACCATTGCAAAGCTTACTGGAGATGGTATTAGGTCTACAGTCTCGACAGATACACTTCCAACCTTAAACATTCAAACTCCTATCATTGGTAGTCGTCGTGTTACACACACACCACTACCCTATCTACCTTTATAACTCATATTGGAAAACCCGAACAGGTAACCCAACAAATAGGTAGGTATAGATATATATAGTTATATAAAAATTACAATTACGCGCTCTCAAGATAGACACCACTCTAGAGTCTAGGTATTTACTCAACCTAGCGCTCTGATACCACTATAACGGCCCGCCATTCATTCCACAGAATGACGCATCATTTATAAGAAAGAAAGGGATAGTAAAGAGAAAAGAAGAGAAGAAAGAACAACAACACATCACAATCTCACAGCGGAACGAATGAAATATAATATATCACATAAGGTATTACATAGTATCATATACATCAGAGTACACAACTTATACATCACCAAATAGACAGTTATAAACATCTGTCTAGACATTACAACTCAAATACATACAAGACACAATCACAGAGATCAACACAACGGAACACTATATATCTACGAACGCTGAAGCCTCCTGCTCCATATTTCCTCCATAGATTCGTCAAAGCTAACCTGAATCCCTTGGATACTTGTAAAAATTTGAGTACCCAAGAGTTTAATAAAACAGAAAATAAACACTTGGGTCAGACATGGGTCTGGTGTGAGTAAACGGTTAAAGTTGCTTAACTTTAAAAACCTTTGAAACAAAAGGTATCACGTAAGACTCCCCACACATAAACATGGGTAAGTTTTTACCTTACGCTAACCAAAACATTTGATAGGAAATTCAGTTATATTACAATAGGGTCTATGGTTTTCAAATAAATACTCACATAGCTGAAATTGTTACATTATTAAATTCCAGCATACTAGCCACAAAGTGGGTTATACAATCAAGTCCGAGATCACTTATTGGAAGTTGGATTTCCATACAATGGCAGGGCTACTGGGGTACCGCCCGTCCCAGTACGTGGCCTAGATCAACGTACCGAGGATCACTCCCAACCCCTTGCAACACAAAGCCGGAACCACCCCTTACTGGATAGTCTCGAACAAGACAACCCCGCAGTTGTCGCGAATCAACTGCCCACTAAGCCGAATAAAAGAATGGACCTCTAGACAGGGGAAATCTTGTCCTACTTGAGCGCGACTCACTTAACCTTGCTGCACCTCCCCTGTTTTAGCCATTCCCGGTTGATGAGGCTTGAGGCTACGATTACCTTTAATCAGAACACATCACTTAGAATGCTCATCGTCCACCTGACGATGTGCTGAAAGCATTCAATCCATACAAGTTCGTTCCGGGTTCGAACCAAACCGAAGGCATTATCTCGTTACACTCATTTTGGAATCATCCTCAGAGTTAACGACAATAACCCTTGCACTCTGAATCTTCATCTTCACTTGAGATTCACGACCTATCGTTAATTTGGATCGATGTGGTATTCGGATATCCAAATCTGGAAACCCGATCCCGGTCTCATCGAAATCCAAAACGTATCTTTTAAGGCCAAGTTGTTTTAAAGTTAAAACAATTCAATTATATTATCTATATACACACAGATAGATAATTCACAATATCAGAATAGATAATCTACACTATTATCGCAAATAGATAACTTACATTATCATTCAACCAAACATCCATATCACAGATCAGCACATATCTCATCAGAGATATCAAACAATGCAAAGCATTCATTATTCAACCATCCATAAGTAATGATTTATACCATCTCCAATTAATTTAACATAAATTAAATTAATTACTTCATTCTATAAATCATGCTTACTTAACCATTAATTAATTATAAATCAATTAATTAATTATCCTCTAATTATCCATTTCAATTAATCATCCTTGATTAATTATC
Organism: Allium fistulosum; assembly: GCA_030737815.1. Lineage (NCBI taxonomy): Eukaryota > Viridiplantae > Streptophyta > Magnoliopsida > Asparagales > Amaryllidaceae > Allium > Allium fistulosum. The sequence goes on along the minus strand of CM060903.1, from coordinate 1,239,833,744 downwards.
TTTTAATTACATTCAAGTAATTAAACCTTAATTAATTATATAAATTAATTATTCTTAACCATTATAGTAATTAACCTTTAATTACTTCATAAGCTAATTAACTATAATTAATTACATTAGTCCTTAATTAATTACATTAATTAATTACTCTTTAATTACTTATTATTGATTAATTAATTTTAATTAATCAATCTTTAATTATATCATTAATTATATTAATTAATGATCCTTAATTACTCTTAATTAATTATCCTATTTAAATTAATTACATTAAGTAATTAATCTTTAATTAAACTGCATTTATTAATCACCTTTGATTAATCTCATCCAGCAATTAACTTCCCTTAATTACTTCATTACATAAATTAATTACTTCTTAATTAATTATCTTTAATTAATCCCTTGATTAATTACAAAAAGTAATTAAACTCAAATTACTTCCATTTTTAAATCATCTTCCATTAATTACATCCAGTAATTATCATTAATTATTTAACTAAGTAATTAAAATCCATTAATTAAATTAGGTAATTATTTATCAAATCATCAAGTGTTTAAATCAATTAAACTTAATTAATTAACTTAAACAAATTACATTTAAACTTAATTAATTACATTAAGTAATTAATTCCTTAATTACTTCCATTAAGAAATTAACCTTTATTTACTTTCATTAATTAATTATTTTTTAATTAATTACCTTTAATTACTTAGATCAATTAACGCTTAATTAATTAAGTAATTAACTATCCTTAATAAATTAAACCAATTATCTTAATTTAATTACATTAATTAATCAACTCATAATTACTAGTTAATGATCTTTAAATTTCATTCATTAACTATCCACTAATTTCTTACTAAGTAATTATCCTTGATTATCAACATATATCCATTTACCTTTATTAATCTCATTAAGTGATTAACCTTTAATTAATTCCACTTAAATTACTCACATCTTTAATTAAAGATAAATTCTTTATCTTTATATATAACTTAATTACTTACTAAACTTCATTATAAAATATTTAGAAGTCAATTTCATATTTAAGAATATATGATCTATTTTAAAACAAAACAATTTAACATTTAATTTCAACACTTAAAATCTTTGAAAACTTTTCAAACTTGTCTAAATAAATCTTTATTCTTAAAAACTTTAATTATCAATTCCTTTAATAACTTATTAAATTTTTAAACATATTTAAACTTGGTTAAACATTTCTTTGAATACCAAATTATCTTAATAACCTTTTTAAAACTTAACTTGTTAAACATTTACTTTTAGACAACTGTAATTATATTTTCTTTAAAATTTTGAAATCTGTTTTCTTAAAAAAAACAAACCCGAGCAAATCCTTGATTTCCCCGGGTAAAACACGAGATTTCCAGCCTCACAATTCTTTGAGTCGAATCCCAATCCACCCGAACTCATACCCGAGCACGATGCTTCTTCCCAAACTCCATTCATTCCAGATATCACCGTGCACACGTGTGCACGTTGCACACCACTCCGACCACCGTAGATCGATGCCGCGATCTTCGACAAGCCATCGACAACCACTTCGACCCTCACCTTCACTCAGATCATCGATATCACCATTGAATCGAAATCGAACCCATCGTTCGAAAAAATGGAACCCACCACCATCGGAAAATCCATCCCTCCACGTCGATCCTGACATCGATGAACTTCGCCGTTCATACCCGAAATTCGCCTCGACTTCCAGATGCGACTCCTCACCTTGCGATCGCCTCCGAATCAACTCAGTCGTCGCCATCGCCTCGAATTCACGGCCCACCCAAACAAGCAACAAAACCCTACTCCTCCCTTCCTTGGCCACCACGGCCAATGATAAATCTGCCGACCATTTTTCCAGAGTTCGTCAACACACTGGCCACCTTCGACAACAACCCCGACTTTTATTTCAACGCCGATTGCCGGAAATTTGCCAAAACCCAAAAACAAACAACTCACCAATTCTCGTCAGATGCTAATTTAAAAATTACAAAATTTGTACTAAAATTCATGATTCGTTTATACGAATCAGATTCTATAATCCAGAGATGAAATCATTGATATTGATTTTCACTTATATTTTGATTTTTACTGTAATCTTTAATTTTCTAGAATGTTTACCAAATTTATACACCTAAAATTATTTTTAAAAACAAGATTACATTGTTATTATCATTTCCTTTTCAATGATCAAAGTCTAGTAATGGTTAATTGGGAAGATAGGAATTTTTATATAGTCGATCTTGAGCCAGAAGTTCAACAAAGACATATATTAACATATACAGGCAATTTCAATACAAAACAGAATTTAAACCAGATCCAATTTGAACATTCATGCAAGCAAACATATTTACTTTTACTGTAATTTCTATATTTGAAATAATCCCTTAATATAAACACTTGAATTTATTTTTAAAAATAGTATTACAGTCTTATCATCATTTTCTATTTAGAAATCAAAGCCTAAAACTAAATGTATGAAGAGAAATGAAATTTTCTTTAGGGAAGTTGAGCATGTAATTCAACTAAGGCTTATACATATACAAAATCACAGACATTTCATAGACATTTCATTATATATATACATGCATTCACATCCATACATTCATGCAACATAATCAACTATATTACTACAAGGATTCATCACATGCATCACATATAAACATAGAATAAAACTGTTTTTAAAGAAAGTTTACTCACCAGACAAGATGAAGAACAGAGCCTCAAATTTTGAAAAGCTTTTGAACTTTAAAACTGAAATGCCCTTTGCTTTAAAAACTTGAGTGCTTGAATAAAATGCTTTGATTTAAAACTGCATGCTAGCTTTAGTTTGAAAAGATGCAGGCATTTGTTCATCCCAGGTTGAAGAAGAAGAATGCACAGGCTTGAACAGATTGAAGAAAAATTGACTACAGGTTGATCATTTGATTTGAGGATTTGTTTACAGATTTATGAAAAGCTTTGCAAACTTGATTTGGAAATGTATTACAGGGATTTGAGGAAGTGTTTGCATGTTTTAGTTGATTTCTGGTTTTTGAGGAGTTAGTTATAGATTTGTTTTTGAGAATTCTTTATAGGTTGAAGTTTTCTTTTGCATTTGAAAAGAGAAATAGGAAAAAGAGTAGAAGAGAATGAACAATGTTTATATAAGTGAAAAATGTGATTTATCAAAATAAAAGAAAAATGACATTTGTCATTAGCATTGTTTATAAATTTACACTTGTTATATTAAGCTTTTATAAGTTTACACTTGGCATTTAAGTAATTAATACTTATTTAATATAAATGTTAATAAAGGCTTTTACTTAATTTATTATTTTATAAATGCTTATCTATATATATAAATTTCTTTAAAGAAAATAAAACCAATTATATATATAAATAAAAGCTTATACATATATTTTGAATCCAAATATTTTAAATATATCAATCCTTTGAATTTCAATTTCAAATCTAAATTCAAACTTAAATTAAAGAAAATCAATTTAAAATCAACTTATATCTATATACATATATAACTACACATTCAATTTGAAAATTATGTTTTTGCTTGTTAGATTCAACCCAAAGCTTTTCTATTTACAATATATACAAATATATATACATTATAAATAGAAATCATTTTATTAACTTTTAAAAAATAAAATTTACCAACTAAATATTTATTAAAGAAGATTATTAAACCAATTTAAATGCTTATTAATAATGATTATTAAATAAATATTACCCAAAATTCCGGGATATCACAGAGAATTTTGGTTCGAAGATAAGTTCGAAACAAAGATACGATGATTAAATAACAAAGTAGGAAGGTTGATAAGTTTATATAAATCGCGGGCAACCTTAACCAGGTCGGCCGTGACTTCAAGAATAAGATCAATGTAGAATTTCGAGGCAAACTGACATTTGATCTCAAGAGATAGAATTTTCACTACGCCATAGATTGCATACTGCAACACCAAAGAAGTGATGCAGGAAGTGCCAAAAAATGTTGCTACAGGCTAAAAAAGGGCAAAGGCAACACTTTCTCGGTGTTGCATTTTGCCGCGTTGCCGCAGACCTCAAAGGCAACATTTTGACTATCTAAGGCAACATAAGAAATATTGTTGCAATAGATCCCTATTTGGGTCTACGGCAACATCCATAGGTGTCTGTACCAACATTTCAAAATGTTGCTATAGATATTAACTTTCTGAATTTGTGGGGCCCACAATGTAGAGCATATTTGATTTTTTAATAGAAATAAATATTTATTTAATAAAATGCTATTGCATAGAATTTGATATTCAAACAGTAATTTATTTAAATAAATATTTTATTTCAACATTTAAAATAGTACAAATTCCTGACTCCACTATTTTACAATTCAATGATATATAACACTGATATTCACATATACAGATATTCCTCACTACATCACTCAATTCACTCATTACATATGCAGTTTCAATTTATACAGACACCGACACTGACAGATATATGACGAGCCGAGCCGAAGGCGAGCCGAGTGCCGAGCCGAAGGCGAGCCGAGAAGCGGGTCCGGGCGCAGCGCCGGCGGGGGTCCGGGGCACCGCAGTCCCCTACGGCCCGATTCATCCGATTTTGGAAGATCGAGCCTTCTTTGAAATGACGTAAAATGATGCACAAATGAAGACTGAGCTTAATTCCTATCCTCCATCTCCTCGCCTAAATCTGCTTGAATCCCCTACGGCCAAACACCAAAACTCTACTGCAAACTGTTTTCAATTTCCAATCACCACATTAGCTTCTCTCCGTAACCAATACACAGCAGCAATCTACCATTGTCAAACTCCAAACTCCGTCTACATCTCTCTGCCAACATTCAGGCATCACACTGCCAACTGAAACTCCTCTGCATCACCAACTTCCACCATCACTTCCATAACTTACCAAACCAACCAACCAACCTTCAACCAATACAACTACATCCAGATTCAATGGTGAACCAACCAACCAACCTTCTCTCACTCCCTGCAAATACTGCACTTCGGACCTACATTTCAAACGCACTCTATCACTTCCTTGTATGTTTCTTCCATATCGATAGCTTTGCACATTTCTTCTGACATATGCATCACTGAATATCTTCGCACTTCCTTGTACGTTTCCAGACCTATGCATTTATGACCTACACCACCGAATAGTTCCTGCCTGTTCATTCAGAGCTTGCATCCATTACCGTTTCCTTTTGGTCGCTGGACTCAAAGCTTGCATCAATGAAACTTGGTCCTTCCAGTCTTGCCAACACACAAGCTCGACTGTCTATGAATCTGCCTGTGCAGCTCACACAATCCTTTCACTCAACAATTGTTCAACTAGCAGTGAATAAATCGATTCGTGTCTTTGCAAATAATTCCTCAGCTCACATAGCCGCAAGTTGCAACAACAGCCAGATTCTGAAACATTAACAAGTTCCAAAGGAGCATTAGCACAAACATATGGGGGGCGTACTATCTTATTGAAATTACCAGTACCAAGTGAAGCAACCGCAATCATAGGGGAAAGTACGAAGAGATCAGCCTGGGATCTGCTCTGAACTTGCGATGGAAAGTACGAAGTGAACCAAAATCTCGAGGGCAGCAGTTCGGGTTTTGGGAGAAATTAAGGCACTAGAAGGGTTTTCAGGTGAAGTAGTCTAAAGGAGAAAGGTAGAGGGGTTGGTGGCGAGCAAGTCTTCTGTTGGAGGTGAGAGCTGATGGCGACGACAGTGGTGGCAAAAGGGGTTTGAACAGAAAACTTTGTTTGGCTTCGGGTTTGGGAGGAGGCGAATTGGAGGAGGCGAATTGGAATGAAAACCAAAAGGGGATCTACTCTGAACTAGGCGGGAAAACGAAAATTTGGGGAAAATTGCAGTGGTGATCCATTTTAACAACCAGATTAAATGTAGACCGTTGGATCGTATTCACGCGGATTGCTAATTTTATTAATTTTTTAATTTGAATACATCTATAGCTACTGCAACATCTTGTTGATACCTATGCTAACACCTTGAAGCGAGTGTTGTAATAGACAAAAATCAGCATACCTATCGTTACATTATAGCTAGCAACACCTTGTAATTTCGTTGCAGTAGGCCATCTATGGCGTAGTGTTTGCATAACCAAAGATGTCAGCATCTAAACCGAGGATATATAAATCTCCGGTGAATCGATGCTATCGTAAAAGAGTTTTACCCTTTTACAAATCAATTTGAGATTGGCGGGACCACCAACTCATTATAAAGATCATTCGAAGTGGAGTTATGTAATACTCCAGAATTTAGAAGTATACGAATAGTGAGGGACAATAATGAATTTTGGAACCACAGGGAACGTTCCAAATTCAAAGGAATCGAGTCGAAAAGGAAGAGATTCAAACTCGAATGAAAATGATTCTGTACATACATTTACCCTAAATGCTAAGTTTTGCCTAGAGCTACCAAAGCTCTGATACCAACTGTAACGACCCACTATTTTGGACCATTCGCATCCGCATATGTCGGACTTGAATAATTCAAAATACCAAATTGTTAATTTAAATTTGGCAAAACTGAACATATACAGTAAATAAAATAATCACAGATCACAGACACAGAGTAATAAATGCAGCGGAAACAAAAGATAGTAGTTCATGAAGCTACGATATACATATCAGAGTTAAATAAGGTACAACAGAAGTTACGAATACAATAGTCAAATACAAGAATCAGAATACATCTGTAACGACCCGACTTCCTACGCCCAGAAAGTCGTATCGTTTTGAAGAAAAGAAAGAGGTGAGAAAATAGAAAAGGTAGAGAAGAAGAAGAAACAACAACAGAATCTCAACAGCGGAACGAATAAAATATAATATATCACATAAATATTACATAGTATCATATACATCAGAGTACACAGATAATACAACACATACTTGATAGTTATAAACACCTGTCTAGTTAATACAACTCACACATCACAGAGATACAACACAGCGGAAATACAGAATAAACTCTAACACAGCGGAACCAATATATATATCTATACGCTGAAGCCTCCTGCTCCATTTGCTCCTCCAGAACTCGTCAAAGCTAACCTGAATCCCTTGACTACCCGTAAAAATTTGGGTACCCGAGAGTTTATGAAAAACAGAAATAAACTTCGGGTCAGACATGGGTCTGGTATGAGTAACAGGTTAAAGTTGCTTAACTTTTAAAATTATTTGAAAACAAAGGTATCACGTAAGACTTCCCACAAATAAATATGGAAAAGTTTTTACCTTACGCTAACCAAACATTTTTAAGAAATCCAGTGATATTATAATAGTGTCTAGGGTTTTCAAGTAAATAGAAAATAGCTGAAATGCTTGCATCTCACATTTCAACATAGTTGGCACAATCAAAACGTACGGCGCTTATTGGAGATTGGATTTCCATACAATGGCTGGGCTACTGGGGTACCGCCCGTCACAGTACGTGGCCTAGATCACCGTACCGAGGAGTACGCCCGCTCCCCTGCAACACAAAGCCGGACCCGTTCCTTACTGAACAGTTCCAAATAGAATAACCCCGCAGATGGCTGCAGACCAACTGCCACTACCGAATAAAAAGGAACCTCTAGACAGGGGTATATCCTACTCTCAAGTGGGTGCTACCCACGAAGCTTTGCTGCACCTCCCCTGTTTTAGCCATTCCCGGTTGATGAGGCTTGAGGTCACGATTACCTTTATAGAACTCATCACTTAGAATGCTCATCGTCCGCCTGACGATGTTCTGAAAGCATTCGATCCATACAAGTTCGTTCCGGGTTCGAACGAAACCGAAGGCATTATCTCGTTACACTCGTATTGGAATCACCCTCAGAGTCAACGACAATAACCCTTGCACTCTGAATCACCATCTCGAATCTATAAGCACTATCACCGTCAAACTCATTACGGAATCACCCACAGAGTTATACTGACATATAGTTCTTATACCTCGAGTCTTCACTTGCTCCATTTGAATTCACGACCTAACGTTATTTTGGATCGATGTGGTTTTCGGGTCTCCAGACCTAGAATCCCGGTATACGGAAACCCGATCCCGGTCTCATCGAAATCCAAACCGTGTCTTTTAAGGCCAAGTTGTTTTAAAGGTTTTAAACAATTTCAATACATTATCTATATCAATACAGATAGATAATTCACAGCATCACAATAGATAATCAACATTATCATAACAGATAATTCACAACATACTTCAAATCAAAGCATCCATATCATATAGCATCAATTATCTCATATCAGGGATATTAAACCATTCAATTCATACATAAGCAAGAATTAAACAATCATACTATAATTAATTTAAAATGAATTAAATTAATTACTTCATCAATATAAACTTGCTTACATAACCAGTAAACCAATCAATTAATCAATCATCAATTATTTATTACTTCCGATTAATCATCTTTGATTAATCAACTTTTACTTGCATTCCAGTAATTACCCTTTAATTAATTTCAGTAATTAATCTTTAAATAAATCCATAAATTAATTATTCATAATTATTTACATTCATATTGAATTTATTACATTTTAATTACTATATTGATTTATTATTTGCAAATTAATCAATTCGTAATCACATCATTAGTTATAATAATTAATGATCTCTAATTAGTTATTTTATTGATTAATTATATTAAGAAAACTTGATCTTCAAATCACATATATTAACCACCTTTGATTAATATCATATAGTAATTAACTTCCTTAGTTAATTACTTCACAATAACAACTTAATTAATCCCATGATTAAGTTCAAGTAATTATACTCCAATTACTTCCATTACCCATCATCCAATTAATTACATCTAGTAATTTCTCATTAATTACTTCTCCAAGTAATTATACTTCCAAAATTATCAAGTGATTAATCTAAATTAATTAATTCAAATTAACCAAATTACTTAATTAATTACAATAAGCAATTCATTCCTTAATTACTTTCCAATAAGTAATTACATTTAACAATTTCAATGATTATTATTAGATTAATTAATCCAATTAATTACTAAATATATTAATCACATTAATATATTATAAGAATAATCTAGTTAATGACCTTTATTAACATTCATTTAATTACTTTCTAAAATAATTAACTTCCTTAGTCATTATTAATTTTAAGTTCAATTAACCATTAATAATTCATTTATTAATAAAAATTTAATCTATGGTTCTTAATTACATATTAATCACTTATTCCATTATTTAAATTTTAATCAATATATTCAACTTATATTTACTAATTTAATTGATATAAATTATCAATTATCTATTCAAATTTGTCTTAATAGTTAATGAATATAATTCTTAAATCTTCATTTCTTAAAGTAAACTTATTTTTATTATTGATTAAATTTTCACTATCAATATGTTTAAAACATTTATTTCAGATTACTTCCTAAATAAATTCCATTTTACCCTTAACAAAGTTAAAACTAATTTTCCAAAACCTTTTTAAACCCTCATGTTTAAAAGCATATTTTTTTATACTTAAAATCCTTTAAATCATTTAAAATTATAAACTTTATTTTATTTCCAAATCAGTTATAAAACTAACTTGAATTCACATGTTTAAACTTTTATTTAGAGAATCAGTTTACTTTGATTTTAAATTTAAAACTAAAATTTAAAATCTGTTAAAACTATTACAGGTTTAAAACCATTTCACATTAAATCTGTTACAACATCACCCCGAGCCTCCTCATTTCTACTTCGAGCCACACGCGAAGCTTCCCCGAGAAAATCACAACCTTCTTCGAGTCATCCAACCCCAACTCAAAACTAACAAACAAAATCAACCCCACCATAAACAACCCACCGTGCACATGCACGGTGGCTCCGATCGTCTATGGCCATCGCCAAAATCTCCAATACCACGGTGATCATCTCCCCATATGTTCTCGACCACCCTGATTCACGCAGTCGCTCGAAATCAAAATCGAGACTTCACCCTAAACCTGGAACTCAAAACCAACCTCAAACCCAAACCTGTCAACGTCAATTACTCGACGCTCTGACCACCAGAGGCCACCAAACTTCGGCCACAGCCTCGCCTAACTTCCCTCTACCTCCTCCCAAAACCACGTGGCGCTCGATCCACTGTCGACGATGCGCGAAACAAAACTCCGGCCATCCCAAAATTAGGTCACCGTAGAAAATCCCCTCGCCGCCGCTTCCACAAGGCGCTGCACCCTCACCCGCTATTTTTCCCCCACTCCCTGTTCGCTCCTCCACCTCCAGCCCAATTCCCAACCATCACCAACCATTGGATCACCCACGGCAACTCGAAAAGCCCAAAACAGACGAACTCGAACTGCTCTCAAACCTCACAGTTAAAAATCATCAAACCATGTTTAAAAATCATGTTATGGTACAGGGATTTAGTCCAGATGCCTGAATTCGAAATTTAAGAGATTCGAATTTTTGATTAGATTGGAGTTGTTCAAACATTTTGCTTCCCAGAGATGATACCAAGTTATTTTAATTTGAATATATTTTTAAATTTCAGTTCAAAGTCAAACTAACAATAACTGTTTTAACTCTAGGTCCAAATATCAAGTAGATTGAGTAGAAAGGATTTTTTGAAAGCAAGACTTGTTTTAGAATTCAAAACAGGGGATAAATGTTTCAACCTGCACACATTACAACATTCTACAAGTATAGACAGAGGATTCAACATATATATAATTATATACACCTACTTTTCCACAGGCATATATACAACATATTCATTCCTTAAATTTTTAAAAATAAAGTTACTCACCTGACTTTAGAAATGAACAGAGCACTTTACTTTGAAAACTGGGATATGCATTAGCTTTTAAAAACTTGAGTTGTCTTCTTCGTTTTGAAACTGTAGTTGCATGCTAATGGAACTTTGTTGAAGACATAAGACTTGATTTCTTAAGATTGAATGCTCTGAAACCAGACAGTTTGCACTAAAAATCCCTTTTAAAACTGGGAAAGATTTTGCTCTGATCTTCCTCTAATCTTCTTGCTTTTGTTTAGTTGTAGTTGAATGTTGGATGTTTGTTTGAGTTTTAATTTACGCTTACTTTAGATTTATACTCGAACTGCTAGGAAGATAAATATATATATAAAAGATAGCTTACCAGAGAAACCATTTGTACAGAGTGATATTATGGTCTCTTGTACCATACAGTGTATATGTTTTGTACCAAACAAAGATATTTTTGTTTTGTTTGACTAAAAATCTTATTTCGGTGGCTGATATAAGATATGTTATTGCTGGCATTTAATGCTTTGTACAAATCATGTTGGCCCTATATTTTATACTAATCTTGTATATATCTTGCCCTTTGTTATTTGAAACTGTATATGCTACTGTTTCCTCTTGCCAGTCTACACTTGAAAATTTATTTGTTCATATACTTATCATATGCAACTTACAAATATACTTATATTTTATATTTGGTGGCTGATATGAAACGTATTGTGTGCTATAGATATTAGTATTAATTGCTTTTGTACAAATCACACTTACTTTTATTTGTTTATACTTGGATGTATATGCTAGTGTCTTCCTTTACAAGCTTACATTGATATTTATGTTTTCCTGTTTTGTTTAAGTGTACATGAATATTTTTATTTTATTTCCTTTTTAAATTTTCAGCCTGCACACATATCCATATTGGTTTGTACAAAACTTAAATATATATACTTTGTTTGTGGTTAAATTGTTGACTCATTATTGGGTATGTTTCTACTTGCCTAATCATGCTTGAGAGTATATTGTTTGATATATTTATTTAGTCATGTTGCTTTTGTACAATCTGGTATATATGTTTTGAATTTATGTATGAGCTTACATTATTTTGTTTTGTATCTTGTTTGTATTGTTGTCTTGTTTTATTTTCTATCCTAGCTTAATACTTATAGCCATGTATTTCTACAAGTACATTTATTTATTAATATTATTTAAAAATAACCTATTTATCAAATTTGAAATGATTTATAAAAGAAACTATCTCTTTACTATAAGCTACTTATTTTATAATATATTAAAGTATCGTTTGACAAATATTGTATTAAAACTTACATATATTTTTAAACCATCTTTTATCAAGCTATACTAAAAAGAAAATAAAACAAATCTTTTTGTTAATAAATTTTAAATCTAAACTTAAGCTAGAATAAGTTTTAAACTATTTAAACATTTATCTTAAGTATTTAAAATCATATATTTATTTAATAGCTTTGAAAAGCTTATTTTAAATAAATCATAATTCCCAAATCACTAAAATGTATATTAGAAATTTGAAAACATAAATTTATTAGTTAAAATTAAAACAATACTTTCCCATTTACAATGTATACAAATATATACATATATAAATAGAAAACAATCAATTAATTTTAAAAGATAAAATTCACTAATTAGATATTTATTAAAAGAAAAGATCAATTCAAATCTTTTTAACAAAGATATACCAAATCAATTTAATATTTAAATACAGATTATTAAATTGATATTGCTCGAAAATCCCGGGTTGTCACATTCCTCCCTCCTTAAAAGAATTTCGTCCCCGAAATTTAAAAGCAAAGGTAATTTAATAGTCTATTTAAGATTTTAATTTTAAATCACAAGTATATATCAATCATATGTTAACAATCATCACAACCAATCCACCCAATCAAACAAATCAAATTATCCAGAAAAATTCTGGATAAAGCTTCCTAGAGTTTTCCAGGTATAATACCGGAATACTCAATCTACACAATCCAAACAGTCTATACTACTAAGCCATAGATCTCCTACTCATCAAGATCTACAAAACTGCACTGATACCAGACTACAGACGAGTCTGACTCACTACTCAAAACTTCTGAACTGCTGGTTTTACACCCAGAGATAGATTATACACGTACTCCCTCAGATATACGTGAAACACCTCAAATTCCAGATATCCAGACTGGCAATTCACTCCCGAAGATCCATACTTAACCTCTTCAGAACACAGAGAAAATACAGGACACTTCGGAGCTAACTTCCCAGACTTATCCAATTATAGAGCTCCTTCTAAAACAGAGAAAACTTATCCAGAATCAAACTTTGACTTCTAAATCCAAATTCTCCCATCTCTTATCCATCAAATTTCTTCGAACGATCCAAAGCTGCTTCCATCACTACTGATCAACTCAATCTCCACTGATGTCTCTTAGAACAATCTGAATCCGGTAGAATGATCTTCTCAAGATCAACAAAAATCAAGAACAAAATCACTACTATCATCAGTAGAAAACAACTTCTCCTTTCAAAAGAACAGCAGATGTACTTCCAACTGCTTCCGCTGCACAACTCTGATATGGGTAGATGAAAATGATGATGACGCACATAAGCACAACTTCCGCTGATACCAAATGTGACGGACCTAGGCTTTGCAACCGTCTGTCAGCGATCACAACTGGTAAGATTTCTTAACTATTCCCGAAATATGGTTCAACAGATCTTCAAGGAGAAACTCAGAAATTCCACGGTAGCCTGATCTGCTTAACCAAAGATATCTCCCTAGGAATCATCCTCAACTAGCTGGACTCTCGGTACCATTCTTGGAATCCCAATCGATACCACCCAATCTCCCAATGCTGACAAAACTCTTCGAAAACACAAGAGAACACTCAGCTCTAGATGCTCAGGCAACCACTGATTTTCCCGAAGACATTCAGAAAGATTCTGACAAACCAAGAGAACACTCAACTATCGCAAGTCACTTTTGCGATTAATCCAGCCTGATCCAAAGAGAAACTGTTCTCTCTTTACCAAACAGAACAGCCCAAGCTTCACTGGCCAATCCAACAAAGAAACGAAACCACTCTGCTGCTTCTGAACTTCACTGCTAAGCTAGAAAGCTTCCTGCCAATACACAGAATACTCCGAGCTGCACTGCTGACACCAATACCAAGGAAATCCAATCCAAAGCTCTTCGAGAAACTCGAACTTCAAACCAACCAGAAACATCCTGCTGAACACAGCCACAACACCGAAGCAAACTTACTTCCTTAACTCGTTCCAAAGAAACATCTTCGGAGACATCCATAGTCACTGTGTCCCATCACACAACTACAACATCCTGAGATATCAAGATATCATCACTTTCTTCTGTCCACCCGACAGATCCAAACTCTACTCATCCAACTTATACATTTCAAAAATGATCTCCAAATCTTAACAGATTCCTTCAGAGACTTGGTGAAATCCTTACACCATAAATTCACTCGAGATGGTATTAGGTCTACAGTCTCGTCAGACACTTCCAACCCCAACAAATTCAACCATTGGTAGTCGTGTTACACACACCACCACCCTATCTACCTTTATAACATATATTGGAAAACCCGAACAGGTAACCCAACAGATAGGTAGGAATATATAAATATATATATATATCAAAAATACAAATACGCTCTCTTAAGAAAGAAATCACTTAAGAGCCTAGGTATTCGCTCAACCTAGTGCTCTGATACCAACTGTAACGACCCGACTTCCTACGCCCAGAAAGTCGTATCGTTTTGAAGAAAAGAAAGAGGTGAGAAAATAGAAAAGGTAGAGAAGAAGAAGAAACAACAACAGAATCTCAACAGCGGAACGAATAAAATATAATATATCACATAAATATTACATAGTATCATATACATCAGAGTACACAGATAATACAACACATACTTGATAGTTATAAACACCTGTCTAGTTAATACAACTCACACATCACAGAGATACAACACAGCGGAAATACAGAATAAACTCTAACACAGCGGAACCAATATATATATCTATACGCTGAAGCCTCCTGCTCCATTTGCTCCTCCAGAACTCGTCAAAGCTAACCTGAATCCCTTGACTACCCGTAAAAATTTGGGTACCCGAGAGTTTATGAAAAACAGAAATAAACTTCGGGTCAGACATGGGTCTGGTATGAGTAACAGGTTAAAGTTGCTTAACTTTTAAAATTATTTGAAAACAAAGGTATCACGTAAGACTTCCCACAAATAAATATGGAAAAGTTTTTACCTTACGCTAACCAAACATTTTTAAGAAATCCAGTGATATTATAATAGTGTCTAGGGTTTTCAAGTAAATAGAAAATAGCTGAAATGCTTGCATCTCACATTTCAACATAGTTGGCACAATCAAAACGTACGGCGCTTATTGGAGATTGGATTTCCATACAATGGCTGGGCTACTGGGGTACCGCCCGTCACAGTACGTGGCCTAGATCACCGTACCGAGGAGTACGCCCGCTCCCCTGCAACACAAAGCCGGACCCGTTCCTTACTGAACAGTTCCAAATAGAATAACCCCGTAGATGGCTGCAGACCAACTGCCACTACCGAATAAAAAGGAACCTCTAGACAGGGGTATATCCTACTCTCAAGTGGGTGCTACCCACGAAGCTTTGCTGCACCTCCCCTGTTTTAGCCATTCCCGGTTGATGAGGCTTGAGGTCACGATTACCTTTATAGAACTCATCACTTAGAATGCTCATCGTCCGCCTGACGATGTTCTGAAAGCATTCGATCCATACAAGTTCGTTCCGGGTTCGAACGAAACCGAAGGCATTATCTCGTTACACTCGTATTGGAATCACCCTCAGAGTCAACGACAATAACCCTTGCACTCTGAATCACCATCTCGAATCTATAAGCACTATCACCGTCAAACTCATTACGGAATCACCCACAGAGTTATACTGACATATAGTTCTTATACCTCGAGTCTTCACTTGCTCCATTTGAATTCACGACCTAACGTTATTTTGGATCGATGTGGTTTTCGGGTCTCCAGACCTAGAATCCCGGTATACGAAAACCCGATCCCGGTCTCATCGAAATCCAAACCGTGTCTTTTAAGGCCAAGTTGTTTTAAAGGTTTTAAACAATTTCAATACATTATCTATATCAATACAGATAGATAATTCACAGCATCACAATAGATAATCAACATTATCATAACAGATAATTCACAACATACTTCAAATCAAAGCATCCATATCATATAGCATCAATTATCTCATATCAGGGATATTAAACCATTCAATTCATACATAAGCAAGAATTAAACAATCATACTATAATTAATTTAAAATGAATTAAATTAATTACTTCATCAATATAAACTTGCTTACATAACCAGTAAACCAATCAATTAATCAATCATCAATTATTTATTACTTCCGATTAATCATCTTTGATTAATCAACTTTTACTTGCATTCCAGTAATTACCCTTTAATTAATTTCAGTAATTAATCTTTAAATAAATCCATAAATTAATTATTCATAATTATTTACATTCATATTGAATTTATTACATTTTAATTACTATATTGATTTATTATTTGCAAATTAATCAATTCGTAATCACATCATTAGTTATAATAATTAATGATCTCTAATTAGTTATTTTATTGATTAATTATATTAAGAAAACTTGATCTTCAAATCACATATATTAACCACCTTTGATTAATATCATATAGTAATTAACTTCCTTAGTTAATTACTTCACAATAACAACTTAATTAATCCCATGATTAAGTTTAAGTAATTATACTCCAATTACTTCCATTACCCATCATCCAATTAATTACATCTAGTAATTTCTCATTAATTACTTCTCCAAGTAATTATACTTCCAA
Source organism: Allium fistulosum (assembly GCA_030737815.1). NCBI lineage: Eukaryota > Viridiplantae > Streptophyta > Magnoliopsida > Asparagales > Amaryllidaceae > Allium > Allium fistulosum. The sequence continues at coordinate 1,239,817,038 of CM060903.1, read as the reverse complement.
AATTATCAAGTGATTAATCTAAATTAATTAATTCAAATTAACCAAATTACTTAATTAATTACAATAAGCAATTCATTCCTTAATTACTTTCCAATAAGTAATTACATTTAACAATTTCAATGATTATTATTAGATTAATTAATCCAATTAATTACTAAATATATTAATCACATTAATATATTATAAGAATAATCTAGTTAATGACCTTTATTAACATTCATTTAATTACTTTCTAAAATAATTAACTTCCTTAGTCATTATTAATTTTAAGTTCAATTAACCATTAATAATTCATTTATTAATAAAAATTTAATCTATGGTTCTTAATTACATATTAATCACTTATTCCATTATTTAAATTTTAATCAATATATTCAACTTATATTTACTAATTTAATTGATATAAATTATCAATTATCTATTCAAATTTGTCTTAATAGTTAATGAATATAATTCTTAAATCTTCATTTCTTAAAGTAAACTTATTTTTATTATTGATTAAATTTTCACTATCAATATGTTTAAAACATTTATTTCAGATTACTTCCTAAATAAATTCCATTTTACCCTTAACAAAGTTAAAACTAATTTTCCAAAACCTTTTTAAACCCTCATGTTTAAAAGCATATTTTTTTATACTTAAAATCCTTTAAATCATTTAAAATTATAAACTTTATTTTATTTCCAAATCAGTTATAAAACTAACTTGAATTCACATGTTTAAACTTTTATTTAGAGAATCAGTTTACTTTGATTTTAAATTTAAAACTAAAATTTAAAATCTGTTAAAACTATTACAGGTTTAAAACCATTTCACATTAAATCTGTTACAACATCACCCCGAGCCTCCTCATTTCTACTTCGAGCCACACGCGAAGCTTCCCCGAGAAAATCACAACCTTCTTCGAGTCATCCAACCCCAACTCAAAACTAACAAACAAAATCAACCCCACCATAAACAACCCACCGTGCACATGCACGGTGGCTCCGATCGTCTATGGCCATCGCCAAAATCTCCAATACCACGGTGATCATCTCCCCATATGTTCTCGACCACCCTGATTCACGCAGTCGCTCGAAATCAAAATCGAGACTTCACCCTAAACCTGGAACTCAAAACCAACCTCAAACCCAAACCTGTCAACGTCAATTACTCGACGCTCTGACCACCAGAGGCCACCAAACTTCGGCCACAGCCTCGCCTAACTTCCCTCTACCTCCTCCCAAAACCACGTGGCGCTCGATCCACTGTCGACGATGCGCGAAACAAAACTCCGGCCATCCCAAAATTAGGTCACCGTAGAAAATCCCCTCGCCGCCGCTTCCACAAGGCGCTGCACCCTCACCCGCTATTTTTCCCCCACTCCCTGTTCGCTCCTCCACCTCCAGCCCAATTCCCAACCATCACCAACCATTGGATCACCCACGGCAACTCGAAAAGCCCAAAACAGACGAACTCGAACTGCTCTCAAACCTCACAGTTAAAAATCATCAAACCATGTTTAAAAATCATGTTATGGTACAGGGATTTAGTCCAGATGCCTGAATTCGAAATTTAAGAGATTCGAATTTTTGATTAGATTGGAGTTGTTCAAACATTTTGCTTCCCAGAGATGATACCAAGTTATTTTAATTTGAATATATTTTTAAATTTCAGTTCAAAGTCAAACTAACAATAACTGTTTTAACTCTAGGTCCAAATATCAAGTAGATTGAGTAGAAAGGATTTTTTGAAAGCAAGACTTGTTTTAGAATTCAAAACAGGGGATAAATGTTTCAACCTGCACACATTACAACATTCTACAAGTATAGACAGAGGATTCAACATATATATAATTATATACACCTACTTTTCCACAGGCATATATACAACATATTCATTCCTTAAATTTTTAAAAATAAAGTTACTCACCTGACTTTAGAAATGAACAGAGCACTTTACTTTGAAAACTGGGATATGCATTAGCTTTTAAAAACTTGAGTTGTCTTCTTCGTTTTGAAACTGTAGTTGCATGCTAATGGAACTTTGTTGAAGACATAAGACTTGATTTCTTAAGATTGAATGCTCTGAAACCAGACAGTTTGCACTAAAAATCCCTTTTAAAACTGGGAAAGATTTTGCTCTGATCTTCCTCTAATCTTCTTGCTTTTGTTTAGTTGTAGTTGAATGTTGGATGTTTGTTTGAGTTTTAATTTAAGCTTACTTTAGATTTATACTCGAACTGCTAGGAAGATAAATATATATATAAAAGATAGCTTACCAGAGAAACCATTTGTACAGAGTGATATTATGGTCTCTTGTACCATACAGTGTATATGTTTTGTACCAAACAAAGATATTTTTGTTTTGTTTGACTAAAAATCTTATTTCGGTGGCTGATATAAGATATGTTATTGCTGGCATTTAATGCTTTGTACAAATCATGTTGGCCCTATATTTTATACTAATCTTGTATATATCTTGCCCTTTGTTATTTGAAACTGTATATGCTACTGTTTCCTCTTGCCAGTCTACACTTGAAAATTTATTTGTTCATATACTTATCATATGCAACTTACAAATATACTTATATTTTATATTTGGTGGCTGATATGAAACGTATTGTGTGCTATAGATATTAGTATTAATTGCTTTTGTACAAATCACACTTACTTTTATTTGTTTATACTTGGATGTATATGCTAGTGTCTTCCTTTACAAGCTTAAATTGATATTTATGTTTTCCTGTTTTGTTTAAGTGTACATGAATATTTTTATTTTATTTCCTTTTTAAATTTTCAGCCTGCACACATATCCATATTGGTTTGTACAAAACTTAAATATATATACTTTGTTTGTGGTTAAATTGTTGACTCATTATTGGGTATGTTTCTACTTGCCTAATCATGATTGAGAGTATATTGTTTGATATATTTATTTAGTCATGTTGCTTTTGTACAATCTGGTATATATGTTTTGAATTTATGTATGAGCTTACATTATTTTGTTTTGTATCTTGTTTGTATTGTTGTCTTGTTTTATTTTCTATCCTAGCTTAATACTTATAGCCATGTATTTCTACAAGTACATTTATTTATTAATATTATTTAAAAATAACCTATTTATCAAATTTGAAATGATTTATAAAAGAAACTATCTCTTTACTATAAGCTACTTATTTTATAATATATTAAAGTATCGTTTGACAAATATTGTATTAAAACTTACATATATTTTTAAACCATCTTTTATCAAGCTATACTAAAAAGAAAATAAAACAAATCTTTTTGTTAATAAATTTTAAATCTAAACTTAAGCTAGAATAAGTTTTAAACTATTTAAACATTTATCTTAAGTATTTAAAATCATATATTTATTTAATAGCTTTGAAAAGCTTATTTTAAATAAATCATAATTCCCAAATCACTAAAATGTATATTAGAAATTTGAAAACATAAATTTATTAGTTAAAATTAAAACAATACTTTCCCATTTACAATGTATACAAATATATACATATATAAATAGAAAACAATCAATTAATTTTAAAAGATAAAATTCACTAATTAGATATTTATTAAAAGAAAAGATCAATTCAAATCTTTTTAACAAAGATATACCAAATCAATTTAATATTTAAATACAGATTATTAAATTGATATTGCTCGAAAATCCCGGGTTGTCACAACATCACTGGAATCAACTGAATATCTGAAAGCTGGATAGATAGCTGGATCTCCAAGCGAAGCTCCAACTCCAAAGGTGAGTCTCGAATACTGGTACACTCAGCCTGACCCGAGCGTAAAGCAAAACACTAAACACTCGAGTAGGGATTAACATTCTTATATCAATAAATCCAACTCAAGTGAAATAGCAACTGAAATACAAGTAACTTAAAGGATGTTTGGAATAACCATCCTTTAAGGATCCGTTAAACTATCTACTATGTAGTAGTGTACGATAAGTAGATAATGCTTATCAGTAATCTAGAATATCAAAATAGTGTTAAGGCGTTACCATTATCCCTCTTAACACATTTTATATAAGCTTTATAGTCTATACAGCGCTGTAAACTCCACCGTAAACTAGTGGGATATCAGGGAGTACTCCATAGGTATAACACAAAACAAATCGTAGTGGTCGCATATATAGGGATACAAGTATGACAAGGCACATGAGGCAATACCCAAGGTTGTGAAACTATCGTTTACCTGATCCGGACTGGTGAGAATGCATCGCCGCAGCGATCGCAACACCGCGAAACAACACTCCCAAATCAAGGGTGCACCAATCGATAACAAGTAATGAGTGGTTTTCGAAGAAGTGTGTTCGCTCGAGGTAGCTGACCCCATTTGGCCCGGCACGGCTCCTGTTTTAGTCATTTCCAATTTTGACACAAGTGTCAAGGCTATCCATTATCGTTCTCTTTCTTTAGTCATCACGTACATCATTCCAACCACTTCATTCTGGATCACACTCCGCGTGTAGTTATTAAAGTGGTTTTCGGTTTAGACAGTGAGTATGTCCCTAACCGATTCCGGTCTCTTTAATAACTTTCGTAATTATTACACCGATTGGTCGTTTATATATTTCAAAAACCAAATCAATTACAATTTCAATTAGAATTTGTAAACCAACATTTCATTCACTTTCTAAATCAATTTCCATAATTTATGTTTCAAAACTTACAAATTACCATTTCAAATCTTATAATACAATTTCGATTTTTATTTAAAACCATTCCAATATTCATTTAAATTCGTATATAAGTTTCATTCCAAAATCATTTAAAATGGTTTAATCTACATTCAAATCAATTTAAGTTCATTTATCGATTTCATTCAATATTCGTTAAGTAAATTTATCCTTCAAAACAATTTCTATTTAACTTCCAATTTATTAAATCAATTATTTAAGTTCAACTCCATTGTATCAAAACTTACAAATAGCATTAAATTAAATTCATCAAATCAAATTCTTTACATTTCAAGTCTTACATTAATTTCAATAAACACATTTTATTTCTTGTTAAAGAAAATTCAATTTCACTTATTTATTTACTTAGTTACAATTTCAACTCAATTTATAAAGAAACTTAATTTCACTTATTCAAGAAGTTCAATTTCACTTAACAACGAATTCAATTTTATTTAATTATTAAATAATTCAATCTTATTTAATTATTAAATAATTTCAAACTTAATTATTAATAATTCCAAATTTTAAAACAACGTTCTTTCATCAACTACTATATTAATATTTTGATTCAGATTATTAAATATTAACATTTTCCTTTATTAAAATTCCAAATTCCAACTTTATTTCAAAAACTTATCATTTATTCAAATAAAATCTTTATTTTATTTTTAAATCAAATCATTGACCAATCGGGTTTTATTTAATTCTCTACCCTAAGTCAAAGTCAAATTTGGGTATTTATCATTTCAACCCGATTCCATTTTTATTCAAAAATCAAAGCATAGCAAAGGGAACTTGCAGTGTGATAACTGGAATGGTGTCAAAGTAAATAAACAAGCAATAGCAAACATCAACAACAATCCAATAGTACATTCAAATAATCCCGAAATAATCGTATTAATTTACATTGTTGTTTGTGCAAATTTAATATAATTATTTCTAGAATCTACACTATCATTTCATGTAGATTAAAGATTATTACACTAATATTTATATGGTTCTTCAATTGATATATATTTTCCAATTTCATACTACATCAATTTTACAACATACATTCAATGGTTCAAGGTGTACATAACCAAATTTCTACGTGTCAATTAATCTAACATTTAAATAAGGTCATATTATGTAAATGTCATCTACTCAAATTTAGCATATATCAAATCTAACTATCCTACGTCAATTTCAATTGTAAATTATTAATCACTTACTACATTAACAATTTAGCATCCAATGTCAACATCAAACAATCAATTATTTATCAAACAAACTAGATTATCATTGTATATATAACAGATAATGGTGTCAGATGTCACAAGTGAACTGATACAGGTAATAGCATATATAACAGTGTAATTAACTAACAGCAGCATATTTCAATTGAAATCAAACTTAATAAATAAAAGAACATTAATCGTGAGTGATTGCTCACCTTTCGAGGCTAGAGATGCACGAGAGGATAACACGGATACGCATGCTGATACGGACATAGAAATTGAATTACGGATCCAAGCAAAGCAAATCGACACGAATTCAATGATCAAAGCTGAATAACAGAAATCGATTGAACACATCAGAACGGGATCGATGAAGAAAATTGGTATACCTGAACACATATGTATAACTATACACATAGCTATATATACAAAATTTCAACATATATTAAATTAGATATATATGCATTTTAAAATACATTTTTTTTCTAAACAAAATCAGTAACAATATGTTCATGTATGCAGACCTTACATAAAATATTTATATATATGTACAACAAACAACTATAGGTACAAATGGCCTGCCATTTCATATATGCAGACTTTATATAGACACTGTACATATATCTTTAAATAAAATAACATAATATGTGGCTTACATTTAAACAACAGCAATTTTATGTTCTCTTTATTACTAGACCATGTACAACACTATCCTTAAACCCAAAATGCAACTATTGTAACCCGTAGGTATATTGTAAATATACTTACCATCATATTATTCAAACTACAACTATCGAAAAACTACATATATATGTACTAAAATCATATCTGTACTCTAACATATATATAAAAACAACAACCTTAGATAATATATTATCCTTAAAATAAAATATCATTTGTACTTATACAATACAATAGAAAAACAACAAACGAACATATGTGTATATATAGCATATCTTGATAAAATAAACTGGCCAAAACAATGTAATCTATTATATATAATATACTGCTTTTATATCTAACGAATCATATACCCAGATATATAACTATATATATACAACTTAAATAGAAACTAAACTGTTAGTCATATGTGTTCAGTAAACATATTAATATAAATGTAACCAATGTACAAACTTCCAAACCTTAGATATCTATGTACGCAAGCAATATGCTGCTCTCGCCCAACTTGACGCACACAGGTAGGAGGACCAAGACTAAGGCGACGGTTGCGGGCTGCTTTGGCGAGATGGTGCTCAAGTGGTTCACGGCTGGATGGGTGAAGGGAAGAGGGTGGTGCAACATGGAGGTAGTGGCGGATCTGGGTGCTTGGTTGCTCGAGCATGAGGAGGGCGTAGGACTGGTGCATGGTCGGAGGATAGCTAAGCACGATCTAGAGGGGTGTCAGGCTCGGGTTGAGCGGCCGAGGGTTGGTGATGTGGGAGGCTGACGGAGGGAGGCAGAGCGAAACATTCCGACCAGGGAACGTTCGGTTGGTGGTGCAGGCTCGGTGAGGCAGATGCTTGGGGTAGTAGATCTCGGTGCGTGAGGTTGGCTCGGCCGACGAGGTGGTGCACGCCGAGGCCAAAGATGTTGAGTGCTCAGGTCGAGCGAGCTTGCGGTGGCGGAAGATGTGGTTGATGGGGTGTGAAGTTCGGGTAGGTGGCCGTGGCGTGGGTGGCTCGGTTGGAGGTCATGATGATGGGAGAGGGAGGTAGGGTTCTCGGCTATAGGCAAAATGAAACAACATGGATGATTGGAAGAGAGAGTGAGTGAGGAGGGAAGATGAAGAACGTTTGTAATAATGAGGCTACAGGAAAAGAAAAGTGAAGGCATACTTTAATTTCATAAAGAAATGACCGGACCAAAATTTGTAAGAACCGAGAATATCAAGCAAGCGAATGGACAAATTCAAAAATGTACAGGTTGGAAATAAGGAAGGCCAAGCACGAATTTAGAGATTAATAAAAGCAACAGCTATTAGGTTGTCTGGGACAACGGAAAGCCACAAGAAACAAAAGCGCCCGAACAGTTACCGATACGGTAAACCATTTTGCAGTCTCTCCTGCGTACTGGACATCGAAACGAACATATAAATATATTGTGAAGATCAGCTTGACGAGACGATCAAAACGGTATACAGATATTAGTGGTATGATTTGAATTATGAAAATTCGAATTTTCACCTGGCGAAAAATGCAAGAAAACGCAGGAAAATAAGATCGACGGAGCTAAAGAAGTCCGAATTTGGAAAAACGAAAATGACGTCTTGCTTAGAAGATGATTTAGAATTTTTCTATATAAAAATATTTAGGTTTCGAAAACATTTTATTTTCATCAATTTCTAACTGATTAAATTGAAATAAAATTACACACGAAATAAACTTTCTTAATTTCGGGCGAAAATTTACCAGTTGCTATGTTTAATTAGACGCATTTCAAATATTAAATTTATATTTCAAAATTTTATCGTTTATAATTTTACAAAAATTCAATTAATTAAATAAATAAAACGACTAAATTTTACGGGTCGTTACAGATTCCTATCCAAAAGTCATTTCAAACCAATATAAGCGTTAAAGTGTGGAATGATAATAAATTAGAAGATGGAATGTAGGGCTTTTTGTCACTGACCCTCGGGGAAAATTTCCCATATCATATATATGTGGCAGGAGTATCTTCATTTGATCTTCGATGCAAGGGCTACCCGCTACTAATCCTAGGGGTGATTCCCGACATGATGTGGTAGGAGAGTTCCTTTGGTTTGTCCTGCTCCTAGACAACTTGTATGGACGAATGTCTGACATTGCATTTCTAAAACGCACGTACATTGATTTTTACAATCGTGCATCTGTTTTGTAGTGTAGGAGGTAACTCTCCTATACTTAACACCCTTCTCTGAGATGTACGAGCTCAGAGGTTAAACATTTATGGAAATCAATAGTGTGTGATGGAATTGGCAATGTCGTATTCAAGTGAAATGTGTGATATAAGAAAGGTAATCATTACCTCGAGTCTCATCACCCGGAATGGCTTAAACAAGGCATGTCGTAAGGCTATGTGGTTCGCAACCATTAGGGTATGGTCATCACCTTTTTAGATTACTCTCTATATGTCGAGTATGTTGTGTATGCCATGGGATCTCAGATAGGTCGGTTACGATTGGGGTGATGTCATATTCAGTTCTATTTTCGACACCAGATGGATCTTCAGGTAGGCCGGTCTTGTTAGGTGCAGAGGTTTCAAAGGTGTTGATCCTCGGTACATCCCTCTAGAAATGAACTGTATGGAAGGTAGTTCCTTACCTACCATTGTATGGAAACCCATTCTCCAATATGTGCACTCGGCTTGATTGTAGAACATATTATGCTGGAATTTAATCAATGTAACAATTTCGGCTAAGATTATATAAATTTACTTGGAAGGTGTTTTGAAAAGAATGTCGTTAAAAATAATATACCCACATTTTGCGTAGAAAATATTTTGGTTATCATAAGGTAAAAACCCATTTCGTGTCTATGTGCGTCGTGGTCTTATGAGATACCCTTTGTTTTAAAATATTCGTATTTGAGTTTCTCACACGAGTCCCATGACTGACCCAGAGTTTAATTTTCTTTTCCTTTAAAATTTTGATGCCCTATTTTTCGAGCAGCCATGTAGTAGGTTGTATGTAGCATTTTGGAAAGGAGCAAGGAATATGGAGCATTTTAGGTTTTTTTGTAGAAGTTATTTATTAATTCTACTGGATTATGTATTCTGTATCTACCAGCACTTGTAAGGATAGGTAGCTATAATTATCCTGATTGGTTTAGTACTTACTGGAACTCTAATGGAGCAATTTGGAGTAATTGCATGTACTATTCATATGTATAACTAAATGTTGAATGCAATGTGAGGTTCTATTTTTTTGTCTTCTATCTTTATTTTCTTTACCCCATGATAATCCGCCTCTCCGGCACTTGGGTTTGCGGCACGTAAATACCAGGGATGTATTAGTGTCGATTTTAGAGCGTCGAGGAGGTGGATCATCACAGTAAATAACTATAAAAGAGAAAATAGGACAGAAGTGATTTATAGATGTTCCACTATCATTGTGATAATTTACGTTCACTTTGGTGAAGTGGATCTTTATTTCTTTCAATAAACAAGAGAGATTACAGAAGAATAAAAAATCCATAATTTGATTAATTAGGGTTATAATTTGTTTTTTAAAGAATTGTGTGGAGGGTCTACCCCTTATTTATTGTCTTCTCCAAGTGGAGATATGGCAAGTTTTAATTAAGGTAAGGTTGCAATTAAGGAAAGTTTCCATAAATTCTAAATTGCAAATTAGGAAAGTTTCCATATATTCCAAACTGCAAATTTGGATAGTTCCATTATTTGAACCGCATAAAAAATTCAGCACTCTATCTCGATTCAAATTATCACAACCAACTCCTATTGCATGCTCCACCTTAATATAAATACCTTCCTGATAGGTTCGAGCTCCGCCACCCCCCATCACACTTTTTCAACAAGTTCCGGTAAGGTCACCCCCAGCCAACAAAGTGTTAAAGTACTCAAAACAAATGTACAGTCAAAACAATATCTAACAAGAAGTATATGACAATTTCTATCTCTCAAACAAGAAGAATATTACATCTTCCTCTAGGTTCAATTAAGCTACTCCACTCTCTCCCATGGTACTACATTGTGGCACTAGCACTTCAATAAGCAAATCAAGTTCAAGCAATGCTCGAACTTAGCAACTGGCAACGCCTTAGTAAACATGTTTGTTGCATTGTCCTTTATGTTAATCTTCTCAAGACGAATCACCCTTTCTTCATTCATGGCAACAAGGAATGGCTCTTTGATCTCTATGTGCTTTGTTCTCGAAATGAATGCCAAGTTTTAGCCAAATGAAATGCACTCTGAATGTCACAATTCATCACCACATTATCATGCACAAAGACTAGATCACACAATAGATGCTTCAAGTAAAGACCCTTCTTAGCTGCTTCAACATCAGCTATCAATTCTGCTTCTATAGTATATAATGCAACCACAGACTACAACCTCGCTCCCCAACTAGTAGTTGTACCTCCAAGAGTGAACATGTAGTCCAAGGTTGACTTCCTTCTGTCTCTATCTTCCGCATAGTCTGAATCACAATAAGCAACCAAGCTACAACTCTTTTTAGTTTAAAAAACAAGCCCATGATATGGTGTTCCCTTTAAGTATCTCAAAATAGCTTTAACAACTTGCCAATGAGTCTTTCTCGGATTATCCATGTAGCGACTAACCATACTGATAGCATAAGAAATATCTGGCCTCGTGCAGACCATGGTAAGTGGTCGGTTTTGGATTGTTTTGGTTGAATGGTAGGAATGTTTATATGCTTTCTAGGTTGTGGAAGCTTCAACTTTGATATGGAATTGAGTTAAACTCACTTTGAATGGTATTTAACTAGAACTATATGTTGTAATAATTTTATTTGCTTTCTTTGGTTGTTTATAATTGTGTATTGTTTATAAGTTGTTATTTAGATTCAATTCCCGCCTGTAAGCGAATGACATATGTAACTTTAAATTTGCAGGGGACTTTGATATACACTTTAGTGTATAAACTCAAATATCACAAAAGTACTAGACATGGAACAAGCAAAAGTCAATGGACGTCGAAGTGTTTTTGGAGGAAACAGGTCGCTACGGAAACACATCGAAGAATAGAAAACGTATAGAGGGATCCAAAAGGATTCCTTGCCCTATTGATTTAAATTACGTTTATTTATGTGTATACGAAGTATTTTTATACTATGGTTTGGTAATGTTGAATATGACTTGGAAATGATTAGGAAATTTGAATCCTTTGATATGAAAATAAATGGTAGCTTCATTTAAGTACCATAATGGTCGCTAAGCCTCTTATCGTATTTGAAAAGTTATTTTTATGGATTTTTAAATCAACTTCAAAATTTTATTTTGAATTAAAGTGTTTTCTATACTTATAGTGGTTTAAATATAGAAGGAAATGAAGTTTAATCTATTTTATTTATAAAACAAAGTTTGAAAGGTTACGGTCCATATAGCGATAGTCGTTATGGATACACTTTGGAAATCTACGTTTTTGATAAATTATAAAAGGTTTTCTACTTTAGATATTTAGTAAATTCTTTCAAATGTGTTTAACAAAATATGTGTAAGTATTTAAAAAGGAGTTTGAAGTTTTTAATTTTTTTTAATTATTCAAAAAATGGTTTAAATTTTATAAAAGAAAATTGTATATTTTCAAATCAAAGTTGGGTTTTATTTGAAGATTCTCAAGTAAAGTTTGTATAGGAGTTTTGAATTATAATTTAAGTATTTTAAAATGTACTTTTGAAAAGTAGAAATGTTGAAAAGAAATTTGAGGTTTAAAGGATTTATGTTGAGATATTTAAATAAGTGATTTATATAAAGGAAAACCCTTTACTTTTCAAAGTCGTATTCGTTTTAAAAGGTGATGGTTTTAATTATGATTTGAATGGAATTTAAACTTTGCTTAAAGTATTTTAAAAGAGATTTGAAATGTATATAAGTGATTTGAAGGATGATGTGATATAATAAAGCAAGTGTACTTTTATGGAAAGAAGTTTGTTTATAATATTTGGTTTATTATAAATAGTATATGGGATTATGAGGTCTGATACTTGACGTTAAACTTTGAGGTAGGTAAACTTCTACCTATCCTAAAAGATACGAATGTTATCGAGTCAAGGTTTGAGAGGTAATTATACCCTAACTTAAATGGCTTAATTGTTAACTAAAGGATAGTTTAAGTTTGAAATCAAAGATTGATGTTAAGTATATGAAGTATTATTTCAGTATCTGGATTCGATAAAATAGTCTTATACTTGGAACAAAAAGCCGATGAGTAGATTGATCCTCTATCCGTAAGATCAAGAATCAGAGTATTTGACTAAGGCAAGGTTGGGAGCAACCAGTATCCTGACTTACTTGGCTTCATTTTGGGCAAGAGAGAGTAAGTCGAAATATCGAAAACATGACAAGAGTAGGAAATTTGATTTCTACAAACGATCTTTATAATTTGTGCTGGTATGAAGGTATTCTTTTTTGACTTAACACCAAATTCCGTGGTAGAGAAAATCGTCTCTATTTTTGAGAATTTAAGAATGTATGCTAAGGCTGTGCAGTTAAAGCGCTCGGCGGATTCAAAGCGGTGGAGGTGCAAAAAGTCATAGCGGGGATACATCGAGGATATAGCGGGATATAACAGATGACTCTAAAATAGCATATAAAACTCGTACTTAATGTTTTTTCAAATATATAAATGGTAATTAAATGAAAAAATATCATTCAATTGAATTATAATTAATACATAAATAATTTTAAATAAAAACATGTGCGAATATACTTTAAATAAACATAAAACTGTTATATAACATAATTGAATTTAGTAGAATATTAGAGTATTTTCATTTCTAAAAATATATTAAAAATTAAATCAAATAAACTAGTTTCATAATTTTTATAATGTATAAATGCAATTTATCAATTCATTTTATTAAAGAAGATATAGCGGAAATAGAGGAATATAGCGGGATTAACGGGATATAGCGGGGCTTAAAGCGGAAAGGCTATATTTTGGGGCTATATGGAAAAATCGTAGCGGTAGAAATCCGTTATGAGATATAGCGGGGTTATAGCGAGGTAATAGCGGGGCATTAACTGCACAGTGCCAAGGCAAGGGTAGTACACTAATTTGTCCAACTACATTGCTAATCAACGAATTATACAAGTTTGAAATCGAAAAGTGATGGTAAGTATATTTGGTTTAATTTCTATACAGTCCATTTACTTACACCAAAATGTTTTGGGTTTATTATTATCAGTGTTTTAAATAACATTCGTTTTAACCCAATTAAGCATGGTTTTTAAAAATAAAATATTCTTAAGGTTTGAAAATATACTTATACCATTGAGATAACTATATGAATACTTATCCAAGTATTGGAAAGAGTAGATAGGATTTGTGAATATATCTTTTGTAAAAGGTATTTTAATACAAATATTTAAAAGGTGATTTTTATTAATAAAAGGATTAAGTAATGCGGCTTAATGGTTTCTTGTGTGCCTAATAATGTTTGGTTTCCATTTTAAATTAAATCTCGGGTTTGATTGTTTGCTTTTTGATAGTTTTGGCCAATTTTGAAACTATCGGTTATTGGTTCGGAGAGACCAGGATCGGATAAATTAGCCAAAAACCACTTCGAACCGACATAAGCATTCAAATAGAAGACGTCCTGAAGATGATGAAAATTGAAGATGGAGTTCTTCAAAGTGCAAAGGCTACTTGCTACCAATCCTGAGGGTGATTCTTAAAAGGATGTAGAAGTAGTGCCTTTGGTTTGTTTATATCCTGAACAACTTATATGGATGAATGCTAGCATTGCATTGTTGCTTGGAGGGCAGTGTTTGCATTTCGAGTGTGATTTTCTAAAAAGGTAAAAAAATGTAGCCTCAAGCCTTACACCTGGTATAACAAAAAAAGTAGTTGTGCTGCAGGACTATATGGGTTGCTCCCATTAGTGTAGGTCATCACCTGATCTAGATTGGTATTTATGGATTTATGTATGCTTAGGGCCTGGTACGTTTGTCACGTTGGCAACCGAGGGATGATCATATTTGGTACTATCCAAGAAGGGGTAGGCCGGTCCTGATACGCAGAGGTGCAATGTTTGCAGCCTCGATACGTTTTCTTTAAAGGTGTACTACATAGAAGGTAGTCTCTTACCTTGTCATTGTATGGAATCTATTCTCCGATACATGCCTTATGGACTTAGTTATATACTAAATATGTTGTTGAATGTAATTAATGTAACCATTTCGGCTATGATTATATATTTATTTTAAACCCTAGACATTATTATAATATCACCGGATTTTCTAATAAAAATGGTTTGGTTATTGTAAGGTAAAAACCATCCATGTTTATTTGTGATGTGGTCTTACAAGATACCATTGTTTTTGAAGTGTTTTATAGCATTAAATAATCCAAATGATTTGAGTTTCTCACATTGGTTTACCAGAATAGTCTAGGTGTTATCTTCTTATAATACTCAGGTCAGACTCGAGTATATTTCCAGATTTAGTTATGGATGTTTTGTAGCTTCAAGAGACAAGTTGGATGCCTCCAAGACGTATTCACGTATTTTATTTTCTGCTGCATTTCTTTTTTTGCATTTATCAGCATTGGTGAAGACACACTGTTATAACTGTCCAAGATGATGATAGGAAAGTTTACTTTAATTAATGTATGCACATTATAGTTTTCTTTTGTAAAGATTATGTGTATACTATATATTACTTGTCACGGTGTGAGATTCTATTATGTCTTTCCGGCACTTAGAAGTTCGGCACGTGAATACCGAGGATATATTTGTGTCAACTTTTGAGGGTCAAAAAGGCCAGTCGCTACAATTGGTATCAGAGCTTAGGTTTGGCGAACATCTAGGCTTTGGTGGGGTAAAATCATTAGAGACAGGATAAGTGGCACCCTAGAATGAGTTTGAGTGTATATATGGGAGAGCGTATATGTTATTGTTATAAAAACATATTGTGTTGATTGATCTGTTGAGTGCTTATGAATTCTGGTCGATTCGCCTGATCAACGTTATCGATAGGGATTCCTAAACACTTGAACAAGGCAAACTGATACACAAATTTTGAAATTGGTAAATGAAATAATTTTACCTTGGATTATATTTTATACATAAAAACAATATTTTCAAAAATTGATATATTTATTTATGATGTGTTTGTTTGTTAGGAAATAATAATATTTAATTATCATCATTTATTATTTGATTAGTCAGGCTCATCCAGTTAGGAGTATTGACTATTGTTTGTTGATTGATTATTTATACTCGGCCAGTTTATGAGCATTTATTTGTTTAATTTAGATTAAATATCAACACCTTGTGAATTAAGTTTCACAATTTGACTATAAGGTGTTCGATAATAATGTTGTTATAAAGTTTATTTTGAAATAAGAAGGAATGATTTTATATAAAGATGATTTTATAAATTGGGTTTATAAATTGTGTTTTATAAATGAAATCGATTTTTGAGAAAGTAAATCCCGGTGTATTTGAAAAAGGATTTCAAATGAATTTTGAAAAATGTAATACTAGTATTACTTGAAAGTATTTATAAGTATAAATATTTTGGAGAGAATTTTCAGATACGTTTTCTTTGGATAGTTAAGGAAATGAGTCTCGTTATGTTCTATGGTGATCTGAATAATCTTCTAAGTGACGATCGAATGTTTACTTAGGAGGACATTGTAGTGTACTTAGTAAATTATTCCCATTGTGATTGTTTGATCGAAATGAGTGAGAATTCGAACGAATCCAAAACAAGTTGGTAATAGATTTTTTTGTTATTTATATGAAAATATATATAGTATGGTTTCAAAACGGGGTTCGAAAAGGAAGAAGTATCTTTATGTTAACTAGTTAATGGATTCAAAATAAAAAGGTATTTCGAAAAAAGTGTATGTTGATAAATGAAATTTTTTATATGGGTTTATATCACTCTTGGATTAAGAAGAAATAATTTAACACAAGTTTTAATGGGTTAAATTTAATAAGAAGGTTTTAGTAAACTTTGTTTATTAAAACCGCGCTTTTTTTAACATCTAAGTTGTATAAACTATTTGATATTATTGGGCCGACCAATAAAACATCTTTACCTTAGAGCTGCCTAAAGAAAAGTAGACTCTAGACTGAGTTTGGATACCACTATCCTACTCTTCTTAGCTACTTACTAGACTAGATAGGTAAAGAGGTCAAAGAGTCTGACTCGGTTTTAAGACCTGCATTTATTTAGGCATGCATCTGAATTTAAGAGAAGATAAAAGGTTAAATCGGATAGTTGTATATACTTTCAAGATGTAGTAGGGTATTATGCAAGTTTAAAACCATAAGTTGGACTTGGATCATTTAATTCGCATGATAGTTCTTAATCCAGAGTTCGGGCACCAGATTTCTAGGTGTTATACACCGATTCGAACTAGGCATTTCCACTCGATTCTCGCTAGCAAGTACTTGAGATGGACTCTTGGGATGATGTGAGTGTTTTCTATCATGGTCTAGAACTATGTAAGGAAAGCATTAGCATCAGATAAAGGAATTGGATCAAGGTTCTGCAATGAAGAAGTGAAGTGACCTATACTAGTTTGGATGAGAGATTTATGTATCCGAGCAAGTGATCGGGTCAGACATTGACTATGGATAACTCATGCACATGGTACAGGCTTATGAAAAAGGGTTAAGATTTTGTGTTGGCTTCTTTCCTTCTTTGTTTGGTTGAGATGAAATTTCAGGACCAAAATTCTTTTAAGGGGAAGGATGTAAAGATTCAAAATATTATCTCTTTAGTTTGTGAAAATTTGATAAATTTTAAATATTCAATTAATGATTTTTGATAACCAAATAATCCTCTTTTAAACAATAAATAATGATGGTGAACTCATTTTGAATATCTATTTACATAAATAAATAGTTCTGTGGAAAATTGAAAATGTGACCGAAAATAGTTTTTCGGATTTTCGACTTTTTATCGAACGAAAGTTGCTGCAAGTTGTTGCCTATGTACACAAATATCGTGTACACATTCATTTAACAAATAGGAGTTGGTTAGCACTGAAAATGTAGTTAGTAAATTAATTAATAAAGTAATTAAATAATTAAGTAATAAAGGAGACTTTTCTTCCATACTTTAAGTGGCACTAGTACAAAATAGGTATGTTGTATCGTCTCATTTGCTTCGATTGTATAAACAACCGAAGCAAATAATACCAATTGCTTTGGTTCTTCCTTAACAACCGAAGCAATTTTTATGTGGAAAGCAGTAGACAATACAGCTAATGCAATTTGCTTTGGTTGTCTTTTAGAACTGAAGCAAATGCGCTGAAGAAATAGGTTTACTTGTTTCGATTGTCTTTACAACCGAAGAAATAACTTTATTTGCTTCGGTTCCTTAAGAACTGAAGCAAATGTAATTTATTTTTATTGGGTCTGCAATTGTTTTTAGGCCCCAACCCGCTTCGTTCCTTTTCTAACCTCCTCCGCTTCATTCTCTTTCCCTTTTCCAAAAAAAATCTAAGCCTTAAAATCTCAATCTCTGCTTCTCACTTCCATTGGATCCTTCTCATCGCCTTCTCGATCGACCTTACGATGACTGCTCCACCCTTGAGAACGGCCTCCATGGCTACCTCCTCAATCGACCTCGCGTCCCGCCTTCCAACCAAAATTTCCATCACCGATGACTCCATGGAAAACTCTAAACCTCGAATTTTCCTCCCCTTCGACTTTCTCACTGACGAAGTGTTCAATGAAATGAAAAGCAGCGACGAAGAAAATGCAAAGGTAATTAATATTTATTGTATTTCAGTATATTAACCTGTTAGTAAACTTTATTTTAAAATTTGATTAGTGGATTTATTTCAGGCCTTCGGTGTTTTGGGTTCGTCGTCTCAGTCCACGCTCAACAGTTTCGAAAGCTTGTCCTTCTCGAGCAATGAAAGCCCTGACGCACCGCCGTCGACCCGTTTGTAATGCCATCGAAGGATTTGTTGGACTTGCTTAATGTCGCAATTGGTCAAGTCGAGAGGCTGGCTCTTGAAAATGACTATTATCGTTGTAGGATGGCTATTTTGCGATGCCAGGAACTACTCAAGCAGCAGTTGCAAGCTGCTCTATACGTAATTATCCATTTTTTCATCCTTTAGTTTAACATATTTTTCGTTTGAAGTTTATCAATTAACATGTTCTGTTGTTATATTTAGTTTTTTGGGTTGAAGAGGCAGGAGTTTATAAAGATGCAGTAGCAACAATATGCTAACGTCATTTGGGAAAACAAATGCACATGTAACACCATTTCAAACGAAAGTTTGTCATTAAGCTATTGGCCCCCACTACAGAAGTAGAATTCGAAGAAAGTGGTTAATGGATCTGCATGACTATTGCTTTCCTTAATGGTAGCAGAGGCAGTCAACCAGTGCCGACGTTTTCTTACCACGGACCGTGGATGCCCAATGCTGTGAACCAAAGAGGAAGTGAGGTAAAATTTAGTTATACCTTTATTAGCGCCATAGTTAATTTCATAATGTTTTCATCGAAGGTCCCTAGAACTGATTTTATTTAGTTATAAAAACCTCATGTCCCTCCCTCCAACCAAAATTTTACAATTATTAATTGCTTTCTTGGTTGGTTGTCATTTTCAACTGAATTGTCAATTCATATAGATTAGAAAAGGATGAAGGAATGGTCTAAAAGAAGGCCATAGATTTTAACATGGATAAAATATTTTGACATGTTACGTTTCGATTTAAATTACCAGATAATAAACTTTTGCATTACACTTCCAACGACTCTTATTGAAACCAATATAATAATTCATGTTGACAATCCATTTGATTGGAAAATGCAACAATGATGATGATGATAATGCGTCTTTACCAGTCTTGGTGTCAAGAGTCATATTCATCTACACTAGTGTGATTTATCGAAATTGTCAAGTATGTAATTTATCAGATATCATTAAGTATTTTTATATATTATTTCACTGGATATCACTTGGATTTTTGGATACCACCACACATACATACTATATAATGGCTTAAATTGAGCATAATTATAAAATGAGAAGTCAGTAGAAAAACATTGACAGTCATGCACATAATTCTAGATTGACATTGACTTTAGATCCATCATTTCAGCAGGAACCTTGATGACAAATATATTCATTATATAATGGCTTAAATTAAATGTCATTTTGACTATTATAGACTGCCTTTGCAAGTACACAATTTTTTTATGTCTACTGGTTTGATTATACCTTGAACAAGGCATTTCCTAGTTAGCCATATGTAAATAGTATAAACTGCATCGCTTTTTGTCAAACACGCTTAGGTCTAGAGTTGTTGTGGTACTAACTTTATATTTATGGGATAATGCTAACCGAAAAGTATTATTGAGTTTGTTCAAGTAATAGGTTGGCCTCATAGTAGCAATACCTTATACGATAACAATGCCCATTATATTGGAGTTATATATGTGCAGCTCCACCTTTGTTGTAAACTTGTATATATAGGTTGATATTTGATTTGAATCACAAACAAGTTAAAAATATGTTATGTCAACTTATGATTTTTTGATTTTTGAATTCTGCATTTTTGCTATATTTAATAACGTGCTTCCAACAATTCCAAAAGTTACTATGATATATACTATTTATACCAGGAAATAGCTTTGCTTGGAGACTATCAATCTTGGATTCTTGTGAGCTGTATTCTTTAAAAATGGCTAGAACTACTTTCTAGCAACAGGTAAATACTTGAATAAAAAATAAATATGTTCCATAGTATGATTCGTACTCCATTGGAAGTTGTCCAACATACCCTTATATTATTTATTAATTTAAATTGGGTGCGATTTGATTTTGGAGAAAAAATTCAAATTGTGTTATTCAACAGAGACCCTTCTTTCACTGTATTCAATGAAAATTGCACTTACACTGTCATTCTATTTTTTTACTTTCCATTGTGTCGACTATTTGTAGGTTTAACTGTAGTGAGTAAGGATTCCTTTCCTTTCCGATCTATTTGTATGTTTAACTGTAGTTCAATGTTGTTTGGTTCATATCTTTGACTGAACTTAGTACAAAAAATAAGTGAAGATATAACTTTTGTTATGTGCTATTAGTGTGGTTTCATTTGGTTTTTAAACTTTAGTGGAGATTTCTAGTTTGTGAAAAGTTCTTTGTTGCCCGTACATCAGATTAAAATGTTTCCTTAATATCAGTTGCTACCGTGCAATAATTATTTAATGGTGCAGTTGTATTTACAGCTCTTAGTTCGGTTTATTTTCTTAATTTTTAACAATGTAAAAAAAATAAAATTCAGACCTATTGTCGTCTACCAGCAATTTTATGGGCATATACAATATAAGGAAATACAAATAAAGAAATTTGAATTGATTAGTGCAAAGTACTTTGCATAGATTAGTGCAAATTTATTTGCATTGGTCATTGCAAACTCTGGGGTTGCACTTACATGTACTGATTAGTGCAAACCTAGGGCTTGCACTGATCTGTGCAAACCCGGTGTTTGCAATGATCTGTGCAAACCAGGTTTGCACTGATCATAAAATATTAGATTAGCATTTCAAAACATGGCAAGTACTTAAATAAATGGTTAATGACAGTGTTTAATGCATTATATTTATGAAATACACTATTGATATTGATAATAGTTGACAACATGAGTTGAATATAATGTACTTAGTATATGTGCAAGTTCATTGAGCGACGAGTATTTCTGGTATTGATATTGTGTGTTTTGATAATGTACTCAGAAATCGACTAATTACTTTACATCTATTCTACCAGTTTATGTAGGGGTGTCAAAGGGGTTGAGTTGAGTATAAATGGGTTGGGTTGAAAATTAACCCAACCCATTTTAAAAAATGCCCAACCCATTAGACCCATTTATTAAACGGGTAAATCCAACCCAACCCATAATTTCATGGGTAATACTAACCCGACCCTTTGAACCCGTTTTGGTCGAAACTGTAGTAGAAGCGGTGGAACCCATTAAAGATTTAAATTTGATTTGACTAATAAAAAACAAACAGATATAAAATAATTCTAATTCTAATTTTTACGTTTTGAATTTCAATAAAAATCAAAATTTCAAAATTTAAAATTTCAAATTTTAGTTCTAAATTTCACCAAAATTCAAATATGAGGATATAGTCTGTTATTTGCTAAGTGCAACCGTTGGTCACCATGGAGACTACAACATGCGTTCACAAAAATGAAGTATCTGAGTGTTCCATATTGTCCGTAATTTAGGTGGGAATTCATCAGTCAAAGTCTCGCCTGATTCCAAGTTAGTATGAAGAAGCTATTGCAGTCTGAACAAAAAAATTAGTGGCTTCTGCCTAGGCAAAGTTCAAATATCAGGATGTAGCCTGTTATTTTTAGTACAACTGTTAGTCACCATGGAGAACTACATCGTACGTTCACTAGATGAAGTATCCAAGCATTCCATATTGTCCGTAATTTAGGTAGGAGTTCATCAGTCAAAGTCTCACCTGATTTCGAGTTATTACAAAGAAGTTATTGCAGTCTTAAAAAAAATAGCGACTTCTGCCTAGGCGAATTTCAAATATCAGAATGTAGCCTGTTATTTTCTATGCCAACTGTTAGTCACCATGGAGAACTACAGTGTACGTTCACAAGATGAAGTATCTGAGTGTTCCATATTGCGAGTGTTCCATATTGTCCATAATTTAGATGTTAGTTCATCAGTCAAAGTCTCGCATGATTTCGAGTTAGTACGAAAAGCTTACTGCAGTTTGAACAAAAAAATAGTGGCTTCTGCCTAGGCGGAGTTTAAATATGGGGATGTAGCCTGTTATTTATAAGTACAACTGTTAGTCACCATGGAGAACTGCGGTATGCATTCACAAGATGAAGTTTCGAGTGTTCCATTTTGTCCGTAATTTAGGTGGCAGTTCATCGATCAAAGTCTCGCCTGATTTCGAGTTAGCATGAAGAAATTATTGTAGTATGAATAAAAAAATAGCGACTTCTGCCAAGGCGATTTTCAAATATGGGAATGTATCCTGTTATTTTCTAATTACAGCTGTTAGTCACCATGGAGAACTACAGTATGCGTTCACAAGATGAAATATCCGAGTTAAAAATTCAAATTTTCAAAATTGTTATTTTCAAAATTGTTGTTTTCAAATTTATATTTTTGAATTTTAATTTTACTAAATGGGTAAATGGGTTATCCATTTATAGCATTATTTAAAATGGGTTAACGCAACCCATGACCCATTTAATAAAATTCATAAATGGGTTGACCCAACCCATTTATAAGTACATTCAATGGGTTGGGTCATATTTTGGCGGGCCTATGTGTAAGGATGGTACTTTGCCGAATCAAAATAAGAAAACCAAAGGCGAACTACACAAATGAACATCAATTTTGAATTTCGAAAGCAGGTAATTATTTGGCCTTTTGAAATTATAGATTTTTTTCCTAATTAATATTTCACTTATATTGATTTATTTTTTCAATAAATTAAGGATTTTGATATAATTTTCATATTATTTTTACTATTTTTACCAAATTTGTGGCTCCTTAGGATTTTGATCAATAGGTTTTTCATTCTTTGAAGAATTTTCAATTCTTGCAAAAAGTTTGTAAGACCAATCATTTTCAATTGAGTAATTTATATATGGCTTATTTTCATATTTGTATTTAGTATTTACTTGCAAAATAATTGGATTACGTAGTTTGATAGGAATATTGTCGACCAAACTATGCTTCATGATAAAAGAAATAGGATAAGAAAATTCATTAAAGGAATAAAATCACAATGTTAGTTTATCGCACACAGATTTTATAATTATTTTAAAGTATCTTATTCCACTAACTAGAAAAGAACTACCTGCAAGGAATTTCAGTTGACTGCAATCAATAGAATTTTTTTTTAATATTACATTAATCATGTATTATTTGATTTTGGATTAGGTAATATTCGAGTCAAAATAACAATTTCAATTAGGTTTGATGGTCGCATTGCACTTTTGTAACAACATTAGATCATTGGGTGCATTAGTTTCACCAAAAATGAAAATTTGCAAAAGAAACTAACAAAGTAATCACAATTCTACTTGGGAGGACAAAAATTCTTTACTTTCAACATTTTTATTTATCGATTGTCTTGAATTGAATTGGAAAGGAGTATCATTATTTTGATTTTCTTTTCTAAATAAATATACTTTTAACATTGATATTTATCAATTGTCTTAGTTTAGTAACTCTGCGCATGCTAAATCTCATTCTTGTACTGTAATCACGAATAGAAATAGCTGCTTGCCAATTGGCTATGCATCACAAATCAACTACACTAGAAGCGAAGGATATACTTCTACATGTAGGTAAGACTGATAAAATTTCTCTCTTGTTTGATATTTATTAATGTTCTATAACACTCTTACATATAAATCTACTAACGATCTGCTTAGTTTAGAGTGACATCAGGGGATCACTCCACCTGGATTTACTGGAGAGGAGATTAAGTGTTATAAGAAGCTGGTAAGACTTAAATGTGTGGTGATGGAAAATCACCGACTGTTGCGACCATAGTGATTTCTTTTTATACCTTTTTGGTATATCATGTTGTTTTTCTATTGATGCATAGATGGAAAATGATATTCATAAGGAAAGAACTGTAATGATATGTTAAATTAGTATTGAAATATTGACTATATCAATTTTATTTATTTTTTTGTCTCGATATAAAAATGGTTTCATACATTCATATCAATGCAGAATACAAAAAAGAAAAACGAAACTAACAATATCATCATGTATTGAAAAAGTATTTCTCACAACATATTCAAGGATCTACTTTACAAATTAAACCTTTGTTTGGTTGGAAGGACAAATATTCTTGTGACTCATAATAAAGCAATATTTGATTTTTATCAATTTCTTATAGTTGTACAGGACTAGTACATAATTTGGGGCTTGAATTCAGCAAAATCTACAAAAATAGATTCAATTGAAGGCATCTGTAACAACCCACTTCTCCATACAGTTTAAGCGGACAATCAACCACACATGTCCAACCTATATTGAATGAAAAGGTAGATAGTTAGGGAAAAGAAAGAAGACGAAGATAAGAAGAAACTGAACAACACAGAATCTCATAGCAGAATGAATAAATCTATAATATATAACAAATATTTACCCAAAGAAAAATGTAATATATACATACACCAATCAGAGTATACTAGCCTATTTCAGCCCGGACAGCTATAACAGCCTGTCATTACAATTGCTGGTAAATACATCCAACAGACAACAGAGCGGAACACATAGAAATACGTAGATACGTCTTGGACCTCTAGCTCTTTTCCTGAGCTCCAATGCATCCCAAGCAATCTGTAAATATGCTCGGTCTAACCTAAGCATTATAATAAAATAACACCTGAGTCAGTCTGGAAAACCAGCGTGAGAAAACACACCCAACTAAATTTTAAAGTTATAAAAACCTTTGAAATCAAAAGTATCTCGTAAGACCACGCCGCACAAAAACATAGACGCATTTTTACCTTACGATAACTAAAACATTTTCTATAGAAAATCCATTGATATTATAATGGTGTCTATAGTACAAATACTTATTAATTATAGCCAAGAAAATTACATTAATTAAATTCCAACATACTAGGTTCTACAATCAAAATCGTAAAGGCACATATTGGAGAATGGATTCCATATTATGACAAGGCTAGAAACTACCTTCCGATGGTACATCTCTAGATAAAATGCACCCGAGTCTGACATGAACATCTTGTACCTCTGCCATACAGGACTGGCCTACCACTAGACTAGTAGTACCGAATATGATCACCCCTTTTGTTAATGGTCCCTGAAGCATACATGTGTAGATAGTAATCGATCTAGATTTGGGATGACCAAACCCTGATGGGAGCGACCCACATGGTCCTGCTGCATGCTCGATTTTTGTCATATTTCGGTTGATGAGGCTTGAGGCTACGTTTATCCTTTATATAGCAATTTCCACTTAGAATGCTACATTGACTTCTAGTCGACGACACAATGTCAGCATTCATCCATACAAGTCGTTCAGGAGATGAACAAACCAAAGGCACTACTTCTACTACATCCATTTTGGAATTACCCCTAAGGTTAGTAGCAAATAGCCCTTGCACCTCAAAGAGTCTTGCCTTCAATTTCCATCATCTTCAAGATGTCTTCACTTCAAAACGCTTGAGTTGGATCGAAGTTGTTTTCGGATAACATATTCGATCTCGGTCTCTTCGAAACAACATTTGATAGTTTTCGGTAAACTCAAACCTGGTTCTTTAAGAAATAAACAGTCAAAGATAAGAGCAAAGATCACATCCTAACCGTTAATGGACGAATTTTTTTATCATTTGTCCTAGGAGAACGAAACGAGATTTATACGCATGGTACAACATCATCAGAGATGACTGAGCCATATAAATCACGTGTTTCTCCCAGATATTTCCATAGTTATGTTTTGGTCAAAATTCGATAGTCGGTTATTTAACTATCAACAACACACATTCAAATCAGGGATTTAATTCCATAGGGAAAACCAACATTGGTTAAGAACATAAGCAACCACTAACCTCTTTAATTAATCTTTTCATTAATTAAAATCACTTTGTAAATTACTTGCATAAAAATACCTTTACAAAGTTATACCCACAAATCCCTATATTTTAATACTATAAAAATATCCATATACTTATCTCAACGGTATATGTATATTCGAAAGATTGAGAAATAATTCCCCTTTTTATACAATTCAAAAATCATTTATAAACTCCTTTATAAATCCCTAAAAATCACTTATAATCTCTTTTATAAATCTCAAAACATTTATAAACAGTTTTTTATAAATTTCTAAAAATCATTTATAAACCATTTATAAGTCTCTAAAATCATTCATGAACTATTTATAAATCTCCAAAACCACTTATAAACTCTTTATAAATTATTTCTCAAGTCTTTTATAAACTTTTTATAAATCCATAAAACTCACTATAAAACTCCTCTTATAATTCTATAAACCCATTTCCAAAATTCGTTGATAAATATCTAACCATTTATAAAACTCCTTTACCTTGTAAATAATCTTCCTTTATGTCTTCAAACCATTTTATAAAAAACCTCTTATAAATCTATAACCCATTTCTAAAATTCATTTATAAATATCTAACCATTTATAAAACTGTTTTACCCTGTAAATAATCTTCCTTTAGGTATTCAAACCATTTTATAAAACTCCTCTTATAAACCTATAATCCATTTCTAAAATTCGTTTATAATTATCTAACCATGTATAAAACTTCTTTACCTTGTACATAATCTTCCCTTAAACCATTAAACCATTTTATAAAACTCCTCTTATAAAACCCAAGTCCGTTTGTAAAACTCTATTTATAAGCCTCGAAAACATTATAAATAAATAATTATTATTAACCTCAAACTCCTTAAAAATAATATTTAATAATTTCAAAACATTATTAAATAAACAATAATAATTAATCTTTACCATTATTATAAATAGTAACAATTTATTTTCAAAACATTATTAATAAATCCTTATTATTAATTTCAAAACATATTAATTATTTAAAATAATTAACTTTTCAAAATATTAAAATAGTGATAAATAACTTTAAGACCACATTAAATATAAATAAATAATCTTTAAATAATATTAAATATAAATAATATTAAAATAATATTAAATATAAATAAATAACTTAGAAAAGGCAGACAAAAAGGTCGGAGTAAAATAGAAGTTAAATCCTTCAAAACCAAATATTTCAAAACCAAATTTCAGATTTAAAATCATTTCCTGTCTCAAAAACCAACTCCAACTCGAATGGCGATTTATAGTATATTTAAAATACGAATTTCAGGCCAACAGCTACCCAACATTTAACCAATATCGATAATGATTTTCTATCACTACATGGTTTCAGTTTTGAACATATAACAATGTCATAATAACTAGAGCCAACAATCAGGTTTAATATCGAATAATTCATATTATAGGAATATTATCGAAATTAATATCAAAAATGGCGAGGAATCCCATTGGTTCCCCCTAACATGTTCGTTGCATCACGGCTCATATATATCAGCGCGCACACACACACATATATAAATAGAATCAACAGTGGTGAGGAGTCCTATTGGATCCCTCCAACCTGTTCCCCTGCATCACAAACAATATATAATCATATAATATGGGTCATCCTCTGTTAGGCAAGTATATATAAAAGGTCACTCACTCCAGGGGTGAGAATAAAACCCAACCAACTGATAAACAATAAATCATCGAAACATCCAAACAACAATTTTTATCAGCTATATAACATACTGGTTAACCAAAAAGGTGAGTTTAACTCATTAAAATTCCTGTTGTCGACGAGGCATTCTCGTTTTGATTAAAATCGAACAAGCGTTCAATTTTAACACAAATTCCTACTAGCTCTAAATCCATCCAATCCAACTTTTTATCATAGTATTAGCTGATATGATCGCAACGCAATTCGCCGCGTTCAAATCCGATCTCGTAAGAAAAGATTATAACCTTTATAAGCATTCAAATTTTTAAACAACATTATTATATTAATTAACTACATAATTAGTTTAATTACCCTAATCACGTTTTAATCCCAGCCGAACTCAACTTGACATCGCGACCTTCATCTTGCTGTCGCTGCCTCGTCGCTTGACTGGACGCTGCCGCCTTCACGCCGTTGCCTCGCCTAGCCCAGCCGCTTCTTACGCCACCGGCCTCGTCACCAATGACGCAGCCATTGGCCTTAATGAACCCATAAATGCTGCACGTTAAATTTCGAACTACGGCCACCAAAAGCAAAACCGCACCGCCAAACTTCGCCG
The DNA here is from genome assembly GCA_030737815.1 of Allium fistulosum. Classification (NCBI taxonomy): domain Eukaryota; kingdom Viridiplantae; phylum Streptophyta; class Magnoliopsida; order Asparagales; family Amaryllidaceae; genus Allium; species Allium fistulosum. The sequence goes on along the minus strand of CM060903.1, from coordinate 1,239,788,607 downwards.
GCATATAACCATCGATGTCCTCTTCCACTTTCCTTCACACCTTGTTGCCAAACGAGCAACCCATCGCCGAAAGGTTCAAAAGAAGACCTAACGTTCATCGAAGAACTACGACCATCTCACGACGATTGACTATGATCCAACCGTACGGTAGCTTCATCTCGATGTCGACAACAAAACTCCAGTTGGTGACTTTGGCTAAAAACGCATGGATTGGTCCCGATGGATGAGGACCATTCGATAAGGTGATGATTCAAATTCAAAAATTTCGAACCAATTCTCTGATAAAACATGATTTTAAAGAAGGGGCACAAATGGGTCTAGTATGGCATGAACGTATATGTATGGTAAGGTATGGGATAGGGTATGGGTGTGTGTGTGTGTATTCAAAAATATCTAGCTCGATGTACTCAAAAATCTCAAACTCCAAACGAGGTGTGCCACCTAGCATTCGACACTAAATACCCCTATTCCGAACTCAATGGAACTAGTCTCGATACCTAATTCGATCATATATAGAAGATAGCTTTTTAAATCGAGTTATATTATATTAATTTCTATAATTAGTTTCTAAGCATTTCGAGCTCGCACGACCAACCGATACGTCCGATTGCTATGAAATATGTTAACATACAATAATACACTATTACGGATCCAATGAAACCTTTTTCGTCGAAATCCGAAACAGTGCCCAGAAGGCTATTTTCACACGTTAAATTTGAACGATTATTATAAAACAAGTTTAATTCCTTTTAAATTCAAAATCAAAAGTTTACTATCTTCATTCTTATCCAAATAGAATTTAAATCAACTTTCAAAATCATTTTCATTCACATAAAATTCAAGATTTAATTATTTAAACAATTTCAAATATTCAAAATAACCATTATATTTGAAATTTAAGTTATTTAACTTATAAAATTAACTTTTCAACATTTAAAATCAATTAAATATTCCAAATTCAAATGATTGAAATTCTAGGTCGTTACAGCATCAGATAAGCAGCCACAATTTGGGAGACCAATCCAACAATTAAAGGAACTTTTTTTAAGTTTTTGAAAAATGGAAGTTCCTTGCTCAGCTTTTTGTTTATCTCCACCGAACGATTCAATTTCCTCTTGAATTCAGAATTTTCTACATCAAGAACAGCTGGGAAGGTCCTTGCTATTGTATGGTTTGTCTACAATTAATATTACTAGTAAGCTGACATTAAAAATTATATAGAGTATGCTTGTCATAACACATTGTTTGTGTTCATTCTTATCTACATCCTTGCAACATTTTTGGATATTATTAGTAGTTGTCTACTAAGAAGTTTTGATTTGTTACCTATTGCCACATCATTTTACAAGGCAGTGCTATTGATTTGTACAAAGGCGGTGCTACTGTACAAATGTACAAAGGCAGTACATGCACTTATTTACAAGGCAGTGTTATTGCCTTGTACAAAGGCAGTACTTACACTGCCTTATACAAGACGATGTTGCTGCCTTGTACAAGGCAGTGTAATGTCACTGCCTTTTATAAAGGCAGTCTTATTACCATGCACAAATGTACAAAGCCAGTACATGCAATGCCTTTTACAAGGCAGTGCTACTGCCTTGTACAAAGGCAGTGCTACTGCCTTGTACAAAGGCAGTGCTACTGCCTTTGTATAAATGTACAAAGTACTTCCTTTTACAAGGCAGTGCTGCTGCCTTGTACAAAGCAGTGCTACTAGCTTGTACAAATGTACAAAGGCGGCACACGCACTGCCTTTTACAAGATAGTGCTACTTCCTTGTACAAATGTACAAAGGTAATACATGCACTTCCTTGTACAAAGGCAGTGCCACTGCCTTGTACAAATGTATAAAGGAAGTACACGCATTTCCTTTTACAAGGTATTAGCGCCTTTTACAAGGTAGTGCTCCTGCCTTTTACAAATGTATAAAGGTAATACACGCACTACCTTGTACAAAGGTAGTACACGCACTGTCTACCTGCACTGCCTTTTACAAGGAAGTGCTACTACCTTTTACAAGGAAGTGCTACTGCCTTATACAAATGTACAAAGGCAGTACATGCACTGCCTTTTACATGGTAGTAGCGCCTTTTACAAGGCAGTGTTATTGCCTTATACAAATGTACAAAGGCAATACACACAGTGCCTTGTATAAAGGTAGTGCTACCGCCTTTTACAAAGCCAATGAAACTGCCTTGTACAAACGTACAAAGGCCGTGGCACTACTTGTAACAGGCAGTGCTAAACCACGACCTATACAGGTAGTGCCCCGACACTGCTGTGCGTGCACAATAGTGTCGGTATACAATGGGGGTTTTCTCTTACCTCTTAAGGGGCTCTAGGCTATTTTTAGTTTCCGGACTCTCTAATTTTCGGTATTTTTTTATTTCGACAATTCAGCTAATTTACCTTTATAACTTTAATTAAGGATCTAGTTTTCATACTTTACTCTTTCTAGTAAACATAAATAGGATAAATAAAGAGATTGTGAATGTATTTACAACTATTGAGTAAAGACGTAGTCTGAATAATCCGAATCAAGAAAGTGGAAAGGAAGAACCTTTACAACACAATATAATATATAAAGAAGAAGAAAGAAATCACACTTTGAACTTTTGAATTGCCTATTTCAGTTTCATGATTAATTACAAATGATTGTTGATGACATATATGTTGATCAAACTTGAATTATATCAAATTTTGTAACCTGCCAATAATTGAGAGCTTAACATTTATTTTATGTGTACTATAATTTTATCATTTATAGTTTGAAACTAAATAAAAGTACCATCATCTTCATATTAGGAAGAATCTTAAAGATTTTCGGTGTCACATTTACTTTGATGTTTCTAGTCTTCATCTTCATTGGCTTGCCTTTTGCTACTGCTACACGTGTTAATATAACTTGTTGCACTTTTTAATCATGATTTAAAATATGTCATTTGCGCAACTATGGCTTTCCCTTTGTACATATTTTTTAGAGCTTTTTTCAGTGCGGGCATGTGATCAGGTTGTTGTTTTGCCCATGGATATAGTTAGATTAGGCTCAATTGTTGTTATCTCAAGCTTCATTGTAAGTTTACTTTGTTTGTAGAAATTTACAGTGAACAAGTTGTAGTTTCATAATGTAATTATATACTATTTATGCTTTTTTGGTCTATGTAGTAAATATGAACTACGTTGATACATAACATAATTATATTATTTATTCGACAAGATTCTTAATAATAATATATTTACAAATTCCTTAAATGTAATTTGATACCGTTTTAGATATTAAAACCTGAAATGGTATATATATTTTATGCTTTAGCTAACATTTGCTTCGGTCGTTTGGAAACGACCGAAGCAAAAGAGTGTCATTTGCTTCAGTCGTTACCAAACAACCGAAGCAAAAGTAACAACCATATTGTTAATTACCTAATTAATTAATTTTAACTATGGATAATTAATTTTTATTTGTGGTTTGTGAAATTAAATCGTGAAATTAAATCTAGTATTTGAGAATAATTGATTTAATTTAATTAAGAAATGATTTTCATTTCTTAATAAGAATTTCAATTTAAATTTGAAATATGATTAAACCAATTATATAAATTTAGCATTTTGAAAATTTTTAATATGGAAATTATTGTTAAAATGAGATTTTTGGAAAAATTAATCCATCTCTATAAAAGGGTAATAATAATTTATATTTGTTAAAGTTGGATTGAATTTATATAAAACTCTTCAATATTAATTTAAAATGATAATTTCTAACATATTAGTAATTGTCAAGTTTTATGAAATCAAATTTATAATTTATAAAATATTTCTTAGTGTATATGAGTATGTAACAAATGATAAAGTAAAAAATAAAAATTAGCAATACTACTATTGAAAAGAGAACTAGTAAAAGTTGCTTATTGGGTTTATAATCATACCCTTTTGGTCCAAGAAGATAAGAATATGAGATTAAGAAGTAAAGTACGTACAAAACTCTCATTCTCATTTTCTTCCTTTTCCAAAAAAACATGAAACTCAAAACTCCTCAAGCATAAACTCTAGTTCTTAAATCTTCAATTTATAATCTTAGATCATAGGGCTTTTGGAAATTTCTAGTTGCAATTGAAAGAAGTTAACCTTATACACCGTCTAGTCCATCAATTAGGGATTATTAATTTCAGTTTCATCTCTTGTTTGTAATTTTTTTTGTAATTTCTAAAATTAAACCTAGGTGTTTACTGAAAGGTCATAACCTAGGAGAATTCACGTTTATTACATTTAATTCAAGCTATAAAGGCGAGTTAACAACTTACATAATCTATCTCTAGATTCATATTGGTCGTTTATGCTGTTTTGGATGAATTGGATGTCGAATCAATCTGAATTGCTTAGGGTGTTTCCGTTTTCTATTATGGAATTTACTGTTATTTGAAATCCTTGTTTATATGATCATTAAATCATCAATTTGAAGTTGGTTGTCTTCTTGCATGATAGCTAATTTAGTGTAGTTGAAGTCTAGGTTCAATTCAGCAAAAACCTCAGCCAACGGACGATCTGGGAACCACATGCACCGCATAGGACTCAGCCCATGCGGTGTCATCGATCCACCGATCCACCACACCGGTGCACCGGTCACGGCTTGGATTGAGCCCTAGGTCGTGCTCGTTTCGCTCCCCGATCACTCCGTTTGCCCGTCTGCTTTCCCATTTATTTCCTTATTAATATTTGCTTGTTTTTGGATGTCCTACTTTATGCCATTTTGTGATGATTTCAATGTTATTTCTGGATTTTTGAATTGTGAATTTGTTTTGGAATGGTTATGCCATAGAGTCCATAGAACAACATCAAATCTCCATCCCATGTTTTCAACAAGGATTTTCAAAGAGAATAGATTTTCAAGTTGTACCATTTCTACTTAATTTGGTAAGAAGAAAGTTATGTTATTTATAAAGGATATTTGAAAGTGTAAATAGATATACTTATTATTATTTATATAATAAGAATGATTTTGAAATGTAAATAAAGTTATTTCTAATTAGAGGTTTAAATTATTATATGGTTTTGGATAAGAGTAAATATGGATTTTATAAATACAAGGACTTATATATTTTTGGAACATGGTTTATTAAATAAATATTCTACATGGAATTTTGAGATAAATATACATATATAAGTGCATTTTTGGAATAATTTAGATTTATGTAATATTTTATCAAATAGTGAATATGTATATAACGTTGAACAAAAAGTAAAATATGGATTTTGAATAAAGGAACTCGAAAGTGATATTTTATATAAAGTAATTTTAGCAAACCATTATATATATATTAAGATTATATTTAATTATTTTTGAACCTTAAACTCTTATAATATTTTCTGTCATCAAGCCATCCCGTGCGACTTTTGTTTTTTTAAAATGAAAATGTTTTCATAACCTTAATTCTATAATTTGGGTAATACTCATATTCGACTTAGTGTTACCGATTAGTTTAAATGCTTGCGACTAACACTTCATTGAATATTGTACAACTCATTGAATAGAATGTTTGAGTTGTACTTACTAGCCTTTTAGCGAATATTCGAATTTCGTCGGGTAGTATGGGATGCCTTGGTTAAATTCATGTGATTGCTATTAGGAAGTATTTAACACTTTAGAGTTGTATTCTCTTCGGGTGTATGGAATGGGGCTGCTTGAACCTTAAGAGAATATAGTTGAGGTTTACTGGTGGTATCCATAACGAGTGAGATTTACTAACTTCTAGTAAATACTAGAATGTCACCAGGCGGTATGGGACGTCTTGGTTAAGTTCTAGCGATTACTGAAAGCAATAGTATTTGACACTTTAGAGTATATTTCCTCTTAGAGTTCGGTCCACGACAGATAAATTCTTAAAAGATATACTTATGGATTTCTTAAATCCTTTTGTGTTATGCTATTTGTTCTACGATCGTTTAGATCGGTACAGACAACTCTAGGGTTGTTTTATGGTATGGACAATCCTTGGTATCAGATCGGCATGAGTGATATTAGTTTGTTTCCATGGTATGGACGATCGTTATGATCAGTATGAATCATCTAGGTGATTGATATGTTTTGTTTCGGTTATCATGGATTTCTAGTGTTTCTGGATTTAAAATGTTCTTAATTTTTGCGATAAGTTCCAAGTTAAATCCCTTATGTAACTAGTTTAAATTATTTGTACCATATACCTTATATTATATCTTGTTCTCACCCTATGGAATATTTAGAAATGGTCTAACCCATTTATTTTATAATGCTTGGGTCAGGTCGAGACTTTTCAGGATTTTAGGAGGCTCAAGCTTTTGGGTAGGTGTGCTTGCAGATGATAGACATTTTGACATCTTAGTTTATCATCTGTATTATATTCATATATTTTATTATGGGATGTACTATTTGAGATAGTGACTTATTTTGGATGTATATTATGTGAATCTAGCATTTTATTTTGTAGACTCACAATACGTATTGCATATGATGTGAATTATCTGTTGTGATATGTGACTGTTATTTATATGATATGTTGTTCTGATTTTGAGGAATCTATGTGTTTATTTCTTTAAACTGAGACTTGTACACGTCAAAATTTCATTTTAGATATTTAGCAAAAAGAGTAAGTGTGACGTGTTAGTGTTAGATTAAATTGGTCGCACTTAACAAGACGAATTCTCTATATTATTAGACGATATTATTTATAATATTCTTTAATAATATGGGTATCACAGTGGGGTCATTATAGCTTGGTATCGGAGCAGGTTCAGAACATTATAACATATCATATCATAGATCTGAGACCTAGATGACTTAGTGTCCTATCCCTTGGGTTGTGTGGCAGATAGTTAACTTAACTACCAAATTAAGGATAGGGATATAAAATGGTTATAGGATAATCATTTGGGGCGTATTTTGATTTTTAACTTGTCATATTAAAAGTAATATTAGAGTTTGGATTGTGTAGTTAGTGTAATGGCTGGAGGCAGACGTAGAGTTACACCAGGATTGATCAGTAATCCTGGAACATGAGGGATGTTTTTGACTCTTGAGTAGATTGCAGAAATTGTCTGTGCTACCCAGACTGCTACTTCTAAGGGTTATTTGGTTCATATTGATTTTGCTCACTCTTGCAGTGACTTTGGATGTTTAGGAGGTAGGCCCTTTAAGGGAACAGAGAAGCTCATTGAGATTCATGCCTAGATAAAGACATGTGAGAGGATCTTTTCTCGCATGAATCTTAATGATACCTAAAGGATTCCAGTGGCCTATAGCCAGTTACAGGAAATGGGATTGGGATGGTATGACTTGTTAGTAGCGGAGGTTGAGAAGGTTCAACTTACTTGTGCTCAGTCTAGTGAGTGATTCGAGCAGAAGTTTCTTCCACAGGCAAAAAAGGAAGTAATGACTAGGAAATTCATTGAGATTAGGTAGAATAAGATTTCTATTATGAAGTACCTAGCAGAATTTGTAGCACTATCCAAGTATAGTTTGGATTTCATCAGTACCCTCAAGAATAATCAGAAATTCATTTATGGATTGCATAAGTCTTTAAAGAAAGCTCTATTACTTCAGATGGATATATCTTTCGAGTCCTTAGTCAAATCAGCTCTTCGTCTCTAGGAGGCGAAGAAGGATAGTGAGGAGGAAGAAACTCCTAGGAAGCAAAAGCAAGAGTTTAACTAGAATAGTAAATAACCGATTGAGAAAGGGAATTCTCAAGCTAAGGGTAAGAAGAAGAAGCATGATGAGTATGGTTCGGCCACTACACATATGAGTCAAGTTGCATGTTTCAATTGTGGAACTAGGGGCTATTATTCGAGTGAGTGTAGGAAGCCTAAAGTTTCTTCTCCAATGGGTGTTTTTTTCTATTGCAAGAAAGAGGGGCACTTGATAGCAGTTTGCCTATATAAGGAAAGGAAGGAAGGAAGGAAGGGGGAAAGCTGTTGGAACTTCTAGTGGATCAGCTTAGCTATGTATAATTTTATTTATTTGGTGGAAGGGGGAAGTCAATTTATGGATAGAACTTAGGATAAAAGTTGTTTGCTTTTAGTTGATGGGTTGTTAGGAATTGATTATTTAGTTATATTTATTCAACTTGGATGCATGGATGCGACTAATAATAGAATAGATATAACCAAATTATTAATTAAGTACTATGTTAACTTGTTCGATAGTTGTTTAAAGATCTCAATCGATATATGGAATAACATACCATCGATAGGAATTTCTAAACATCAATCAAGACGCTTTGACATGAGAATCTAAAAATAATTATTTTGAAAAAAAATATTTTGAGTTAAAAATAAATTCAAATAATATTTTCGCCATAAAATAATTGTGTGAAGCGAAGGGACTAGGTAAGACATTGTTGATAGCTTATGCAATCAACATTGTACGTAATGAAGTGGATCACAATAATTCTGTGGCTTAATATTGTTTTACCTAATGAGAAAATTATTAATTCATGATTTATGAATCGGTTGGAAATTTTAATATAGAAATATAAAAGGTAGGATATCTTAACTATCTTTAAGTGAAATTTAAAAATCTAAATTCTAGATTTCTTTCGTTAAGAAAATTGCAAGGACACAACTTTCTTAAGGGGAAAAGTCTATAACAACCCTATTGTTAATTACCTAATTAATTACGTTTAATTATGGATAATTAATTTTTATTTGTGGTTTGTGAAATTAAATCATGAAATTAAATCTATTTTTTGAGAATAATTGATTTAATTTAATTAAGAAACGAGTTTCATTTCTTAATGAGAATTTCAATTTAAATTTGAAATATAATTAAACCAATTATTTAAATTTGGCATTTTTGAAAATTGTTAATATTAAAATTATTGTTAAAAATGATATTTTTGTAAATATTAATCCATCTCTATAAAAGGTAATAATAATTTATATTTGTTAAAGTTAGATTGAATTTATATAAAACTCTTCAACACTGATTTAAAACGATAATTTCTAACATATTAGTAATTGTCAAGTTTTGTGAAATCAAATTTATAATTTATAAAATATTGTTTAGCATAGATGAGTATGTAATAAGTGATAAAGCAAAAATCAAAAATTAGCAACACTACTATTAAAAAGAGAACTAGTATCACTTGCTTATTGGGTTTATAATCATATCTTCTTGGCCCAAAAAGATAAGAATATGAGATTGAGAAGTAAAGTATGTACAAAACTCCCATTCTCTTTTTTTTCCTTTGCTAGAAAATGTGGAACTCGAAACTCCTCTAACATAAACCTAGTTCTTAAATCTCCAATTTATAGTCTTAGATCATAGGGCTTTTGGCAATTTCTAGTAGCAATTCAAAGAAGGTAACCTCCTACACCTTCTAGTCAATCAATTAGGGATTATTAATTTCAGTTTCATCTCTTGTTTGTAATTTTGTTTGGTAATTTCTGAATTAACCTAGGTATTTGCTGAAAGGTATTAGTCTAGGAGAATTAAAGTTTATTGCATCTAATTCAAGCTATAAAGGTGAGTTAACAATTCACACAATCTATTTCTAGATTCATATGTTGTATTAGCTATTTTCGATGAATTGGATGTCGAATCTATCTGAATTGCTTGGGGTTTTTGCATTTTCTATTATGGAATTTACTATTATTGGAAACCCTTGTTTATATGATCCTTTAAATGATCAATTTGAAGTTGGTTGGTTGCTTGCATGATAGCTAATTTAGTGTAGTTAAAGTCTAGGTTCAATTTAGCGAAAAACCCCCGCCAACAGACGATCCGGGAGCTACGTACACTGCTTGGGACTCAGCCCAGGCAGTGTCATCGATCCATCGAGCCCACCAGACCGATGCACTAGTCATGGCCTGGGTTGAGCCCTAGGTCATACTCGTTTCATTCCCCAATCGCTCTGTTTGCCCGTTTGTTTCCTTGTTAATATTTGCTTGTTTTTGGATATCATATTTCATGCCATTTTGTGATGATTTCAATGTTATTTTCAGACTTTTGAATTGTGAATTTGTTTTGGAATGGTTATGCCATAGAGTCCATAGCACAACATCGAATCTCCATCGCATGTTTTCAACAAGGATTTTCAAAGAGAATGGATTTTCAAGTTGAACCATTTCTACTTAATCTTGTAAGAAGAAAGTTATGTTATTTATAAAGGATATTTGAAAGTGTAAATAGGTATGCTTATTATTATTTATATAATAGGAATGATTTTGAAATGTAAATAAAGTTATTTATAATTAGAGGTTTAAATAATTATATGGTTTTGGATAAGAGTAAATATGGATTTTATAAATACAAGGACTTATATTTTTTTTTTTGGAACATCGTTTATTAAATAAATATTCTATATCGAATTTTAAGATAATATACATATATCCGTGCATTTTTGGAATAATTCGGATTTGTGTAATATTTTATCAATTAGTGAATATTTATATAACATTGAATAATAATTAAATTATGGATTTTGAATAAAGGAACTCGAAAGTAATATTTTATATAAAGTAATTTTAGAAAACCATTATATATATTAAGATTGTATTTAACTACTTTCAAACCTTAAACCCTTAAAATATATTCTGTCATCTGGCAATCCCGTGTGACTTTTGTTTTTTTAAAATGAAAATGTTTTGAGAAATTTAATTCTATAATTTGGGAAATACTCATATTCGAATCAGTTTTACCGATTGGTTTAAATGCTCTCGAGTAACAATTCATCGAATTTTTTACAACTCATTGAATAGAATATTTGGGTCGTACTTGTTACTCCAAAAATTCACCTTCTGCTGAAGTAAAGAGATCTCAAACAAAGGGTAGAAGTAAAAGAATATGGATCAGACCTTCCGAAGAGGTCGAAGGGACGCAGTCAACAATATGAAGCGGCTCAAGACCATTTGTAGAAGACGGAGGCTATTATTCCACAACATCCTAGAACCTCTTGCTCTTCGAAGGAGGCAAAGATATCAAGACAAGGACAAGGAACCCTATAACAAACTTTCCAAAAGCATAATAAGCCTTTCGGGCTAGTCGGAACACCTACTGAACACCTTTCGACGGTGTCTAAGGGTCTATGATGAAGGCAACATTCTTAAATCAGCAAAGAACATAAGGCAATTCTCCAACAACGTTCAAGAAAAGCTCGGCTCTCAGCAACATCGAAGTAAAAAGCAACCTTTCGACAAAGTCGAAGGGTTCACAATAGCCGGAAACCCTCCGGCACCGTCGAAGGGTTCACCTATCGTACATGTGACAGAGTTTCCAACAAGGGCAATAGGTTTCCAAAAGCAAATGGAAGAAAGGATCCTTCGGTAGTTCTCAAAGATCCGCAATAACATGCAAAAAGAAAACCTTTCAATGAAGTCGAAAGGATAGCAACTGTGTAAAAGAACGGAACCTTTTGGCCCAACCGAAGGCATTGGGACTGAAGCATGGCCATCGACATCTATAAATAAGACCTAAGGGGTCTTGTTTCGAGGCGGATTTTTCATTCATTCAAAAACTTGTAGCTTTTTAATCATAACATTGTAACCCTAATTGGGGATCAAATGTGGGGAATTTAATAAAGTGAAGTCCTTTCTTGAGTTGCGAGGGAAGTCTTTAACTTTGAGAATTACTTTGTGTTAGTCCTTGTAAAGAATGGTTTTGATGACAACAACCTTAGGACTTGTTATAAAATATAAATACTAACATTATAGTTTAGATATATATGTATATGCAGGATATAAACATGCAGGTACCGAGAATGAAGACTGTACAGTTTATAGACTCAAGATCGAAGACATTAAGATTCAAGACTCATGGGTATCAAGATATCAAGAGTTCAAGATTTCAATAGTACAAGACAATATCGAGTCTAGAATTATGTTAAAACTCCTAGAAAAGCACTAACATCTTAAAATCCATTTTATTCATGGAATGGAATCCACTTTGAGCCTGTTAAAGGGCTAGAACCCTAAGTAGGATGGAATCTACGAAAATCTAGTGGAACATCGTTTTGTATCCACTGACTTTTATTCAAATGATTTACAAAATTATATCTTTTTTTCAAAATGATTACAAAATCTTCCTTTTTAAATCAAAAACATATATCCTGGTTTTAAATACTTTTAGCCTCAAAATAATCTTTATTTTCAATATCAAAATTATCCTTGGTTTTAAACTATCTTTAATTATAAAGTACTTAACTTTTAATATTTATATTTAAAGATTTAAATATGAAATTATAGTAAAATTTTATATATACCAAAATATTATTCTCTATACTTATTTATGTATTTTAACTATAGTATATTTATAAAGTTTAAAATAGTTTTAATATAAGATAGAAGTTATTTTCAAAAGAAAAACAAATTATCAAAAATACCTTAGGCATGTCGACAACCCCTAGGTACCCATGTCGACATGATGGCAGTTGATTCCAAAAGTTTGAATTTCAAAGGAAGTGTCTATTTGTCATATCCTTTCCCGAATGGACATGGCTGTTGTTCTACTATAAATAGGGGATGTTTTCAACGAATTGATATTCATAATTTTCTAATTTCACTCCACTTCTTCTTCCACATTTCTTTATATACATTTTTACTATTACTCTACCGAAATCACCATTGAATCTAACTAGATCATCTCTGGTTTGATTCTCTATCACTATCTCAACACGATCCCAGTGCTATTTAGAGTTATAGGCTTCTTTGTAATCAATCGAGCGAAAAAAGGTGTGATTGTAGCCTGGAAAATCAATCAAGTGAGAGAAGGTGTGATTGTAGCCTAGGAAATCAATTGGGTGAACTTGTTGCCAGTAAAATCAAGTATCTCTACCCAAAGGATTGTGAATCTGGAGTGGTGTACCTCGTGGCCTTGAAATCGAGGGTGTAATTGTAAGAATTGATTTTGAAAGGAAATCCGTACTTGTGTTGCGGGACTGGATGTAGGGTAACTCCGAACCAGTATAAAATCCGGTGTGTTCTTTCCTTTACTGCTTTTACTTTATATTTGCATCTATGTTTGATTCTGTGATTATATATGTGTTTGAATATTGCATACATTTGTGTTCAAATTAATATAAACTCAAAAAGAATTAGTTAATTCTTAAAACACTATTCACCCCCCTCTAGTATTTATTCTAGCCTTAAGATCCATAATCCGCATTTCTCACATTTGGTATCGGAGCAAGGTTTTCAAAGTTTCATAATATGAATTTTGAAATTTTTTAAAATGGCTATGTTTGAAAAACTTGTTAATACTAGTTTAGAAATATTCAAATCATCATTGCATCATGAGTCTACATATAATCTATATACAAATTCAAGTTGTCTACAAAATCTTTATGATGTGCAGGAAACATGTTTTATGGGTGTTGAGGAATCAATCCACAATGGACAAATTGTGCATATCAAAAAGAATAAATGGATAGTCGATTGTGGATGTTCTAGACACATGACTGGTAATCCGGATATGCTGAATGATGTAATATACAAAGATGGAGGACTGGTTAACTTTGGAGACAATTCAAAAGGATATGTGATTGGCATCGGCAATGTCGGTAACTCTAAAACTCCTATTATTACTAATGTTTTGCTAGTTAAGAATCTAAAACATAATTTGCTAAGTATTAGTCAACTTTACGATAAAGGATATAAAATTAAATTTGAAAAAAATAAGTGTCACATTGAAGATAATAATTCAACCATAATATTTGAGGGAATTAGGAAAAAGAATATTTATATTCTTAGTATGAAAGTTTAAAATGATAACCTGTGTCTTTTGGCAAATACAAGTGACCCTTGGATTTGGCATAAGAGATTTGGGCATTTGAATTTCAAACTCTTATCTAGACTGTCAAAACATGATCTAGTAAGAGGTCTCCCTAAAATGAATTTTAAAGTAGATAGTTTATGTGATGCATGTCAATTAGGATAACTTAGAAAAAGTTCCTTTAAATTAAAAGATATGATTTCAACTTCAAAACCTCTTGAATTACTTCATCTTAATTTATTTTGTCCATCTCAAATTCAGTCAATAAATCACAGTAAATATGTTTTTGTAATTGTAGATGATTATTCTAGATTTACATGGACAATATTTTTAAAACATAAAAGTGATACTTTTGAATGTTTTAAGAACTTTACAAAAAGGATTCAAAATCAACTTTCTGTAAAAATTATAACCATCCGTAGTGATCACGGAGGTAAATTTGAAAATGAAAAGTTTGAGGAATTTTGCAATAAAAAGGGGATAACTCACAATTTTTCATTTCCAAGAACTCCACAACAAAATGGAGTAGTAGAAAGTAAAAATAGAACGATTCAAGAGTGTGCGAGAACTATGCTTTCAGATAGTAATTTACCAAAATATTTTTGGGCAGAAGTAGTTGCTACCGCCTGTTATATTTTAAATAGAATTTTAATTAGACCTTTAACTAATAAGACATCTTATGAACTTCTTCACGGAAAGAAACCTAAGGTATCTTATTTTATAATTTTTGGAAGTAATTGTTTTATTTTAAATACAAAAAGATGACATAGATAAATTTGATCCTAAATCCGACAAAGGTATCTTTATCGGATATTCTAATAGAAGCAAAGCATACATAGTGTTTAATTTAAGAACTAACACCATCAAAGAAACAATGCATGTTTCATTTGATAAAAGTCTCAAAAAAATTTAAGAGACAAATGATGAAGAGGATTTAATTACTCAAAATCAAGAGTCAACTAAAACTAATAATGAATTTAATCATCCTAATAAAAGGATTAAACTTTTAAAAGTTCATCCCATAGAAAATATACTAGGAGATATGCAATATGTTGTTACAACTAGAAATCAACTAAGTAAAATGAGCAATGTAGCCTTTATATCAACTATTGAACCCAAAGATTCAAAAGAAGCATCAACTGATGATTCATGGATTTTGGCTATGCAAGAAGAACTAAATCAATTCACTAGAAATGATGTTTGGGAACTTGTTCCTAGACCTAAAAATAAAACTATAATTGGAACAAAATGGGTTTATACAAATAAAATGAATGAACAAGGTGAGGTCGTTAGAAATAAAGCCCGGTTAGTCGCTCAAGGTTATTGTCAAGAAGAAGGAATAGATTGTGATGAAACCTTTGCCCCCGTAGCAAGATTAGAAGCAACTAGGATTCTACTTGCTTTCGCAAATCATAATGATTTCAAATTATTTCAAATGGATGTTAAAAGTGCCTTTTTAAATGGATTTGTAAAAGAGGAAGTATATGTTGAACAACCACCACTTTTTGAAAATGAAAAATTACTAAATCATGTTTACAAACTTAAGAAAGCTCTATATGGTCTAAAACAAGCTCCTAGAGCCTAGTATGATAGACTAAGATCTTACTTATTACAATCAAATTTTGATATAGGTAAAGTAGATAATACTCTTTTTATTAAAAGAAATAAAAATGATATTCAACCAGTACAAGTTTACGTAGATGATACCATTTTCGGATCAACTAATTTTGAAATGAATAAAGAATTTTCCGAAATAATGACAAAAGAGTTTGAGATGAGTCATATCGGTGAATTAAACTTCTTTCTAGGATTGCAAATAAAACAATTAGAGAATGGTATCTTTGTCGGTCAAGAGAAATATGCTAAAGATCTAGTCAGTAAATTTGGTTTGGCTACTGTTGGATATGTTTCATCCGGTCTCCCCGAACCAGACATGCCGGACCACCCAAAAGTTTCCCACCGAATCAAAACCTTCCTAACTCCCACCGGACCAACCCTCCTGCCGAACCAACCGGACCAACCCATTGCCGGTCCAAGCCTCCTGCCGAACCAACCGGACCAACCCTCCTGCCGAACCAACCGGACCAACCCATTGCCGGTCCAAACCTCGCCTCCAACCACCGAACCAACTCATTGCCGGTCCAAGCCTCGCCTCCAACCACCGAACCAAAGTCCTATCGAGCCAGAGCAGTGCCAGGCCAGATTGTAGCAGCCCAGGCCCACCAGCTGCTATATACCTCCAAGACCCCTACCCCCAGCCTGACTCTATAAATAGAGGGGCAGGGGTACAACAATGGAGGACAAGTATTGAGAGCTCAAGCACGGATAGAACTTTCAAACAACTTTCTTTTACTTGTATCAAAGCTTTGTACTTGTAATCAAAACAAGAGAAGAGAAATAACATATAAAGTGGACGTAGGCACATTCTGGCTGAACCACTATAAATCTGCGTGTATTTTTACAGTTTAGCCCCTGCTTTTCATATATTTGCATAAATCACCCAAATCACTAAGAACAACATAAGATCTACTAAATCATACAACTTTGAGGTGTTTGTCCATTTTTTGTGCAAACATTTTTGGTGCTTTCACTGAGAAATAGAAGCTCGAAGCTTCAGCTTCATCCACTTAACAGTTTTCCTAACAGCATCGTTCGCCACTTGGAAAACATGCCTCCCAAACAGAGAAAAGATGTTAGCAAAGGAAAAAACATCGCATCCAGCAGTCTTCCAGATCCAGCTGTCACGAATCAAGTAAATCGTCCTCCTCCAGCAACAGTAACAAATGAAGAACAGGCTAACCCAACTACTCCTGCCACAGAACAGCCTGCATCGATTACTAGAGCAGATCTGGACAGAGTTGTGGTTGAAGTAACTAACCGCTTCACGTCCCAGCAGGAAGCCTTGGTGGACCATCTCATGTCACGCTTAAGGGATGCTGAAGAATCCAACCGCAACACTGAATCATGGGGCGAGTCCCAGTCTGGAGGATCTCAGAGACAACAAAGATCTTCCTTCTTCGAAGGAGCTAACGGCAGAAGTAGCCGTGGTAGGAGCCGAGACCGAGCACAACCCGAAGTTAGGCCTGACGAAGCGTTTGGTACCGAACCCAACGGGGAAGGTACCGGGCGAAGGTCAACTGTAGCTGAGCCTGTCATGCTGCCTAACCACAGAAACGCCAGTGAACGGGGCCGAGCTAGAGTCCAGCCCGAAGTTGGACCCGAGGAAGTGCTTAGATCAGAACCCAACAGGGGGAGATCAAGGCAAGGGCCAACTGTAGCTGAACCAAGCATTCTCCCAGAAGATCAAAGGCAGCCACTGGAAAATATGAGGAATGATAGACGATACCATCCCTACAGGTCATCTGGACGGAATCAATCCCACAGAACAGAACCAAACTCATTTCTATCTGCTCCAAGTTCTGATGAAAGGATGGCACGCTTATTCAGAGAGTGTGTCCAACGGGAGCAAAGAGATCGAGGGATAGGCGCTAGGGTAACCAGCCCTTTCGCCCGCAATATCGAAATTGCTATCACCCCCCGAGAATGGAAGATGCCAACAATGGAACCCTACAAAGGAACCTCCGATCCCGTTGTACACTTACAGAGGTACACACAGCATATGCTCATGAGTGGAGCAACAGAGGGAGTACTGTGCAAATGCTTTCCGCTCTTCTTAGCTGATCTTGCTACCTCCTGGTTCTGTCATCTACCCCAAGGATCCATCAGCTCGTGGGAAATGTTGAAAGAAAAATTTATCAGTCAGTTCCGCATTCATGTGGAGCAACCTAAGGACGCTTATTCCTTATCCAGCGTCAAACAGAAACCTGGAGAAAAGCTGCAGCAATACCTAACCAGATTCAACGCCGCAGCAGCCGCAGTTCAAGATGCCGATGAGAAGCTTATCCTAATGGCCCTCTGCAGTGGTGTGCATCCGGACACTAAATTTGCTAGAAGATTGACAAAAGAAAAACCAGCTGCTTTACCCGATTTCTTCCATGAAGCCGGAAAATACATGAGGCTTGAGGATGCTGCCGTTGAGGGGCAGTCCGGACAGCAAAATAAGACGACCCATGGCAATGCCCCTGCTGTGGCGAGGGACGTTCGAAGAAATGATTCCAGAGACAATGCTGGGGGCAAGAAGGGAGAAAAGCGCCTATATCGGGCAGGACCAAGATTCGACACTTACACCCCTTTGAACGAGACCGTCGAAAATATCTTCCTTGCCACCCAAGGCGAAGTTAGATACAAACGCCCACCATACAAGAAAGAATCAGATAATGCACAGAAGTCTGGAAAATTCTGCCGCTTCCACGAATCTCACGGACATGATACCAACGAATGCCATCATCTCCGAGATCTGATTGAGGAACACATCAGAAGGAAGAAACTGGAACGTTATGTAAAAAGTCAAGACAGGACTCCAGCTCCTGCCAATGAAAACCCAAGGCTACCCTCACCGGGGACCGACAGAGGAAACCGCAACGCTAGCAGCTCTAGTCAAGAGAAGATAGTGGTCCATACCATCTCAGGAGGTCCGCACATCGTAGACAGAAGTTGGAGAGAGATGGAAAGATATGGGAAGTCGCTTAGAGGCAATAAAGACTGTGTCAATATGGTTATAGAAGAGCGCCACCCAAAGCGGAAAGAAAGTGATGACATCACATTCAGTAAGCGTGACCTAGAAGGAAGACAGTACCCTCACATGGATCCCATGGTTATCTCTGCCCGACTCGGTCCCGCCGAAGTTTACCGAATCCTGGTAGACACTGGAAGCTCTGTAAATATCCTGTTCAAACACGCATTCGACAAAATGAAGTTATCAATGAAGGATGTATCTCCCTGCGATAAACCACTACACGGTTTCACTGGAGATGCGAAGATGCCCCTCGGGCAGCTGGACCTCTTTGTTGAGATTGGAAGCCATCCCCGCTCCGTTGTACGGAAATAGACATTTGTGCTAATAGAAAACCATTCGGCCTACAACGCCTTCTTAGGAAGACCAGCCTTGTCTGACTTCCAAATTGTCCTAGCCCCATGGTGCCTGAAAATGAAATTTCCAACAGACAATGGGGTAGGGGAAGTGGAAGGAGACCAGGATATTGCACGAGACTGCTATGTAACCGAACTTCGCAACAACCACAGGAAGGATAAAGGGAAAGGTGTAGAGATTGCCCTCTGCACAAAAAGCCTTGAAGCATAACAACTAAAGAAAGCCCCTCCTCTTCGATACACCAGCGACCCTTTCAATGAATTAGACCCTAGGGACAAAGAGGAGGAGGCCACCCGCCGAGCCTGCAGAGGCTATGGAGTTTATATCTGTAGACAAGCACGACTCAAGTAGGCTACTGAAAATTGGGTCCCAGCTGAAAGCTGAATTGAAGGAACAACTCATCGATTTTCTCCGCCACAACTTGGACGTATTCGCATGGTCACATGCTGACATGACCGGAATCTCCCCCGACATAGCCTGCCACGTATTAAACATTGATCCTACCAAGGCGCCTGTAAAACAAAAAAAGAGAAGCATGGGGGCAGAACGATCAGCAGCCCTCGATGAAGAAGTAAAGAATCTACTCGCCAATGACTTCATACGAGAAGCTGTTTACCCAGAATGGATCGCCAACCCGATACTAGTAAAGAAGGCTAATGGGAAGTGGCGGACCTGCATTGACTTCTCCAACCTAAACGACGCCTGCCCAAAGGATTGCTTCCCACTTCTCAGAATCGACCAACTTGTAGACAGCACAGCCGGGCACGAACTCCTATCTTTTATGGATGCATACTCAGGATATAACCAAATTCCTATGCATGCTCCCGACCAAGACCACACTAGTTTCATCACCGATCGAGGTTTATACTACTATAAGGTAATGCCTTTCGGACTTAAAAATGCAGGAGCCACCTACCAGCGCCTCGTCAACAAGATGTTTGCGGGACTGATAGGACAAACTATGGAAGTATATGTGGATGACATGCTGGTAAAGTCAAGGAAAGCCAAAGATCACGTAAGCCACCTAGGCAAGATGTTTCAAGTACTTCGACAATATGGAATGAAGTTGAATCCACTAAAGTGCTCCTTCGGAGTGTCATCAGGAAAGTTCTTAGGATTCATCGTTCATGCCAGAGGGATAGAAGCAAACCCTGAACAAGTCCGAGCGCTAAGGAATATCAAGATACCTTCCACCCGAAAGGAAATGCAAAGCCTAAATGGAAAAGTGGCCGCCCTAAGCCGATTCATCTCCAAGGCAACGGACAAGTGCGTCCCCTTTTTCGAAGCTCTAAAGAAAGATAAAGGAAAGTTCGAATGGACGGACGAATGCTTAACCACTTTCCTTAACCTAATCGAACACCTCCAGAAACCACCGATACTCTCGACTCCAAGCGAAGGCGAAGAATTATACCTATACCTTGCTGTGTCATCTCACGCTCTAAGCGCTGCCTTGGTAAGGGAAGACAACCGCACGCAACGACTAGTTTACTTCGTCAGCAAAAGGTTTACTGGGGCATAAGTTAGATATCCTAAACTTGAGAAGTTAGCATACTGTTTACTGATCACATCACGAAAGCTGCGTCACTACTTCCAGTCCCATTCCATTAAAGTTCTGACCGATCAACCACTGAGGCAGGTACTCCATCGTCCTGACACTTCTGGGCGACTACTCAAATGGTGCATTGAACTAAGTCAGTATGATATCACCTATCACCCCCGCACCGCCATCAAGGGACAAGCCATGGCTGATTTCATTGCAGAATTCACTACCAACGAAGATAAGGAGCAATTGGACATAGCAGAAGATATCAAGTGGAATCTCTTTGTGGATGGTGCATCGAACGAACAAGGCTCGGGGGCAGGTGTGGTAGTAATCACTCCCAGGGGAAACAAACTGCAATATGCTATAAGGTTGGAATTCGCTGCTACCAACAACGATGCAGAATATGAAGCAGTGATAGCTGGACTAGAGATTGCCATAGAAATTGGAGCCAATTCTTTCTGCCTTCATAGCGATTCTCAACTTATTGTTAATCAAATACTAGGAGAATTCCAAGCTCGAGAAGAACGACTCATAGCATATCTAAAGAAGACCAAGTTACTTCTCAGCCGATTGGACCACTACTTAGTCAAACACATCCCTCGGGAGGAGAACCGAGAGGCCGACGAATTGGCAAAGCAAGCAAGTGTGAGAGACACCACCATCTTCGGGGCAGTGACCATCTCAAAGCAACTGGCCCCAAGTTTTGAGCAAGTGAATCTGATAGCTGCAACCGAAGGAGTAACTTGGATGACTCCCATCCGAGACTACCTACAAAGTGGCACACTACCCGTCGGGCGTAATGAAGTCAAGAAAATCTTGAGGAAAGCGTCCCTCTACACAACACAAGGAGACATCCTCTATCGGCGCGGGTTCTCTAACCCATTGTTAAGGTGTGTCGCCGGAAGGGAAGCCAAGGAAATCTTATCCAACATTCATCAAGGAAGCTGCGGAGATCACACCGGAGGGCAAACGTTAGCGAAAAAGATACTCCGATACGGATATTTCTGGCCCACCTTAAGCAAGGACGCCTTAGATTTCGTCAAGAAGAGTGACAGATGCCAAAAATTTGCTAAGATCCCTTGGCTACCAACAACCGAGATTACTCAGATGACCAGCCCTTGGCCCTTCGCAATATGGGGAATTGACTTAATCGACGAGCTACCAATGGGCCGAGGCAGGGCCAAATATGCTATAGTGGCAGTTGATTATTTCACCAAATGGGTGGAAGCGGAACCTCTAAATAAAGTATCTTCAGCAAAAGTTATTAACTTCTTGATCAAAAATGTTCTATGCAGGTACGGAGTCCCACTCAAAATCATATCAGACAATGGACTTCAGTTTGACAGCGAGGAATTCGCCAACTGGTGCCAAGAACACAGAATTCATAAAAGCTTCTCATCCGTAGCATATCCCCAGGCAAACGGACAAGTCGAAGCAGTCAACAAAATTCTGAAAGCTCTGATAAAAAAGAAGCTCGAAAAGTCAAAGGGCGCTTGGGTGGATGAACTCCCAACGGCACTATGGGCCTACCGCACATCTTTCAGAACATCAACAGGGCACACTCCTTTCTCTTTGGCATACGGATCGGAGGCTATGCTCCCAGTTGAAACCATTGTGCCTTCCCACCGTAGGATCCACTATAACCCAGAAGAGAATGAAGAGCTCCTCAACATGTCTTTGGATCTAGTCGAGGAGAGAAGAAATGATGCAGTCCTTAAAGCAGCAGCCCACAAACAAAAAGTGGAGGCACACTACAACTCCTAAGTCAAGCATCGTACCTTACAGGAAGGGGATCTTGTCCTCAAGCGAATCTTCCCTCGCCCCGGAGCACTAGACCCAATCTGGGATGGACCATATGTAATTCATAAAGATCTCCACAACGGAGCCTATATTTTGTCAACAGTGGACGGAGAGGTGTTCCAGAGGGCATGGAACATCCAACACCTCCGTCGATACTTTTCTTAACTTGTATTGCCCATATGAAGTGAATTAACAAAGAGAATCAGTGGACGTAGGCATTTTCGTGCCGAACCACTTTAAAAAACCTTGTCTCTTTTTTAACTTGTTCCTTTGTATCTTGGCTGCTTGTTAACTTTATCCTTTTCTGTTGAACAAAATCCTGAGTATATAGCATTTCTATTCAAAGCACTCCACAACGCAACTTCACCTGGACAAGACCCAACAGGTACTATGCGAATCTATGCCCTCGCCAATGAGACACTTTTGCTCCAGCATCCCTCTGCTGCGGGTTAACTCATTGCTCGCGACGGCCCTTAAAGCCAACTGTAATGAGCCGATTATAAGCCACCGAGAAGGCCGACTATAGCCGAGGCAGCTCATTACGGCGTTAGGCTTGCCGGCAACTGTGAACCGACTATAAGCCCCAACATAAGGTGTGGCCAGCCAGGGGCAGTTCACAGTTGACGATCGGCACCCACGCTAGCCGGCCACAGTAAATCGAATAATACCCACGATTACGGGCCATAATGGCCCAAGTAGTTACTGTGCGTGATCTCGGCTCCGATGTGTCTTAAGTGCGGCTGTGGTAAAAAAGAATTAACTCCCCGCGGAGGCGTAAGATGGGCGACGAATGTCTCCAAGACCCACAGCTAGGGAAAGTGACTACAAAACCCGTTTGCCACGAACTTAAGCACATCGAAGGCCTTCCGTGATTGGAAGTTTTACCTTTTCACGTATTTCAATTTTACTTAAAAAGCTTTTTCCCTATCCTCTATAACAATCCCTAAAGTACATGTTTGCACAAAAAATGGACAAACACCTCAAAGTTGTATGATTTAGTGGATCTTATGTTATTCTTAGTGATTTGGGTGATTTCTGCAAATATATGAAAAGTAGGGGCTAAACTGTAAAAAGACACACAGATTTATAGTGGTTCAGCCAGAATGTGCCTACGTCCACTTTATATGTTATTTCTCTTCTCTTGCTTTTGATTACAAGTACAAAGCTTTGATACAAGTAAAAGAAAGTTGTTTGAAAGTTCCTTCCGTGCTTGAGCTCTCAAAACTTGTCCCCCATTGTTGTACCCCTGCCTCTCTATTTATATAGTGAGGTTGGGGGCAGGGGTCTTGGATATATACAGCTGCTGGTGGGCCTGGGCTGAAGTGATCTGGCCTGGCAGTCTGGTTCGGCATCCTCTTGGTTCGGTGATAGGTGGAGGGGTTTTGGTCGGGTTGTATTTGGTTCGGTGAAGTATGGAGTTGGTCCGGTTGAGCTTCGTCCGGTAGTGGGAGCGTAGCCTGGTCCGGTGTCGAATTGGTTCGGTCTTGGTTTGGTCCGGTGTCGAATTGGTTCGGTCTTGGTTTGGTCCGGTGTCGAATTGGATCGGTCTTGGTTTGGTCCGGTGAAGTATGGAGTTGGCTCGGCCTGGATCCGGATGTGGCTGGTTCGGTCAAAATCATATACAACACTTGCCCCCCAAAGTAGGGCGTGTGCATGTGCATGTCCTGCTTTGTTTTTCGACAATCCCATTTTACCATCTTCATCCGGTTCCCACTACCGAATCATCTGATCCGGTATTCTGCTTTCGCTTATAAGTAGGGGACTAGGACCTCCGTTTTTTCTATCTGCCGAATCGAGCCTCTAGCCGAATCAAGTGGGAATTTAGCCGAACCAAGTCCTTAGCCGAATCAAGTGAGAGTTTAGCCGAACCAAGTCCTTAGTCGAATCAGATTTTTAGCTGAATCAGGTATTATTCCTTTTGCCGAATGAACCTGTTACTTGTTGATGATGATTGAATGCCGAATGAACGTGCATTCGTATGCTGATTGAATATGACTTTTACATTTTGAATTTACATGTAAAATCCCATACTGCAATGTTTGTGTGTTCTAACGATATACCTTTCCCATGTTTGCAGATAAATGTCTCGAAAAGTTGAAACCAGGTCAGATAAGAAGAAGTCTGGGGGCGAAGGAGAGTCCTCGGCCGTGCCCCCAGCTCAACCAGGATCGGAGCGTCATGGGCCCGCCCCAAGGTCATTATTGGATGGATATGGTCCCCAGGAGCTGCTGGATTCCCCGCCTGACTGCTTTCCTAGCTCTCTCAAAGAGGAGCAACTCGATGTTATATCTCGTTCCTTTGGGATCGATAGAGCCCTCATGCTGCTGCCGGGCCCAGGAGTCATGCCATACAGTCCTCCCGAAGGATACTTTGCTTATAGTAGGTACCATTGCATGTGTGGTGCTATCCCGCCACTCAATGCTTGGGTAGTCAGCTTCCTCACGTACCTGAAGGTGGCCCCATTCCAGCTTCAGCCCAACTCTTATGCCATACTGGTGAGCCTTTTTGTTATTTTTCGGAGGAAGTATGGTCGCGCTCCATCCAACCGGGAGATCCGGTACTTGTATAACTTAAGGGGCTATAAGAAGGGGTCCCCATATATTAGCTTGGAGTCCGCCGTGACCTTCAAGCCGGTCCTGGACCTGTACTCTAAATTCAGCATGTTCAAGAAAGAGCGGTTCTTTGTTAGGGACGACTCCGTCTCCATCTGGCGCTTTACCTCTGGATGTAAGTTGATGCTTTTACTTATAACTTTTATTCCGATTGCGATGCTTCTTCTCATACTTTCTCATTTTTGCTAGCGACAGGTGGCTTTCCGGTTGTGGAGACTGACCGCCTGGTT
This sequence comes from Allium fistulosum, assembly GCA_030737815.1. NCBI lineage: Eukaryota > Viridiplantae > Streptophyta > Magnoliopsida > Asparagales > Amaryllidaceae > Allium > Allium fistulosum. The sequence continues at coordinate 1,239,763,697 of CM060903.1, read as the reverse complement.
CAGACGGCGGCTGAGATAGAAGCCATTCTTGGGAAATACAGATCATCTGCCTTCTTGATTAGAAATGCGATTCTTCTGGAATATAACTTGATCCTTCCACAGCAGTCTGTAGTTAAGCTGAGGGAAATGGCGGAAGAGAGGGCAGCTGCTCAGGCTAAGGGAGGCGTTGCGGCAGAGGGTGGAAAGAGAAAACCATTCACGAAACCTCCAGCCGTTGGAGGTAAGAAGCTTAAGAGGTCGGACGGTCCTTCTCCCAGCAATTGTCCACTTACTCAGGGGGAGATAGATGCGGAAGAAGAAAGAGGTGAGGCTGAGGGCGGAAGTGACGTTGAGCGTCTTGGTGATGATGGTGGCGATGGACAGGGTGGTGATGGTTCCAGGGTTTTGTCTTCTGGGCAAGTAGGCGAAATGCAAGAGTGGACGGATGATGCTTTCCGCCAAGCTTTTGAGGGGTTGGATGACGATCCGGCTTTGGTAGAGAAGACCGGGAAGGCGGACAAAGCTGGGACTGGTGCAAGCGAGTCTTCTCCGACTATTCCGGCCAAGGTGGCTCTGACGACTCAAGGTGAACTCTTGACCCCTGCATGCTTCACTAATGATAGGGACTTAGGAATATTTTATGACCCGCTCCCGTCCTGGGATGAAATCCAGGACTTATTGCAGTACCCCACTCCTCCCCAGGGTTTGTACAACCACAGCTGTGTTTCTTTTCCTTTTCTAACTTGTAATTTACCGCATTTCTTGAATCATATAGTAATGTAAGATTGTGACACTTGTTCTTTATATCAGGAGCAGGCAAGACGCCCAAAGCTTCAGACCTTCGACACAGGCTCGAGCAATATAAACTTTCCAAAATTTCTGCTAAGCCGAAGCCCTCAACCCAACGCTCCGGGGATGTAGTCGGATACCGTCCTCTTCTTGGGTTCATCGAAGAGGGTATTCAGCAGAGGAAGAGGAGTCATCCTTTATCCGAAACTTCGCTCGGTCCTCAGCCTCCGGCTCAGCCTATTCATGATATCACTGAGGAGGGTAGCGAGTTTGTACCTTCTCCACACCCGTCCGGAAACCCTTCTGTTATTCATATCGACCGTCCCGACTTGGCCCGTAATCCATTCGCGGGTCATCCTGATCTGGATCCAGGTTCTCATGATATTACTTTTGACGAAGTCACTAGTGAACACCTTCTCCCCCGTAACCCCATGGTACGAGTACTTGATGAAGCCAAGTCCTTAGATCTCGATCTACTCACCACTCGTATAGTCACTATGGGAGACGAGGCCAAAGCTAATATTGATCGGGTGGCAGAGGAGACCAAGAAGCTGATGGGGCATCATGCTCGGCTGGTTAAGGCCGGAGAGGAGATTGGGAGCGCCAATATCCGACTTCGATTGGTGGTTTTGGATCAGGCCAAGCAGCTTGCGGATCAGGCTATCCAGATTTCTCAGCATGAGGCTGCTACTGGGCGATTAAGGAAAACCATGGAAGAGGCCAGTCGGGCCGAATTGCGGAAAATGGAAGCTGCTTGCAAAGAGCGGATTGACATGGCTATTGCCACGGTGGACGAGGTTCGGAGAGCGGATCTCGAGCAGGTGGAGGAATTGTCCGAGAAACTTGAGGCTGCAGAGCTTGCCCAAGCTAAGTTGAGGGAAGAGATGGAGGTGATGCGGAGGTCCCTTCAGGCTGATTGCTCGAGATACAGACTGGAGAGAGATGCTGCCGTCGAAAGGTTGTCGGCCTCCGATGCCCGGATGAGGGAGTTTGAGGAGAACGAGGGAATGATGGATGACATGCTCCAGGACATGTATTTCCGGACTTGGAAGCAGGGCAATCTCTCTTGGATGGATGATTATCCCAGGGTCATGGCCAAGACCTATCTTCGGGCTTTGGAGGAGGCTAAGGCTGATGCAGATAAAGAGGGTGGAACGGTCTTCAGTATGGATGTGGTCACTGCCCAGTTCACCAAGGAGGAGAAAGTGGCGGTAAAGGAGGGTATGCGGCTGCTTGCTGCTGAAGAAGCAGGTGTGCAGGTAGAGGATGACGACCAGGACGGTCAAGAAGCAGGTGCTGGTAAGTTTTCCTTTCTAGTCTTTCCGTTAACTTGGTTACTCATCACTAATGAATCCTTTTCATGACCGGACAGGCGGGCAAAAGAGCAAGGACAAGACTTCGATGCAACCGGCTCCCTGATTGGACCTGGAAAATTCTTTTTGTAGGCTTGGCAGTGTTGTATCTGTTAGTCTTAAGATAGTAGAGTAACTTCTAAGTTGTAATTCTTACTACTTGTAATAATCAACATTATTCTTGACGTGTAATTTTTTAACTTAATCTGATTTTGTCGTTTCTTGAATATTTGTTGCTATTTCGACATATCGTATGAGAAATGTAGCTACGTATATTCTTGTAATTAAATTGTGTTTGATGTCAGATTCTGGTTTTAAATCATAGTCTCATGACTTGCAATGTTAGCGTGTGGTGTGAAAAAATTAAATTACAGTCATGCATCTGCACATAAAGGAAGAAAATACCGCCTTTCATGTTCTGTTTGTAAATGGCAGTTTCGAATATCTTGTATGACCGAGCATGGAAAGCAGTTGAATGCCCTGCCATCTGATTGTGAATCTCTGCATCCATTGGCGGGTATCTCTTACCCTGCATCCTGTACTTTATGGTTTGTTATAGAGGATAGGAGGAAAGTTTTTTAAGTAAAATTGAAATACGTGAAATAGTAAAACTTCCAGTCACGGAAGGCCTTCGATGTGCTTAAGTTCGTGGCAAACGGGTTTTGTGGTCACTTTCCCTAGCTGTGGGTCTTGGAGACATTTGTCACCCATCTTACGCCTCCGCGGGGAGTTAATTCTTTTTTACCACAGCCGCACTTAAGACACACCGGAGCCGAGATCGCGCACAGTAACTACCCGGGCCATTATGGCCCGTACTCATGGGTATTATTCGACTTATTGTGGCCGGCTAGCGTGGGTGCCGATCGTCAACTGTGAACTGCCCCTGGCTGGCCACACCTTATGTTGGGGCTTATAATCGGTTCACAGTTGCCGGCGAGCCTAACGCCGTAATGAGCTGCCTCGGCTATAGTCGGCCTTCTCGGTGGCTTATAATCGGCTCATTACAGTTGGCTTTAAGGGCCGTCGCGAGCAATGAGTTAACCCGCAGCAGAGGGATGCTGGAGCAAAAGTGTCTCATTGACGAGGGCATAGATTCGCATAGTACCTGTTTGGTCTTGTCCACGTGAAGTTGCATTGTGGAGTGCTTTGAATAGAAATGCTATATGCTCAGGATTTCGTTCAACAGAAAAGGATAAAGTTAACAAGCAGCCAAGATACAAAGGAACAAGTTAAAAAAGAGACAAGGCTTTTTTAAAGTGGTTCGGCACGAAAAAATGCCTACGTCCATTGATTCTCTTTGTTAATTCACTTCATATGGGCAATACAAGTTAAGAAAAGTATCGACGGAGGTGTTGGATGTTCCATGCCCTCTGGAACACCTCTCCGTCCACTGTTGACAAAATATAGGCTCCGTTGTGGAGATCTTTATGAATTACATATGGTCCATCCCAGATTGGGTCTAGTGCTCCGGGGCGAGGGAAGATTCGCTTGAGGACAAGATCCCCTTCTCGTAAGGTACAATGCTTGACTTTGGAGTTGTATTGTGCTGCCACCTTTTGCTTGTGGGCTGCTGTTTTTAGGACTGCATCATTCCTTCTCTCCTCGACTAGATCCAAAGACATGTTGAGGAGTTCTTCGTTCTCTTCTGGGTTATAGTGGATCCTACGGTGGGAAGGCACAATGGTTTCAACTGGGAGCATAGCCTCCGATCCGTATGCCAAAGAGAAAGGAGTGTGCCCTGTTGATGTTCTGAAAGATGTGCGGTAGGCCCATAGTGCCGTAGGGAGTTCATCCACCCAAGCGCCCTTTGACTTTTCGAGCTTCTTTTTGATCAGAGTTTTTAGAATTTTGTTGACTGCTTCGACTTGTCCGTTTGCTTGGGGATATGCTACGGATGAGAAGCTTTTGTGAATTCCGTGTTCTTGGCACCAGTTGGCGAATTCCTCGCTGTCAAACTGAAGTCCATTGTCTGATATGATTTTTAGTGGGACTCCGTACCTGCACAGAACATTTTTGATTAAGAAGTTGATAACTTTCGCTGAAGATACTTTATTTAGAGGTTCTGCTTCCACCCATTTGGTGAAATAGTCGACTGCTACTATAGCATATTTGGCGCCGCCTCGACCCATTGGCAGTTCACCGATTAAGTCAATTCCCCATACTGCAAAGGGCCAAGGGCTGGTCATCTGAGTAATCTCGGTTGTTGGTAGCCGAGGGATCTTAGCAAATTTTTGGCATCTGTCACACTTCTTGACGAAATCTAAGGCGTCCTTGCTTAAGGTGGGCCAGAAATATCCGTATCGGAGTATCTTTTTTGCTAACGTTTGCCCTCCGGTGTGATCTCCGCAGCTTCCTTGATGAATGTTGGATAAGATTTCCTTGGCTCCTCTTCCGGCGACACACCTTAACAATGGGTTAGAGAACCCGCGCCGATAGAGGATGTCTCCTTGTATTGTGTAGCGGGACGCTTTCCTCAAGATTTTCTTGACTTTGTTACGCCCGTCGGGTAGTGTGCCATTCTGTAGGTAGTCTCGGATGGGAGTCATCCAAGATGCCTCTTCGGTTGCAGCTATCAGATTCACTTGCTCAAAACTTGGGATCGTTTGCTTTGAGACAGTTACTGCTCCAAAGATGGCGACGTCTCTCATACTTGCTTGCTTTGCCAATTCGTCGGCCTCTTGGTTCTCTTCCCGAGGGACGTGTTTGACTAGGTAGTGGTCCAATCGGCTGAGAAGTAACTTGGTCTTCTTTAGATATGCTATGAGTCGCTCTTCTCGAGCTTGGAATTCCCCTAGTATTTGATTAACAATAAGATGAGAATCGCTGTGAAGACACAAAGAATTGGCTCCGATCTCGATAGCAATTTCCAATCCGGCTATTACTGCTTCATATTCCGCATCGTTGTTGGTGGCAGCGAACTCCAACCTTATAGCATAGTGCAGTTTATTTCCCCTGGGAGTGATTATTACCACACCTGCCCCCGAGCCTTGTTCGTTAGATGCACCGTCCACAAAGAGATTCCACTTGATATCTTCTGTTATTTCCAGTTGCTCCTTATCCTCGTTGGTAGTGAATTCTGCAATGAAATCAGCCATGGCTTGTCCCTTGATGGCGGTGCGAGGGTGATAGGTGATATCATACTGACTCAGCTCAATACACCATTTAAGTAGTCGCCCGGAAGTGTCGGGACGATGGAGTACCTGCCTCAGTGGTTGATCGGTCAGAACTTTGATGGAACGGGATTGGAAGTAGTGACGTAGCTTTCGTGAAGTGATTAGTAAGCAGTATGCTAACTTTTCAAGCTTAGGATATCTGACTTCTGCCCCAGCAAACCTTTTACTGACGAAGTAAATTGGTCGTTGCGTGCGGTTGTCTTCCCTTACCAAGGCAGCGCTTAGAGCGTGAGATGACACAGCAAGGTATATGTATAATTCTTCGCCTTCGCTTGGGGTCGAGAGTACCGGTGGTTTCTGGAGGTGTTCGATTAGGTTAAGGAAAGCGGTTAAGCATTCGTCCGTCCATTCGAACCTTCCTTTATCTTTCTTTAGAGCTTCGAAAAAGGGGACGCACTTGTCCGTTGCTTTGGAGATGAATCGGCTTAGGGCAGCCACTTTTCCATTTAGGCTTTGCATTTCCTTTCGGGTGGAAGGTATCTTGATGTCCCTTAATGCTCGGACTTGTTCAGGGTTTGCTTCTATCCCTCGGGCATGGACGATGAATCCTAAGAATTTTCCCGATGACACTCCGAAGGAGCACTTTAGTGGATTCAACTTCATTCCATACTGTCGAAGTACCTGGAACATTTCGCCTAGGTGGCTTACGTGATCTTTGGCTTTCCGTGATTTTACCAGCATGTCGTCTACATATACTTCCATTGTTCGTCCTATTAGCCCTGCAAACATCTTGTTGACGAGGCGCTGGTAGGTGGCTCCTGCATTTTTAAGTCCGAAGGGCATCACTTTGTAGCAGTATAAACCCCGATCGGTGATGAAACTAGTTTGGTCTTGGTCGGGAGCATGCATAGGAATTTGGTTATATCCTGAGTATGCATCCATAAAAGACAGGAGTTCGTACCCGGCTGTGCTGTCTACAAGTTGATCGATTCTGGGAAGCGGGAAGCAATCCTTTGGGCAGGCGTCGTTTAGGTTGGAGAAGTCAATGCAGGTCCGCCACTTCCGATTAGCCTTCTTTACTAGTACCGGGTTGGCGATCCATTCTGGGTAAATAGCTTCTCGTATGAAGTCATTGGCGAGTAGATTCTTTACTTCTTCATCGAGGGCTGCTGATCGCTCCGCCCCCATACTTCTCTTTTTTTGTTTTACAGGCGCCTTGGTAGGATCAATTTTTAATACGTGGCATGCTATGTTGGGGGAGATTCCGGTCATGTCAGCGTGTGACCAAGCGAACACATCCAAGTTGTGGCGGAGAAAATCAATGAGTTGTTCCTTCAATTCAGTTTTCAGCTGCGACCCAATTTTCAGTAGCCTACTTGAGTCGTGCTTGTCTACAGATATAAACTCCATAGCCTCTGCAGGCTCGGCGGTGGCCTCCTCCTCTTTGTCCCTAGGGTCTAATTCATTGAAAGGGTCGCTGGTGTATCGAAGAGGAGGGGCTTTCTTTAGTTGCTATGCTTCAAGGCTTTTTGTGCAGAGGGCAATCTCTACACCTTTCCCTTTATCTCTCCTGTGGTTGTTGCGAAGTTCGGTTACATAGCAGTCTCGTGCAATATCCTGGTCTCCTTCCACTTCCCCTACCCCATTGTCTGTTGGAAATTTCATTTTCAGGCACCATGGGGCTAGGACAATCTGGAAGTCAGACAAGGCTGGTCTTCCTAAGAAGGCGTTGTAGGCCGAATGGTTTTCTACCAGCACAAATGTTTGTTTCCTTACAACGGAGCGGGGATGGCTCCCAATTTCAACAAAGAGGTCCAGCTGCCCGAGGGGCATCTTCGCATCCCCAATGAAACCGTGTAGTGGTTTATCGCAGGGAGATACATCCTTCATTGATAGCTTCATTTTGTCAAATGCGTGTTTGAACAGGATATTTACAGAGCTTCCAGTGTCTACCAGGATTCGGTAAACTTCGGCGGGACCGAGTCGGGCAGAGATAACCATGGGATCCATGTGAGGGTACTGTCTTCCTTCTAGGTCGCGTTTACTGAATGTGATGTCATCACTTTCTTTCCGCTTTGGGTGGCGCTCTTCTATAACCGTATTGACACAGTCTCTATTGTCTCTAAGCGACTTCCCATATCTTTCCATCTCTTTCCAACTTTTGTCTGCGATGTGCGGACCTCCTGAGATGGTATGGACCACTATCTTCTCTTGACTAGAGCTGCTAGCGTTGCGGTCGCCTCTGCCGGTCCCTGGTGAGGGTAGCCTTGGGTTTTCATTGGCAGGAGCTGGAGTCCTGTCTTGACTTTTTACATAGCGTTCCAGTTTCTTTCTTCTGATGTGTTCCTCAATCAGATCTCGGAGATGATGGCATTCGTTGGTATCATGTCCGTGGGATTCGTGGAAGCGGCAGAATTTTCCAGATTTCTGTGCGCTATCTGATTCCTTCTTGTATGGTGGGCGTTTGTATCTAACTTCGCCTTGGGTGGCAAGGAAGATATTTTCGACGGTCTCGTTCAAAGGGGTGTAAGAGTCGAATCTTGGTCCTGGCCGATATAGGCGTTTTTCTACTTTCTTGCCCCCAGCATTGTCTCTGGAATCATTTCTTCGAGCGTCCCTCGCCACAGCAGGGGCGTTGCCATGGGTCGTCTTACTTTGCTGTCCTGACTGCCCCTCAATGGCAGCATCCTCAAGCCTCATGTATTTCCCGGCTTCATGGAAGAAATCGGGTAAAGTAGCTGGTTTCTCTTTTGTCAACCTTCTAGCAAATTTAGTGTCCGGATGCACCCCACTACAGAGGGCCATTAGGATAAGCTTCTCATCGGCATCTTGAACTGCGGCTGCTGCGGCGTTGAACCTGGTTAGGTATTGCTGCAGCTTTTCTCCGGGTTTCTGTTTGACGCTGGATAAGGAATAAGCGTCCTTAGGTTGCTCCACATGAATGCGGAATTGACTGATAAATTTTTCTTTCAACATTTCCCATGAGCTTATGGATCCTTGGGGTAGATGACAGAACCAGGAGGTAGCAAGATCTGCTAAGAAGAGCGGAAAGCATTTGCACAGTACTCCCTCTGTTGCTCCACTCATGAGCATATGCTGCGTGTACCTCTGTAAGTGTACAACGGGATCGGAGGTTCCTTTGTAGGGTTCCATTGTTGGCATCTTCCATTCTCGGGGGGTGATAGCAATTTCGATATTGCGGGCAAAGGGGCTGGTTACCCTAGCGCCTATCCCTCGATCTCTTTGCTCCCGCTGGACACACTCTCTGAATAAGCATGCCATCCTTTCATCAGAACTTGGAGCGGATAGAACTGAGTTTGGTTCTGTTCTGTGGGATTGATTCCGTCCGGACGACCTGTAGGGATGGTGTCGTCTATCATTCCTCATATTTTCCCGTGGCTGCCTTTGGTCTTCTGGGAGCATGCTTGGGTCAGCTACAGTTGGCCCTTGCCTTGATCTCCCCCTGTTGGGTTCTGATCTAAGCACTTCCTCGGGTCCAACTTCGGGCTGAACTCTAGCTCGGCCCCGCTCCTCGGTGTTTCTGTTGTTAGGCAGCATGACAGGCTCAGCTACAGTTGACCTTCGCCCGGTACCTTCCCCGTTGGGTTCGGTACCAAACGTTTCCTCAGGCCTAACTTTGGGCTGTGCTCGGTCTCGGCTCCTACCACGGCTACTTCTGCCGTTAGCTCCTTCGAAGAAGGAAGATCTTTGCTGTCTCTGAGATCCTCCAGACTGGGACTCACCCCATGATTCAGTGTTGCGGTTGGATTCTTCAGCGTCCCTCAAGCGTGACATGAGATGGTCCACCAAGGCTTCCTGCTGGGACGTGAAGCGGTTAGTTACTTCAACAACAACTCTGTCCAAATCTGCCCTAGTAATTGCTGCAGTCTGTGCTGTGGCAGGAGTGGTTGGATTAGCCTGTCCTCCATTTGTTACCGTTGCTGGAGGAGGACGATTTACTTGATTCGCGACAGCTGGATCAGGAAGACTACTGGATGCGATGTTTTTTCCTTTGTTAACATCTTTTCTCGGTTTGGGAGGCATGTTTTCCAAGTGGCGGACGATGCTGCTAGGAAAACTCGTTAAGTAGATGAAGCTGAAGCTTCGAGCTTCTAGCTCTCAGTGAAAGCACCAAAAATGTTTGCACAAAAAATGGACAAACACCTCAAAGTTGTATGATTTAGTGGATCTTATGTTATTCTTAGTGATTTGGGTGATTTCTGCAAATATATGAAAAGCAGGGGCTAAACTGTAAAAAGACACACAGATTTATAGTGGTTCAGCCAGAATGTGCCTACGTCCACTTTATATGTTATTTCTCTTCTCTTGCTTTTGATTACAAGTACAAAGCTTTGATACAAGTAAAAGAAAGTTGTTTGAAAGTTCCTTCCGTGCTTGAGCTCTCAAAACTTGTCCCCCATTGTTGTACCCCTGCCTCTCTATTTATATAGTGAGGTTGGGGGCAGGGGTCTTGGATATATACAGCTGCTGGTGGGCCTGGGCTGAAGTGATCTGGCCTGGCAGTCTGGTTCGGCATCCTCTTGGTTCGGTGATAGGTGGAGGGGTTTTGGTCCGGTTGTATTTGGTTCGGTGAAGTATGGAGTTGGTCCGGTTGAGCTTCGTCCGGTAGTGGGAGCGTAGCCTGGTCCGGTGTCGAATTGGTTCGGTCTTGGTTTGGTCCGGTGTCGAATTGGTTCGATCTTGGTTTGGTCCGGTGTCGAATTGGATCGGTCTTGGTTTGGTCCGGTGAAGTATGGAGTTGGCTCGGCCTGGATCCGGATGTGGCTGGTTCGGTCAAAATCATATACAACAGTACATGATACAGAGTAGGAGATACTCGCCAATGGGTGTAGGGACTCACAGTGGCAGGACATTCGACTACATTCCATGCTCGGTCATACAAGATATTCAAGACTGCCATCTACGATTAAAACATGAAAGGCGGTATTTTCTTCTTTTATGTACAAATACATGACTATAATTTGTTCACACCACACGCTAATATTGCAAGTCATGAAATTATGATTTAGAACCAGAATCTGACATCAAACACAATTTAATTACAAGAATATACATAGCTATATTTCTCATACGACATGCCAAAATAACAACAAACATTCAAAAGACGACAAAATCAGCTTAAGTTAAAGAATTACACGTCAAAAATAAGACTATTTATTACAAGTGGCAAAATATTACAACCTAAAGGCTACGTTACTATTTTTTCGACTAACATATACAACACTGTCAAATCCACAAAAAGAGTTTTTCCAGGTATAATCAAGGGGCTGGCTGCAGTGGAGCTTTATCCTTGCCCTGTTGACCCCCTATCCAGTCAGAAAAAGGACTCATTAGCAATAAGAAACCAAGTTGATGGAAAAACTAAAAAGGGAGACTTACCAGCGCCTGCTTCCTGACTATCCTGATCGTCATCCTCTACCTGCACGCCTACCTCCTCAGCGGCAAGCAACCGCATACCTTCCTTCACCGCCACCTTCTCCTCCTTGGCAAACTGAGCAGTGACCGCATCCATGCTGAAGACCACGCCACCATCTTTATCCGCATCGGCCTTAGCTTCCTCCAGAGCCCGAAGATAGATCTTAGCCATGACCCTAGGATAATCATCCATCCAAGATAGGTTTCCCTGCTTCCAAGTTCGGAAGTACATGTCCTGAAGCATTTCATCCATCATCCCCTCATTCTCCTCAAACTCCCTCATCCGGGCCTCGGAAGCCGACAACCTTCCCACAGCAGCTTCTCTCTCCAAACGGTATCTCGAGCAGTCAGCCTGAAGGGATTTCCGCATCGCCTCCATCTCCTCCTTCAGCCTAACCTGAGCGAGCTCTGCGGCTTCAAGTTTCCCCGACAGCTCCTCTACCCGCTCAAGATCCGCCCTCCGAACCTCATCCACTGTCAAGATGGCCATATTTATCTGTTCCTTGCAGGCGGCCTCCATCTTCCGCAGTTCCGCCTTACTAGCCTCCTCCATAGCCTTCCTCAGCCGCCCGGAGGCAGCCTCATGCTGGGAAATCTGAATGGCTTGATCAACAAGCTGTTTCGCCTGGTCTGAAACCATCAACCGTAATCGGATGTTGGCACTCCCAATTTCCTCTCGAGCCTTACCCAGCCGGGCATGATGCCCCATCAACTTCTTAGTCTCCTCTGCCACCCGATCAATATTAGCCTTGGCCTCATCTCCCATGGTAACTATCCGAGTAGTAAGAAGATCAAGATCTAAAGACTTAGCCTCATCGAGCACCCGTACCATGGGATTGCGGGGAAGAAGGTGCTCGCCAGTAACCTCATCAAAAGTAACATCATGGGAACTTGGATCCAGATCAGGATGACCCGCAAATGGATTACGAGCCAAGCCAGGACGGTCGATATGAGTAACAGAAGGGTTTCCGGACGGGTGCGGAGAAGGTGCAAACTCGCTATCCTCCTCCGTGATATCATGAAGAGGCTGAGCCGGGAACTGAGGACCAGGCGAAGGTTCGGATAAAGGACGACTCCTCTTTCTCTGCTGAATACCCTCTTCGATAACCCCGAGAAGAGGACGGTAGCCGACTACATCCCCGGAGCGGTGGGTCGAAGGCTTCGGTTTGACAGAAGTTTTGGAAAGCTTGTACTGTTCAAGCCTGTGCCGAAAATCTGAGGCTTTGACTGTTTTACCTGCTCCTGATATGAAGAAAAAGTGTCACAAGCATATATTGTTCTATACTTCGAGAAAACACAGCAAATTAAAAGGAGAGAAACACATCTGTGGTTGTACAAACCCTGGGGAGGAGTAGGATACTACAATAGGTCCTGGATTTCATTCCAGGACGGGAGCGGGTCATAAAATATTCCTAAGTCCCTATCATTAGTGAAGCATGCAGGAGTCAAGAGTTCACCTTGAGTCGTCGAAGCCACCCTGGCTGGAATGGTCTGGGAAGACTCGCTTGCACCGGTCCCGGCCTTGTCCGCTTTCCCGGTTTTCTCTACCAAAGCCGGATCTTCGTCCAGCCCCTCGAAAGCCTGGTGGAACGCATCGTCCGTCCACTCCTGAATCTCGCCCGCTTGCCCAGGAAGCAAGGCCCCGATGCCATCGCCACCTTTATCACCTTCCCGACCATCTCCACCCTCGCCTCTTTCCTCCTCTATGTCTTCCTCCTCCCGGGTAAGTGGACAATTGCTGGGGGAGGGACCGTCCGACTTCTTGAGTTTCTTACCTCCGACAGCTGGAGGTTTTGTGAAAGGTTTCCTCTTGCTACTCTCTACCGTAACACCTTCCTTGGTCTGAGCAGCCGCCCTCTCCTCCGCCGTTTCCCTCAGCTTAACTACTGACTGCTGTGGAAGGATTAAGTTATACTCCAGAAGAATCGCATTTCTGATCAAGAAGGCAGATGATCTATATTTCCCGAGAAAAGCTTCTATCTCAGCCGCCGTCTGAACCAGGCGGTCAGTCTCCACAACCGCAAAGCCACCTGTCGCTAGCAAATGAGGAAGTATGAGAAAAAGCATCGCAATCGTAATGGAAATTATAAGTAAAAGCATCAACTTACATCCCGAAGTAAAGCGCCGAATTGAAACAGAGTCGTCCCTAACAAAGAACCATTCCCTCTTGAACATGCTGAATTTGGAATACAGATCCAAGACCAGCTTGAAGGTCACAGCTGACTCCAAGCTAATGTATGGGGACCCCTTCTTATAGCCCTTCAGGTTATATAGATACCGGATCTCTCGGTTGGAAGGAGCACGACCATACTTCCTCCGGAAAATGACGAAGAGGCTCACCAGTATAGCATAGGAGTTGGGTTGAAGCTGGAACGGGGCCACCTTGAGGTATGTGAGGAAGCTGGCTATCCAAGCGTTCATAGGAGGGATGGCACCACACATGCAGTGGTATCTGCTGTAGGCGAAGTACCCTTCAGGAGGATCATACGGCATAACATCTCTCCCAGGCAATAGCAAGCGCGCCCTATCGATTCCAAAGGATCGGGAGATGACATCAAGCTGCTCTTCCTTGAGGGAACTAGGAAAATAATCGGGCGGGGAGTTCAGAAGTTCCTGAGGGCCGTACCCGTCCACTAATGATCTCGGGGTTAGTCTGTGACGTTCTGGATTCGGCTGAGCTGGGGGCACGGCAGAGGAACCTCCTTCGCCCCCGGATTTCTTCGTGTCTGATCGAGTTTCCGCTTTGCGAGACATTATCTACAATACCGGAAAAACACATTGTTAGAACAGAAGATGTAAACAAGTATATGACGTCATTCAGTAAAAACATATTCGGTATCATTTTCATTCGGAATTCAAGATCCCTGAGTTCATCCGGTTACTCAAGTGTAAAACTCATTCGGCATCCCAATGTGAGAGTTCATTCGGTCAATCCAATCAATAGCTCATTCGGCATCTCAATGTGAGAATTCATTCGGTTAGTCAGGGGTCCAAAATTTCCGAGTTCATTCGGTAGCCTAGCCCTAGAAGTTCGTTCGGCAGAAAACAAGCTCACCTGATTCGGAAGTTCGAAAGATTGATTCGGTTATCGCAGTTGGTAAGGAAATATGAAGGTTAGAGACTCCTATTTATAAAGCAAGGTTTGATAGCCGGACCAGATGGATCGGTCCTCAGGCCGAATATAATGGCTCAGCTGGAACAAAGCGCGGCACCTATAAGCACGTGCCCCACTTTGGGGGGCAAGTGTTGGATATGTTTCATCCGGTCTCCCTGAACCAGACATGCCGGACCATCCAAAAGTTTCCCACCGAATCAAAACCTTCCTAACTCCCACCGGACCAACCCTCCTGCCGAACCAACCGGACCAACCCATTGCCGGTCCAAGCCTCCTGCCGAACCAACCGGACCAACCCTCCTGCCGAACCAACCGGACCAACCCATTGCCGGTCCAAACCTCGCCTCCAACACCCGAACCAACTCATTGCCGGTCCAAGCCTCGCCTCCAACCACCGAACCAAAGTCCTATCAAGCCAGAGCAGTGCCAGGCCAGATTGTAGCAGCCCAGGCCCACCAGCTGCTATATACCTCCAAGACCCCTACCCCCAGCCTGACTCTATAAATAGAGGGGCAGGGGTACAACAATGGAGGACAAGTTTTGAGAGCTCAAGCACGGATAGAACTTTCAAAAAACTTTCTTTTACTTGTATCAAAGCTTTGTACTTGTAATCAAAACAAAAGAAGAGAAATAACATATAAAGTGGACGTAGGCACATTCTGGCTGAACCACTATAAATCGGCGTGTCTTTTTACAGTTTAGCCCCTGCTTTTCATATATTTGCATAAATCACCCAAATCACTAAGAACAACATAAGATCTACTAAATCATACAACTTTGAGGTGTTTGTCCATTTTTTGTGCAAACAGCTACTACAAGTGGAAAACCCACTCCCATGGCAACCAATGTGTACCTAAGTAAAGAAGATCTCTCGAAAGATGTAGATCAAAAGTTATAGAGAGGAATGATTGGATCACTACTCTATATCACTGCTAGTAGACCTGATATCATGCATAGTGTTTGTCTCTGTGCAAGATATCAATCCCAACCTAAAGAGACCCACTTAAAAGCTGTAAAACGTATCATAAGATACATTAAACACAACAATGATTATGGCATATTTTATCCTAAAAATGATTCTTTTGAATTAATATCTTACTGTGATGCTGACTATGTTGGTTGTAAATCAGACCGAAAAAGTACAAGTGGAACTTGTCACTTTTTGGGGTATTCTCTGATTTCCCGGTTTAGTAAAAAGCAAAACACAGCTTCTTTATCAACAACCGAAGCAGAGTATATTTCTGCTGCTTTGGCTTGTTCTCAAGTAATATATATGCAACAAACTTTAAAAGATTTTGGTTTAAATATCTCAAAATCACCAATTTATTGCGATAATACTAGTACAATAAATTTATCCAAAAATCCTACTCATCATGCTCGAACTAAACATATTGATATCAGACATCATTTTCTCAAAGATAATATAAGTAAAGAAGTAATTTCTCTCAATTAAATTAATTCCGAGAATCAAATTGCTGATATCTTAACAAAACCCTTAAATGAATCTATATTTACTAAATTAAGAAGAGAAGTAGGTATTTGTTCAATAACTGAAATATAAAATATAAATATATAACAAGAATAATTAAAATTAAATTAAAATAAATCAAATAAGCAAAACTACAAGTACCCTGTCAACATCCCCCCTACACCCCTGTCGACATATAACGTTTTTTTAATTTAAGTTCTTGTTTGCACCAAAAATGGTCACAAACCCCAAGTGTAGTGAAAGCACCAGCGTATGAATACGAATCAACAGTATTCACACACAAATCACAAATCTAAGCAAGTAACAAGCAGCAATTAAGAAATAATGAACAGTGACACACAATTTATAGTGGTTTGGCTATCTCCGGCCTACGTCCACTTCAAGGTTTTTATGATTTTATTGCTCGATGCTTGAAGATTACAATTTCGTATGTTGTATTACCACTGATTTGCTGAACTAAGTCTGAATCTAAGGCAGCAATGGTGATCTGGAGTAAATCTGGCAGAATCTGGGCGCTCTTTAGCTCTCAAAATTGTCCGACCACCTTTCTGAATGACCAGGGGCTCTATTTATAGGTGTAGGAGGCTGATATTTCGCCTAAATTGAGGGGAGACCAATTCTGGCACGTGAGGGAGCCCACATGGCCGAGATCTGGAGATCCGAGCCCACTTTGGGATCGATTCGACCCTTGGTTCGAATCGATCAAGAAATTATCCAATCAAGCTGAAATTTGGTGTGGACATTCTTCAACATGTGCTCTAGCTTCTGTGAAAATTTCGTAGCATTTGGATGTGTAGATCTCAAGTTATGATCGATTCAAGTTGAAGATTTTCGCTTCCTGGAGTCGTTCGAATCGATACCTTCGAATCCATAGGGTCGACTCCATCTCCTAGCACGTGAAGGCAATGACGTGGTGCACGTGCTTCGGGTTAATCCCCCTTTTTCTCCGAGTTTTATTGAGTCAAATCCGTGGTTTTAGTCGCGTTTACTTGGTGGATTCGAAGAGAAGGATCTGAAGGTATACTCCTTTGATTCGATCAAATGTGCGTTCCTTCGTATCGATCGAGGGACAAGTAGCTCGAATCGATCTCTTGTGCAAGTCCTCGAATCGATGGTTTCGAGTGATGTTGATCGATTCGAAGCTATGCATTGCTCACGGATTCGAACAACCTTTTACTTGATGGATTCGAACCAAGGTTGGGTTTATGGTTTCGAACGTGAGGCTATCTTGTGGATTCGAAGGCGGGAATACTCTGATGGATTCGAAGCAGGGAGAAACCGATGGATTCGAATCGACCAAGACCTCATCGATTCGAAGTAGATCACGTGAGCTTGATGCGTTGGATACGAAGACGATGAAGTCGAAGGCTAAAGCATTTCTCATGGATTCGAAGCCATCAGGGGAACTTTGTTGGAGTCGAGTTTGATGGATTCGACCCTAGGGGATTCGAACCATAGGGAGACCAACCCAAGGCTATGTCCTCCACTTGCGTCGATGATATCTTGGGCGTATGAACTCGGATTGACTCGAGATTTGGAATGTTGCTTCATCTGACCTTGCTTGACATGTCTTATCAATTGCAGCCCGATCCGGACTCGGACAAAATTCATCGATATCCGTGGTGAACCTGCGATGCACAATCGATGTTCATGACTAATAATCATTGATTTTCAGTTAATCTTTGGGTATCTCGACTTTGCCAAAAGTTGGGATAACATTTTGCCCCCCAAAACATGCCTTTTTGGGAAAAGGCGTGTTTTGATCAGTCTTAAGTTGGATGCAGTGAGTTCATGTTTTACTCATAGCTTATAGCATTTTCAATCAAGTCCATGGCTGTTCGAAGCCGAATTGTTATCAATTTTTTCCAGTGGAAGTTAAGAATGAAATTGTACGGTCTCTCCGTACTATTGATGGTCACTCCAGACCCTTGTCAAACCCATTCTAGATTTAGCGATTGAATAGAAAGATCCTATTGCACTCCGGCGTTGCTTTCTATCCCTTGCACTCTGGCCCCAGCTAGGGCGTATAGCGATGTCTTGGTCATTCTGGACCGATCGTAGCCTCTTTGGGCTCTTACTGGATCCCATCCTGTCACTCTCCGGTGAATGGGAAACAACGATGAGTGAGCCGATCCTGCCACTCTCCGGCGAAGCGGCTACACCCCCTGCACTCTGATTCAGTGTTTTTGAACATTAAGCGATGTCATGACCTAAATCTTTAGGCCGATCATAGCCTCTCCGGGCTCTTGCTGGATCCCATCCTGTCACTCTTTGGTGAAGAGGAAACAACGTTTAAGTGAGTCAATTCTGTCGCTCTCTGCGAAGCGACTCACTTCTTGCACTCCGGTTCAGTGTATCTGAACATTAAGCGATGTCATGGCCCAAATCGTGGGCCGATCATAGCCTCTCCGGGCTCTTGCTGGATCCCATCCTGTCAGTTCTTTTCCCACCAAAATTCAAAATGAATGGTTATATATTTTTCCTATTTCGAAATTTTGTTCATTCCTTCTGTTCTTTATCTGATTCTAACTTCTGAAAAATTAAAACAATGGCCTCATCCTCCAAATCAAACAAAATTCAACTTTTTCGTTCCCTTCTCCTTCTACCGGACCATTTCAACGTACTACGCTTGCACGGGTGATGAAAATGGAAGATTCCTTGAAGGATGCACTGCAACTTATAACTGAAATTCAAGTGGTGCAAATCAGAATGGCCAAAGAACAAGAAAGGCAAGACAAAATCCTCAGAAACCTGCAAAAGTTTCTAATGGACACTACAAGAAAATCAGTCTTTTATAGCGGCATATAGCTGCTATTAAACACAACTATAGCGGTTTGATAAACGTTGTATATCGACGTGTTATAAAAAAGAATTGCACATTTATAACACAAAAAAAATCGCTATAAAAGAGCATGATTTCATAGCATATATATACCGCTATAAAATGTGTAGATACAATAACGCCTATTTGCTGCTATCCTTTGACAGTAACCTCATACATTGCATTATCTTTTTATAGCACTTATGTCATATAGTTATAACGCTTTTTAGGAGCTATGATTTATTTTACTATATATTTGATGCCCCCACTATTACATTTTAATAATAACAATCAAATTGAATCTTCTTTAAATAGATAACAATTTGAACAATGTATGAACGAAAGAAATATAATAATCAGCAAATGTAACGCATATTCATGATAACAAAATAAAGTATTAACTAACAAAAAATAAGTTCAGTACAAGAGTTACCAAATTCAATACATATTCATGATAACAAAAGACAACATAGTTCAAAGTTAACTTCTACAAGTACCAAATGCATCACTAAGAACTTGAACTGCTCAAAGCCTTTCTTCATGCATGTCATCCTTAGCATAAAAGATGCAAAAATACTTTGAACCTACATATTGTAAAGTTGAGAGCAGAGCTCGCAAGTTGCCTTTTTTGCTAGCAGCCCAATTTCTTATCTCAGCATCGAGTGTTTCATTAATTCTCTAGCAAGGGATGAAAAAACATAGAACAAGACTGTTAAATAGGTTTTTATGCAATGCAATAATCGAAACCAATTTAAGACAGAAAGTTAAGTGAAACATTACTTATACAGTAAAAAATACCTTGACCTTAAGCTCTGCAATGACACCCTCCAGAGTTTTTGTGCTCCCTTTTTGTGTATCTCGCAGCAAACACAAACCCAAACTCAGCAATTTCATAACTCCATTATTTATCAACAGATTAACAAAATTTTATGATTTTATCGACAAGGGGTAAAAGATCAGTTTTGTTATCACAGCAACTACACAGAAATATTGAACATCCAAATCAGTTTTGGTGCACACCACAATTTTAATTGAATATATAGTACGCCTATTTTCAAAAACATATTAGAATTAAATAAAACCATAAAACACATCAAAAACCATTGTTGTACTTATAGAAAAAGCTTTCAAGAAATATTATATAACTTTAGTAATGGTTAATATGATTCCTTCAAGAAGAGATGCCAATTGATCTTGTTTGCTTAACTTCAATCCATATGTATTTATATTGTATCATAGTTGTCTGTGGTGCAAAAAAAGATTCAAGAAATGTTGTTGTATGAGTTTATTACCTGTTCATAAGGAGGATCTTTATGAGCTGGAATTAACCGCGAAACAAAGTATCTTGCTTGAGAGCTTCCTTCCTGCAAAAATAAAATGATAAAATTATAAGAGATATTACTGGATATTTGAATTAACAGATTTCTAATATGAACTCTCATAAATTTTTTTTGGATTTCAGTAGAAGCGTGTCTCAAACATGTAAAGCAAGCATAATAACCAAACAAAGTCTGTTTTTATACATATAATTTGCAAAAGAAAAAAAAATCTTCATTGATACATAGGAAAAAAAGAGCGTGTAGAACCTATAAACACAAGTATTTTGTGCATTTAAGCTATTCTTAAATGTTTATCTTGTAAGAAAAACATATGACTATATACCTATGATATGTTCAACATGATTCAGCAAAGTAACAGGTGCCACAAAATTGATTAGTCAAAAGCTAAAAAAACATGCATCCCCAATACCCAAGTATTTTTTTGTTTTGTACAATCAAATAAACCATGGAAACTGGAAACATGAAAAAGTCAAAGGAAAATTATAAAAAGAAGGGAAGTGAATTACTTTGAAAGCAAGGATGCATGGAGCAGGAAATCTATGTTCAGTGAGCTCATCCGCTAATGTTCTACAAGCTGCTAAAGCTGCCGCACTGTTTCCTTCTTGATATGCCAACTCGGTACCCTACACAAGTTGCAAATGAAATTTCAGATACAATTAAAACACATGAAACATCAGCACATCAGTATAAACCAAAGATGCTACTTTTTCTTACAACTACATGTGCATCCCTTTACACATGAAATAAAATGGAGTAAGATTCCATGGCAACACTTTAGCACCCCTATCATATTTTGCTACACTCCCAAATGCTACAAAATTTTGTAGATTTGGTCGTAACAAAATTAAGATCATCTTCATAAAATATAAGCTCATTTGAGTGTTTTTTGTATCTTTGTGTGTGTGTTTTATCGGTAAACATTGACTTATAATTTTGATAGGGCTGGCAGTTTTGAAGTCATCTCATCTCTATTGACATAGCTTTCAGGTAATAAACTTGATTGAATGCATAAATTACCTCGTTTGTTTTACATCAATTGGATGCCTAAAAGGGCTATGCTTTTATGATGTATGTTTGTTTTCTTTTTTGACATAACAATATAGTAAATCAAACATCCCATACTTTATGATTGATCTTAGTAATAGTTATAGAGGTAATGCCTTAATATAAATTTATTATGATTGATCTTAGTACATCAGTTAACTTTGATAGTTAAGGGAATGATTTATGCCAATAGAACTATATATATCATAGTATTATCTGTTTTCGTCTTAATATGATATTATCTATTTTAAGTTGGATGCTTAATCAACGTGTGAATATCCATACAGTTTAACATTGAGCATAAGTATAGGTTTTATTCCCTGCAAATATCATTTTCTACAGACTTCACATAAGTATACACATGCATAACTTTTATGCATGATCGTCTAACAATTACTATAGTTAAAGAGCATATCTAGCTGCTTATCCAAAAAGTTGTAATTATTTAAAATCGATATTATAATATTTAAAATAAACACATATTTCAAGAAAAGGTTGTAACTTGCTTGCTTACAGTTGTAATTATTTTTAAAAAGGATGACAATTACACAATGAAATGCTCATCATTATTAGTTTTATTTTATCGTTGAAAATTAATATATTATTAATTTAAGGCTTCCTCGAAAATGTTTTCAAATGCTTGTACTCGACTTACAATATTTACAAAGTGTAATAGTACTAGTCATGGTAGAATTCTGCTTGTACCTTGTATTCTTTACGTCAGAAGTGAAGCAGTCGCTCGTTTGATTTACTCTTTAACATTGTCTCTTTTGTATATTAGGAATAGTAACCTAATTATGAAAGGTGGTTAAAATTATGGATTATTAAGTTATTTTCACTATTTAATTTTTGTTACGTGATTGAATTTCTGCTAAAATTGGAATAAATCACATCCAATAGCCAATGAACTGGTGGTTTTTTGTAAACAATTACTACGATGACTGCATGCTATACAACTAGTAATATAAGCTCAATTTGAAGATTAGAAAGAGAGGCCGGACAACCCATATAAGACATAGCTGACCATTTTCAAAACTGGTAAAACAAAGCTCATTTTCATATTTCTAGAAGAGAACGCGGTTGAATCATCAAAAATAGCTAAATCAATGACTTATATAAGTAATAACTGACCATTGATTAAAATATCAATGGTTGCACATTCGTTCAATAACTTAAGCACTAACTTTTCTAACATTAGATTGGAGAACAATATTTCAAATGTTAATGAAAAAATGTGATCAAGCAAATTGAACCAAGCATAGTGGCTAATTTAAATACTTGTACAACAAATTATTAGTATTAAAACACGCATTCATAGGCCTGTCTTAAATGAGTCCACATTAACTTTCCTATATTCTGATCGTTTTACATTTCATGTGTAATATTGCTTACATAGATCTTCTATTTCCTTGATTTTATAACGCATATTGGAAAACTAAATTAAACAATGTGTAACCACTAATATAAATACCTGTAAATATCCATGTTCATGTAATAAAACACATTCGTATGCCTGGTATAAATTAGTCTACATTAATACTCATGTATATAAAGAGTACTAACTGAACCTACTTCCATAACCCAATCCATGAAAGCTCCAAATAAGAAAAGGCCCAAAAGAAAGTTGTCAAAACTGTAAACTACAATAAGTTGCCATTTTTTATATAAAATTTACCTTACATTATAGATAAAATTGATTCTCATCGGTTGATTTATTTCCTATAAATTATTAGTCTTACCAACATCACCCCTTTTTTTACACAACTGTGTTTATAATGGTTTCCATTTTTAGAATTAGTTTTCCGTTCTTAGAAGATTCAACGGTGTTTACAATGACGCCGACAGTAGTGAAAAAAGCAGCAATATAACTTAACTATAACTAGTTAATTAAAGCCTACAATACATAGCTGAAGGACAGGTTGAAAGAACAAAGCAATAACAAATTGGTGAGAGAAGTGGATAGTGAGCTGGTTATTAAAACATGAAGTCAGAAATGCTTGAAGATCCAAAATTTTATAATAAATAAATAACAAATAAATTGTGAGAAGATAGAAAGTTACCTAATCCTCTGAATTTGTATTTTTCCTGAAATTTTATTTTTATTCCTTGGCCTCAAACTCGCTAATCAACAACAACAGCCTCCTCAAACTTGCGATCAATCAAGTATCTTTGTAAAAGGCAATATTACACAACGAGGAAATGCAAAGAAAATTAAATTAAAGTTGATATGACTAAAATTATTTATGGATACATGAATTTTTATTTGTTAAAAGGCACTAACATTATTTAAAAACATATTCATATACCAAATTCAAGTGTAATTATCTACCTAAAAGTATATTCCTATCTCTAAAATTTGTAAATAACCTTTTAGTAATTTTTTGAGTACTTCAGTAGTCATATTATTCTAAGTTTCTAACTTAAAAATACTAAACTCATATTAGTGACATTCTAGTATTGCCAATTGAGAAAAAAAGAGCATTTCATTAGTATATTCAGAACATTCCAGTTAACACCAATTGTTTTATTTCATGATTTGCACTTTGATCACACAATACTGAATTTCAAAATATGAATAGCACTTTTTCTTCCTTTTACATACCCTGCAAAAATTCGAATTCTTTCTTTTAAGTAAAGATGCATTCTTTGTTGGTCATAAAATTCATTGGTTGACAGATTCAACTCTTAAAACCACCAGTATAAAGGCATAAGATATTTAGTACTACTTTGAAATCAATAAAAAAATATTTTAAAGTTTCTTGATTATCAATTGCCTGGTATAGCATGTTAATTGTTAATTGAGTTATGACTTCTTCAAGGTTATAACAATAGAATTGCATACTTAAATTGAATAGTATTCTACATTTGCACCTTCAGGCTTAGTTTGTTTCCCATTTGAAAAATGCCTAATGACAATAAACACTGATTGCAACAAGATATTTGTAAATAATAATTATACAACAAAAGGAGTCTGCATTATTAGCTTATATTTGCGCTAAACTATCACTACAACAAATACAGATACTAATCGCCTAAAAAAAGCTTCATGGACCATTTTCTTCTCCAAATAACAATCTACCATCAAATTCAAAATCATGAATTATCCAAAATTTTGAGGTAAGTGTGCTTTGCTTCATTTTATGAGTGCATTTAATTATCAGTATATTTAAGTAATAAACTTGTTTTTTATAAACAACTAGTAACGAAATATTTATCTAGGGCAAGGGTACCTTTTCAACAAGGAGCACAAAATTAAAGCAAGCTAATTATACAGATTATAGGTTAATAATTATAAAACTATACCAAATTTAAACTAGAATATGCCAAATCAAAAGGTAGCACCTATTTAACAACAAAGAATCAATTGTTAGGCTGCTTGAAAGTAAATTTCTCATCTGATTAGAGCGGGAGTCGCCGTTATGTTGGAGACCTGAAGCGGCTGCCAAGTCACCGCCCTTTGATGGAGATAAAGTCAGGAATTGTGTTATGTACTATGCTTCCTATCGTGGTGTCGCCTCCTACCAACGTCGCTCTCTTCATCGCGCACGAGTCAACCAATCTTTCTTTTTTTCTCTTACTTTCAGTGGTGAATTGATATCCTAGGGTTTTTTAATTTGGGATCTACCGATTTTGTGATTATGGAGAGAGAATAATTTGAGAAAGAGGGAAGAGGGAAGAAAAAAAGAGGGAAATAATTTGAGGAAGAGGGAAATAATTTGAGGAAGAGGGAAGAGTAAAATAATTAGATGAGGATGCGGCCAAGGGAAATAATTGGTGGTAGAAAGCGTTATGCAACCAAACACTGGCTCCAAATAAAAAAATTAGAATAAACAATAACACAATGAAATAACGCGTTATAAATTAGCGTTACAAAAGACTGTTTTTCTTATAGTGGGACAATCATGCCAATCCCATCTTGGTCAATGAAGAATCTTCAGATGTTCAAATGCAAGAGGACAGCGAGGAAGAAGAAGAAGAACTCCCCATCGAAGAAGAGCATGCTGAAGATGACGACAAAGTTATTTGTGTTGGCGAAGTGTGCTTTGACAAGGATGGAAATCTAGTCGAACAAAATGGAAATTTATGTTTCCATTACCCAAATTGCTCGATTCATAGATCTCCCATTGTCAAGAATACACATTAGTTTCTTTTCGTTCTTTCTTATTATTATATAATCTTACTTATGTTTTCTACACAAATGTAAATATAACAATATATAATTAATAAATGATTGTTGATTATCACATTATCATATATATTCTTAGTTGGAGAGTTTGTTATTAAGGGCTAAGTTTTAGTTTCAGAATTAAGTGTTGATTATTTATGATAACACTATCATTATAATCACATGTCATATAGTATTAGAATAAAGGAGAGTTATATAGTTTGGAGTTAGTTTTTGTTGATGACAAAGGGGGAGAAGTATAAAATATGATAGTTAGGCATAGATTAAGGGGGAGTTATTAGTTTTAGGGGGAGTTATTAGGATAGAAGTAATATTTTATAAACAAAGGTTGTCATCATCAAAAAGGGGGAGATTAGTCCTTGAAAAGAATGGTTTTGATGACAAAAACCATAGGACTTGTTATAAAATATAAATACTAACATTACAGTTTAGATATATATGTATATGTAGGATATAAACATGCAGGTACTGAGAATGAAGACTGTACAGTATAGAGACTCAAGATCGAAGACATCAAGATTCAAGACTCATGTGTATCAAGATATCAAGGGTTCAAGATTTCAATAGTACAAGACAAGTATCGAGTCTAGAATTATGTTAAAACTCTTAGAAAAGCACTGACATCTTAAAATCCATTTTATTCGTGGAATGGAATCCAGTTTGAGCCTGTCAAAGGGATGGAACCCTAAGTAGGATGGAACCTACGAAAAATCTAGTGGAACATCGTTTTGTATCCACTAACTTTTATTCAAATGATTTACAAAATTATATCTTGTTTTCAAAATGATTTCAAAATCTTCCTTTTTAAATCAAAAACATATATCTTGGTTTTAAATACTTTTAGCCTCAAAATAATCTTTATTTTCAATATCAAAATTATCCTTGGTTTTAAACTATCTTTAATTATAAAGTACTTAACTTTTAATATTTATATTTAAAGATTTAAATATGAAATTATAGTAAAATTTTATATATACCAAAATATTATTCTCTATACTTATTTATGTATTTTAACTATAGTATATTTATAAAGTTTAAAATAGTTTTAATATAAGATAGAAGTTATTTTCAAAAGAAAAAAAAATTATGAAAAATACCTTAGGCGTGTCGACAACCCCTAGGTACCCATGTCGACATGATGGCAGTTGATTCCAAAAGTTTGAATTTCAAAGGAAGTGTCTATTCGTCATATCCTTTCCCGAATGGACATGGTTGTTGTTCTACTATAAATAGGGAATGTTTTAAACGAATTGATATTCATAATTTCCTAATTTCACTCCTCTTCTTCTTCCACATTTCTTTATATACATTTTTACTATTACTCTATCGAAATCACCATTGAATCTAACTAGATCATCTATGGTTTGATTCTCTATCACTATCTCAACAAGATCCCAGTGCTATTCAGAGTTATAGGCTTCGTTGTAATCAATCAAGTGAGAAAAGGTGTGATTGTAGCCTGGAAATTCAATCAAGTGAGAGAAGGTGTGATTGTAGCCTAGGAAATCAATTGGGTGAACTTGTTGCCCGTAAAATCAAGTATTTCTACCCAGAGGATTGTGAATCTGGAGTGGTGTACCTCGTGGCCTTGAAATTGATGGTGTAATTGTAAGAATTGATTTTGAAAGGAAATCTGTACTTGTGTTGCGGGACTAGATATAGGGTAATTCTGAACCAATATAAAATTCGATGTGTTCTTTCCTTTACTGCTTTTACTTTATATTTGCATCTGTGTTTGATTCTGTGATTATATCTGTGT
Source organism: Allium fistulosum (assembly GCA_030737815.1). NCBI lineage: Eukaryota > Viridiplantae > Streptophyta > Magnoliopsida > Asparagales > Amaryllidaceae > Allium > Allium fistulosum. Next base: position 1,239,737,274 of record CM060903.1, on the reverse strand, counting down.
CTGAATATTGCATACATTTGTGTTCAAATTAATATAAACTCAAAAAGAATTAGTAAATTCTTAAAACACTATTCACCCCCCCTCTAATGTTTATTCTATCCTTATGATCTATAATCCGCATTTCTCACACTTTGTTGATTACTTAAATCTTTGTTGGCTTAACTTCAATTTTCAGGATCAACTCCATCGAAAGGTTCTTGCCGACAAAGTCAGAAGATTGATTATTTAAGCAACAACTTCAAGCTTCGAAAGTCATCAATTTTTCTACCCTAACCTTTCGATAAGGTCGACAACTGGCTTGGATTAACATGAGTGGTAACCTCTTGGAATAATTGGCATTACGACTTGAACCCTTCAACTAAATTAGTGGATGCTTATACTTTAGTAACAACAAAACCTTTGCAGTCATTAACTGAGCAATCTAACCCTTCGGGATAGTCTAAGTTCAGGGATATAAAGGTTGATCCAACGGTTAAAGTCCTAATACCATTCGACAAAGCTAAAACCAACTTCCTAAAAGTGACCAAACCTTACGGCAGGGTCAAAGGTTCTTATACACCACCCAGGAAGTAATTATCTGACCTATTGCTAAGGAGATTAATCACTCAAATCTTTCGGAAGTATTAGAGCTTGGCTTTAAAGGGATACATTTGGTTAATAACCATTCGTGTCATAAAGAAAAGCTCCACGAAACTCCTAATAAGCTTTACCTTTGGTACTAAGTCTTTTACTTGAAAGATTAAACCTTTCAACTACATCGAGAGATCTAAATCAAAAGTCAACGATTATTGAAAGTGCAAAGACTATTATTAGGGATATCTTACCATTCTATTCAAATTACCTTCCCTTTCTTGTTGAAGCACTACTTGTGGTGTTGACCAAAAATTTGGTTAACATTTTCGGCGCTAGAAGGAGGGCCTGAACCTCTGACTTGATTGATTTCCTGACACTGCAATTCTATGATTCTCATCGAACTAGTTCCGCATCAAATTCACTTATTACTGATTAGATCATGGCTAAAAGATTCAATAGGTCTGAGCAAGGGTCTTTCGAGCCACACTTGGTAAGGCGTTCCTATGTAAGAATCAAAGACTCTAATCAAGATGAGGAACAAAGGTTAAGGCTTGATGCCTTGAAGATTATAAACAAAAAGAAGGAAGAATCTTATGACCCTGAAAAATGGAGCTTGAACCCCTTTCATGTGGGACCGACCCCGATTTTTGCACTTGGAAAAAGAATAAATGGAAGTGACAACATTTTTAATCGAATGAGAAGAACTATACAGTCATATTCCCAGGGAAATATCTTTGAAAAAGATATGATAAAGGATTATGATAATTTCACAAACAAATGGAGTAAGATCATAAGTGAGGCCCGCCACCCAAGGGAAAACTATGAACATTTAGGAAAATCCACGACTCAAGAAATAAGACAGATAAAAGAAATGCCCGGCGGAAATATAAGAATTACCAAGGAGTTTCCACCCGAAACCCTGAGATTGAAAGGAAAGCCTTTGAAAGAGAACCAACGGGCAATGAAAAGGAAACCTATCCCTCAAGAAGAAGTATTTGAACCAGGCTACAAAAGAGTTAGACGCTAGTTAAATACGGCTCAAAAATCAATACTTCTTGGAGAATACAATCTTACAACGTCAATCGAGGACATTTATATTAGAACCAAAGCGGAACTAAACTATTGGCCCTCTCAAAAGAAAACGCTAGGGTTTAACAGAAGGTCTAAAGGAGCATATTGCGACTTCCATCTCATGAACGGACATGATACAAACCAATGTAAAGTACTTGGAAAAACGGTCCTACACTTTCTAAAACAAGGAAAGCTGAAACAATTTGTAAAGGATTAATCAAGCCATGAAATAAAGGCTCTATTCTCAAAATAAGAAAAGTCTACATGATCAGGAGAGGAATTCTCCTTAAACTTGGACTACCTAAAAAGGTAGGCTACCAATAATGGTAGAAAGCCATTTGTCGTGCCAAGATAGCCAGGTCAAGGCACCTCCTGGAGGGAGGGCGTAAGCCTTTATCCACACCAAAACCAGAAATGGCTAGGTTAAAGCAGCACAAGCCCTTATCCGCGTCACGCTATGGCCATGATAAGGCACCTCTTGGAGGGAGGATGGGTAATCCCATGGTCCCGCCAGGGTATGGTCTGGCCAAGGTACCGAACAAGCCCTTAACCGTGTCACGCTATGGCCTGGTTAAGGCGCCTCCTAGAGGGAGGTCGGGTAGCTCCTCGGGCCCTGCTTCAGAATAAGCTAGCCGAGCGCACCGGAAACCCGGATGAAATGTCCAGCAGACTAAGAAAAGTCGATGCCTTAAATAGGCACCGCCAGAAATTGGCATCGCTTAAAATAGCAACCACCAAAAAGGTCGGTAGTGTCAAAGATGTCAAACAACCTGAAATAGGCTCTACTTAAATAAGCACAAAATCGGACAAAAGAGTCCCTACCTGAAATAGGCCAAAACAAATGACAAATGGACAAAGAAAAACTCGGGCCTGAGAAAGCAAAAGCATGCAAGACATCCTCAAAGCTTGAAGATGACACATTCAATAGATAGAATCAGAAAGAATTCTTGAACTTCTGCCAGACGAGTATTCTGGACTTCTATTACTTATTATCAGAAATGCTATTCTGGTCTTCTATTATTAATTACCAGGAATGGTATTCTGGTCTTTTATTGCTTATTACCAGAAATGGTATTCTGGTCTTCTATACTTATTACAAGGAATGGTATTATGGTCGTCTATTGCTTATTACCAGAAATGATATTCTAGACTTCTATTACTTATTACCAAAAATGGTATTCTGGTCTTCTATTGCTTATTATCAGAAGTGGTATTCTAGCCTTCTATTATTAACGGTACCTTGGACTTCTATTACCAAAATTAAATTCTGAAAGTGGCATTCTGGTCTTCTATCACTTATTACCGAGAATGGTAGTTCGGTCTTTTATTACTCATTGTCGGGCTAAGTTCATGATCCTTCACTGTTAACTACTAAATATGGTATTCTAAACTCTTATTACCCAAATTCCAATATGGGTTTCCTGGTCTTCTGATACTAAATACCAGGGTGAATTCTTGGTCTTCTACTAATTATCGAGTGCCGCATCAGATTAAAGATCCCGGTATCTTATCTGCAAATATGAATTTCTATCCTTATGATGACCATCATTGGAAACGATACGGTAGGGTTCCATTTCTTATTATCAAGGAAAGGCATTTTGACATTCTAACTCTCCATCGCCTATTGTCAGAGTATACCAAAAAGCGACTGCCAAATTATTTCAATATTTTCTAATACCTGAATCTGGGTCCGGTGATATCTTGTAAAACTTCAGCATTAATGATGCTAAGACTACTGATTATTGAAAGTCCCAATCTGGGTACACAATCTTTGGGTTTTTATTTATCTCAAGTAATTTGACCCGAATCAAGGAATATTATTGGAAGAAGATTACTGCCAAAAGAGTCTCCTAATGGGAACTTCCGACCTTCTCATTCTCAAATTCCCTTGATAATGAGGAATGAATCAAAAAAAACTACTATATCAAGATCTCAGTCATAAATGTCCCATCAGGGTCTTCATTGAGTAAATGTTAGATTTTGATAATTATATACATCCTAACATTAACTATTTTTAGAAATGCCAAACAAGTGAAAGGAGCTAAATCTGTGTTCATCCCTCATTATGGATAAAGATGAGACTTTGACATTTTTAATGAATCACTTTTCATATAATTGCCATAATAATTTGCTAATCTAGGCAACTGAGGCCTTCTAGATTAGATTGTCAATTTCAAGCTAATAATTAAAGAGTACTATGTGCTACATGTTTTGCAGGAAAGACAGGGTGATAAAGAATCTAAATTCACTTAATTAGTAGAGGAGTCATGGATTGAAACGAAAATCTTGGAGATACATCAATCTCCAAGAGGCATATCTGAATCAAAGATAAATAAGGTGTAAACAAAGATAACGAAACAGGTAGCATTTACAATATTATAAGTATTGCATTATGCTACATAGCATTACCAAGGTACGGAAAACACATCCTTTGTATAAATTGAGATGCTCGTGACCTTATCAATCATACTAGCAAAACTCATGGATATTATAGTATTGACACTTGAAATCGAGTTACCAAATATTGATTCTGAAGATTTGCATGGAATCCGACTATCTTTAGATTTTATTTCCAAGCTATCTATCTTCTCATGAAGCTTAGTCATTTCAAGTCGAGATTTACACAAGTATCTCCAACAATGAAATTCTTTAAAACTCCTATATCCTAGCTTCCCTCTTTCTTGAAGATTTAATTTCAAAATCTCAATTTCTATAAAGAATCTTTGAATAGTGTGACATTTGAGCTTAGAAATTAAAGAAGTCTTTGTAAAAATTAAATTTGTTTGACCTCCATTCTTAGCATATCCAAGATCATTGCAAACTCTGAAGAAGGAGCTTCAGAAGGAAAAACTAGTCTTGTTCAAGTCTCCCATTTCAACAAGCAAAACAGAAATCAAATCTCTTTATTTCAGCAATAAGAACACATACTAGAGTATGTTTATTGTTGAAACTTATTGTTAATAATAAGATATAATAACCCCGTCTAGAATGGTAACTAGCGTGTATTTGCTAATTTCATCTCTCGGTTAGAAGGGTATTAAAGCATAACTATCAATCAATATCGAATAAAATATCCTAATTTTCTTTAAAAGAAAATTTTCTTCTACCTTCGATGGAAGCCGGGTGAGGAGAAGGGTGTTCTATGTACAAAAACCGTTTACCCTAAGGTAAACAATATTAGGCCATTTTTGAAGGAGACCATCCTCTATATAGCATGATGACTAGGTTGGCTTATTAGAGAGACATGATTTAAGGAATAGTTAGTTTGGAATACCATAGTACATACAAGCAAAACATAAAATATGTACTAAGAAATGTATATTCACGTAATAACCGCTTGTCACTTATTTGTAATCACTCCCCCAATTTACACGAAATGGACTTAGAAGGAAATTCAAAAATAAACTTATACTTATAACACCTAAACCACTTAAGGAATTTTTTTGACAAACGGTCTGATTCAACGCAAATTGCAGCACGCACCAGGATTTATGCCAAGACCTAACCGAAATAAAAATAGAAACACTCAAATAAACCCCCACTAAAATTTACACAAATAATAAGAATTTGATGGTAGAGTGCCAAAAATGCACTTTACAAAAAATTAGCTAAATGTCTCTCTCTACGCCGAATGAAAGATTAGGAATTCGCCGCTCTTTTTAAAAAAAAAAGTGTCGTACCAAGCCTATCATTTTTAGAATTTCGCCAGATAATTCCTAACCAACATTTGTTTTCAAATCAAAATGGAGCGGCAATTATGCAAAAATACAAAAACCATTAATGATGATTTCCAGAAAACAAGAGAATGTCTCCTTTTTTCCACCAGAATCACTGTCACGATCCGTTTGTCTTTCTCCCTCTCTCTTATAATTTTTATTATATAGGCATTTATTTCTAAAAAAAGAAGAAGAAAAAAAAAGAAGCCTTAATGGCCGCCTGCAATCTCCACCCAATCCATCCCGATTTCATCAACGCGGAAGCACCACACAGTTGCTGTTGCTTTGCGTTAGGCTTATTAAACCCACCGCAAGAGGCGAAAGAAGTCAATAGCACGCAATCTAGCAACACGAACTACCTGCAGCCTAATGTCCTTAATCCACATATAAAAGCAACATACTCCTTAATTTGTGATCTGGGCACGAACACATTCTGGATGGGTTTGGCCATCTGGGATGCTTCTGGGAAAATCCTTATGCTGATAACCTACTCGCCTTATCAACCAATCTGGGTAGAAACCATCGTCATCAACTCCATCGATTTGCTCCTGACCTTCCGCCTTTTCCGAATGATCTGTAGGAAGGGGGGAAGACCATCTTACTGCTTTTAATTGCTTTCGATGTCTAATGCTAGGATGTTAGTGTCATTTTAAACATGTACATATCGACAAATCACTTTGGAAAATGTAACACAAAGCAGTATATATGTGAATATTTTGATATTTTAGTTGAATTTCTGAAGTTATGTTATACAGTTGAAAATGTGTTTATGTATTTGTTACCTTATTATATGATGTTTTGATATACAGAAAGAAATCAAAAGGTTTAGGACTCTTAGACTTCAACAAAAGCTTATTGTCGAAAGGACCAACCATTAACCTATTTATACCTTCCGACAATAGAAAAAAATTAAGGTTGAAATACCTTCCGGTCCTATCGGAAGGTTCAAAAAAGGGCAAATTCATTGTCGCAGCCCTAGTTCCCTTCGGAGGGGCAAAAAGGATACTCAAGTTTACCAAAATAATACTTAAATGGATCTCAGGTTAGACTATTAACTTGATACTGAATGCAGTCTTAAATCTTACTTGGAAAAATGAATGAGTAGGAAAGATGGCCTAAAAGGTTTTAAATCAGGTTTAGAAAATGACCTCTTTGTTTTGAGGGAGGTCAAATTGTTTAAAAGAACTCTTTTACTTGTACTTGGTAATTACATTTGCAGGAAAATGAAGCTGGAAACACTATAGTTCTTAGAGAGGATGGCTTCGAAAGTCAAGAGAATCCCTTTGCATGGAGGGGGTGAGGGCAAATGTTACTCCAAAAATTCACCTTCTGCTGAAGTCAGGAGATCTCAAACAAAGGGCAGAAGGAAAAGAATACGGATCAGACCTTCCGAAGAGGTCGAAGGGATGCAGTCAACAATATGAAGCGGCTCAAGACCTTTCGCAGAAGACGGAGGGTGTTATTCCACAACATCCTAGAACCTCTTGCCCGTCGAAGGAGGCAAAGAAATCAAGACAAGGACAAGAAACCCTATAACAAACTTTCCAAAAGAATAATAAGCCTTTCGGGCTAGTCGGAACACCTACTGAACACCTTTCGACGGTGTCGAAGGGTCTATGATGAAGGCAACATTCGTAAATCAGCAAAGAACATAAGGAAATTCTCCAACAACGATCAAGGAAAGCTCGGCTCTCAGCAACATCCAAGTAAAAAGCAACCTTTCGACAAAGTCGAAGGGTTCACAATAGCCGAAAACCCTCCGGCACCGTCAAAGGGTTCACCTACCGTACATGTGACAGAGTTTTCAACAAGGGCAGTAGGTTTCCAAAAGCAAATGGAAGAAAGGATCCTTCGACGGTTCTCAAAGATCCGCAATAACATGCAAAAAGAAAACCTTTCGACAAAGTCGAAAGGATAGCAACTATGTAGAAGAACGGAACCTTTCGGCCCAGCCGAAGGCATAGGGACTGATGCATGGCCATCGGCATCTATAAATAAGACCTAAGGAGTCTTGTTTCGAGGCGGATTTTTCTTTCATTCAAAAACTTGTAGCTTCTTAATCATAACTTTGTAACCCTAATTGGGATCAAATGGGGGGAATTTAATAAAGTGAAGTCCTTTCTTGAGTTGTGAGGGAAGTCTTTAACTTTGATAATTACTTTGTTGATTATTTAAATCTTTGCTGGCTTAACTTCAATTTCCAGGATCAACTCCATCGAAAGGTTCTTGCCGATAAAGTCAGAAGCTTGATTAGTTAAGCAACAACTTCAAGCTTCGAAAGTCATCAATTTTTCTGCCATAACCTTTCGATAAGGTCGACAACTGGCCTGGATTAACATGACTGGTAACCTTCCGGAATAATTGGCATTACGACTTGAACCCCTCAACTAAATTAGTGGATGCTTATACTTTAGTAACAACAAAAACTTCCAAAAACATTAACCGAGCAATCTAACCCTTCGGGATAGTCTAAGTTCAGGGATATAAAGCTTGATTCAACGGTTAAAATCCTAATACCTTTCGACAAAGCTAAAACCAACTTCCTAAAAGTGACCAAACCTTACGGCAAGGTTAAAGGTTCTTATACACCACCCATGAAGTAATTATCTGACCTATTGCTAAGGAGATTAATCACTCAGACCTTTCGAAAGTATTAGAGCTTGGGCTTAAAGGGATACAGTTGGTTAATAACCATTCGTGTCATAAAGAAAAGCTCAACGAAACTCCTAATAAGCTTTACCTTTGGTACTAAGTCTTCTACTTGAAAGATTAAACCTTTCGACTACGTCAAGAGATCTAAATCAAAAGTCAGCGATTATTGAAACAAAGTGCAGAGGCTATCATTAGGGATATCTTACCTTTATATTCAATTTACCTTCCCTTTCTTGTTGAAGCACTACTTGGGGTGTTGACCAAAAATTTGGTTAATAGTACTTATTAGCCTTTTAGTGAATATTCGAATTTCACCAGGTTGTATGGGATTCCTTGGTTAAATTCGCGTGATTGCTATTAGGAAGTATTTAATACTTAGAGTTGTATTCTCTTTTGGTGTGTGGCATGGGGCTGCTAGATCCTTAAGAGAATATAGTTCAGGTTTTCTGATGGTATCCATAACGAGTGAGATTTACTAGCTTCAAGTAAATACTGGAATTTCACCAAGCGGTATGGGACGTCTTGATTAAGTTCTAGCGATTTCTGAAAGCGATAGTATTTGGCACTTTAGAGTATATTTCCTTTTAGGGATTAGCTGAGGGCTAATAAATCCTTAAAAGATATACTTATGGATTTCTTTAATCCTTTTGTGTTGTGTTATGTGTTCTATGATCGTTTGGGTCAGCATGGATAACTCCTGTGTAACGACCCGTAAATTTCAGTGGTTTTATTTATTTAATTAATTGAATTTGTATGAAATTTTAAACAGTAAAATTTTGAAATATAAATTTGATATTTGGAATACGTCTAATTAAACATAGCAACTGGTAAATTTTCGTCCGAAAATATGAAAATTTATTTCGCGCGTAAATTTACTTCAATTTAATCAGTTAAAAATAGGTGATAATAAAATGTTTTCCAAACCTAAATATTTTTACATGGAAAATTTGTAAATCATCTTCCGAGTGAGACGTTATCTTTCGTTTCGTCAAATTTGGACTTCTGTTGCTCCGTTCATCTTAATTCGGTTAGAATAGCAGCATTTCTGGTACCGGTATCGACTTTTGATCGGATAACCGTACCACTGACATCTGTATACCGTTTTGATCGTCTCGTCATGCTGATCTCCATAGTATATTCATTTGTATATTTCGGGATCGGATACGCCACGAAATCAGTAAAACGATTATCGTAGCGGTACTAGTTCGAGTCTTCAACTTTTGTGCCCATTCATTTGCCCAACGGCTAAAAATTTATATAACCATTGGTTATTAACCTTTGATATTCTCTGACTTTTTACCCTTTCAATAAAGTGTGTTTTGGTTCATACATTTTTGTTCGTTCAAATTCTTTTTGATAGTTTTGCCTTTCAATTCCAGTTTTCTTCTCTGACCATTTATTTCCTTTGAACGGTTCGTGGGGGATATTATATTTTAAATTGTAAATGTTGTAGACCATTTTACCTTTCCCCTATTTGTTTTAATTTATCATTGCCTACTCCATCTGTTCTCACCCCTATTTACCTGCCTAGCAAACCAAAGACGCGCAGCTATCCCCAACCGAACACTCCACGTAACAGCCCACGCCAGTTTTCCTCCGCCACCCGGCCTAAACACCTACCCAACCGAAACCCTGACCTCGCCACCACGCCTACGCCTGCCACCACCAGATCTACCCTGCCCAGACAGCACCACCGAACCCCAGTTCGCCACCTCACCACCCACCAGCACCGTGCTCTGCAACCACCCAGTCAGCCTCGCCTAACCATCGTCTTCCCTCTGGCCACCATTTCTCTCCTCCTTGTTGGCACGCAGCCTCACTTCATCTCTTTTGGGTATTAGGTACGTACTGGTTGATATATAATATATATATCTCGGCTTCATATTTGTGTTTCGTATATAATAAGGAACAATGTTTGTATATATTAGTTATAAGAGTTATGGTACTATATAATTGTTGTAGCATTTTCGGTATAAGTTCTATACCCTTTTTTTTTCCTGTTAGTCATTTTTGTTTGTTTGTATAAATATACATATTTATCGGGGCTATATTTTGTATGCTCAGGTTAATCACATATAGGTTATAGATTTTTTGTACTAGTTTTATAAATTTCAAAATATGTTAGTTATATTAACTACAAATGTTAGTTTATATAAAAAATAAATAAAAGAGAGGCAAATACGGTCACGTTGGCTGCTGCCTTGTATTGTATTATGTCTATAGTTTGTTATAAGTGTTGTAAGTAACCTGTTTGTAAGCATTTTATGCATTTGGTTTAAATATAATAAGATGAAAATGTTTATGTTACTGTATATATATAAGTCTATATATATGTTAGATTTAGTATAACAGTTTACACTTCAAGCTGCTGTTATATGGGAAACCATTGAAAGTGTTTGAATATAGATGAATGTTTTCTTAGTGTTTAAAGGATCTGGTTGCTTTTGGTGTGAAAGTTAGTATTATATATGTAGGATGGTTAAGATTTGCATATAACCTTGTACTGTTAGTTATAATATATAGTTGCTTAAATATAGTATTTTTCTAACTTTTTCTTCCACCTGACAATGTTCCTTGAAAATGTTTAGTTTGGAAAGATGTGTAAGTCTAGTTGCTGTTTGTGTTGTTGTTTACAGTCTATACATATAGGCATATGGGTTTACATAAGTTTCAATGTCTGCATAATTTATTTTTACTTGTTTTATATCAGTGCTTCATATAGTTTCGTATAGTATATATATATATTATTTTAAAAATTACATAAGTTGTATTGTTTATAATAAATATTGTAAAGTAAATATATATAATACGAATGTAAGTTTCGATATATGTTATATTTTCATCCTGGGATTGTTAAGTTTCGAAGCAGTCTATATAAGTTCGATGTAAGCATAGTACGGTTGTCTAGAATCTGTAGTTTATTTATATTTTATGTATATGTATATATATAAATTTATATATTTCGGCCAGTTGTATTGTTCACAAAAGTGTTGATTTTATAATATAAAATGATGTATGAAAGTATATGTATAAAGTCATATAAGTATTTGGATAGTATACGTACTATATAACAGTTTTAAGAAGTAATTTATTTTACTAAATTTTTATATAATGCATACGTTTTAAATATATATGTCTATTGGTTTTGAAATGTACGTTCAGAGAAGTTTATGCATTTATATATATATAGTTTATAAAAGCTGCTTATACATTTGTTTACTAAGTTAGGGCATGCTCTGTTTTGCTTTATATTTGGGTAAGTATACCCAGTTATGTACATTGGTTGTATAGGCTATGTTCTATTTTTTAGGTATTGTTAAGGGTGTATGAAGGTGTATACTAGCGTAAGGGTTGTTTTTAAATATAAATATGTATATATATGTTTAAATTTAAGATTGATTTTAAAGTGTAGTTGTATTATAAAAATCGAATATTGGGCTTAAGGAAAATAATAATATAATATCATCTTGTTTAAATTTTTATCAAGCTAATTGATTCTGATTCGTTCCTCATCGATTCTTATCTATCAGCTTTGTCCATCAAATCTGCTATCAGCTTATTTTCACTTTGAGACTATTGGTTGGATTGTTCGATTTCTAGATCGTGATCCAATTTCGTAGCTGGTTGTGTTTCAAACTTCTCTAGCCTCGGAAGGTGAGCAATCACTCACGATTAATGTTCTTATATTTATTAAATTTGATTTCGATTGAAACGTCAATTGAAATATGCTGCTGTTAGTTATTCACATTGTTATTTATATGTCATTATCTGTATTTGTTCACCTATGACATCTGACACCATTATCTGTTTTTATATTGTTAATATATGTCTGTTGCTGTTGTTAGTATTATTATCATATCTGTTATCACTCTGCAAGTTCCCTGTTAGTATAGAATCACTATGGGTTGAAATGATACATACCCGAACGATCTGTAGAATAGGAGAAAATCGTTATGGGTTGAAATGATAAACCCAAGCGATTTTCATTGAATTGAATTTGGGATTTCGGGTTGAAAAGATATATACCCGAATATGTTTTAAATTGTGGATTGAAATGATAAATATCCGTATCACTTGACCATAGGATAGAAAATTTTATACAGGCACCGTTGGTCTATATATAAACGTTTTGAAAATGATTTCTATGGTTTTGAAAAGAAATATATGGTTTTGATTAATATTGATTTTTAAGATTTATTAAAGTTGATTTAATAAAGTTGATAAATAATATGTTTAAGTATTCATTAAATATCTATATTTTTGAAATATAGAATTTATAATGATTAGAAATTTGATTGAAATTGTATTTATTTAAGAATTATACTTAAATAAGTTGATTTGAAATGTATTGAATTTGAAATTTAAAGAAGTGATTTACAACTTGGAATTTGAAAAGGTGACTTAAATGGATATTTCAAACGTATAAATATTTAAATGAGATCTTTTGTTTATTTAAATTGTAAATTGAAGTTGTATTCAAATGTCGTGGAAATGTTAAGCTAATAGAAAAATTTAATAATTGTAAAGTGAATCTGATATGTATATAAATTTATCGAACTTAGTTTTGAAATGTTGAATATTTAAAGCTTTGATATATATATTAAAATTGAAATGGCTTATTTTATGGTTCAGATATGTATTTGAAATCGATAATTTGAAATGGTTTATTTAGAAGCTAAATCGAGTTGAAACGGATGATTTGTGATTTGATTTAAATTAAATTAAATTTTTGGAATTCGAGTTAATTTGAATTGATTTGTGAAATTTGAGGAAACTAATTCATTTTATAACGAAATTTTTATATCTAAACTGTTAATAGGAAAGTGTTATGATTGCCAAAATACTGTGATTTCCAGACTATGATTTCGAAAGCATTATAACTTTGGAAAGTAATATGATTTTGAAAATGGATATTTGAAGTGGAATGATATCGTATTAAATTGGGTTTTGGAAATGATAATGATTTTGGTTTAAAGTATAAACTATTTTGAAACGACCACGGTGTTATAATAATGATTGGTTGGCAAAGAGACCGGGATCGGATATGGACATACTCTCTGTCGATACCGAAAACCACTTTGACAACCGTGTACGCGGTGGAGATTCCAGAATGAAGTAGGACGGTGGCGACGTTCTTGAGGTATGTTACGTGGACCCAACTCCCGTGAGTTGGCAATAAGGTGGCTAAAACAGGAGCGATCTCGGACCAGTGAGGTAGCACCTCTTCTCGGACGCATTTCTTCGATATTATACTCTTACTTGTGATTTGACTAGATGGCCATCCTCCGATTTGGGAATGTTGTTCGAGGTGGAACGGTAGTGGCTGCTATGCGTATCCATCAGTCCGTGTGCGTAATTGGTATATCTACCCTGGCATTGCCTAGTTGTGCCGTGTCACCTACCATACCGAGCTTTACTACGATTATGATTTTAAGATCCGACCGCGTTAAGGTTCTCCATCCCCTTAACGCTATTTTCCGATATGATTATACTTTACTTATTTAGACACTACTGTATATAGCGTATATTACTACATAGTAAATAGTTTAACGGATCCTTAGAGGATGGTTATCCCAAACATCCTTTAAGTTACTTGTATTTCAGTTGATATTTCACTTGAGTTGGATTTATTAATATAAGAATGTTAATCCTGACTCGAGTGTTTTGTGTTTTGCTTTACGCTCGGGTCAGACTGAGTGATACAGCATTTGGAGACTCACCTTTGGAGTTGGAGCTTCGCTTGGAGATCCAGCTATCTATCGATCCTGCTTTCAGTTATTCCGTTGATTCCAGTGATGTATTCAGATCTGGTATTTAATTATTGTATTGAGACATCTATTGTATTCTAGACCTCTGTTGTATCTTGTTTAACTCTGTTATATATATATAGTAGCTTCATGAACTACTATCCCTTGTTTCCGCTGCATTATTGTTATATTACTCTGTGTCTGTGATCTGTAATTATTTTATTTACTGTATATACTGGGTTTTGCCAAATTTTAATTACAACGCGGTATTTTGAGCAATTCAACTCCGGCATGAGTGTCTACCTATACACTTATAATGGATGTGAATGGTTGAAAATACTGGGTCGTTACATCCTGGTTACTGGCTGGGTTGTTTTACGGTATGGACGATCCTCAATATCAGATCGACATGAGTGATACTAGTTTGCTTCCACGGTATGGACGATCATTATGATCGGTATGAACGATCTAGGTGATTGATATGTTTTGTTTTGATTATCATGAATGTCTAGTGTTTTTGGATTTAAAATGTTCTTGAGTTTTGCGACAAGTTCCGAGTTAAATCACTTATGCAACTAGTTTACATTATTTGTACCATATACCTTATATTATATATTATTCTCATCACACGCAATATTTAGAGATAGTCTAACCTGTTTATTTTATAATACTCGGGTCTGGCCTAGACTTTTCTGGTTTTAAGGACACTCAAGCTTTTGGGTAGGTGTGCTTGCAGATGACGGATATTTTGACATCATAGTTTACCTTCTGTACTATATTCATATGTAGTATTATGGGATGTTCTATTTGAGATAGTGACTTATTTTAGATGTATATTACGTGAGTCTAGTATTTCATTTTGTAAACTCACAGTATGTATTATATATGATGTAAATTATCCACTGTGATCTGTGACGGTTGTTTATATGATATATTTTTTGGATTTTGAGCAACAAATGTGTTTATTTCTTTAAACTGAGACTGTACACGTCAAAATTTCATTCCAAATATTTAGCAAAAAGAGTAAGTGACATGTGTTAGTATTAAATATATATTCACATTTGGTCACCCTTAACAAGCCGTATTCTCTGTATTATTAGACGACATTATTTATAATGTTCTTTAATATTATGTGTATCGCGGTGGGGTCGTTACACAAAAGAGTGTCATTTTCTTCTGTCATTACCAAACGACCGAAGAAAAATACGCCATTTGCTTCGGTTAAACAACTGAAGTAGTAGACGTTGGTCTTTTGCATCTTCTTCATTTGCTTCAGTCATTGAACCAAAGCAATAGGTGTTAAACGACCGAAGCCAATTACCTGTTTTATACTGGTATGGTATGGTACTAAGTAGTACATGTCATAATAATGGAAGTACATGGACATGTGGTGGGGGTGTGGTGTACATGAGTCAGTACTTGGGAAAGTGTGTGAAAGAAGGCATTTTTGAATGGCAAAGAGTTTATTTGGCTAAGGGGTATTTTAGGTCTTTTGGCCACTTTTCTCAAATCTATAAAAAGAAGGCATTTGTATTCATTTTTGCTTTTACACCTTCTTCTCTTTATTTTTCACTTCTTCCATTTCTTTTTCCACTTAAGTTTCATAAGTCAAAAGCGCATCAAAAGCACTTCTTTTCTCCTCTAACTTCTTGCATAAGCTTGTATACACGTAGTATACACCACCATCATCTCAAAGCTACCCAAATTCAAACCCAAACTCCCCATCTTTTCATGGCCGTTTAAAGGGGTTAGAGGCTTGGACATGAGCTTAGGGAGGCTAGAGGGTGGTTTTGGGTAGGGCTGTCAATTTCTAGCACGACCCGAAGATTACACGGAAATTAGCAGGTTAACCCGACCCAGTTAAGTTGGCGGGTCATTTTCGAGTCAGCTCGAATTTGACCCGTTTATAAACGGGTGGGATTCGGGTTGACCCGTGAACCCAAATTTGACCCGTTTATAACCCTTTTATACTTATATGGGTTGACCCGACCCAATTATGACCCGTGAACCCGAATTTGACCTGTTTATAACATGTTTATACTTATATGGGTTGACCCGACCCGATTATGACCCGTGAACCCGAATTTGACCCATTTATAACCCGTTTAGACCCGTTTATAATCCATTTATATCTTAAACGGGTTGACCTAGCCCATTTACGACCCAACCCTATTATAATCGGGTTACACGGGTCGGGTCGGGTCAACCCGTTTATAATCAGGTTCGGGTTCGGGTTGAGCTATTTCTGACCCGTTTAATAAATGAGTTGACCCGACCCATTTAAAATCAACCCGAACCCAAGCTGACCTGATCCGACCCGAACCCGACTCGACCCATTGACAGCCCTAGTTTTGGGGTTGTTTTGGTTGAATGGTAGGAAGGTTTGTGTGCTTGCTTGGTTATGGTAGCTTCATCTTTGATTTGGAAGTGACTTAAACTCAATTTGAACGCATTTAACTAGAACTATATGTTGTAATAATTTTATTTGCTTGATTTGGTTGCTTAAAATTGTGTATTGCTTATATGTTGTTGTTTGGATTTGATTCCCACTTGGAAGCGGATGACATATGTAACTTTGAATTTGCAGGGCACTTTGATATACACTTGAGTATATAAACTCAAATGACACATAACGACTAGACAGGGAACTAGCAAAATTAAATGGAACTCGAAGTGTTTTTGGAGCGGATATATCATTGTGGAAACACTTCGAATAGAAAACTTGTAGAGGGATCTAAAAGGATTCCTTGCCTCGTTGATTTACAATTCATTATATATGTGTATACAAAGTGTTTGTATGCTATAGTTTGGTAATGTTGAATATGACTTCGAAATGATCTGGAAAGTAGACTCCTTTGATATAAAAATAAATGGTAGCTTTGTTTAAGTACTATAGTGGTCGCTAAGCCTCTTACTATATTTGAAAAGTTATGCTTATGGATTTTCAAATCGACTTCAAACTTTTATTTTGAAGTAAAGTGTTTCTATATTTATAGTGGTTAAATATAGAAAGAAATGAAGTTTAAAGTTATTTTATTTACAAAACAAAGTTTGAAAAAGTTACGGTCCATATAGCAATAGTCGCAATAGATGCATTTTGAAAATCTTTGTTTTTGATAAAATATAAAAGGTTATCTACTTTAGATACTTTGTAAATTATTTTCAAATGTGTTTAATAAAAGTGGTATAAGTATTTAAAAAGGAGTTTGAAGTTTTCAATATATTTTTAAGAATTTATTTTAATCATTTAAATAAGAGGTTTAAATTTTACAAAAGAAAATCTTATCTTTTTAAATCAAAGATGGGTTTTATTTAAAAATTCTCAAGTAAAGTTTGTATAAGGGTTTTGAATTATAATTTAAGTATTTTTAAAATTCACTTTTAAAAAGTAGAAATGTTAAAAAGAGATTTGAGATTTAAAGGATTTATTTTGATATATTTAAACAAGTGATTTATATAAAGGAAATCCCTTTACTTTTCAAAGTCATATTTTTTTAAAAGTGATAGTATTAAGTTATGATTTGAATGGAAGTTTAAACTTAGTTTGAAGTATTTTATAGGAGATTTGAAATGTATATAAGTGATTTAAAGGATTATTTGATATAATAAAGCAAGTGTACTATTATGGAAAGGAGTTTGTTTATAATATTTTGTTGATTATAAATAGTATACGGGATTATGAGATCTGATACATGACATTAAACTTCGAGGTAGGTAAACTTTTACCTATCTTGAAAGATAAGAACGCTGTCAAGCCAAGATTTAAGAGGTAATAATACTCCAACTTGAATAGCTTCATTGTTAACGAAAGGATAGTTTAAGTTTGAAATCGAAGATTAATTTTAAGTATAGGAAGTATTATTTTTGTATTCAGATCCGGTTACTAGAAATTAAGTAGCCCTATATTTGGCACTAAAAGCTGATGAATAGATTGATCCTCTATCTGTGAGATCTAGAATCAGTGTGTTTGACTAAGGAAAGACTAGGAGCAGCCAGTATCCTGACTTACATGGATTCATTTCTGGGTGAGGGATAGAGTAGGTCAAAATTACAAGAATATGATATTTGATTTCTATAAATAACTTTATAATTTATTGTGGTATGGAAAATATTCTTTTCATACTTAACAGCAAATTCCGAGGTAGGGAAATTCATCTCTATCTATGAGAGTTTAAGAATGTACGTCGAGGCAGGGATAGTACGCTAACTTGTCCGTCTACATTGTTAATCGAAGGATGGTACAAGTTTGAAATCGAAAAGTGATGGTAAGCATATTTCGTCTAATTTCTATACGGTCTATTTACTTACACCAAAAATGTTTTGGGTTGATTGTTATCAATGTTTTAAATGACATTTGTTCTAACCCAATTAAGTATGGTTTTGAAAATAAAGTATTCATAAGGTTTATAAATATACTTATGCCGTTGAGATAAGTATATGAATACTTTTTCAAGTATTGAAAAGAGTAGAGAGGATTTGTGAATATATCTTTTGTAAAAGGTATTTTAATACAAATATTTGAAAGGAGATTTTTATTAATGAAAGGATTAATTAAGGTGGCTTAAAGTTTGCTTATGTGCTTAATCATGATTGATTTCCATATGAAATTAAATCTCTGGTTTCATTGTTTGTTTATTTGATAGTTAAATAACAAACTATTAAACCTTGGCCAGTTTTGCAACTATCAGTTGTTGGTTTTGAGAGACCGAGATCAGATAAGTTAGCTGAAAACCACTTCGAACTGGCACAAGCGTTCGATGTAAGACATCTTGAAGATTATGAAACTCGAAGATGGATTTCTTTGAAGTGCAAGGGTTACTTGCTACTAATCCCGAGGGTGGTTCCGAAATGGATGTAGTAGAAGTAGTGCCTTCAGTTTGTACATATCCTGAACAACTTGTATGGATGAATGCTAGCATTGCATTGTTGCCTGGAGGGCGGTGTTACCATTCCGAGTGAGATTAGCTAAAAAGGTAAAAGGTAACCTCAAACCTCACACTCGGTAATGACTAAAACAATAGTTGTGTTGCAGGGCTATGTTTGTCGCTCCTATTAGGGTATGATCATTGTCTGATCTAGATTTGTATTTATGGATTTATATATGCTTCAGGCCCAGTACAGTTTGTTACATTGGTAGTCAAGGGATGATCATATTCTATATTATCCAGGAAGGGGTAGGCCGGTCCAGATTCACAAAGATGAAATATTTGCAGCATCGGTTCATTTTCTCTAGAGGTGTACTGTATGGTAGGTAGTTTCTTACATTGTCATTGTATGAAATCCATTCTTCAATGCGTGCCTTACGGACTTAGTTGTATACTAAATATACTATTGAATGTAATTAATGTAACCATTCTAGCTATGATTATATTTTTATTTTAAACCCTATACATTATTATAATATCATTGGATTTTCTAATAAAAATGGTTTGGTTATCGTAAGATAAAAACTCATCCGTGTTTATTTACGGTGTGGTCTTACGAGGTATCTTTGTTTTTGAAGAGTTTTATAACATTAAATAATCCAAATGATTTAAGTTTCTCACATTGGTTTACCAAACTGATACATGTGTTATCTTCTTATAATACTCGGGTCAGACCCGAGTATATTGCTAGATTTAGTTTTGGATGCTTTGGCTTCAGAAGATGAGCTAGATGTCTCGAAGACATATTTGATGTATTTTATTTTTTGCTGCATTTCTTGTTTTGTATTTATCGTCATTTGTGAGGATAGACTGTTATAACTGTTCAAGCTGATGATAGGATATGTTACTCTGGCTGATGTATGTGTATTGTAGTTTTCTTGTGTAAAGATCATGTGTATATTATATACTACACGTCATGATGTGATATTCTACTATGTCTTTTCTTTTCTTTCACTCCAACAATCCGTTTTTCCGACACTCGCAAGTTCAGCACATGAATACCATGGATGTATTAGTGTTTACTTTTGAGAGTCGAAAAAAGATATCGTTACAAAATCCATGTTACAAGTATTTAAATAATTACGATATTTAAATACGAAGTGTTCGAAATTATGGATCGTTACACTGTAAGGTCGAGCATTTTGGTAACCAATTAATAGATTGGTGGTATCCCTGCAATTAAAGCGCTCAGCAGATTCAATGCGGCGGAGGTGCAAAAATTCATAGCGGAGATATAGCGAAGATATGGCGGGGATATAGCAGATGAGTCTAAAATAGAATATAAACTCATACTTTATTTTTACAAATATATAAACGGTAGTTAAATGAAAAATTAACATTCAATTTAACTACAATTAGTACATATTTAATTTTAAATAAAAATATGTGTAAATATATTGTAAATAAACGTAAACTGTTATTTAACATGATTAAAATTAATAGAATATTAGAGTATTTTTGTTTTTTGAAAATATGTTAAAAAATTCAATTAAAAAAATTAATTTCAGAATTTGTATAATGTATAAATGACATTATTCAATTCATTTCTTTTAAAGAAGATATAGCGGAATAGCGAAATATAGCGGGAATAACGGGATATAGTGAAAGTAGCGGGACTTAAAGCGGAAAGACTATACTTAAAGATATTTGAGGAAATCGTATCGGCCGGGAATCCGCTATGGGATATAGCGGGGTTATAGCGGGGTAATAGCAGTGCATTAACTACACAGCATAGAAAAACCTACAACATTTAATACCTCATAAATTGATTATCTAAGATGATTTAATTTTGGAATCAACTATATACTGCAAAATAAAATTGTTCGATGAATCATATTTCTGGGATGATACAATTAAGAGTGCTTTAGGGGCAATAATAAAAGATTTAGACTAGCCAAATATTTTTTTTCCTATTTCTCATATGTGAATGAAGAAGCTATTATGAGTATGATCTTTTTTATGATTTATATTTCTTCAACCTGAATTGACCTTTATTTTAGCCTTAGCAACTTTCAAACGAAGAAGATGTCAGCCTTGATCAAGCATATATTCTTGAAATTTTTCAATTTTTTTTTAAAAAAACCTCGGTTGCATTTAAACAGATGTTGTGTACGCAATTAACAAAGTGGTAAATAAACAACTTGAGGCGAAGAAAGTTTCAATAAAATATCTGACATCAAATAAGCATAATTGTTTGGCTATTATTATTTGAATTAATGAGATATCTTGATATGAATTTGGAGATTATTTTAGTTGGAATGAATGACAACTTGAGAAATGGAGAAATGAATGATATTGCACTTACAGTTACACTTTCTCTTACAGACGTTTATATAGAGGCTTATATGAGTATTGGGCTAAACAAATAATAGGCCCAATTATCTTTATCTAGCCTAATTGCTTTGAGCTGTTACAAATACAATAGAGATATACGTTGTTTCTTACATCCCCCCTCAAAGCGATTAGGGTTAGGTTTCCTAACTTCTGCGCCGCCTTTCGATAATTGCCGTCTTCGCACAGAAGTTTCTTCAGATTCCAGCTAGATTAGAGATCCATGGCTGGAGATGAGGCATGAGGAACATCAACCTGTCTTATTGCCGAGTCGGTTACTTGAATCTTCCTCAAGTTTGACGAAATTTTGTTCAACTTTCAGCTCCTTTCGAAATCGAATAACGTTTCTTGCTGTAAGTGGCTTTGTTAAAATATCTGCAACCTGGTAAGTAGCCGGTATGTGGTTAATCTCCAGCTTCCCTTTTAAGATTTGCTCTCTTACAAAGTAGAGATCGATTTCTATATGTTTTGTTCTTGAGTGAAGTACTGGATTTGCTGATAAGTAGACTGTGCTTAAATTGTCGCACCATATTGTTGATTTTCTATTTGTATTCATTTGTAACTCATGCATAAGTGATTGTATCCACATGACTTCTGCTGTTGCGCTGGCCACGCTTTGATATTTTGCCTCTGTGCTAGACCTGGATATTTTGTTCTGTTTCTTTGAGCACCATGACACGAGATTATCACCTATATATATGCAGTAGCCTGTGGTAGATTTCCTATCATCGGGATCTATAGCCCAATCAGCATCTGCATAACCAGTTATACTGAGGTGCTTGCTTTTCTTTAATAGAATTCCATAGTTTGATGTTCCTTTTAGATATCGTAGTATTCTTTTGACTGCTTTCCAATGTTGATCCAGTGGTTCCTGCATGAATTGACAAACCTTGTTAACACTATACAAAACATCTGGTCTAGTTATGGTGACATACTGTAATGCCCCAACTAGACCTCTATATTGTTTGTCATTAAGTATGGCTTCTCCCCTGTTTTTGGATAAGTGTTGACTACTTGTCATTAGGGTTGGTTGAGGATTAGCATTTGACATCTTTGATCTTTTTAATAATTCCTTGATATATTTGGTTTGACACAGTGTGATTTCTACGGCTGATTTCCTTTTAACTTCTATGCCCAGGAAGTGTTTGCATTCCCAAGGTCTTTAATTGAGAATTCCTTGTCAAGGTGCTGAATAATTTTGTTGATTTCTGTCTCACTGTTTCCTATGATAATTAAATCATCAAGATAGATAAGTATATAAATTGTAACAGTATCATCAATTTTTGTGAACAGTGAGTTATCTGATTTTGTGAATTGGAAACCCATGTTATACAAAGTAGTTTTTAACTTCTCAAACCACACTCTTGGTGCTTGCTTGAGACCATATATGGCCTTGTTTAGTCTACACACAAGATTTCCATCTTGTTGATATCCTGGTGGTTGTTGCATGTACACTTCCCCTTTTAACTCTCCATTGAGAAAAGCATTATTTACGTCTAGTTGTCTGATCTTCCAGTCCTTGTACAAGGCAATAGTGAGAATGATTCTGATAGTTGTTGGCTTTACCACTGGTGAGAATGTTTCGTTGAAATCGAAGCCATGTTCCTGTGTATACCCCTTTGCTACCAGCCTTGCTTTATGTCTGGCAATGGTACCATCTAGATTTTTCTTTAACTTGTATGTCCATCTGCATCCCACAATATTTTTGTCTTTAGGTAGTGTAACCAGATTCCATGTCTTGTTTTTGATAAGTGCATTATATTCATCATCTATTGCAGCCTTACAGTTTTTGTCTTTGAATGCTTGATCAAGTGTTTCTGGTTCTTCTGATATGATGGATGCATATATTTTTGGTTTGTATATGCCACTCTTTGATCTGGTGATCATATGATGTCTGGTTGTCACTTGATCTTCACTGTGTGATGATCCAATGCCTTGATCTGAAATGTTTTCTGTTTCATTATGCTCTGGATTTGTTTCAGATTCACTCACATTTTGTATTGACTTTGATGTGCTTTCAGGTACTTCAGATGACTCTGCCTGACCTGGTTGAACAAACACTGTGTGTTGTGGAGCAGAGTTCACTGAGCTATCTTCAGTCATCATCTGTGTCCATTCTGATGGATACAAAGGTATGGGAGGAATTGATACATTTGGATTGTATACTTTTCCTGTAGTCTTGATGTTGATGTTAGAGTAGGGAAAGACATGCTCATTAAAAACTACATGTCTGCTTACAAATATTCTACCACTGCTATCAATACATTTATAACCTTTTTGGTTTGATGCATATCCAAGAAAAGTGTATGGTGTTGATCTGAAATTTAGTTTGTGTGCATTGTATGGTCTGGTGTAGGGAAAACATAGACAACCAAATGTCTTTAAGTTTTGATAATCAGGTCTTATTTTGAATAGCCTTTCTATTGGATTTTATCCTCTAGGACTTTGGTTCGCATCCTATTTATCAAGTATACAGCAGTACTAAAGGATTCTGGCCAAAACTTTAAAGTTAAATTTGCTTGACCAAGTAATGTTAGGCCAATCTCAACTATATGTCTGTGTTTCCTCTCTACTAGACCATTTTGTTCAGAAGTATAAGGACATGTTGTTCTATGAACAATTCCTTTTACACTGAAGTATTTGTTAAGAGTCTTAAACTCTCCACCACCATCAGTTTGTATAATTTTAACTTGATGGTTGGTCTGTTTTTCTACTTGTGTGATAAAGTGTATTGTAGTTTGATGTGCTTTAGCTTTGTTCTTTAGAAAACACACCCAAGTGTATATAGAGTGTGCATCTACAAAGGATATATAATACTTATATCCGTAGTCTGAGCTAATTGGGGCAGGACCCCAGAGGTCAGTGGCAATCAGTAGTAATGGTTTATCATATATAGTTACAGAATCTGTAAATGACAACTTGTGACTTTTACCCATTTGACAGTATGTACAAATATAAGGAAGTGTAATATCATCAAAGGGAACTTTGTTTTCAGATAACACCTTTTTTACAATATTGACACTAGGATGACCAAGTTTGTAGTGCCAGATATCAAAATTGCTCAGTTCAATGATTTTAATGATGATTTTCTTGTTTTCTTGCAAAGAATTCAATTTTTTTTGCTTTTATGGAGGAGTAATGCAGCCAGTATCACTGCGGTACTTAGGCACGACACTTTCTACCTTCTTGAACTGAAACTTTTGAATTCTTTTGATCTCAAATGATGAGTATGTTTCTGATGAGATTCTGAAACTTCTGGAATTAAATTTTCTGATGGTGTTGGTATTGCAGTGTTGCCGTTAGGCTTTGCTGTGCTCTGATACCATGTTTGAATTAATTAGATTTCTTGATATGAATTTGGAGATGATTTTAGTTGGAATGAATGACAACTTGAGAAATGAAGAAATGAATGATATTGCACTTATAGTTACACTTTCTCTTACAGACGTTTATATAGAGGCTTATACAAGTATTGGGCTAAACAAATAATAGGCCCAATTATCTTTATCTAGCCTAATTGCTTTGAGCTGTTAGAAATACAACAGAGATATACGTTGTTTCTTACAATTATGTGGTATTTCTATTTTTTCAATGAGCAATCCGTTATATCTTCTTTTTT
Source organism: Allium fistulosum (assembly GCA_030737815.1). Lineage (NCBI taxonomy): Eukaryota > Viridiplantae > Streptophyta > Magnoliopsida > Asparagales > Amaryllidaceae > Allium > Allium fistulosum. The sequence goes on along the minus strand of CM060903.1, from coordinate 1,239,712,640 downwards.
TAATATTACCAGTATTTGTTTTTCTTTGGTTTTGGTTCTTCACGCTAGAGTTGTTTTATTGCACAGGCATGTCAAAGCCTATTTAATTTAAATTATAAAGTCAATGATTTTCTTGCTTACCTTAGGTTTTGTACATCATGTTTTATAAGTTTTATAAGAATCATGTGGTTTCAATAATAACTTTACTGAACTACAGTAAGATGTCATAGTGAAGTGTATTAGCAAAATTTCAGTGGTGCATTAAGATGCGAGCAACCTCTCTTGATCAATTCAAAATTATTAGCACAAAAATTAGTAGAATTTAGCTAAGTTTAAAAAGAGGCCGAAAACATAAGGACCTGCAATAGATTTTTTAATACTACACATATTACACATATCAGTTGAATATAGATAAGTATTAAAACGGATAGAAAACATATACACATGTAAATTTTGTATAATTATTATGATAACTTATGTTGTGTTAATTTGTCCAGATTCAAAATACGAAGCCTTTTACCAACGAGACTAATATATAATATCCAATTTCAGTGATATATAATAAGTTCAGATAAATGAGCACATAGATCTTCATGGTACATAAGAGATCAAGTCAATCAAGAGCATCTTACATTTTCTTTTTCCCTAGAACACATTATTAACATGCAGTAAACACATGATCTATTAACTGGGTGAAGTATGAAGGTACAATCACCAACTGAAGCACACAAGGCTACCACATACTACTACGATAAAAACGAATCTTGGTGTCATTTCATAGCTCATGTCATGAATAGATTGCGTAGAACTTATTAGGATTGATACCTCATGCAATGTTTTTTCTCCTCAAAATTATTAGATCAGAAATTGTGTGTACCTTTTGCTTTAGTTTTTATGTATATATAATGTGAAAATACAGATTAGCTAGTAATCTAATTAAAGTGTACAAATAGGTAACAAAATTGATTTAATTTCTTGGCATACATTGGGTCATAAATCTAAACTACTTTATGGGCATGATTTTTAATGCTCTTTTTATCGTTTTGACATTAGATGTAGATTATATGCACCAAGCATTCCTGAAGCCTGTAATTTTATTCTCTGTTAAAATATTAAGGTCTGTATGCATATTTGATGTATAAAAATATGATAAAATCAATGTAATATTTAACAATTATTAATTTTAATCCTTCTCTCTTCATTCTCTCCTCTTTATGTAGTAGAAAAAAAATTTATCAATTGTTCACCTTTTAAAAATTCAATAGAGCTGAGGTAGTTTTCTTTAGTAGGGTTTTTTATACTCTCTTTCACGTTAAATAGTTCATTCTTATTGGACCAAATATTTTTATTTTTGTGTGTATTTATGGATATCCCTTTTGTACATACTTTATGATAATTTCACCGTGTTTATTTGATTGAATTTGCCAGTCTCCTGAAGAGCAATGGTAGGGTTGGCTTGATTTCAAAAGCGAAAAAGTAAGTTTGAGAAAATAGAATCCTCTTTACATTTCAAAAGCGAAAAAGTAAGTTTGAGAAAATAGAAAATATACAAAGGACAAACTTATAAATTTTTTAAGTTGAAGGACAGCAAGTTTATTTTTTTGGCTGAAAGGCAATGCTAGTTATAACTAGTATTTTGTATAGCGTCAAACTTAATATAATGTTAGTTATAACTGGCATTTTGTATAGTGTAAAAGTTGAATATAATGTTAAATATAACTAATATTTGTCTTTCAACCTAAAATTAAAACTTCATGTTCTTCAATCTAATTTTTTTTTCAAAGTTTGTTGTTTTCCTTAATTCTCTCTTTCTTTATGTTTCTTTGTTTTCCGATTGAGTTTGTTGCTTTTTTGAATTGGGACCATTAGCATGTTTGAAAAATGATCAACATCATAATAAAGCCAACAAGAAGTAGTCGTCATTACATCATTTAATAATGCCTTAGTGTGAAGAATCCCATAATATAGGTATAAAATCCAAAGTAATCTGCATGGTTAATGGCTTGATTACCCAATCTTTGCCACTGTTTGCTTATGGTATTCAATAAATGTTGCAATGAAACAACCATCCGACCAAAATATAAACCCAACATATTTTGAGGAATCCATTAACAAAAATCTGCTAGAACACAGATAGCATTTACCAAAAAATTTGATTTGCTTTTATCTGTTAAACACTATCAATACAATTTGCAGAGCCATGGGCAAAATAAATAGTTAGGTTAGTTAAAGGAAAATTTATTTCTCAAATCTGTTCTGTTCGTACAAATTGCCGACAGTTATAGCCTACCTTTTGTACTCATTAACGTTTATATTTTATGGCAACACATTCAGTGCTTAATTTTAGAATCAACTTGACCTCCGCATAGCTTTTACTACTCTATCCATTAAGACGTCTGTTACTATTTATTATCTAAGCCTGGAAAAATTGTTCTCTGTAATGTCCATTTTCTGCACAGCAAGGAAGATTGATCCTCCTTTGGATTAAATAAATGTTATTTACCATCTGACACCATTTCATTTTCCATTCCATACATGTTTCGAGCATTAATTAGCAAACTACGTAGATTCTAAACTTGTAATTTTTCACTGAACAAGTGCCGGAACACAATGACATTGTCTGACTTCAGAGACAGCTAATCCAATTCCACAACAACGTTCATTTGGCCCTGCTCAAACTACATGGTCTGGGTTACTTTAAAGAACATATTGCCCGTCATTTTCAATTCATTTATTCATGTTTCTTATTTTTCCTTTTAAGCATTGAAAAGTGTACCCTTCTGTTTTAAATTCAATGTAGACACTAATTTTATCGCACACAATTGTACTTACTCTTCACAATATCATCCTTTTATGCAAAATATTGTTTGGGTATTGGCTTCATATTGTTGGGTATATATTATTGGGTACAAAGTGCAAAATATTTATTTATGTTAGGTGTGATTTGCATTTGAGAGTGCGTGGGTTGAACGATAAGTCCTACACCACAAGAAATATGACGCATAACGTGGTATATTTGTATGATTGGTGGCACGTAACATTGGAAATTTCTTTTATTACAAGCAAATGTTGTCAAATCATGTATGTGCCCGTTCTGAAGAGCGATGAAATGGATGTTCAATCTGGATGCTAGCACGTCGGAAGATTCATTAGGTGGCTCCATTACAGAACAATGAAGCGTGCGTTTATGGGGACGTGTTAAAGTTGAAACACTATTAGATAAAACGGCTATTCCAACGGCTCCTAGCCGTTGGCGGCCGTTGAAAGCCGTTGGAATAAATCCCACGACTTTCAATGCTTTCCAACGGAACCAACGGACCATTTCCAACGGCATTTCCAACGGCCGCTAACGGCTTGTAGCCATTGGAATCCGTTAGAAACCGTTACAATAAAATGGTCAATAAGCCGTTGGAAGCCGTTGGAAATACTGGGTTTATTTTGCTGTATAACAGCAGGCCTATTAACCTTCCACCCATATCATTTCCAATCCATTCAATTTCCATTCCATTTCCAATCAATTCCACACATATATATCAATATCAATACAAACAACACACATAAATCAATAAAACACCAATATAAACAAACCAAACCGATCAAACATCACAAAATATACCATCAACGTACATACCATCAACAAATGTCAATGTACCATGTACATGCAATCAAAATATTTCTCACCCACTCCGTACCAATATATACAACATCACCATCAACATCAAAACATCTCCAAGTCAATATATACATTGTTCAAACACAAATACTCAAAAACATACCTCTTCAAGGATCCTCGTCGCCTCCCGAAGCACCAGACGACGAAGGAAGGGTACCATGATTCTGCAAATACTGCGCAAGCTTTTGATCCAGCTGCTCCACTTGGATGGCTCGTAGACGATTCTCCTCCCATAGTTGCTCAACCATAGCTCTAAGCTCCTTGATTTCATCTTTGTCTTGGTATTTTTGAGCTTGTCGAGCCTGTCGAGCCTGCAAATAGAAATAATAGCAAAAGGGTTGTCTCAGCATATAAAATATTATAACATTATATATCTAAACGCTGATTTTTTGTAAATATGTAAAAGGATTAATTACCGTTAGGTTCCCTAAGCCAAATCGTCTACTCCGTTGCGCCGGATCCATAACAGCGGTAAAAATGTTATCTTGCTCCTCCTGTGTCAGCGCATCACGACCTGACTGCTGAAGCGCATTAGCCTGTGCCTCCTGCAACCTCGACTATAATGAAAAAAAAAACAATTTCGGTTGAAAAATAGTAGCATGTAATTATTTTGCATAGCTAGAAATTAATAAACTTATCGGTGTAAGTATTAAAAATTTAAAAATGCATACATATGTATCGGTCGCCCTATCTTGATCACCCCACTGATATATGATATTGCCAGCCTCATCTACTTGCCTAGACGCGTGGGTGTGAGCAAACACGTCCACTAAGCCAACAGAGCCTCCACGAGCACGTTCCTGCAATTGATAATTTGGATAATTTAACTATACATAACTAATTACAGAACTGATCAATATACAAATGTGATAATAGATAAATTTATCAAATCTTCGCGGTGATGCTGGAAAGATTTGGAGCCTCCACGGTGTGATACAGGATTCCTGCTCCTGTTTGCTGAGTTCCTAGCTGACTCCTCCTGCAAATTTACAATGATTAATTATTTATTAAACGGTAAAAAATTGCTGAGATTTATTGTAGATTTACCTTGAACTCCTCAGAGTTCCACCACTCAACCCACTTCTCCCATACAGTCGCGCTCATCCACTTGGGCTTCTTTCCTACTTTTTTAGTCTCCGACATAGTCTCCCTATAGTTCTTCGCGATTCTGGAGTTCTAGTGTCGCTGAACTAAATTTACGTCAGGCTCTTGCAAATCTATGGCGCCCTGTACAATGAGAAAATATTACTAATTATTTATTTGTATTTAATTAATCATCTTGTAAAGCGGTATAAACTTACCAGAAAATCTTGCCAAATCGTCTCACTCACGTCGTCGGGGATCTTGCCCCACTTGGGCCAGCAATCGGTCATCCTGGCCATGTACGCCTGCTTCGAAATGTTCAGAACCACTTTGGATGGCTCCAACTCAAATCCACTGCGTTAAATATAAAATTGAACTTTAGACAATTATAGATATATCATGTACAATTAAAAAATTAAAATGCTATGCTTGCTAATTATGATACTTACGTCTCATCAGCCTTAGGCTGCAAGTAAACAAGTGGCCGAGCTGGTTGCTCACCACTACCCTCTCCAATATGACGTGAAGAGCCACGTCGCCGAGACCCAGAACCAGAACCAGAACCAGACATAATATATATACCTGCCATATATACATACATATACAATTCATAATAATCATGATATGATGAACCATTAAAAAAATTAAATAAGCAACTATTGTTTCATTGCCACTTATGTGTCTTTCTTTGATGGTCGGTCATCCTACTTCCCATTACAAACACAATAGTAATTATATTCCGTAAATCATATCATTTTAAATGATTCACAAAATTTCGGCAGCATTTCCCCCGTGTCCTTGTATCGTACACAAATGCGTGTACATAAGGAACGAAAAGGAAATGCCGTCGAAATTTTGTGAACCGTTTAAAGTGATATGATTGACGGAATATAATTACTTTATAGTGTTTGTAACTTGTCCAATACTGGGACAAATCCGACAAATAATGTATCAGATGAATAGAGTTGTTTGTTTTGTGGAAAAAACGAATATCCCTAAAACGATCATATACAACACTTGTCAGACGGGGCCGAATAATATCTAAGGATTTAAATATTTGTTTATATTAAATTTGAATATATAACTCGTTTAATTAATATTAGTTTACATTTAACCGTTTTATTACATAATATATTAAATTCATTTATACACAAAATTTGTACACAAAATTCATTTTTTACAAATTCACGTGTTCCTACAAATACAAAAATCGTATTCGCACAAATCCAATATCCGTTCTAACGGATTCCAAATGCAATAAACTCTATCACACACATACGTTCAATACTAACCAAATCAACATATATAAACTATTAAAATATCCTAAATTACAAAATTTTCAATCGGTAATAACTTGTTTATTATGGGATAATAACTAACATTAGGGGATAGCATGATGTAATATGCATACAATAACAAGTAGCAAACAAGCACAAGTCAAATTAAACTCTAAATCAAAAAAACCAAAAATTTAGGTATAGAAAAAAATACCTAATTTGGAGACGTAGAAGGATGGAGATGGACCGGAGTACTTTGTAGATGGCGTAGGAGGAGATTTGGATGGTTTTGGGGCGGCGGCAGTTTGGTAGGAGATGGGGGATTTGGGGATTTGATTTGGGGAAGATGAGAATGAGGGAGAAGATGGCTCGCGGGCTGATATCTCAAGAAAATTTCCAACGGCTTCCAACGGCCGCAAACGGCTTATTTCCAATAGACTCAAACGGCTTCCAACGGCTACGTAAAAAATTAACGAGCCGTTGGAAGCCGTTGGAATAGCCGTTGGCGGCCATTGGAACAGGGGCATTGGAATATACTGTTTTTCTAGTAGTGGAACGCGGTCTGCTCCAACCGTGGAAAAAGAACTCTTTATAAAACAGCTTGGCCCAACCAAGGTGTTAGCGACCTAATCTAAACTGCTGGAGTTGTTAGCGACCTTATCCAAGTGTTTGATAACTTCAAGTTGAATTGAGAAAATATTCGCCAATGTGGAGATCTGTTAGGTGTGCACTCGCATTGTATTAGAGTGGGTGCATAGATTGGATTATGAAAAGTCGCACATCGTAAGATATTTTAAAAGGAGATGAGCATATATATATGAGATTGGTAACATGTAACAATAAGAGATTTCTTTTATTACAATAAATGTTGTTATGAAAATATATGTACTATAAGAGGGATGTAGGGATATTCAATCATGACGTTGGCACCAAAAGAGCTTCGTTCAGTGATCTTGCCTCTTCTACACTAAATGAAGTACGCGCATAGAGAAAGATGCGAGAGTGTGCCAAAAAATTCCAATATGGTGTCAGAACCGATGGTTCGAGGGACTATTAGACGATGCGAGAGTGATCAAAGTAAGGACTTCTTGAGGCTTGAAGATATGTAAGCAGCCCGACACCACTGCTTGATATGCAGACTACACCACTGTACTCCAAATGAATGTTAGAGGAAATGCTCTCCATGGTGGAGAATTGTTAGATGTGGCTCGCATTTGAGAGTGGATGGGTTGAATGGTAAGTCTCACATCGCAAGAAATATGACGTATAACATGGTATATATGGGGGATTGGTAGCACGTAATATTGAGAATTTCTTTTGTTACAAGCAAGGGTTGTCAAGATCATGTATGTGCTCATTCCGAAGAGCAATGAAATGGATGTTCAATCGGGACGCTGATACATCCGAAGCTCATTAGGTGGTGCCATTAATGAACAATGAAGCGCGTGTTTTGGAATGCATTGGGGTACCAGAACACAACGATTCACTCTACTTGCTGTGTAAATTATTACTTACACATGTTGATTTTGCAACTTTTCTATTTTTCAATATGTAGATATTTAACTATTGTTGAGCAAGCTTCCATGTACATAAGTTGCACCATTCCCTGTGCACTAACTCCAAAACATTGCCCCTTTACTTTTCTAAACAAGAATTTAATTGCCCATCCGCTCTACGTCCAACACAAACCAACGTGCAATCCATGTAGATTTTGAACATGCAGGGTTAATATATTAAGATGAAGCGTTAAGCCCTATAACTACAAAACAAACTATTCTCCTTACAGCTCCAGAAAGTACATATGTGTATCTAAGTTAGCAAACCAATCCATAGGAAATGAGCAACATCGATCTAAATATGTATGTGTGTGTATATATATATATATATGTATGTGTGTATATATATATGTATGTGTGTATATATATGTATGTATGTGTATATATATATATGTATGTATGTATGTATGTGTAGATATATATATGTGTATATATATATGTATATATGTATATATATATATATGTATATATATATATATATGATTAAAATTGTGAACAACAAAGGCATATATAAATGGACAGATGGGTATGTTGCGGTTCAAATCCTGTCACCTACATACAATCATATTAACCATGTACACTTCATATCTGTAGCAGATGCCTATATGCAAAATAAGTGTATTTGATACACTTATAAATTAAAACTTAATTATTGATAAAAAAACCTTTTTTAAATAAATAAAATAAAATAAAGACTTTATTTAAAATATATTAGATTGGATCTAAAATTCAGTTTACATTTCATAGGCCCAATAGATCCATAATAGGACTTTTTTTTGAAATCATTTATTTCATCCACTTATAACTAGTCTGGTTCTTTCAATGGTATCAGAGTCCAATGGTCTATATGGTCTAAATTAGCAATGTTAGAGCTAACTAATTAAAACCTTATTTAGTAGGGTGTCTAGAAAGGTAGTGTCGAAGGTTGGGATTGAGTAATTAAATACTCTGCCATACCTGCCTACTACTTTGGCCCGAAAGTTGAAGCAAGTACAAAGGTTATCCCTAATATAAAGGCCCAAATTGATTTTGGGCCTTTGACTCTTTTAAAAAATATGTTTTGAAAATTAAAAAAATTACATTTTGAATTCAATAGTTAAGTTTAAAATATAAAAGATTTTTTTTATAAAAGTTATAAAATGTATTCATTTTTCGAGATTGTTTAAAGAAATTAAATAATTAAATTAGAAAATTAGAAATTTAAAATCTAATTAATATTGTTAATTAAATAATATAATTAATTAAAAGTTAATTGATTCATATATATATATGTATGTATGTATGTATGTATGTATATTGATATATGTGTATAACTATAATTATTGTAGGCGTTGTTTATCTTAAAATAGTTTATGTTAGATAAAATTAAAAATTTGATAAAGTTGATTTTATTTAATAAAGGTATTTCTATAATAAAAGAAGTTATTGTATAAAGTTAATTTTATTTAAATTTGGGTTATAAGATGTATCTTATAAAATAAAGAGAATTTCTGAGAATTTAAATCTCGGTGTTTTGAAAGGAGTTTTGAAATAAAACCGGGTATTTAGATTTTGAGTTTACTTAATAAATTCAAATTGGAAAAAATTGAATCAGATAAGTTAGTTTTATAAAATGCTTTCGTAAATAATTTTAACAGAAGAATAAATTGGTATTAGTGAGAACCAATAAAATAAGTACGTAAGTTGTACGTAGATCATTTCCTTTTTTCACATAGTTTTTGATCCAAGATTCGAGTACATGACTTTAGGGTGTTTCACACTATTCCAAATAAGGATCTATCATTCGATTCTTGACGGCGAACACTTGATGAGGTTCTTGATATAAAACAAAAGTTTTCTAGCATGGTGTATGTAAGAAGAACGGAGGTTTCTAATCAAAGAGCCTATTCGGAGCCCGCACTAGGAAATTGGGTGAGTGATACTGATTCGGAAGTGAAGTTATGTATTCGAGTGGAGATTGGATCAAATTTAGCATATGGATGATTTATGAACATCATGCAGACTTATGAATAATATTCGGCATTCATGTGGTTAAATTTCGGGGTCGAAATTCTTTTAAGGGGGAAGAATGTAACGACTCGGAATTTTATCTTTTAATTTTTGAATACTTAATTTAATTTAAATATTCAGTTAATGATTTTTATTAATTTAAGAACCCTCTTTTAAATTTATAACTGATAATAGAAAACTTATTTTTAAATTTGATTTATATAAATAAATAGTTCGGCGGAAAGCTGGAAACGTGACCGAAACACAATTTTCGGATTTTCAGCTTTTTATCAAACAATAAGTTGTAATATCTTTGATTTTTCTCCAAACAACATTTAAAATGTTATACCCACTTTTATTTTGAATAATAATATAATAATAATATTAAAGTATTTAAATGGAAGTTGTAATTAAAATTTAAGGATGTGACATGGATTTGAGATATTAAGTGTAATAATAAACTTAAGTTCATGGGCTACCTTATTATCCAATATGTTTTCAAATGTTTGTCCTCTTAGTGGGTTTTAAATGATGTAAGAGTTGAAAAGAATGTTTTATTTTTATTTCTTTATTGTTTTAAATCTTCTTGTAAATATATACATATACCACTTCCATATACTTATTTTCAAAAACTTAGTTTATTTTTCCAAGTCATCTTTTAGTTCAAACTCCATTTTTCATCTCCTCTATTTCTTAAATAAAAATGCCATCTTTTAGTCCAAAATCCTAGTTTACTCAAGGTCATACCTTAAAATCTTAAAAGACTTGGTTTAGCATTTCAAAAGCATGTTAAAAGAAAAGTGAGTTATTTCAAAACTTGTTAATATTTTGGTAAAATCTACATTGTGTAAATTTATTTCCTAACTTGCTTGTGAATTGTATGTCATAATCATGTTTGTGCAAATATGTTTAAATTTCAAAAATTAGTTATATTGGCTTAGAAATTTACAAAATGGGTTTACTGTAAATAAAGAAAATCAATTAATGTTCTCTGTTTATTTTTAAAAACCATCTTGAAATTTTACTTGCCGTCAACTACAACGTTGTTTGTTTTGATCCATAGTATATTTTAAAAATAGCTCTCGGATTTTCAATTAAATATATTTTGAGAAATTTTAAAATAACAGTAAATGGTCTTAGTTTGTTGGTTTTTCGTCAATCACAAATCGACGAACGAAGTACATATTCATGATTGTCTTAGCGAATCGTGATTTTTAGTGGTTCTCTCATGATTCTTAGTGGTGTGGTTTGGTCGAAATAGATAGACGATCAGAATTGGGTTAAAAATCAAATTCCAGCGTGTGGATGATCCAGAGGGTGAGCGGCGGTGGTTGTAGCTTCCTAGGGGTGTGGCGAAGCTAGGGTGAAGGTCGCATGGCGTGCGTCGGTTTGTAGTGTTGGGTAGAGAGAGAACTAGGGTTTTAGGTCTCTTTTTTTTAGGTTCGAAAAATGATCTGAGCGCGGCACGTAGAAGCGTCGGACTTGGCGTCGCCTAGCATGAAGATGGAGCAAGGGGTTGGCTTCCGATCGGCGGTGGTGGCATAGGCCACAGGTGGTCGAGGTGATGGTGGTGGGGAGTCTTGCGTGCGCAACTCAGTGTGTTAGTTCGAGTTTGCTTTTGGGTGTGAAGGTCAGATTACGCCTTGGCGGTTGGAAGACACTAGTGAGGTGTTGGTCTAGTCGATCTCGGGCAGGCAGACTTGTGGGGTGAGGCACGACGGTGGCCGATGGTCGTGGATGGGTGTGCACGTGCATGATTGCACGTGTGCATGCTTTGAGAACTGGTTCCAGGTTTATACCTGGGAATGATTTGGGTTTTATTGTTTTGAGAAGGTGGAGTTAGGTGGATGATGGACCTAGTGGGCCGAATAGGTCTAGGTGTGAGTTGTTTTAAATATAGTTTGGTTAAGTTAAGTTAAATTTTATTTAAGTTTAACTTTAGCAAATCATTACTCCATCATAGAGAGTTCGTTTGACACACGGTTTCTCGACGGTGAGTTGTATTGACCTATAGAACACACTCATAAAACCATTTAACCCATTTGTTGTAGTGAAATTTAATAGTAAATTAATACAAATCATGTTTAATTATGTTGTGTAGTAATTATTATTAATCCCTGACATCCTATTAGCAGAATAAAACACCGTTCTACTATAATTAAACCGAATAGATTTTATTGGACATCTGTTTGGCTAAATAAATCACCGTTCTGTTATTATGTTGATTTGGATATTTATTTATCCTCTATTTGTCTTATATCGACATATTATCCATTGATTGATATTATGGAATTTATTTACATAGCTGTTGTTTATGTGGATATCTGTGTATTGACTTGGATGTCGATCTAAATTATAAATGGTAGCTTGTTTATGTATCATTGAGATTATTGAGCCTCTTTCCAAATTGGACAAGTTATGGATTTGAAATCAATGTAAGTTTTATAATAATTTAAAGTAATGGTTAAATTAATTAAAAATATTAAATTTTTATTTTCATTAAATAATGTTTCAAGATAACTATTATTTAATTATTAATGTTTAAGTAATTATTATTTTAATTAATTATGTTTTAACTTAATTATTATTTTAATTAATAATGATTAAACTATTATCATTTAATTAATGATTGTTTTAAGTTAATTAATCTTTTAATTAATGATGTTTATAAGTTAATTAATTTCTATAAAAGTATTTAAGGTTAATTAATTACTTTATTAACAAGGTTTAGATTAATTAATTACTATATTAAAAGGTATTAAAACCTGATTAATTATTTAATAGTGATGTTTAAACTTAATTAATCATTTCGTTAATTGTATTTAAAGTTAATTAATTAATTTAATAATGGAGTTTCAGTTAATTTAATTAACTTAAGAATATGCTTTAAATAATAAGTTTTTTTTATAAAAAGGGTTTTACTTAGTAATAGAACTAAGTAAAAGAGTTTATAATTGGGAAGAGATTTCGAAACTTAAAAGGAGATGGGTTTATAGAACCTTGTTTAAATGAACTGTATAGGGAACTTATGAATTCAATTATTATTTCCATGTGCGATTTAGTTTTAGTTAAGAAAGTCAAGAAGAAAGTTAAGCTCTTGAATTAATAAATAATCCTTCTTAATTATGTTGGTATGGAAATGCTCTTTCCATACTTAACACAGAAGGATAAGTGGTTTTGGATTTATAGTAAACAATGTTTTAAAAGACATTTGTTTTTGACCCATTTAATGTGACCTTGAAATTGAAAATCTTTCTTAACTGGTTTGTGAATATACTTATACCGAAAAGATAGGTATATGAATATTTTGGGTAAATAATTAGAAAGATTTAATTAATGGAAGATTAATTATATAAGGCTTAGTGGTTTCCATGGAAAATAAAATATATGATTGATTGTTTGTTTATTTAATAGTTAAATAACCAACTATCAAACCTTGACCAATTTTTAACTCTCGAATATCTAGATGAACCACCAGAATTATAGAGTACATTTATCTTAGATGATACTACTGTACATATAAACTCCTTGTGTTCTTCTAGGACAAATGATAAGGAGATCCATCCACTTAAACGGTTAGGGAGTGATCCCCGCTCTTATGCATTGTCTGTTTATTTCCAAAAGAACTAGAGTTGAGTTTATCGAAAACTATCAAATGATGGTTCGAAGAGACCGAGATCAAATAAGTATGAATTACCTGAAAACCACTTCGAACCAACTCAAGCGTTCGAATTGGAGACATCCTGAAGATGATGGAATCAAAGATGAAGCTCTTTGAAGTGCAATGGCTGTTTACTACTAATCCCGAGGGTGATTCCAAAATGGATGTAATAGAAATAATGCCTTCTATTTGTTTATATCCTGAACAACTTGTATGGACGAATGCTGGCATCGCATTGTCGCTTAGAGGGCAGTGTTAGTATTCCAAGTGGGATTGCTATTCTAAAAGGTAAAACGTAGCCTCAAGCCTCATCAACCGAGAATGACTAAAATAGGGTATATGCAGCAGGGCTTAGTGGGTTGCACCCATTAGGGTATATCATCACCCTTCTAGATATTTATCATATTTATGGATTTAGTTATGCATAAGAGCTCTAGGTAAAGGTTGCATAGCAATCGGGGTGATGACATATTCGATACTATCCAGTAAGGGGTAGGTCGGTCCTGAATTGGTAGGGGTGCAATATGTTCTTATTGACCTCAGTACATTTTTCTAGAGGTGTACTATGACAGACGGTACCTAGATAGCATTTTCGTTGTATGGAATCCATTCTCCAACACGTGCCTTTAAGGACTTAGTTGTATACCTATTTGCAGGAATTTAATTAATGTAAACAATTTCATCTATATTCAGTATTTATTTTAAACGCTGGACATTATTATAATATCATAGGATTTTCATATAAAATGGTTTGGTTATCATAAAGCAAATCCCATCCATTTTTATGTGCAACATGGTCTTAAAAGATACCTTTATTTCTGAAAGGTTTTCATAATTTTAATAATCCATATGATTGTGTTTCTCATGCTGGTTTTATCAGACCGATCTGGGTATTGTTTTCTTATAATGCTCGGCTCGGACCGAGCATATTTCTAGATTTAGCTTTGGATGCATTGGAGCTCAGGAGACGAACTAGATGCCCAAGACATATCTCTCGTATATTTCTTTTTATTTCCGCTGCATTGTTTTATTGTTTTTTTCAGCATTTGTAAGGGCAGACTGTTATAACTGTCCAAGCTGATTATAAGATAGTTTGCTCTAATTGTGTGTATAACACTTTTTATTGTATAAAGATCATTTCATATTATAGATTATTTGTTATGTTGTGAGATTCTGTTCTTTCTTTCTCTTTCTTTTCCCCTAACAAAATGTCTTTCCGACACTCGAATGCTCGGCACGCGAATACCGTGGATGTATTACTATCGACTTTCGAAGGTCGAAAAGGCGGGTTGTTACACCTAAATATGTTGTGGTGTGACCAATGTGAGCATCACAACTATTTGATATGATTTATATTCTACACCCTGGACATTATTTATCATATCACTATATTAAACCTAATGAATTATTGGTTGGTTTGTGGGGAAAACCATACGGGAATCCGAAGATCTCAATGGCTACTATTACTTGTCACACATATTCTTTTTGAGTTTCTCATGCTGGTTTGCCAGACTAATCCGGGTGTTATTTTTTTATAATGCTCAGGTCAACTCGTGTATATTTCTAGATTTAGCTATGGACACTTTGTAGCTTATGGAGAAAAGTTGGATGATTATCTACATAGTATTCTTATTTCCGCTGCATTAATGAATTGTATGTATCATCATTGTAAGGACATTTAGTTATAACTGTCCAGGCTGATGATAGTACTTAGGTTTTGTAACTTTGAAATTTCTGTATTCGGAGTATCCATTTGTACTGTTCTTTTTGATATTATATATTATCGTTCCACTAATGAGATTCTGATGTTGTGTTCTTTCTTTCTTGCTCTTCTTTTTCCTTCTATTTTATCCTAACTTTCAACCTTTCCGGCACTTAGGTGCTCAGGCAAACAAATATCGTGGATGTATTTAGTGTCGACATTCGAGGGTCGTAAAGTAGGGTTGTTACATCCATTCTCCCTTGGCTATGCTCTTCTAGGCCTATTCTTCTCTTGTTTGTGTACTAGTGGGTTGAAGGTAGGAAGTTGTGTTATTACTAGGTCGAGGTTGAAAAGAGCTAGCTTGGATTTAAATTAAAAGTGAGTTATCTCACCCCTTGAATAAATCTCTAAAACTTGACGATTTGCTTGCTATTATTATTAATAATAATAATAGACCTTAACTAAGTAAAGTTATAAACCCATATTTGTATGCTTTGAATAACATATTATTTGTATACTTGTTGTGCTTTGGAAGGCCTTGGTTTATGTTGTTTGAATGAACATATGTAATGGCATATGTAATTCGAAGTTTAGGCATTGGATTTGGACATGATATTTTTGTATATGTAATGAATTTTGGACATAGACTTGGACTTAGATAATGAATATGTAACAAGTAGTTAATGTTATTGCATATAGAGCGATACTCGCTATAAAAGCACTTTTGTTGTTATTGCATTTACTTGCTTTCTACTTGCTTTTCACATCTTTTTCTTGCTTATATATTTTGTACACATGTTGTACTATGCCTTTTTATGATGTAATATGGATTTGAGAATCCTATATGCTTATATGATTAAATGATGTTGAATATTAAATTGAATATGGAATTGTCCATATAGCGATAATCGCTAGAAATGCACTTTGAATCCTTCTCTTCTATCTCATTTTTAAAACTTATCTTTTGCTTATTTCTGAATGAAATGTTTTTTATACTTATAGAAGTATAAAAGATAGTAAAAAATGAAGTTTAAAAGCTATTTTGTTTATAAAACAAAGTTAGTAAAGTTATGGTCCATACAGTGAGAGTCGCTATGGATGCACTTTGGAAAAACCATGTTTTTTTGTAAATCATAAAACGTTATTACTTAGTATTTTTATGAAATCTTTTCAAAGGAGTTTTATAAAAGATATATAAGTATTTTAAAAGAATTTTCATGTTTAAATATAGTTTTAAATAATCATTTTGAAGATTTAAAGTAAAGGTTATTCTTATTTTATATACACAAAACTTGTTTATTTTGTTAAAGTAGTAAGAGTTTTCAAACTAATATTAAGTAACTATTTTTAAAGTAATATTTTCTATAACTATTTATATCTTAATTATATGTATTTTAAAGGTATTTTATTCATTTATAAGTATATAAATCTAATTTTAATCTTTTATTAAAGTAAGAGCTTTTTGTTTACTTTCCTTAACTTATTTTAAATTCTATTATCTTATAAATAAAACTATTATATATATATATCATTTTAAAAGGATTTATAACTTATTTAAACAAGTAATTTCAAATGACTATTGTTTTAGAAGAAGGGATGAAAAGTAATACTTATGAAATGAACTTGTAGTTTGATTGTTTATGGAATGTTAGTATTGCTATGCTTAACACTAATAGCTGAGCGAGGTAGGCTTCTCTATTTGCGAGAGTCAAGATTGATGTTCGAGTAGAGATGGAGTAATAGAACTCTAACTTACCAACTTCCGTCTTGACCGAGAGATAGTGGAAGTTGAAAAGGTTGGAAACGTGATGAGTATACGAGAATTGGTTTCCATATGCGATTGTTTCATTGTTGTTTAATACGACCAAATTAACTTAAGAAGTAACAAAACGCTTCACGACTTTATATGCTTTGAGAACACCTAGGAGGAGTGTTGGTACATAATTCCTCTAGCTTACGTATACTTCTAAAAGTACTAGAATTGAGTTAACCGAAAACTCATTGATTGGTTTTGAAGAGACCGGGATTGGTAAGTGTTTTACTTGTCAAATACCACTTCAAAACCACTATATAGGATATTATGTTCGAGAAATGAAGATTCTCGTGAAGATGCCGAATGTAGCCTCAACATAAGAAAATGACTAAAATCAGAGTAGGCACATAGCCAACGGGGTTTAGCTAACCTCAGAGGGTACATATCAACTCCATTATCTAGAGTATGCCTATCGACTATTGCTAGCGAGAGTTGAAGGTATGTAGAATATGTTTTCTACGTGAACCAGCTGTGTCTTCCTTGTTTGGTATATTTTATCTAGAAATATATGATGCTCGGAAGGTACTTTCTTACCCTTGTCAGGAGGCTTGCCTCGATGTACTTAGTGTTAGTACCTCAGATATTGATTTTGATGACAACAACCTTGGTAACAAATATACATTCATATAAAATATGGATACTAATGATTTTTCCAAGTTATATAGTATATAGTGCAGGATATTATACAGGTTTTGAATTGAAGACTATATGGTATAAAGACTTAAGAACTGGACATGAAGTCTCATGAGATCAAGATATGAAGATTTCAAGCCTATGGTATAATGTATAGAGTCATAAAATATTGTTAAAGTCCCCGGAAGTAATCTTTGATCTCAATTTCTCTTTTTCTTATCATTTATTTTTAAATCAAAATATATTTTTGAAATATATTTAAAAATATTGTATAAAAGTTTTCTAAAGTTTATAATGTTTATAAGATATGTTTAAACTATTTTACAAAGTACCAAAATATTTTACAAAGCATTAGATTTCAAAAACATTTTAAAATAAAAAAGGTTTCAAAGTATACTAGGTTATGTCGACATATAGGCAGACTGTATGTGAACGTACATGCCGCAGTTTTAAAAATTCAAATTTGAAATGAACTGTCTATTCGTCGTAACTCTTCGCGAATGGACATGTCTGTTTGGTCTCTATATATAAAGGGTTTTCAAACAAATTTTTAAAAAAACTACTTTCATATTATCTTCTCTCCTCTTACTCTGCCAAAATTTCTATTGAAACTATATTCAAATTTTCTCAAATTCAAACTTCTTCATTGTATTGATTCTCTACTATTTACTTTCTAATTTCAATCATCTCTCTCACTTGATCAAAGATCAAAGTGATGTCCAAGAGGCTATTGGATTAATTGTATCGAAAGTTCAAACATTGTCTTTGGAAAAACCATTAAAACTCTAGTTATATTTGATTGGGTGTGATTGTGTATCGATTCAAATCATTTGGGTGTGCTTGGTGTCTCGAAAATCCAAGTGGGTGTGCTTGTGTCCCGAGTGAAATCAAGTGAGTGTACCTAGAGCTTGAAAAATCTGGAGGATGTGTCTCGTAGCCTAAAAATCTAGATTTTATTAGGTTTGCCTTCTGCCCATTGAAATGTTGGCATTTAAAAAGAAATTTGTACAGGACTAGATGTAAGGTAATTTCAAATCAGTATAAAATCCCTGGTATGATCTCTTTTTGATTCTCTACTTTTACTTTACTGCATTTATATTTATCCATGATTGTTTATTCTGTATTAATTAAGTATAATCCTAAAAGAATCGAAAAGAAATTCATTAAAATTAGAAAACATTATTCACCTCTTTCTAGTGTTTAGTTAAGCCTTAAGATGCATAATTTCGCCACTAATATTTGGTATCAGAGCATTTAGTTTTAAAAAAATTTGTATTTTGAGTTTTGAAAAGTTTATGGCTAACAACACTATTAGTAATTCTACTAGTAACACTGTCAGCTCATTTGTCAGCCCTTTTGTCAAAGGATAATCTACTGCTAGATCCCCACTTTTTAATGACAGTAATTACAATTATTGGTTATGTAGAATGAAAATTTATTTACAGTCAAGTGGTCTAGACATTTGGAATATTCCATAAAATGAGTACACTGAACCCCAGACTAATTTTTCATCTTGGACTGCTGACCAAAAGGCACTGGCACAAAATAATTCCAAATTCTTGAATATTTTATGTTGCTCACTAGATAAGAATGAATTCAATAGAGTGTCTATTTGTGAATCTGCATATGAAATTTGGAGAACACTATAAGTTACTCATGAGGGCACTAGTAAAGTAAACAGACTAATTTCCATGTTAACTAATCAATTTTAATTATTTAAAATGAATTCAAATGAATCCATTTCTGACATATACTGTAGATTTCAAGATATAGTACATTCATTAGCTGCATTAGGGAAAAACTTTTCTGAAGAGGATTAAGTCAGAAAAATCCAAAGTCACTTTCTTCAGAGTGGGATCAAAAGACACTTGCAATTGATGAGGCTAATGATATTAGTACTTTGAAAAATTGAAGAGTTAATAGGCAACTTAATACCAATGAAGCACAAATGCAAGGTAGAAGAGAAAGCAAGGCAACTGAAAAGAAAACCCTCGCTTTTAATGCAATTACTAAAGATTAAGATTCAGACGATGACAATGACGAGGAAATCGCCTTTATGACTAGAAATTTTAGAAATTTCTTAAAGTATAGAAAGATGAACAACATTCGAAAACCTGAAAATAAAACTATTGGAACTGGAACTATGATTAGATGCTTCAATTGTGAAGAACTTGGTCATTTTCATAGAGACCGCCCGCATCTAAATAAATCAAAGGTCTCACCGGCAAATGACTCATACAGAAAAAGAAAAAGGGCTTATAAAGCAACTTTGGATGATTCAGACACCTTCTCTAGCGATAATGAAATAGATACCGAAAATGTGAATATATGTTTCAGTGCAATAATAGGCTAGTCAATACCGATCAACAAAAAGCAGCAAAATTGGTACGCTTTACATTTTTATTTCCATTTTTTTGCTTTTGATTGTTAGGAATAACCTATAGATTAGTAATAATAATATTTGATGAATATAGTATAAATATTAAGTATATCTTTAAAATTTATTTTAGTTAATAGGAATATAACATTAATTAAAGACAATATAATATATATATAATTTTCAAAAATTAATATCTTTTGCTTTTTGGCTGATTATATAGATTAATAATAATTATAGGATAATTAGAAATATATATATAAGAGAATAAGAATAATTTGTTCAACTTTGTATTTTGGAAATTACTGGCTATATGTCGACATACCCATTCTCTAATATGCTCCAGAATTCTGAAATTTGAGTTTTCGTTTCAAATTGAAAATTTGAATTTCTCTCCGCCTTTTCACCAACCCCTATGTTATGAAAAGATGTCTCTTGACCAGAGAACATGACTATTGATTCTCTATTTAATTACTATATCTTCACCTATTCATTTCACTCTCATTTTTCAAAATTGAAAAATCCATTAAACTCTCTTATCTTATCAGACAATTCATCAATGGCTTCCTCTAGTTCAAATCCAAAATCCATTAGGCTCTCTAAGAAAACTAAAAGCTTTCTCTTTAATGAAAAAGATGCAATTTAGGCCTATACAGAATATCTAACTTTCGAAAAAGTTTCTTTCGGAAGGTTTGCTATATTTAATGATTTTGCTTCTTATGGTTTAGATGAACTTTGTTTTGAAAATAATATTCTTAGTTTCATTGAATCTTCACAAAATGATTTTGTTTGCTACCCCAATTTGTAAAAATGTTTTATGCAAATTTAGATGAAAAGTTTTATCAAGGGGAAGAAGGTCAAATTTGGAGTAGTGTTAATGGCACTCAAATAGTTTTAAATTATGAACTTTTGAGTCATATTTTTGGTTATAAATCTAGTGGAATTAACCTCTCCACTTTTTAAATTGATATTCAAAATCATGAAGTTCTTCACGATGTTTTCGAAAGTGATGAAGATTTTGAATTTAAACATACTAATCTTCGACCTAAATCGAGACTTATGAGTCTCAATCTTTAATAATATTACACCGAGAACAGGAAATTGTAATAACCCGACTCAAAAAGTTTTCAAAGCACTTTTTGCTATTTATGGTCGCTATGACATAAATCGGGCACAAGTCATTTTAGATGACTTTGTCCAAAAGAACATTTCTAGATACGAGAACACACTTTTCCATGGTGTGTATCTTACTAGAATTTTCTTATATTTTGGTGCGGATTTAAGAGGAGAAAAATCCATTCCTTTAAAAGTTTTCAACAAAGCAAATATCTCTCTTATGCACATTCCATCATTCTTCGAGCCATATGAAGCTCTTCCCAAAAAGGAGCAAAGGTTAGCATGGGAAGAAGAACAAGAAATTCAACAAGAAGAGAAGGACTAAGGAAATGAAATGGAAGTGGAAAAAGAAGAGGAGGAGGAAGAAGATTCTTCTTTGGAATGTTTTGAAAAACCACCCAACCCTACAAACGAAGAGATACTAAGAAATCAAGAGAAGCTTCTTTAAAATCAAAAGAAGCTTAAGCGTTCCTTTAGTAAAAAGTTAAATTCCATTTCCAACAAAGTGGACAAATTCTTTGGAAAGGTCATTCGCAAGCTTGGTGGCTCTTCATCATCTTTATCCACATCCTTCTAAAGTTTATCTAGTAGTTTGCTTGTGTTATCTAGCCTTGTACTTTGCATTTTCTAGTTTAAGTTTATGTTGTTCTTATGTATTTTTCTCTTATTTCCAATGATATCCATGGACCCTTCTAGTTATAATCAACGAAATATGTTTCTTACTATGTTATATTGTTCATTTAGTCTCTGGAAGTCATAAAAATATAATAGTATAAGATAAAAACAAAAGAATAAATAAGATAGTTTTGAAATTATAGTATGTAAGTCGACATAAATATATTATATATGTCGACAAATAATGGTTAGAAATGAAATTTTTTTAATTTCAAAATAAAAATAACCACCAACAACCTATTCACTTCAAATGACTTTCTACTCTTATACTATGTTATGAAAAGCACACTTAAGAAAAGCTTAAGTATCGTTTAAGTGCTAAATGCATGTATAACGCTTAATTTTTTGAAAAAGCAATTGAATTAAGCGATGAGCGCTTAAGCGTGCTTAGTTGGCGCTTATCTGCGTTTCGCTTAAATTTAAGCGACGATTAAGCACTACAAAGCAAATATATATATTAATTTTTAAAATAGGAAGAAATCTAGTCATAGCAAAAAAGCCACATTCCTTTACAAAATTTCATCATTTTCTATCATATGGGTCACTAGATGGCGAGTAGTTCTTTGCATTATGATATGATTATAGTTATTAGACAAGTGTGCACTATATGTGATCAACTCGAGTATTGTTACAATTAATGAATAGCGAAAATCAAATTAAACTTTTGCAACCTATGAATTTATAAGTAAATTTCAAAATAAACTTAACTTATTTGTGATAAATTTGTGCATATATAGATGATGCACTCAATATAATCTCTTACATAAATTTATATTGATACCAATAATGTACGCTAAAAATTGAAGCAGTGCTTAGGCGATGCTTAAGCGACATTTAGCGAAGCAAGACTTCTATCGCCTCACCTCACTTAGTATTTAATATAACATAGCTCTTATATAAGTCTATTTCTTCCAGAAAACTCATTTAACATTTCATTCCATACTATATTTTCATTCTCAAACTTATTTTCACAAATATGTTTTCTCCACATCAAAAACTATGTGAAAATCACGAACAAACTCTCCAATATTTCAAAGATATTCTCTCTTTTATCCAACGAAATCAGAGACACTTAGAATTGAGTCAAATGCAGATGATAAAAGAACAAGAGAAGCATTTTGACGCTATTCGATGGATGATTTCTTCTCTAATTAAAGATGAACCATCCAACATTCCAAAGTGCACCATCAATAAGGATAATGAAGATTAAGATGCCATTAAAGCAAATCTAATCTTTGGGGCTGGTGGTTGGGTTGAAATTCCTCGAAATATCTAGTTATTAGGTTTGAATTTAATATGTAAATATATATAAATTGTAACGACCCATAAATTAATCGCTTTGTATTTGAATATTTAAATAATATTTAAATATTTAAATAATGGATTTTAATAACAAAATAAATATATTTTAAATATTAATTAATGATATTAAAATCATTTACAAATTTTGTTTACCAAAACAAATAGTTCAAATAAAAAAATATGATCGAAAAATATTTTCCAAAAATTTAACTTTTCAGCATTGAAATGTCTTCGAAAACGTTGTGCACATTTGTGTATCACTCATATACACATGCACATATGTCATGTGATAAGGTAATCAATGCTAAAGTCAATAATCAAGCTTAGTTTAAATATAAACCTTGATTTGACATAAAATGCACAAAATATATTAAATAACTTTAGGAAATTAATTAAATGACCTAACAATCACCTAAACTACCTAGGATAAGACCTAAAGCATGGTGTATGTGGACCTAAAGGGGGGGTAACATGTGTACTAAGGGTAGTGGAGAGGCATGGCTTCCATATTACATGATAACATTTATATTATTTAAACGTTTAGGTTAATTAATTTAATACTCCACTTCTTTGCCTATAAATACCAACCATCACCACACATTTTCCACTTTACATATTCATTTCCATCTTCATTTATTATCTCTCATGTACATGAATACTTCCATGGATTCTAAAATTATTTCCAAAATAAAAAACTAGTGAATACACTTCCAAAAATCAAGTTAAACTCCTTACTTTACTTCCAAAATCCATTCTCTACTAAACAAGACCCTATACCCCTACATTTCCACCATCGCCGACTTCATATGCTCTAGGCCGAGCCTAAAAGCCCATATAAGGTCAAATAAATCAAGTCAAGTGCATAGGAAAGCTTAGTTCTAGTGTTGTCGAAGAGTTAGTGCGATTTCGATTCAAGTTAATAAGCGTTTTGGTGAGTGAAGCTTCCACCTTTGAACCATAAAGTTTAAACTATGTTTATGCTTATATTTGTAGCTATTAAATGCTTATTGTATAGTGTTGATAATGATTTGGTTGATGGATTGGTATATTGCTTGGAAATTAGTCGCTATGAAAAGTTAGTAACTAAATCTTATGTTATATGAAAATCTAGTAATTAAATCAATCCTGTTGTAAATAAATGCTTAATATATATTGTATTATTGTAAATCATCATGTATGTATGCTCATTCCCCTGCTATGTGATGTTTGGTTGTATTGCAAATGACATAAGCTTGAATTCTGAACTATCCGTATAGCGATAGTCGCTATATCGGCACTTTCGGAAAATTACCTTTTATCGAAACCGTTTGGTTTCATTATCGTTCTTGGAATTATTTTACAAGTTAAGCAAGTTTTTGACTAATGATTTTTTCAAAAATAATTAATTATTTTAATAACGATTATTTAATTTAATTACTTAATTATTTAATTAATAAGGGTTAAAGATAACTAATTAACTTATTAATGATGTGTTTTCAATTTAACTAATTACTTAGTTAATGATGTTTTAAATTTAATTAATCATTTTATTTAATGATGTTTAAGGTTAATTAATCTTTGGATAATGATGGATTAAGATTTATTAATTTATTAATTAATGATGTTTTTAAAATTAATTAATACTTTTAAGTAATGACTTTTAAAGGTTAATAATTTAACCTTGATTAATATTTCCTTAAATAAAGTTTTAAATTAATTAATCACTTTTAAATAATGATATTTAATTATTATTAAATTAAATTAATTAATTATATTATTAATTAATTGAATCAATGATGTTTTAAAGGTGATTTACCCTTTTTAATTAAAGGTTATTGAAGTTAATTAATCAACTTAGTTAACGAAGTTTTAAAAGTTAATTAATCTATGAGATAAGGATGTTTTAAGTTGTTAAATCCTTTTTGTAATGTTGTTTCAAAGTTAGTAAACTCTTTTAACAAAGTGTTTTAAAGCTAATACTTGTATCGTGAAGCCAAGTACGAGTTCGGTTTTTTTAAAAGAAAATGTTTGATTTGTTTATGGAAATGAATTAATTTCCGCAAAGCGATTCAATTATATGGAAACGATTTATTTGTAGAATTAGCACTAAATATCGAAGAAGTAGGCTTGTCGCTTTTCAAAAGATAAGAATAATCGTGAGACATGACTTTGAGGTAACACTACCTTGACTTGTCTGGTATTATTGTTAACCAAGAAATAGTACAAGTTTGAATTCGATGTGTAGTGGTAAGTATACAAGATTTAATTTCCATATACGATCATTTTATATCCTCAGTAATTGGTTTCTCAGCTATCAGTTATTTCGGTTTCTTTATTATCATCATCCTAAGACGATGTGTTGCTCCATTGAGCTTTGATATCCTTTGTCGGAAATAACTAAAACCAAAGCATGAGAGGGGGGCTAAGCTATGTGGGGGTGCTCCCATTAGGATACTTTCATGTCTCATCTAGATTCGATTTGGTAGCGCTATTAGAGTGAAATATTTGGATACTCAGTAAGGTTTGGTAGGGTCCGACTTGGTGTTTTTCGAGAAGTGTCACAAGTAAATGAGCTTTAGAAGTGTATTACTAGAGGTATACTTCAAGGGAGTGCACCCTCCTAGTCATTTGTTGGAGATTTTCCTTTTCTGATTTGATTTGAGCCTTCAAATTTTATTTGCATCGGGAAGAGGCAACCACTCATCATGGTGTTTAATTAATTATTTATCCATTCTTTACGTTTGGATGTTGATTTATGTGGGAGTAAACCCATCCCATATTCAGCGGCGTCGTTTCACATGTTTGTGTTTAATTTCACGCCTATTGTTTTAAAAGTTTTACTCATATCAAACATATCGTCTGACCCGAGTTGTTCGTTTTCCCTAAACTCTTGGGTACTCATTTAATTTGAGTAGTCCGAGAGTAACAGGTCTTTGTTGGGCTCTTGTGAAGACGACGTCCGAGCAGGAGGCTTTCATCTCTTAGTTATCTATTTTGTTGTATTATCGTGTTTGTGTAAGTGTATTTTGTTTCAGCATATGTAAAGGCAGGATGTTCTAACTGTCTAAGCTGTTTTGTAGTACTTTGTGTAACTCTGATAACTCGCTATTAAGGAGTAACCTGATGTACTATTGATTGTTATGGTTTATTTTACAGTCTCGTTGTGAGGTTTTCTATTATGTTCATTATTTCAGCCCACAATGATTCATCTTTTCGATGCCTGGCGACGACACACGAACACCAAGGATGTCTTAAGTGTCGTTTCTATGGGTTAGAGAGTTGGGTCATCACAGTTGGTATCAGAGCCAGGTTGAGCGAACACCTTAGCATGATTTGGGGTACAATTCATTAGAGATAGGGTGAGTAATGCCCTAGAATGAGTTAATCTTGAGAGAGCATTTCCTTTTCTCCCCTTAAAGTCTAGTTTTAGATCCTTTATTGTAGTTTCCCTTTTATCATCTTTGACCCTATCTTTGTATTCTAATAATACTTGTCACTTATCTAGGTTATTGAAAATGAGTACAAGAGGAGGAAGATGGAGAGGATTTTGAACTAGCATGGCTACAAATGGCAGAGCTCCTAGAAATAAGTCAGTTGTAGTGCCAGTAGTGGAAGTAGTGATGCAAGTTCAGCAGCCTCAGAACTTTGCGACCTTGTGCAAGAATTACACCGCTTTAGATGGTAAGCCTTTCTATGGAACTGAAGATATTTTGGTAGTTCAGACATGGCTCCTTTCTTGTTAAAGGATATTTGAGGATCTTTAGTTGGGAGATGCTAGAAAGAGATTGTTGGCATCGTGTCAGCTCTAAAGAGCAGCAATGGATTGGTGGGATTCAGTCACCATGAATACACCAGAAGAAGATTTCTCTTGGGCATAGTTTAAAGAGGTTTTTGAAGCTCAGTTTATCCCAAAGGTGGGAAGGACTCAATTGTTCAAAATTTTTATGGATTTGAAACAAGGTGGGATGACATTGGCGCAATATGAGCATAGGTTCAATGCATTATCTCGCTTTGGATTAGGATTGATTGATATGACACTTAAAAAGAATTAAATATTTGTGAAAGGAATGCGATCGGAGTTCTATTGGGAAATGACCAATCATCTCAATGGTACCTTTACCAATCTGATCAGTAAGGCTTTGAGGTTTGAAGCTCTTGATATTGAGCAAGGAGTTCAGAAGAGAGTATTGTCGGTAGTTAATGCCCAACATTTATTAGTGATACCGGTTGCTAGTAAGCCATTTTTCAAGCGCAAAGGGAAGAAGAAGTGGTCGGGAAAGAAGCTTGGAGGTGGAGCTTCAGCTCAAAACAAGAAGTTAGACTCGACCAAGATTCTTTGTTTTAAGTGCAACAAATGGGCCACTTTGCAAATAGTTGCCCGGAGACTAATCTACCGTTATCCTATAATTGCAACAAACATGGACATATGAAGAACCGGTGCCCTTTTCCAAAGAAGGGATCATAGGGACAAGCTTTTGCTATTAAGGAAATACCATCTACTTCTACGAACCCAAAAGGAAAGTAGGTGTTGCAAGGTACACTGTCTATTTTTGATATTCCTGTCAGAGTGTTATTTGATACCGGTGCATCCCATAGTTTTATCCAAGGTTTTAAATCTCGGATTTCGGTCACATTTCATCTCGAAGATTCTAGAGACTCGATCTCGTATCGGGGGAGATCTTGGACGAGATGAATCCATCTCGGTCGTCTATATCGGATTTACATCTCGGTTCCTAAAATTTATTTCGGAGTAATCTCGGAGTATATGTCATGTCGAAAATTAGTGTTCATACACCGAAACTTATAAATATTAGTCACTACCTAAATGAAAATTTCACATTTACTTTGAATTTATCACTGCTTATCATTAGTAATTTACTCATATTAATGTAGATAAATAATGAGAATTTATGAATAATGTTCAATATAATATTATATGTGAAAATATACATGAAGCAAACTATCACAAAGCGAGTTACATCTTTTTTTTACGGGAAAAATGACTAGATGTAAAAATGAACAAATGAACAAACATTCAAACAATATACATGCAAAAAAGACACACATATAAGACCATGATACTTGGTTAAAACAAGACCAAATTTGCCACAAGTTATAATTCAGACTTTTAATTACAAAATCTTCTAAACAAGTAGAAGTTAAAGTTATATTTTACATACAAAAGCCTTTAAAAGAATAGAAATCATAGTTATATCATAGTTACAAAGGCTTCTAAATAAGTGGAAGTTAAAGTTAGATTTTAGCTACAAAAGCTTCTATATAGGTAGAAGTCAAAGAGTTAATTTAACAAAATTGTAAAAATCGACTGATATCTTGTAATCAAATCTCGTCTGAGATGTCGGGCGAGATACCATAATATCGGCTGGGATATACGTCAAGCGAGATTACAAAGAAACAACTAGTTTCGAATTGCTCAGACTCGAAAACGAGATCTCGGCCGAGATCTCGGCGGAGACGAGCGAGATTTAAAACCTTGGTTTTATCTCATATGACCTAATGAACCAGTTGAATCTTAAATATGTTATTCTCCGTAATTCCCTTTGTGTGTCGAACCTAATTGGGGGTTCGACCAATCTTGATACCATGTGTTTGAATGTGCCTATTTCTTATCGAGTTCAGCCTTTCTTTTCTGGCTTGTTTGTTCTCGAGTTCATGGGTTTTGGGGTATTATTTAGGGATGGATTGGTTACCTAAGTTTAGAGCAATCGTAGATTGTGATCGAAGGATTATTATGGTTAGTGATGCTGGAAATATTGGGATAGAAACAAATTGTGGAAGGCCAAACGAATTAATGAACAGTTTCCTTTATTCCCTCAAAGTACCCAAAGGGGAGATAAGGAATATACCAATTGTCTAGGACTTCAAGGATATTTTTGAAGAAGTGCAAGGTTTACCTCCTCATGCGGAAGTGGAATTCCGCATTGATTTAATTCCAGGAACCAGACCTATTGTACAATCTCCTTGAAGGTTGGCTCCAAAGGAAAGAAGAGAATTGCAGAAGCAGACGTTTGATTTATTGTAGAAAGGTTTGATCTGACACAGCACATCAAGTTGGGGATCGCCAGTAGCGTTCGTTACTAAGGTCGATGGTTCTCTTAGATTATGTGTGGATTATTGAGAATTAAATAAGAGGACTATCAAGAATAAGTATCCTTTACCTAGGATTGATGACATATTTGACCAACTCCACGGAGCTCGGATATTTTCTCAACTTGATTTTGCCACTAGTTTTTACCAATTAAGGGTAGCAGAGGAGAGTGTACCCTTAATAGCTTTTCATACCCCTGATAGTTTTTATGAGTGGTTAGTCATGCCGTTTGGATTGACTAACGCACACGCTTATTTTGTGGATTTGATGAATAGAGTGTTTTAGGATTTTCTTAACAAGTTTGTTCTTGTCTTTATTGATGACATCCTTGTATATTCTAAAACGGAGGAAGAGTATAAGTACCATCTTCATGTTATTCTAAGTACTTTAAGAAGTCATGTTTTAAAGGAAAAGTTTTCTAAGTGCCATTTATGGAAATCCGAAGTTAGATTTCTAGAGCACGTAGTTTTAGGAGAAGGCATATCAGTAGATCCAGCTAAAGTAGTTGCGGTTAAAGATTGGAAGAAACCTGAAAATGCGTCGGAGGTTAGGAGTTTCTTGGGATTGGCAGGTTTCTATAAAAGATTTATTAAAGATTTCTCAAAGGTTGCTTCTCATCTAGCAAAGCTAACGAAAAAGGATGCTAAGTTTGTTTGGACACCCAAGTGCGATCAAGCATTCAATGAGTTAAAAGAGAAATCAACAAGTGCTCCTATCTTGACTATTCCAGATGGGAATGAACGATTAACAGTTTACACGGATGCTTGTAGGACCATATTGGGAGCAGTTTTGATGCAAAATGGTAAAGTAATAGCGTGTGCGAGTCGACGGTTGAAACCTCATGAGATGAATTATGCTACGCACAATTTGGAACTGTTGGCGGTTGTCTTCGCATTGAAGGTGTGGAGGCACTATCTTTTGGGTGCAAAGTTTAAGTTATTTACGGATCACAAGTCATTAAATTATCTCTTTACCCAAAAGGATTTGAACTTAAGGCAACAAAGATGGCTAGAATTTCTTGCATCTTATGACCTAGAGATCTTTTATACCCTAGGGAAAATAAATGCCATTGTAGATGCATTGAGTTGGAATGTGGCGACGATTGCAAATTTGGAAGTTAAGCCAGCACTAATGGAGAGAATTGCATATTTCCAAGAAGAAGACCCTATTTTGGCTCGGCTTAAGAAGGATGTTGAAGATGGAACTATCTCTAGTTTTCAGATAGACTCTCGAGGCATTTTGAGAATGAATGGACAGATTTGTGTACTAGATGTTAATGGAATTAGACAGGACGTGCTAAAAGAATGCCATCGGTCAAGGTTATCTATCCACCCAGCAGTGACCAAAATGTTTTAGAACATGAAGAAGAACTTTTGGTGGAAAGGGACGAAGAGAGACATTTCGATCTTCATGAGCCAGTGTGCAAATTGTCAACAGGTCAAGAGTGACCAGCAGAAGACTGTTGGGTTACTCCAACCATTGGAGATAACGAATTGGAAGTGGGAACAAGTATCCATGGACTTTATCGATGGGTTGTCCAGAATGAGAAGAGGTAATGAAGGCATTTGGGTAATTGTAGATCGATTAACAAAGAGCGCCCACTTTATTCTGCTAAAGTCTACAAGAACTGCAGCTTCTTTGGCAGGGATTTAATTGAGGGATATTGTTCGACTGTATGGAATTCCAATAAGTATAGTCAGCGATCGAGATCCTATCTTCACCAGTCGATTTTGGGAAGCATTGCAAGCTACTTTGAGGATAGAGTTGAACTTGAGCACAACCTATCACCCGTAGATAGACGGACAAACTGAAAGGGTGAACCAAATTTTGGAGGATCTCTTGAGAGCATGTATTTTGGGTTTTGGAGGTTCTTGGGAAGACCATCTACATTTGGTAGAGTTCTCTTATAACAACAGTTACCATGCTAGCGGCATGGCATCCTACGAGGCTTTGTATGGACAACCATGTAAATCACCTTCATGTTGGGTTGAGACTAGGGACCGATTAGTTCTTGGATCAGAGATAATTCGAGAAGCATCAGAGAAAGTGGCTATGATCAAGGAAATGATGAAAGAAGCCCATGATCGACAGAAAAGTTATGCCGATCAAAAGAGAAGGGACTTAGAGTTTGCGGTCAGGGATTTGGTATTTGTGAAAATTTCCTCGATTAAAGGAGTTGTAAGATTCAGAAGGGCAGGAAAGCTAGCACCTAGATTCATTAGACCATTTAGAATCCTTGATGGAATTGGATCGTTGGCCTATAGAGTAGAATTGCCTGAAAGATTTTCAGAAGTTCATAATATTTTTCATGTATCTCATCTGAGAAAGCATGTTCATGATCCTTCGCTGATTGTAGAGACGATTGTTCAGGAAGACTTGGAAATAGAACCAAATTTGATGGTTGTCCGACACAAAGTTCATATTTTAGATCGGGATGAAAAGAGATTGAGGAACAAGGTGGCTAAACTTGCGAAGGTTTAGTGGAGTGATGATCCTCGCGATTGTACTTAGGATACCGAGGATCATATTATGGAAACTTACCCTGATGTAATGTCAGGTTAGTTGTTGTGTGAATGCATTATGAATGTTCTATTATGGCATAGTTACTTTGTATTGTTATATGAATTTCTAGGTATAATACATACCTTTTGGATTGTCTTTTGTGTATTAATTTCGGGGACGAAATCTCTTAAGTGGGGGAGAGTGTAACGACCCGTAAATTAATCGCTTTGTATTTGAATATTTAAATAATTTTTAAATAATATATTTTAATAACCAAATAAACATATTTTAAATATTAATTAATGATAGTAAAATCGTTTTCAAATTTTGTTTACCAAAACTAATAGTTCAAATAAAAATAGAAAATGTGACCAAAAAGTGTTTTCCGAAAATTCGACTTTTCGAAATCAGAAAGTCGCCGAAAACGTTGTGCACATTTTTGTATCACTCATATACACATGCACACACATGCACATATGTCATGTGATAAGATAATCAATGTGTTAAAGTTAATAATCAAGCTTAGTTTAAATATAAAACTTGATTTGACATAAAATGCACAAAATATATTAAATAACCATAGGAAATTAAATAAATAACCTAACCATCACCTAAACTATCTAGGATAGGACCTAAATCATGGTGTATGTGGACCTAAGGGGAGGGGTAACGTGTGTACTAAGGGTAGTGGAGAGGCATGGCTTCCATGTTACATGATACCATTTATATTATTTAAATGTTTAGGTTAATTAATTTAATACTCCACTTCTTTGCCTATAAATACCCACCATCTCCACACATTTTCCACCTTACATATTCATTTACATCTTCATTTCTTATCTCTTCATGTACATGAAGACTTCCATGACTTTTAAAATTATTTCCAAAATAAAAAACTAGTGAATACACTTCCAAAAATCAAGTTAAACTTCTTACTTTACTTCCAAAAACCATTCTCTACTAAATAAGAACCTATACCCCCATATTTCCACCATGGTCGAGCCTCATATGCTCTAGGCCGAGCCTAAAAGCACACAAAATGTCCACTAAACCAAGTCAAGTGCATAGGAAAGCTCAGTTCTAGTGTTGTTCGAAGAGTTAGTGTGATTTTGATTTAAGTTAGAAAGCGTTTTGGTGAGTGAAGCTTCCACCTTTGAACCATAAAGTTTAAACTATGTTCATGCTCATATCTATAGCTATTAAATTATTATTGTATAGTTGTGATAATGGTTTGGTTGATGGATTGGTTTATTGCATGAAAGTTAGTCGCTTTGGAAAGTTAGGAAGTGAATCTTAAGTTATATGAAAATCTAGTAGTTAAATCAATCCCGTTGTAAATAAATGCTTGATATATGTTGTATTATTGTAACTCATCATGTATGTATGCTCATTCCTTTGCTATGTGATGTTTGGTTGTATTGCAAATGACATAAGCTAGAATTCCGAACTGCCCATATAGCGATAGTCGCTATATCGGCACTTTCGGAAAATCACCTTTTACCGAACCGTTTGGTTTCATTACCATGCTTGGAATATTTTACAAGTTAAGCAAGTTTTCGATTAATGATGTTTTCAAAAATAATTAATTATTTTAATAATGATTATTTAATTAATTTATTTATTTAATTAATAAGGGTTAAAGGTAACTAGTTAACTTATTAATGATGTGTTTTCAATTTAACTAATTACTTAGTTAATAATGTTTTAAATTTAATTAATCATTTTATTTAATGATGTTTAAGGATAATTAATCTTTGAATAATGATGGATTAAGATTTATTAATTTATTAATTAATGATGTTTTTAAAATTAATTAATACTTTTTAAGTAATCACCTTTAAAGGTTAATAAATCCATTTAACATTATTTAATATTTCCTTAAATTAAGTTTTAAATTAATTAATCACTTTTTAATTAGTTGAATAAATGATGTTTTAAAGGTGATTTACTCTTTTTAATTAAAGGTTATTGAAGTTAATTAATCAACTTAGTTAATAAAGTTTTAAACGTTAATTAATCAATGAAATAAGGATGTTTTTAGTTGTTAAATCCTTTTTGTAATGATGTTTCAAAGTTAGTAAACTCTTTTAACAAAGTGTTTTAAAGCTAATACTTGTATTGTGAAGCCAAGTACGAGTTCAGTTTTTTCAAAAGAAAATGTTTGATTCGTCTATGGAAATGAATTAATTTCTACAAAGCGCTTCACTTATATGGAAATGTTTATTTGTATAATTAGCGTTAAACATCGTTTATCACTATTTCAAAAGATAAGAATAATCATGAGACATGACTTTGAGGTAACACTACCTTGACTTGTCTGGTATTATTGTTAACCAAGAAATAGTACAAGTTTGAATTCTATGTGTGTTGGTTAGTATACAAGATTTAATTTCCATATACGATTGTTTTATATCCTCGATAGTAGGTTTCTCATCTATCGGTTATTTTAGCTTCTTTATTATCGTCATCCTAAGACGATGTGTTGCTCCATTGAGCATTGATATCCTTTGTCGAAAATGATTAAAACCAAAGCGCGAGAGGAGGGGCCAAGCTATGTGGGGTTGCTCCCATTAGGATACTTTCATATCTTATCTAGATTGGATTCGGTAGCGCTATTAGATGTGAAATATTCAGATACTTGGTAAGGTTTGGCGGGGTCCAGCTTGGAGGTTTCCGAGAAGTGTCATAGAGACGAGCTTCTCAGAAGTATATTACTAGAGGTATACTTCAAGGGGGGTTTACCCTCCTAGTCATTTGTTAGAGATTTTCCTTTTCTGATTTGATTCGAGTCTTCAAATTTTATTTGCATCGGGAAGTGGCAACCACTCTTCGTGGTGTTTAATTATTTATCCATTTTTTATGTTTGGATGTTGATTTATATGGGAGTAAACCCGTCCTATATTCAGCAGCGTCGTCTCACATGTTTGTGTTTAATTTCACACCCATTGTTTTAAAAGTTTTACTCATATTAGACATATCATCTGACCTGAGTTGTTTGGTTTCCCTAAACTCTCGGGTAATCATTTATTTGAGTAGTCCAAGAGTAACATGTCTTTATTGGGCTCTTTTGAAGAAGGTGTCTGAGCAGGAGGCTTTCATCTTCTTAGTTATCTATTCTGCTATATTATATTGGTTGTGTAAGTGTATTTTGTTTCAGCATATGTAAAGGCAGAATGTTATAATTGCCTAAGCTGTTTTGTAGTACTTTATGTAACTCTGATAAATCCCTATTAAGGAGTAACCTAATGTACTATTGATTGTTATGGTTATTTTACAGTCTCGTTGTGAGGTTTTCGATTCTGCTCTTTATTTCACCCCACGATGATTCATCTTTCCGATACTTGGGCAATGGCACACGAACACCGAGCATGTGTTAAGTGTCGTTCCTAGGGGTCAGAAAGGTGGGTCGTCACATAAATATACTCGAATGACTGGGTCTAATCAACCCTCTTCTTAACAGGTCATTGGTTTGCTCTTCTAATTCATTCCACTCTTTCGGGGCCATCCTTCTCTTGGTTTGAACCACGGGTCTAGCACCAGTGACCAAATCAATACGGAACTCTATCTCTCGGTGCGAGGGTAAGCTATTGACTTCTTCAAACACATCGGGAAAATCCTTAACAACTTCTACTTAACTTAACTCATCCTGAGATGATTCCAGGGCATACAAGAAACTGCACATACTAATATTGGGTTCGTTACATGATACTTTAACAATTCTTCCCAACTTAGTTTCTAATGATACAGTCCTTTCAACATAATCTATAATAGCTCCATATTTCGATAACCAATCCATTCCCAGAATAATATCAAATGCTTTAAAGTTTAAGACATACAGATCGCAAGAAAAGTGATGAGAAATGCAGGAAATTGGCATATTCTCACAAATCATATTCAAATGGGTTACACCACCTATGGGGTAAGATACACACATAGGGTTTTCTTCAATACTAGGAAGAAGGTGAAATTTACCTATTTATTCACAAGAGATAAAACTATGAGAGGCACTGGTATCAAATAATGCTCTAACAAAAATACCATTAATCAGTAAGGTACCTTCAAGGATGCCTTTTCCCTTCACATCTGTTGGAGTCAAAGGTTCATTCTTAATGGCGTACATCTTAGGCTGCTGTGCCTTCTTCATGAATGGGCTATCTTTAACCATATGACTGGGCTGATGACAATTAAAACAAAGAGACTTCAGGACCATCAGAGAGATGGGTCCACCTTGCTGCTTCGGAGCTTTACGGTTTAGACATGACCTTGAAATATGACCTTTCTGCTTGCAAAGGTAATAACTAATATTCTTGAACTTGCCACCTTGACCTTCTCCCGGTTTCCCTTTTCCTTGATTTTTCCAATTTGGATTGAACTTCCTCTTGTTAGAACCACCTCTACTAGTATTTCCACCGGTTAGTGCTACTGGAGTGGGCTTCTTTTCCAAGGCCTCGTACCTCAGAGCCATGTCAACTAAATCCACAAAAGTACCTTTAATATGAGCAGTCATTTTCTCATAGTACTCTTCCCTCATACCCAAAACAAACATCTCGATTTTCTTTAACGGAGTGTTGATCAATTCCAGTCTAAAACAAGATAGCTCGTTGAACTTCATCTTATACTCTGCTATAGATAGATTCCTCTGCTTCAAGTCCATGAAGTTGCGGTACATCCAGGTCCTTCCTGCTATTGGCAAGAATTGGTCCTCAAAAACTTCTTTAAATCAGTCCCATGAAATCCCTTCTTTTGCAATATTTACAGTAAGGGAGTCCCACCAAGCTGCTACTCCCTCTTGAAGTTTCCATGTTGATAAGAATCTTTTTTGTTCATCGGATAAAACAAGGCCTTTAAAAATCTATTCGCAAGATCGCAACTAAGCTTGCACTTCCATGATAGACTCAGTTCCTTTAAACGGTTTTCCTTCGAGGTTGGTGTAATCCATGCATAAGGTTGCAAAATTGACTCTTGACTGCTCTGGCCCTGTCTCTTCGGTAATCCGAACTCCTCCAGGATTTGGGGTTCGACCATTTGTAGTTGTAGTGCTACCCGCTCCCCTACCTCGTCTGCCTCTGTTACTCATGTCTTACTACCGGGACATAGTAAGATAATTCTTAGAATACTTGGACGAGATAAATCTTGAAAGAAGGGTACTAAACAAACCTATCAAGCTGGTCTATCTATTAGATATATATAGGCATACGAATAAAAATTACAAATACGCACTCTCGAAGTTGACCCTAACCCAAAGCCTAGGTGTTCGCTTAACCTGGGCTCTGATACCAAAATTGCAATGACCGCCTTTCTTGCATCGAAAGACGAGCTACTAAGGGTAGAAGAAAAAAAAGATAAGAAGAAACTACACAATCACAAAATCTCATCACGAATCAGTACAACATATAACAGATAACATAGGATATTACATTGTCATTCCCATAATAATAATACACAAGAGTCATTACATTAAAACATTCAACTGGATAGTTATAGCTACCTGTCCATAGAAAAATACATAGATCATACATAACACAGCGGAATAAGATAATAATTAGCTAACGGTGAAACTACCTGCCCCAGTTCGTTCAAAATTCTTTCATAAGAAACCTGGATCACTTGGCTACTCGTACAAATTTGAGAAGAGTTTTAGGAAAAGAAAATAAATCTCCAGGTGAAACATGGGTCTGGTGTGAGTAAACTCAAACAACTAAATTTTTACTTTTATAAATGATTTGAAAAGCAAAGGTATCTCGTAAGACCATGCCGCACATAAACATGGATGCGTTTTTACCTTACGTTAACCAAAACACTTTATATAAAAATCCAGTGATATTATCATAATGTATAGGGTTTTCAAATAAATAATTCACATAGCCGAAGTTGTTACATTAATTAAATTCCAGCATAATAGACATACAACTAAAACCGAAGGCATTTATTGGAGAATGGATTCCATACAATCACTGGGCTACTGGGGTACCACCCATTATGGTGCATCTCTAGATAAAATAACACCAAGGTTGAACCTATCGACCCCTGCCAACACAAGACCGGCCTACCCTTTACTGGATAGTACCGAATAAGGTCAACCCTCGGTTAGGATCAGCACCCGTACCGAAGCATAAATGAGTTAATAGTAGGGACTCTAGATGGGGATGACCTTACCCTCATGGGAGCTACCCACGTAGCCTTGCTGCATCTCCCATATTTTAGTCATTCTCTATTGATGAGGCTTGAGGCTACATTTACCTTTATTATAGCATTGCCACTTGGAATGCTAACATTGCCTTCCATATGTTGACACAATGTCAGCACTCATCCATACAAGTTGTTCAGGAGATGAACGATTTGAAGGCACAATCTTCACTACACCCATTTCGGAATCATCCTTAGGGTTAGTAGCAAATATCCCTTGCACTTCGAAGTCTTCATCTTAGAACTTGCCTTTACTATTTCCAATTCGAACGTTTACGTTGGTTCGAAGTGGTTTTCGGATAACAACTAATATCCGACCCCGGACCAATGTTCGGTAATTTAAAAAGGTCAAGTTGTTTATAGTGGACTATCCCACTATCAGGTTGTTAAGATTTACATATGGACATACATTCCATATGCTTAGATTATCATGACCCGCTTATCGAAATTAACACTCTCGTATTCATCACGTTCCCGAAGTGCGGTATTTGTGATAAATTCAAGTCGACTTACTTTCAATAAAACCCATCATCGTTCTATTACAACTACTTTAATTCATTTGGCTACTTAATAGTATGGAAAAGAGATCCTTGGTTTTAAAAACAATTCATTTAAATAAGAAAAGTGGTTAAAAATACATAACCAATAGAGTTTTGAAAGAAACTTTAAAATAAATAACCCTTGATTAACTCATAAGTTTAAAACTCAATTAATCCTTAATTAATCTTAATTAAATCAAAATTTAATCATTAATAATCCTAATTTTATTTATAATTAAACCTTAATGAAACTTTAATTAAATAACATTTATTTAAGAAATTAAACCCTAATTAAGTGGATAAGTAACCTTTAATTTAATAATAATTAATTAAATAATTAACTCTAATTAAATAATTGACTAAAATAAATAAAATTGATTAATTATAAATTAATTTTTTTATCATAATTAATCATTATTTAAAACTTAATTAAAAATATTTAATTTAGTAAATAATTTCATAAACTCTAGTTACTTAACCTAATTACTTAATTAATAAATTAAATAATAATTACCCTAATTAATAGATTAAATTATTAAATAATTAAAACTTAAACCTTTTGACTTACTTAATTTAATTTGAAATGAGTTTTCAAAAAAAAACCAATCCAAAAGAAAACACTTTAAAACTTGAAATCGCAAAATTTCCTGAACTGCATCCACAGCGACTATCGCTATGAGCGCAGTTCACTAGAATTGATTTCTAGGTGAAAACTTCACTTTAACTCTAGCTATTACATATTTGAAAACATAAATGTAAAAGTTTTGAAACTTAAAAACAAAAGTGAAAACTTGGAAAACATTTCCAAAATCCAAAACTTGAAAAAGAGCTTTTCGTTTCCAAATCGGATCTCAAGTCCTTTGTGACTTTTCAAGGTGCTAACTTCACCACATTTGCATGACATATACTTGGTTTCGTTTCATATACATACTACCATCAGATCATAACCAATCAATCACATATCCATATCCAAACATATTATTCAACCACTAAATTACAAATCCAAGCTCAAACACAATCATATAATCATGTGATATCAAAATAACATGATAAATAAACATAGCAACCACCATATTTTCACAACATATAGTTCATCAAAATAAAGTTAATTTCTTTTCCAAAACCAAAAGTTCACTCACCAAAACTTTTCTAAATCAAAGCGAACTTTTGCCAAAACTTGAAAACACTTTCGATACTTTGCAAAATTGAACTTTTGGTTGCTCGAACACTTGAAATGGGCTTGGCCAAGTGGGTTGGACTTGGCCTAAGCCTTGTTGGGCATGACCATGGGTGATTTTAGCTCGGCCATGTGGTGTGGGGTGCTTGTTTGCTTGAGTTTTGGAAGAGAAGGCGTTGTAGGAGATGTAGAAGTGGTTTTGTGAACTAAAGGAGGAATTTTGCACAAAGAAGTGATTTTTTTTTCTATTTTGAAATTTATGAAGGGAAGCCATGGAAGTATTTATCCAAGCTCTTAGGAATTTCAAAGTGGAGGAGGAGATCGTAAAATGAAAAGAGTGAAAGTTAAGGGGTATTTATAGGCTTAGAAAATTAATTAAAAATTATATTAGTGTTTATATTAAAATATATGTATGCATGCATTACCATACTCCTCTCCTATCTATATTCTATCCATCCTAGTACCCTTCCCCCTCTGTTTCAACTATTCATACCATGCTCTTGTCATTTGTGTTGAAAATGTTATTTTTATATGTGCATATATATATATATACTTTTCCTTATAATATATTTTCTTTTATTCTTATATGTTAATATGTTTAAGGAGGAAACATGTACATGCATATATGTGTACATGTACACATGTTTAAATAGTTTGTATTGTATACATGTATGTTTACAATAGTGTTTTAACATTTTAATTAACTTTTAACTAATGAAAAATTGGTATTTCAAAAAATAATTTCTTGTCGCATTTTCTATTTCTCCATGAACTATATATATTGGTAAACAAATTTTGAAAATGATTTTTTATTATTAGTTATTATTTAAAATATTTTTATTTGTTGATAAAAATTCATTTATTAATTATTCAAAAATATAATTAAATATTCATTTAAATAGCGATTAAATTCCGGATCGTTACACTAAGAAAATAATAATAGTATTATTTGAAGATATTTTGAAAAACTAATGTTTTAAAATAGGTTTAAGATTTGTTCGAGTCTGAGGTTGCTCTTAGAATCGACGAATCAATTTGAAAAACAAAGTATTTTTTTATATTAGCTAGTTCGAGTGGCTCAAAGTGACTAAAAATAGGCAGGAGGTGTGTTTTGTTGGAAAGCACTTCTCTTGATTATTACCCTTCTCAGTAAAGCGAATATATGACATTACTTAGTGGGTCCCATTTCCTTATATCATTTTATTGTTATACAATCTATATGTATATTTTTTGTGGAGTTTAAAGAAAATAATTTGGAAATAGGTTTTGAGAATGATTTCAGCTTAATCCCGAAAAGTATGATTGTATATATAAAAGAATGTATGGATGTATTATTATTTCAAATGATTTGAAAACAAAATCCGGTGTTAAGTTCAAAAGTTTTCTTAATTTGATATTAAAATAAAAGTTGAATTTTTGAAACTCTTAATTTGAAAAGTTAGTAAGTTAAAATAAGTTTAAAGTTTATTAGAACATCCCTGAAAATTTAAAATAAATATTAATATTTGTATATACTCTTAGGATGTAGTGGAGTATTATATGAGTAATGAACTTAAGTGCTAAAATATTTTAATGAAATGATTTATAAGTGAAGATAAGTCTTTATAAAATGTTTTTAAACTTAAGTAACGTTTTATGAAATAGTCCATAAATGATTTTAGTATTAAACGAAAAATAATTTATGAAAAAAAAATATAAATGTAAAGAAAGTGGTGTAGTTAAGAAACCAATGGAATAAAGTACGTAAGTTGTACGTAGATCATTTTGTTTGCATGATAGTTCTTTATCCAAGATT
Organism: Allium fistulosum; assembly: GCA_030737815.1. Classification (NCBI taxonomy): domain Eukaryota; kingdom Viridiplantae; phylum Streptophyta; class Magnoliopsida; order Asparagales; family Amaryllidaceae; genus Allium; species Allium fistulosum. Next base: position 1,239,671,517 of record CM060903.1, on the reverse strand, counting down.
CGAGTTTACGATTTCGAGGTAAATTACACCAGTCTGAGTTAGAATTTTTTACTCAATTCTTGACGGTGATCACTTGATACAAATTCTTGATATGATTTTGAAGTTTTCTATTATAATATATAGCTATGTAAGGAGAACAAAGGTTTCTAATCAAGGAACTTGATCAGAGTCCGCACTAAAGGGGTCGAGTGATCTATACTAGTTTTTAAGTGAAATTTATGTGATCAAGCAAGTGATCAAATTTGATATTACGTATGGATTGTCCAAGTAAATCCTATGGGCTTTTGTGTATTTCTATGCTGTGTTTGTTAGCTTATGGAGAGTTTGGAAAAAAAATCTTCGATTTGTTCTGAGGTAGCATGAATAATCGACTAAGTGTTAGCCTAAGGCTATTGAGCGAAAGGTACACTTAGAAGTTTATTTATCATCTTTGTGCGATGACAAGGTTTTGGACCTAGGCAAATCGTAAGCTATGTTGCTATTGATTGTAAAACTGTTAAGTATTAATGTGTGGTTGTTTCGTTGGTTGCTTGTGTTGGAATTTCAAGGATGAAATATTCAAATGGGGGAGAATGTAACGACCAATAATTTTGAGCACTTCGTATTTGAATATCTGAATTATTTAAGTATTTGTATCTAGGATTTAATGTGAGTAAATAAGATTTTATAACCTTATTATCATCTTTTTAATTAATAACTAATAATAGGAAATTCATTTTCGAAATTTGTTTATAAAAATAAATAGTTCGAAGAAATATCGATAATGTGACCGAAAATCGTTTTATCGATAACAACTTTTTAATCACCAAAACTTGTTCAAACACTTTTGGAAATATATATTAACATATGAACATATATTAACACATTTACAAATATTAAATCACTATAATTCCTAAGCAAATTAATTAGGTTAAAAGAGTTTAATTTAAGATTACTAACGGACCCTTGATTTTAAGGAGGAAATGGTGGAGTGAATCAAGGAGAGTATGATGTGTGTAAGAGGCATGGGCAAACATGATGGTGGAGGGGTTTAAGAGTCTTTTTCCACTTTATTTTCAAGTCTATAAATAAGCATGCAAGGCTCCCTTCACTTATTTGCTAATTCATAAATCATTTAACAACAAATCTTGCACTTCTTTCTCTTCATAATCCTCTTAAAATAAAGAAACTCTAAACTGGTTCAAACATCCTCAAACCCTTGCTATCATCCTAATATAGCATATAACACCATACTATCATCACAAAGCTAATAAATTTGGAGCATTTCCCCTTTATCCACCCTTGGGTCATGAGCATAGGCCATGCATCTCTCAAGCTCCATTCTCCCTTGGCCATGCTCTTCTAGGCCTATTTTTCTCTTCTTCGTGTGCTTGTGGGTTGAAGGTAGGAAGTTATTGTGTTGTTGCTAGGTCGAGGTTGCTAGCTTGGATTTAAAATAAAAGTGAGTTATCTCACTCCTTGAATAAATCTCTAAAACTTGATGATTTGCTTGCTATTAATAATAATAGACTCCAACTAAGTAAAGCTATAAACACATATTTGTGTGCTTTGAATAGCATATTATTTGTGTACTTGTTGTGCCTTGGAAGGCCTTGGTTTATGTTGTTTGAATGAGCATATGTAATTGGAAGTTCGGACATTGGATTTGGACATGATATTTTTGTATATATAATGGATTTTGGATATAGACTTGGACTTAGATATTGAATATGTAATAAGTAGTCAGTGTTATTGCATATAGAGCGATAGTCGCTATAAAAGCACTTTTGTTGTTGTTGCATTTACTTGCTTTCTACTTGCTTTTAACATATGTTTCTTGCTTATATATTTTGTACACATGCTATACTATGCCCCTTTATGATGTAATATGGATTTGAGAATCATATATTTTTATATGATTAAATGATGTTGAATACTTAATTGAATATGGAAGTGTCCATATAGCGATAGTCGCTATAAACGCACTTTGAATTCTTCTCTTTATCTCATTTTAAAAACCTATCTTTTGTTTATTTTTGAATGAAATGCTTTCTATACTTATAGAAGTATAAAAGATAGTAAGAAACGAAGTTTAAAAGCTATTTTTTTATAAAAAAAAGTTAGTAAAGTTATGGCCCATATAGCGATAGTCGCTATGGATGCACTTTGGAAAAAACAAGTTTTTCTGTAAATTAGAAATTGTTATTACTTAGTAATTTTATGAAAACTTTTCTAAAGAGTTTTATAAAAGATATATAAGTATTTTAAAAGAAGTTTGAAATTTAAATTCATTATTAAATTATTATTTTGAAGATTTAAAGTAAAGGTTATTCTTATTTTATATACACAAAACTTGTTTATTTTGTTAAAGTAGTAAGAGTTTTCAAACTAATATCAAGTAACTATTTTTAAGGTAATATTTTCTATAACTATTTATAGCAAATTATAAGTATTTTAAAGGTATTTTATTCATATATAAGTATATAAATGTAATTTTAATCTTTTATTAAAGTAAGAGCTTTTTGTTCACTTTCCTTCCTTAATTTATTTTAAATTCTATTATCTTATTAAATAAAACTATTATACATAGATTTATCATTTTAGAAGTGTTTCTAACTTTCTTAAACAAGTAATTTAAAAAAACTATTATTTTAGAAGAAGGGATGAAAAATAACACTTGTGAAATGAACTTGTAGTTTGATTGTTTAAATAATGTTAGTATTACTATGCTTAACACTAAAAGCCGAGCGAGGTAGCTTCTCTATTTGTGAGTGTCAAGATTGATGTTCGAGTAGGGATGGAGCAATAGAGCTCTAACTTACCGACTTCCCTCTTGACCGAGGGATAATGGAAGTTGAAAAGGTTGGAAACGTGATATGTATACGAGACTTGGTTTCCATATGAGACATTTCATTGTTGTTTAGTATGACCAAATTAACTTAAGAAGTAACAAAAACTTCAGGGCTTCACATGCTTTGTGAATCCCTGGGAGGAGTTTTGGTACAAAATGCCTCTAGCTTTCATTTACTTCTGAAAGTACCGAAATTGAGTTAATCGGAAATTCATCGATTGGTTTTGAAGAGACCGAGATCAGTAAGTATTTTACTTGTCAAATACCACTTCAAAACCACTATATAAGATATTTTGTAACGACCCGTAAATTTCAACTGTTTTAATAACGTAATTAGTTGAAATTTTGTAAAATTTTAAACGATAAATTCTGAAATAAAAATTTAATATTTGGAATACGTCTAGTTAAACATAGCGATTGGTAAATTTTTGTCCGAAAATATGAAAGTTTATTTCGCGCGTAAATTCACTTCGATTTAATCAGTTAAAAAGCGATGAAAATAAAATGTTTCCGAAACCTAAATATTTTTACATAGAAAAATTCTAAACCATCTTCTGAGCAAGATGTCAGTTGGTCGTTTTTCCAAATTCGAACATCTTTGGCTCCGCCGATCTTATTTTTCAGCGTTTTTCTTGCATTTTCCGCCAGTAGAAAAATTCGAATTTTATAAATTAAATCATATCACTGATATCTATATGTCGTTTTGATCGCGTCGTCGTGCTGATCTCTGCGGTATATTCAATCTTGTATTTTGAAGTTCGGTACGCAACGGAAACTGCGTAACGGTCCAATGCATCGGTATCGTTTAACTTTCCTATGTCCATACAAATTTCGCAACGTTCGAATTTCTACCGTCATTGTCTTTAATAATTGGCTTGAATTCTCGTGCTACTTTCATGGTTCCCTATATTCAAATTCATTGCTAACGTTCTAATCCATCCTTCTGCTATATTCTTTATTTTCCAACGGTTCAATTGACAGATAATAATATAGCATTCTCTATAACCCATAGCCTGTGGTCACCAACTTTTATTAATTCCAGAATTGTCACTTCATCTTCGTTTCTCTGTTTCCTTATATTTATTGCACTACGTTTCCTTTTTCTCTGTCTATTCACCTTCACTGTTCTTGTTCATCTTTTGGGAATATGTAAATATCAAAATAATGAATAAAAAGCTTATAACTTCTCAGATGTACATCTCCATTTTTAAATTTCCTGCTCCAGATTTCTAACCCACGCCATTTCCCATCATAGAAACAGTCCTTCCCCATCACCCACGCAAGCGAGCAGCTCCCTCCCTTGACCGAAGTAGCCAAGCAACCCTCTGCAGCCAAACACCAATACCCGCCACCTCCCTGAGCAACAGCAACCACAGCCCACGATCTTCGACCACCCGGTCCCTGCTGCCCACTCCCAAACCGCCTCCTCAGATCCGAGCAACTCAACCAAACCGTCCCCTCCTTTCTCCGACCTTCCATCGCGTCACCCTCTCTCGCCTGACCATCAGCCACCTACGCCAAGAGCAAAGCCGACCAAGAAACTCAGTCACCTCCACCATCCCACGCGTTTCCCTGTAGCCGAGACTTCCCACCTCCTCTTCTTTCGCGTACCCACCTCAACAGCTCCGACTCGCCTGGCTTCACGTTAGTCATCGCACGCCGGTCAGTCGAGCTCGTAGCCGACCTTCTTTTGCCGAACCCGATTCCACCACTGCTCCACATAGCAACACCACCGCCCGCCTTCGGCCTACAACCTCTGCTGTTTCCCATCGCCACCATCAGCCGAGACAAGGTATATACACATATATATATATATTTATATTTATTTATTTATATGTTGTATATACATATATATTTTGTTCGCTGTCCTATATATTGATTGCAGTTTTATGTATTAGTACCAATATATGTTTATTGTTAGTTGTATATATTTTATGATTGTTGCATACATCTAAAGTTTTGGCTGTTACATATGTGTTAGTTTTATACTTTTGAAAATAACCTGCAACATATAGTATATGTTAAGAAATTATATAATACATGTAATATGTATCAATGATCTGTTAAGTATTTTGATATATGTGTGTTTGTATTAAAAGGATGGATTGACATTTTAATTTATATAAAGTATATAGATGAGATTATAAGATTTTTCTACAGTTAGTATATATATATAATTGGATTTGTTAGAACCTGTATATATTTCAAGGTATATACGAATATGTTATAAAGTTATTTTATATATTGGTTTTGTTATTGATTTTGGTCAGTTCCATGCTTGTAAAGCTTGATTATATATATCAGGTACTTATATATCCTTATGTTTAGATTTATATTAATATTTATGTATTATCTATTCGTATAAAATTTTATAATAGTATATATATAATTTGTTACATAAGTTATATTTGCTATATAAAGAAAATTTGGTACAGTGCAGTTTGCGGTGATTATAATATAGTGTAATGTGTAGATTTAATATATATGTTTTCAAAGATTCGTTGTGGTTGACGTGTATTATATATATGTTATGGTAATCTTGACTTATAAACTAATGATAGTATATGTATGTGTTCAATCTTATATAAATATTGCTTTATGAATATTGTTTAAGTATTGTTTTTGCAAGTATAAAATATTGTGACTTTAAGTTATATGTGTTTTAACTTTAATATTGACTTTTAAATATATGTGTTTAAGGTAATGATTTTTTATATTTTATTATATATATACATATACTTTATTTTATTATTCATTTTAAATATTGATTTCTAAAGAGATAACTTTAAACATGTTTGAGTTTAAAATATAATTATGTATATATATATAGTTATCTATAGTATACATTCGCTCATAACATTTATCTGCATCAATCCAATTCTGATTTGACTTCGTCAATTTCTATTTACCAGCTTGTCCAACGAACTCGTGTGCACCGTGTTTTTCTTCAAAAATCGTGCTTGGATTCGTAACTCGTTTCATTGTCTTTTTTTTTCTCTAGCCTCGAAAGGTGAGCAATCACTCACGATTAACGTTCTTATATTTATTAAATCTGATTTCAATTGAAACGACAATTGAAATATACTGCTGTTAGTTATTTATATTGCTATATCTATGCCATCATCTGTATCTGTTCACCTGTGACACCTGACATCATTATCTGTTATTTATATTGATATATATATATATATATGCCATCATCTGTATCTGTTCACCTGTGACACCTGACATCATTATCTGTTATTTATATTGATATATATATGCCATCATCTGTATCTCTTCACCTGTGACATCTGACACCCTTATCTGTTATTTATACTGATGATATATGCCTGTTACCGTTGTTATCATATCTGTTATCACTCTGCAAGTTCCCTGTTAGTACAGAATCACTATGGGTTGAAATGATACATACCCGAACGGACTTTAGAATAGGAGAAAATCGTTATGGGTTGAAATGATAAACCCAAGCGATTTTCAAATTAAACTGAATTTGGGATTTCGGGTTGAAAAGATATATACCCGAATATATTTCAAATTGCGGATTGAAATGATAAATATCTGTATCACTTGACCATAGGATAGAAAATTATATACAGACACCGTTGGTCTATATATAAATGTTTTTGAAAAACATTTCTACGGCTTTGAAAGAAATATATGGTTTTAATAAATAATGATTTTAAAGATTTATTAAAGTTGATCTAATAAGTTGATTTAAATCAATATGAAATATGTTTAAGTATTTATGTAAAATTTATATTTTTAAATATAGAATTTATAATGTTTCAGGTTGAAAGATAAATTTGAATTGATGTGGAATTCTTAATTATTTAAGAATTATACTTAAATAAGTTGAGTTGAAATCTATTAAACTTGAAATTTAAGATATGTTTTATAACTTGAATTAATTAAGAAGTGGCTTAATGAATATTTCAAACTTATATAAATTTAAATGGGATATTTTGTCTATATAAATTTGAAAATTGAAGTTGTATTTTGATGTATTGAAATGATTAAAGAAATATTTCCGAAACTAAATGTAATGAAATTAAATCGAGACATAAAGTGAATTATCGAATTTAGTTTTGAAATGTCGAATATTTAAACTTTGAAATATATTGAAATTGAAATGGTTTATTTATGGTTCAAATAGGCATTTGAAATCGATAATTTGAAAGGGTTATTGAGAAACTAAATTGAATTGAAATTGATGATTTGAGATTTAATTAAATTTTAATTTTGGAAATCGAGTTTATGTGAATTGATTTGTGAAATTTGAGGAAGCTATTTTTATATAAAGTATTTAAACTATATCTAAAACTATTTATATTTTACTTTATAAATTTTATTATAAATTATTTTAATATAAATCATTTTCAATATAAATCATTTTATTTTAACTTATAACTATTTTATATAAACTATTTTATTTTATAAACTATTTTCTATATATAAAAATTTTAATATCTAAACTGTTTAAGAGGAAAGTGTTAGGATTTCAAAGTGTTATGAATTTCAAGTTTTGATTTCCAAAGTGTTATGATTTTAAAAGACTTATGATTTCGAAAGCAATATATAACTTTGGAAAGTGATATGATTTTGAAAATGGATTTATTTGAAGGAAAAGTGATGTCGTATTTATATGGTTTTGAAATGGCAATGATATGTCGGTTTTGAAATATAACTATTTTGAAAATTTATTAAATGACCATCGGTGTAATAATACGTAGTTATTAAAGAGACCGGGATCAGATATGAACATACTCTCTGTCGATACTGAAACCACTTTAATAACTAATATACGCGGAGTGTTGATCCAGAATGAAGTGGATGGTTTGGTGAACGCGTTGACTGAAGAAAGAGAACGATTTTGGATGACCCCTGACATGACTAAAACAGGAGTCGCGCCGGGCCATTGAGGATCGCCATCTCTAATGGACACACTTCTTCGATACCTTATCTATTACTTATGTGATTCGATTTGGGTGCACCCCTTGATTTGAGAGTGTTGTTTCACGGTGTTGGGGTAGTAGCTGCTATGCCCAACATCAGTCCGGATCACGCAACTACTAGTATCCTAGTTGGTATTTCCTCATGTACCTTGTCATACTGATTATCCTATTCGCGACCACTACGATTTTGGTTTGTACCTTTAGTATATGGATTGCCCTCTGGTGACTTCCGGTTTTGGGGAAACTACGGTCTTGTATATGCTCTTGGGAATAAAAATGTGTTAAGGGTGGAATGGGCCATGACTTAACGCTATTTTGATATCGTACTTTACTGATTAGACATTATCTACTTAGCGTACACTACTACATAGTAGATAGTTTAACGGATCCTTAGAGGATGGTTATCCCAAACATCCTTTGAGTTACTCGTATTTCAGTCGTTATTCCACTTGAGTTAGATTTATTGATATAAGAATGTTAATCCTGACTCGAGTGTTTTGTGTTTTCTTTACGCTCGGGTCAGACTGAGTGATACAGTATTTGAGACTCACCTTTGGAGTTGGAGCTTCGCTTGGAGATCCAGCTATCTATCCAGCTTTCAGTTATTCAGTTGATTCCAGTGATGTATTCAGATCTTGTTTTTGACTATTGTATTGAGATATCTATGTATTCGAGACCTCTGTTGTATCTTGTTTAACTCTATTATATACAATAGTAGCTTCATGAACTACTATTCTTTTGTTTCCGCTGCATTATTGTTATATTACTCTGTGTCTGTGATCTGTGATTATTTATTTATTGTATATGCTGAGTTTTGCCAATTTAAATTAACAATCTATTGTTTTGAATTATTCAAGTCAGACATGTGTGGATTTATTGTCGATTTGAATGGTCCAAAATAATGGGTCGTTACATATTTTGTTCTAAATTAAAGATTCCTAAAAATGGAAAACGTAGCCTCGACATCGGAAAATGACTAAAAATAGAGTAGGCACATAGCCAACCAATTTAGCTAACCTCAGAGGGTACAAATCAACTCCTTTATATAGAGTATGCTTATCGATTATTTCTCATGGGATTTGATGTATTCGAAACACGTTTTTTGCGTGAACCAGCCATGTCTTCCTTATTTGGTATATTTTATCTAGAGATATATGACGCTCGAAAGGTACATTTTGGCCCTTATCAGCAGGCTTCCCTCGATGTGCCAAGGACCCTCTAGTGGAAAATCCATATACGAATGTACCTTAGCGGTTTTAGATGTACTCTAGTATTGTTGTGCTGAGAGATGCAAGCAACACAGCTATTTTCTGACTTATATTACTCACCCTAGATACTATTATAATATCACTAGATTTTCTTATGAAATTGTTTGGTCACCGTAAGGAAAAACCCATCCGTCTTTATTTGCGATGTGGTCTGACGAGATGCCATTATTTTAAAGGGTTTTACAAATAGAAAAATTCGTATGATTCAGTTTCTCATGCTGGTTTATCAGACTGATCCATGTGTTATTTTCTTATAATGCTAGGGTTAGCTTCGAGTATATTCTGGATTTAGTTATGGATGCTTTAGGCTCTTAGAGAGGACCTAGATGATTACCTACCATAGTATTTATTTCCATTGCATTGATTTTTGTGTGTGTATATATATCAGCAATTATAAGGACATGCTAATTATAACTGTCTAGGCTGATGATGGGTTAGTTTGCTCTGATTGTTGTATTCATACAGTTTTCTTTTGTAAAGATCATTTGGATATTATATATTACTTGTAACGATGTGAGATTCTATTCCGTCCTTTTCATTCCTTCTTTTTCTTACCCTAACATTTTGTCTTTTGGACACTTGGGTGCTCAGCACGTGAATACCGAGGATGTATTAGTGTCGACATTCAAGTGTCGAAAAGGAGACCGTTACATTAATAATCCTATGGAAAATTTAATGTATGCAATTGCCTTGTTTATTCTAACTGGATTTCAAATCGTAGATATAACATGGTTAAAAATATTAGTTATTATTATAATCAGATTTTTTGTGGATTTCTGTGGTCTCTATCGGTGATCTGGACTTCTATTGGTTATTTACAAGTGTTCCTTCCCGAGTAACAAAATACTCATGGTTTTGAGTCAATTCTGATATATGTTTATACCCAAATGAATTCGTATCCCGTAATGTTGTTCACTATTTCTACTCGGAGTGTTCAATGGCCCACCCCCTTAAGTTTTCAAAATGATTTCAAAAATTAAAAGTAGTTTTGTTTTTAAAGTCGTTGATTTTTCGAACATGATTTTTTAAAAATAAAAGCAAGCACCGAATATATAAAAACCATAGAATGAAAATTGCCTTTTGACAAAGAAAATGTTTCCATCGTTAAAAGTTGTATGATAATAAAAGCTTAGTACCTTATTACTTTATTACTTTACATAGGCCTACAATGTATGTATATAAAGGGATTCTGGTCACTAATTTGCGTCATAAGTGAATGCGTTTCATTAATATTAATGAAATTTGGAAAATAGTATTGTATGTGTTAACTAAGGTACAAAAATAAGTTTGGTTAATTACCTCAAAGGTAAGTGAAAGGAGGGTCCTATTAAATAGGAAATAAGACCTAAAACTAACATAGTGGAAGACCTAGCGTGTTCTAATTTAACCCCTTCCTTATGGTAGTCAGACAACCCACAAATTAGGAAAGAATGCCATGCCCAGGACAACAATCAAGTGTGCATAAATAAACTAAAATAAAGTAGATGAGCCCATGGTGCTCCATAATTAATTAATCAAAGAAAATATCAAATCTTTAAATCAAATCAATAAATTTCCAATCTGTAGAGTCACTGGTTTACCGTATACGTACTCCGATCATTGTCCAATTATCCTTATTTGTGAGCATCTTAGAGTTTTTTTTAACAATTTTAAATTTGAAAAGATGTGGCTTTTGGAATCTAACTTTGTTAATATTGTTAAAGGTAAATGGGCTTCTTTGAGTTTTCATAATATTAGAAATAAGGAAAATTCTGCAAAAGTTTTTGTTTTTAAGCTTAGGGAGCTTAGGTCTTTTCTTAAAAACTGGAACAAAAATGTTTTTGGAAATCTTAAAATTAAAAAAGACAATATTCTTAATGAAATGCTCAAAATTAATAAGATAGAAGAATCTAGATCTCTAAATATAGGTGAACGTAATGTTCTTACTAATTTAAAAGATGAATTAAATTCTATTTTAGAAAAGGAGGAGGTTATGTGGAAACAACGATCCAGAATTCAATGGATCAACGAAGGTGATAATAATACCAAATTTTTTCATAATATAGCTAATGGTAGAAAATGTAGTAATACAATTAACTCCATATTTGTTAATAATATAGAGTTAGTTGACCAAAGAGATCTTAATAAGGCTTTTACAAACTATTATAAGAATATTTTTGGTTCTAAAAGCAAACATAGAATCAATGTTAGATGGATAGATCTGTATCCATCAGATTCTATTATTGATTTATTTGAGTTAGATAATTCTTTTACTGAAAAGGAAATTAGGAAAGCAATTAATGATATGCCAAGTGATAAATCACCTGGACCTGATGGTTTTCCTATATTATTTTACAAAACTTTTTGGGATGTTTTAAAATTTGACTTAATTAATTTGTTAATGATTTTTATAATGGAAATTTGCAATTAGGGAGATTTAATTTCGCAAATGTTATTTTGCTGCATAAAAAAGTAGGAGCTAACAACTTAAAAGATTTTAGACCTATTTCTTTGATCAACTGTTCAGTTAAAATCATTTCTAAAGTTCTTGCTAATAAACTTAGTTTAAAAATGAATGATTTAATTGATTGTTCACAATCGGCTTTTATTAAAGGGAGAAATATTACTGATGGTGTGGCTGCTGTTCAAGAATATATTAATTACTGTTGTAAAAATAATATAACTTGTGCGATTTTAAAACTTGATTTTGCTAAAGCATTTGATTCAGTAGATTGGGATTTTCTTGTAGATATTTTTCATGCTAGAGGTTTTGGTCATAGATGGATTGGTTGGATTTTGTCTTTGCTTAAAACTGGAAATTCTAGTATTATGGTTAATGGTATTCTAGGTAATAAAATACAGTCAAAGAGAGGTTTAAGGCAAGGGGATCCCTTATCACCTTTGTTGTTTAACTTAGCCGCTGATGTTTTTTCTAAAATTATTAAGAGAGCAGTGGATAATGGATCTCTAGGAAGTATTGGAAATGACATTTCGCGTAATGGTATTTCGGTTCTGCAATTTGCGGATGACACCTTACTTTTTTCTTCTCATCTTCCTAGACACATTATTACTCTCAAGTTTATTCTTTACAGTTTTGAGCTTTTATCTGGTTTAAAAATTAATTTTGACAAAAGTTCAGTTCTGGTTTTAAATGATTTTGAAAGAGTAGAAAACTTAGTTTCTAATACTCTAAATTGCAAAAGTATGAATTTTCCTTTTGAATATCTAGGGTTTGTGATTAGACCTTCAAAACTCAAGCATGATGATTGGCTTATTATTATTGATAAAATTAAAAATAAGATTTCTAATTGGAATGTTAGATTTCTATCTAGAGCAGGTAGGCTTGTTTTAATAAACTCGGTTTTATCAGCTTTACCGATCTACTGGATGTCTATGCTTCTGTTTCCAGATTGGGTTATTGATAAAATCGATAAAATGAGAAGAGATTTCTTATGGAATGGGGATAATATTAATAATAATATAAAATGTCTAGTAAACTGGGAAACTGTTTGTAAAACTAAAAAGGAGGGTGGGTTAGGAGTTATTAATTTACGCAACATGAATTTGTCTCTCTTAGGTAAGTGGCTTTGGAAGTTTAAAGATATAAATGATAATGCTATTTGGAAAGAGATCATTTCCAAATATATTATAACGGTAATTTCAATTTACATCAATTTGTTTTTTCTTCTTCCCATTATTTTTCTAATTTTTGGAAAAATATTTTAAAGTGTTTTGAAATTTTTAACTTAGGAACTAAGACTATTGTGCATTCTGGAAATTGTACTTCCTTTTGGCATGATAGTTGTTGCCTCTCAAGTTTGATTTTAAGGAATTGTATGATATTTGCAATTTTAAGTATGCCTTAATTAAGGATGTGTATTCTCCGGAAAATGATCCTCCTTGGAATTTCAGTTTTAACAGAATTTTAATAGGTTCTACCCTTAGACAACTTTCTTTGCTTTATGCTAGATTAGAGCTTTATAACATTGATAATGATAATGATTTTATTAGTTGGGAATGGGATAAGAGTAAGAAATATACTCCAAAATCTTTTTATAGATTTATTAATTTTTCGGGTACTTTAAATAACTCTTTTAAATACTTGTGGAAATCTAATGCTCCTCCTAAATCCAAAATTCACATGTGGTTAATACTTCATGGAAAACTTAATACAATAGAATTTTTAAAGAGAAAAAACATTCATAATGATAATAAATGTTATTTTTGCAATCTGCATCTTGAGGACATAAATCATTTATATTATGAATGTTTGGACTCTAATTACATCCTTACTAATACTTTTAAATTTTTTAACTTTAATATAATTAATAAAATTTCAGATTGTGAATTCTACTGGAAAAATTATAGATTCAAATTCAATAAAAATATTAGATTTTTACTAGATACTATATTTATTATTATTAGTTGGTTTATTTGGTTTGAGAGAAATCAAAGAATTTTTAATAATAATAATAATCATCTCAACAAATTGATTTTTTCAATATCTACATTTTGTCTTAATTGGATTTCTAATCCCAAATATAAATTAGCTAAAAATATCCATTTCAAACTGTATCTTAGCAAGGTTAGTTATAATATTAATTTTTTTAATATTAACAATAACTTTTATAACACTAATAATAATATTATTAATATTTTTCCTAATTCTTATGATAATCTCACCTTAAATCATAGTTTTCTTATGATTTAAGATATATTAGTCTGATCCGTCGTTTATGTTTACAGCTTTTTTGTTCCTTTATTTTTTGTCCTTTTTGTCTTATTTTGGTTTTTATTTCATTCCTTTTAATACACATATATGTATATTTACTATATAAATATACATATATATGTATCATTCTAACTTTTTTCCTAGTCTTGTTTCAGATATAGATTTTGGGAGATTGTGTATTAGGTTCATTTTGCAGGTTTCTCTCATCTTCAGTTTGCTGGATATCAGATAGTAGAGAGGTTACCAGAGCAGAGTTTCTTCATCCAGGACTTCTTGCTGATATTCCCTTAGATATAGGATTCTGCTATCTTCGTTATGGAGTACTTTTTCAGAGCATTCACTTCTTCTGGTTCTGACCATTTGGAGCTTTCTTTTTGTTTTAGCCTTTTTGGTACTACTAACATCTTAATATCGGGTGGTGGCCATGCCGGAACTTGATATTGAGGTGAGATGAGTGGTGGCCTTGCCGGAACTCATCTTAGGAGTACCTGAGATTAGCTATCTTTTTTTTTCTTTGCTCTTGTTACCTGCCAGGCATGTTGGCAGCTCCTTATTTTCGTGTTATATATATATTCGTATGTGTGCTCTCCTCTATGCGTAGAGGATCACACATTTTTCTCAAAAAAAATCAAATCATTCTAACGAGACCTTCGAAGGAACCATTCATCAAGAAGGTACCTTACATTTACAAAGTATTTTACAAAGCACTAATGCTCAAAAGCATTTTCAAAAATCATTATACAACCTACAAAAACCTATTATGGTTTTGATTATTACTACGGTTTCCAAAAACCTATTACTTACAATGTTCCAAAAAACTAATTGTGTTTCAAAAAGAAATACTTAACACTATAAAAACTCCAAAGGTATTTCCAAAATATTTACAATTATTTTCAATAACTAGTTATGGTTCCAAATCATTTTCCAAACAACTATTTTTTGAAGTTATTCAAACAAATTTTATATAAGTATTTTTTAAATTATAGATATAGCCAAACTTAGTTTGAAGTTTAAAGTAATTTCAAAAAGATATATAATAATGGTTAATTTTGAGATATAACATCAAGTAATTTCAAAGGCAATTGCAATCATACGATGAATTTCAAACAAGTAGTATTTTCCAAAGTATAAAAATTTCCATTTATGAACAAATATTACAAAACAATTATATTACAAATTACAAAAGCTGAATAAGGATACAAAGTTCATATAAAACAATATAACCACAGGGATGGCATTGTTATTTTGTTTTCTGTTTTCTCTTCCCTACATTTCTTATCTAGGCTTGGGATGCGAACACTCGGTCCTCTGCCATTACTCTATGTTGAACAGTAGTTAGACACCTGACTCTTTGGTGTAAAGAGAAGCGCCCTTTATATTGGTCATATGATGCGATGCCTAGCTGATGTCCTGAGCAAACTCGGAGGATGTTGTCAAGTCCATCCTCTTCCATTATTAACAAGAGATCCAATGGAACATCATAAGCAATTAAGGCTTCAAGGATGTACTCGTAATAATCACTATTGGTCAAAAGGCGATCCATGATTTAGTTGACTAGCTTCTCGGCATTTGCTTCAACATTGACAAAAGATTTTTAGCTATTGTTTCTCAAGTTGTGTACACTTCGAAATACCATTACTCTTTATACTTATTGAAAGGTATGAGTTTGTATTCTCTATTTATTACTAGCACATTTGAGACACATTTGGTTAGTTGTTGAGGAGCATTCACACGTGGAGATGTCAAACCCCTACCTCTTCCTTTGTCGCTTCCTCTTCCTCTATGTATTGACCGCCTTTCTTGCACCGAAAGACGATCCATTAAGGGTAAAAGAAAAAGAAAGATAAGAAGAAACTACACAATAACAGAATCTCACCACGAATCAGAACAACATATAATAGATAACATAGGATATTACATAGTCATTTCCATAATAATAATATATCAGAGTCATTACATTACAACCTTCAACTGGACAGTTATAACTAGCTTCCCATATAAAATTCATGGATCATACATACATACTCGGCGGAAATATAAATAATTAGCTAATGGTGAAGCCATCTGCTCCAGCTCCTCCAAAATGCAATCGTAAGAAACCTAGATCACTTGGATACTCATAAAAATTTGAGTACCCAAGAGTTTTAGGAAAAGAAAAGAAAACTCCAGGTCAGACATGGGTCTGGTGTAAGTAAACTCAAACAACTTAATTTTTACTTTTATAAAACACTTTGAGAATCAAAGGTATCTTGTAAGACCACGCCGCACATTAACACAGACGGGTTTTTTCCTTATGATAACCAAAACACTTTATATAGAAATCCAGTAATATTAGGATAATGTATAGGGTTTTCAAGTAAATAATGCACATAGTCAAAATTGTTACATTAATTAAATTCTAACATAATAGGTATATAACTGAGACCGAAGGCACTTATTGGGGATTGGATTCTAGACAACGACTGGGCTACTGGGTACCACCCATCACAATACACCTCAAGATTTGTGTACCAAGGTCGAACCTATCGACCCCTGCCAACACAAGACCGGCCTATCCCTTACTGGATATTACCGAATAACATCACCCCTCGGTTGGGATTAGCAACCACACAGAAGCATACATGAGTTGATAGTAGGGTGATCTTACCCTAATGGGAGCGACCCCCCAAGCATTGCTGCATCTCCCCTGTTTTAGTCATTTCCGATTGATAAGGCCTAAGGCTACATTTACCTTTATTATAGCATTGCCACTTGGAATGCTACATTGTCTTCCAGATGTTGATACAGTGACCAGCATTCATCCTTACAAGTCATTCAGGAGATGAACGAACCGTAGGCACTATTTCCACTACACCCATTTTGGAATCACCCTCAGGGTTAGTAGCAAATAGCGCTTGCACTTCAAAGTCTTTATCTTGGATCTTGCCTTCATTATTTCCAATTCGAACGCTTCCGTTGGTTCGAAGTGGTTTTTGGATAACAACTAACATCCAATCCCGGTCTCTCAAACCAACGTTTGATAATTTTAAAGGGTCAAGTTGTTTATAATGGACCATTCCACTTTCAGGGTGTACGATTTACATATGAATATGCGTTCCATATGCTTAGATTATCATGATCCGCTTATCGAAATTAACCCCCGTGTATTCATCACGATCCCGAAGTGCGGTATTTGTGAAAAGTACAAGTTGACTTACTTCTAATAAAATGTGTCAACGTTTTATTACAACTACTTTAATTCATTTGGCTACTTAATAGCATGGACATGAGATCCTTTGGTTTTAAAATAATTTACTTAAATAAGCAAGTTGGTTAAAAATAAACAACCGATAGAGTTTTGAGAGGAACTTTAAAATAAATAAGCTTTAATTAAATCATAAGTTTAAAACTTAACTAAACTTTAATTAACCTTAATTAAATCACAAATCATACTTTAAACCTTAATAATTTAAAATTTTATTTATAACTAACTTTAATTAAAAACATTCTTTTAAGAATTAAACGCAATTTAAGTGAATAATTAGCCTTTAATTAAATAATAATTAATTAAATAACTAACATTAATTAAATAATGAATTAAAATAAATAAACTTGACTAAATAAAAATTAATTTCCTTATATCTTAATTAATCATTATTTAAAACTTCCTTAATTATAAATAATTAACTTGGTTAATAAACTCTAATAACTTAACCTAACTACTTAATTAATTAATTAAATAATAATTACCTTAATTAATAAATTAAATTATTAAATAACTAAAACTTAAACTTTTTACTTACTTAATTTATTTAAAATGATTTTTCAAAAATAATCCAAAAGAAAACACTTTAAAACTTAAAATCGTGAAATTTTCCCGAACTACAACCAAAGCGACTATCGCTATGAGCGTAGTTCGCTAGAATTGATTTCTAGGTGGAAACTTCACTTTAACTCTAGCAACTACATATTTTGAAACACAAATTGAAGAGTTTTGAAAACTTTAAACAAAGGTGAAATCTTGAAAAAAAACATTTTCAAAATCCAAAACAAGAAATAAGCTTTCGTTTTCAAATCGGATCTCAAGTCCATTGCGACTTTTCAAGGTGATAACTTCATAACAATTACATCATATACACTTGGCTTTGTTTCATAAACACACTACCATCACATCATAACCAACCACTCGCATATCCATATCCAAACATATCATTTAACATCCAAATCCAAATCCAAGCTCAATCACAAACTTGTAACCATATGCCATCAAAACAACATGATATTTCAACACACCAAACATTGTATTTTCACAACATATAGCTCATCAAAAATAAGTTGTTTTCTTTTCCAAAAACAAGAGTTTTACTCACCAAAACTTTATTAACTCAAGGTGAACTTTTGCTAAAACTTGAAAACAACTTAGGAACTTGCAAAAATTGAAACTTCGGATGTTCGAACACCTTAAATGGGCTCTACCATGTGGGCTTTGGGCTCGGCCATGTGGACTTGGTGGTTTTGGGTGCTTGTAATTTGGAAGAGGAGCTGTAAAATGGCTTGTAAAAGTGTTTTAGTGAACTAAAGAGGATATTTTAGCAAAAAGGGTGATTTGTTTCTTACTTTAAATTTTATGAAAGGAAGCCATGTATATTTATTCATGCTCTTAGGAAGTTTAGATATGAAGGAGGTTGTAAAATGAGAAACTTGAAGTGGAAGGTGTATATATGAGCTTAGGAAAAATAATTAAAAATGTATAAGTGCTTATCAATAAATATATATGTATGCATGCACCCCATCCCTCCTCCACCATTTCCATCCTCACTTGTACTTCCCCCCTCTCATCCAACTATTCATGCCATGCACTAAGTACTTTGAGTTGAAAAAGGTATTTTTTTAATGTGTTATGTATATATATTTTTATAAAATAAAATCTTCTTTAATC
The DNA here is from genome assembly GCA_030737815.1 of Allium fistulosum. Taxonomy (NCBI): domain Eukaryota; kingdom Viridiplantae; phylum Streptophyta; class Magnoliopsida; order Asparagales; family Amaryllidaceae; genus Allium; species Allium fistulosum. The sequence goes on along the minus strand of CM060903.1, from coordinate 1,239,652,835 downwards.
TTATATGTTTATATATTTAAGAAGAAAATATGTACATGCATATATACATGTACACACCATGTTAAAATAGTTTGTAATGTGTGCATGTGCATTTATAATAGTGCTATGACATCTTAGATGACTTTTAACCAATGAAAAATTGATATTTCGAAAACGATTTTATCCTGATAGTGGAATGGTGAAAAAAATTGAAAACGATTTTATCATAATTAGTTATTATTTAAAATAATTTTATTTGTATAATAAAAATTCATTTATTAATTATTTAAAAATATAATTAAATAACGATCAAATTCTGGGTCGTTACACTCTCCCTCTTAAAATAAATTCGGCCCAAAATTAGCAAACAAGGAGACAATTCAAACTACACAAAAAGCTATACATTCATAACACATACCAAGACATGCACTAAGCATCCATAGCAAATAAACATGCACTATACATACAACAGACAAACAACTAACTATCCTAACATCAACTCGGGATATGCTTCTTTCATACGATCCACAGTCTCCCAAGTGCAATCTCTTGGATCCTCACTCCACTGAATCATGACTAATTCGCACCACCTTGTTACGCAACCTCTTTTCATCCCGATCCACAACATAAACTGGATGTCTAACCACTGTCAAATTCGGTTCTATCTCCAATTTCTCTTAAACCGATGGCTCCACAATCAAAGATGGGTCATGAACATAATTTCTCAAATGAGACACGTGAAACACATTATGAACCTCCGCCAATCACTCTGGCAACTTGACCCTATAACCAATCGATCCGATCCTCTCAAGAATACGGAAGGGTCCAACATACCTTGGAGCTAACTTTCCATCTTTTCTAAATCTAACAGCTCCACTTATTGGTGAAATCTTTACGAACACCAAGTCTCCAACCACAAATTCCAAATCTCTTCGCCTCTTATCCCCATAACTCTTTTGGCGATCTTGGGCTTCATTCATTCTTTTCTTAATCACTGCAACTTTTTCAGAAGCTTCTCGGAACATGTTCGGCCCAAGTACTAATCTATCTCCCATCTCAACCCAACATGCTGGCGACTTGCACAGTCTTCCATATAGGGCTTCATAAGGTGCCATGCCAATGCTTGCTTGGAAGCTATTGTTGTAGGAGAACTCAACTAAATGTAGATGATCCTTTCAAGATCCACCAAAATCCAGAATACACGCTCTTAAGAGATCCTCTAGAATTTGATTCACTCGCTCCGTTTGTCCGTCTATTTGGGGGTGGTATGTTGTACTTAGGCTCAACTTTATTCCCATAGTTGTTTGCAATGCTTCTCAAAATTGACTAGTAAATATGGGGTCTCGATCACTTACTATACTTATAGGAACTCCATGCAACCTGACTATCTCTCTCATAAAAATTTCAGCTAAAGAAGTAGAGGTCCTTGTTGATTTTACCAAAATAAAATGTGCACTCTTCGTTAGCCAATCCATGATAACCCATACTCCTTTATTTCCTTTTATGGTTTTGGGTAAACCATCGATAAAGTCCATTGATATCATTTCCCATTTCCAATTAGGTACTTCCAAAGGTTGTAATAATCCAGCGGCCTTTTTATGATCACCTTTGATTTGTTGACAGCATGAACACCTGCTAACAAAGATAGAGATACCTTTCTTCATTCCCTTCCACCAAAACATCCGCTTCAAATCCCTATGCATCTTCGAGACACCAGGATGGATACTCAACTTAGAACGATAGCATTCTAACAAACCTTCCTGCCTAAGACCGTTGACATTCGGTACACCGATCTGTTCATTCATCCTTAAAACTCCTCGGTTATCAATCTTAAAACCAGCACATTGTCCCTCCTCAACCCTCCCAATGATTGCAAGTAAGGTTCTATCCACTCTTTCGTGGCCATCCTTCTCTTGGGTTTAACCACAAGTCTTGCACCAGGGACCAAATCAATGCGGTACTCTATCTCTCGGTGCGGGGTAATCTATTGACTTCTTCAAACACATTTGGAAAATTCTTGATAGATTCAACATAACTTAACTCATCCTGGGATGATTCCAGGGTATACAAGAAACTACACATATTAATACTAGGATTCTTTCATGATACTTTAGCAATCCTTTCTAACTTAGTTTCTAATGATACAGTCCTTTCAACACAATCTAAAATAGCTCCATACATTGATAACCAATCAACACCCAAAATAATATCAAATCCTTTAAAGTCTAAAACATACGGGTCGCAAGAAAAGTAATGAGAAAGGTAGGAAATTGGCACATTCTCACAAATCATATTCAAATGGGTTACACCACCTATGGGGTTAGACACACACATAGGGTTTTCTACGATACTTAGAATAAGATGTATTTTACTATTGATTCTAAAGAGATAAAACTATGAGAGGCACCGGTACCAAATAATGATCGAACAAAAATACCATTAATCAATAAAGTACCTTCAGGGACGCCTTTTCCCTTCACATCCGTTGAAGTAAATGGTTCATTCTTAATAACATACACCTTGGGCTGCTGCGCCTTCTTCATGAGTGAGAAATCTTCAATTATATGGCCTGACTGGTGACAATTGAAATAAAGCGACTTCAAGACCATTGAAGAGATGGGTCCACTTTGCTGCTTAGGAGCTTCACGGTTTGGACAAGACCTTGAAATCTGACCTTTCTGCTTGCAAAGGTAACAACTAATATCCTTGAACTTTTTCCCCTTATTCTCCTCTAGATTAAGCTTCCTTTTATTTGAATTGTTACCACTCGCATTTCCAACGGTTGGTGCTACTGGAGTAGGCTTCCTCTTTTCCAAGGCCTCGTACCTCAGAGCCATATCAACTAAATCCACAAAAGTACCTTTAATGTAAGCATTCATTTTCTCATGGTACTTTTCCCTCATACCCAAAGAAAACATCTTGTTTTTCTTTAACAGGCGTTGATCAATTCCAATCCAACATAAGATAGCTCGTTTAACTTCGTCTCATATTCTGCTATAGATAGATTTCCCTACTTCAAGCCTATGAAGTTCCTGTACATCCTGGTCCTTCCCGCTATTGGAAAGAATTGATCCTCAAAATCTTCCTTAAATCGGACCCACGAAAACTCTTCCTCAGGAATATTTGCAGTAAGGGAGTCCCATCAAGCTGCTGCTCCCTCTTGCAGTTGTCATGCTGCTAAGAACCTTTTTTGTTCATCGGATAAACCAAGACCTTTAAAAATCTTTTCGCAAGATTGCTACGAGGCTTGCACTTCCATGATAGACTCAGTTCCTTTAAATGGTTTCCCTCCTAGGTTGATGTATTCCTTGCATAAGGTTGCGAAATTCACTCTTGTGGCGCTGCCACTTCGGCAATCCGAACTCCTTCAAGATTTGGGGTTCAACCATTTTTAGTTGTAGTGCTACTCGCTCCACTACCTAGCCTACCTCGGTTACTCATGTCTTAATATCTAGACATAGTAAGATAACTCTTAGAATACTTAGACGAGATAAATCTTGAAAGAAGGGTAATAATCAAACCTATCAAGCTAATCTATATATCAGAGGGTATATACATACATATATATATACATACATACATATATATATATATATGTATAGGTATATGAATAAATATTACAAATATGCACTCTCGGAGTTGACACTAACCCAAAGCCTAGGTGTTTGCTTAACCTAAGCTCTGATACCAAAATTGTAATGACCGCCTTTCTTGCACCGAAAGATGAGCCATTAAGGATAGAAGAAAAGGAAAGATAAGAAGAAACTACACAATCACTGAATCTCACCACGAATCAGAATAACATAAAATAGATAACATAGGATATTACATAGTCATTTCCATAATAATAATACATCAGAGTAATTACATTACAACCTTCAACTGGAAAATTATAACTACCTGCCCATACAAAATACATGGATCATACTTGCATACACAACGGAAATAGAAATAATTAGCTAACGGTGAAGCCACCTTCTCCAGCTCTTCCAAAATGCAATCGTAAGAAACCTGGATCACTTGGCTACTTATAAAAATTTGAGTACTTAAGAGTTTTAGGAAAAGAAAATAAAACTCCGGGTCAGACATGGGTCTGGTGTGAGTAAACTAAAAACTTAATTTTTACTTTATAAAACACTTTGAGAATCAAAGGTATCTCATAAGACCACGTCGCACATAAACACGGATGGGTTTTTACCTTATGATAACCAAAACACTTTATATAGAAATCCAGTGATATTATGATAATGTTTAGGGTTTTCAACTACATAATGAACATAGTGGAAATTGTTACATTAATTAAATTCCAACATAATAGGTATATAATTAAGACCGAAGGCACTTATTGGGAAATGGATTCCATACAATAACCGGGTTACTAGGGTTCCGCGCATCATAGTACATCTCTAGATTTGTGTTCAAAGGTCGAATCTATCGACCCTTGCCAACACAACACCAGCCTACGCTTTACTGGATAGTACCGAATAAGATCACCCCTCGGTTGGGATCAGCAACCATACCGAATCAAACATGAGTTGATAGTAGGGACTCTAGATATGGATGATCTTACCCTAATGGGAGCGACCAGCCTAGCCTTACTCCATCTCCCGTATTTTAGTCATTCCCGGTTGATGAGGCCTAAGGCTACATTTACCTTTATTATATCATTGCCACTTGGAATGCTACATCGCCTTCTAGTTGTTGATACAATGTCAGCATTCATCCATACAACTCGTTCAGGAGATGAACGTGTGAGAAATGCGGATTAAGGATCTTAAGGCTAGAATTAACACTAGAGGGGGGGTGAATAGTGTTTTAAGAAATTTGTTAATCTTTTTGAGTTTATCTAACTTTATTAACAATGTATACACTAATTAGACACAGATATGAACACAGAATCAAACACAGATGCAAATATAAAGTAAAAGCAGTAAAGGAAAGAACACATCGGATTTTATACTGGTTCGGAGTTATCCTACATCCAGTCCTGTACAACTAAGTACGGATTTCCTTTCAAAATCAATTCAACAATTACAACCCTCGATTTCAAGGCTACGAGGTACACCCTCCAGAATACCAATCCTTTGGGTAGAGATACTTGATTTCCGGGGCAACAAGTTCACCCAATTGATTTCCATGGCTACAATCACACCTTTTCTCGCTTGATTGATTTCGAAGGCTACAATCACACCTTTTCTCGCTAATATATTACAAAGAAGTCTATAACTCTGAATAGCACTGAGAACCTTGTAGAGATAGTGATGTAGAATCAAACTAGAAGTAATCGAGTATGATTCGATATTGATTTCGGCAGAGTAATGGTATGATTTTGTAATAAGAAATGTGGAAGACGAAGAGGAGTGAAAATCAGAAAAATATGATTGAAAATTCGTTGAAACTGACCCCTATTTATAGAAAACCAACAGCCATGACCATTCATGAAGAGTTATGGCGAATAAACACTTCTTTTGAAATTTGAATTTGAACTTCAACTGTCACTATGTCGACATACTACCTAGGGGCATGTCGACATCCCTCAGCCAAAAATGATAATTTGAATTTCTATAAAAACAATATTTATCTTATATAAAAACTATTTAAAACTTTATAAATATACTTGAATATAGTTGAAATTCATAAGTAAATATAAAGAACAATAATTTAACTATAATTTTATATTTAAATCTAAGTATAAATATTAAAAGTTAAATATATTATTTGAAAAGACATTTAAAAACAGGAGTATTTTTACTTTGAAATTAAAGATGTTTTAAGGCTAAAATTATTTAAAATCAGGATATAGAGTTTTGAATCTTTTAAAAGGAAAGTTTTGAAATCATTTTGAAAACAAGATAATTTTGTAAAATAATTTGAATTAAAATTAGTGGATACAAAACAATGTCCCACTAGATTTTCGTAGGTTCCATCCTACTTAGGGTTCCATCCCTTTAACGGTCTCGAAGTGGATTCCATTCCACGAATAAATTGGATAATAAGATGCCAGTGCTTTTCTACGAGTTTTAACAAATATTCCTGATAAAACAGACTTAACCTTGAACTCTTGATAATCTTGATACTCATGAGTCTTCTATCTCTGTATCTTGAATCTCTATACTATACAGTCTTCATTTTTGATACCTGCATGGTTAGATCCTGCAAATACATATATGTAATATCCCGGAAATTTGGAGCAATATCAATTTAATAATCTGTTTAAATAATTAAATTGATTTGATAATCTTTGATAATAAAATTTGAATTGGTTTAATAATCTAATTAAATAAATATTTAATTAGTGAATTTTACTAATAAAATGATTTCTATTTATAATGTGTATATATATGTGTATATATTGTAAATAGATAAGCTTTGGGTTGAAATTTAATAAATAAATAAAATATTGTTTTTAAATTTCTAATATATATATTTTGATAGTTTGGAAATTATGATTTATTTAATATTAAGTTTTTCAAAGCTATTTAAACAAATAACTATATGGTTTTAAGTAAGGTTAATAATAAGGTTTATTTTATATTGCTTAATAAATATGGTTTAAGAATATATATATATAAGTTTAAAATACAATTAACATATGATATGTTAATTCATTTAGTAATAGTAGTAATTTATAATCTCTTTTATAAATTATTTTAAAATTGACAAATGGTTATTTTCAAATTAAATGTGTTGTTTTAAATTGACTTTAAATTGGATTTTAAAAATATAATTTGAATTTGAATTAGATTTAATTTTGAAATTCAAAAGAGTTAATATTTTAAATAGTTTTGGATTTTAAAATATATGTATAAACTTTTAATTATAAATATAATTGGTTTATTTCTTTAAAAATTATCTATATATATATAAATAAGTAATAAGTACTTATTTAATTAAAGAAAAAGAGGTTTATTTACATTTAAAATAAATACAAACTAATTAAAAGGACATGTGTAAATTCCTAAGGCTATGTAATAACATGTGTTATAAAATTAAGGTATGAGAATGACAAATGTCAAGTTTTAAACTTTTGTTTTTCTTTTATTTTGAATAAATCATTTTAACCTATATATTCATCTACCTCTCATCCCATTTTTCTTTCCTGTTCTTTTCAAAAGATAAGAAGCTTCAGCCTGAAGTATAGACCAAAACAATTTCTCAAAACAAATATGTAATCAACTCCTCAAACCGTAATCAACATTTCTTCAACCTGTAAATCATTTTCCAAAAACAAAGGCAAAGCCTGTAACAAATTCTTCAAAACCTGAAATACATTTCCAAATCAAAGTTTAAGCCTGAAATTTCTTATTCAAAGTCTGGAAGCAAGTAAACCTATTCTAAAGCAATATCTCAACAAACAAATAGCATGCATGCAAGTTCTAAAGCTAGCAATTCAAGTTTTAAAAGCAGGCATTCAGATTCTAAAGTTTAAAAGCAGTTTCAAAATAAGGCTCTGTTCATCTTCTTTAAATACGTGAGTAACTTTCTTTTTAAACTTAAGTAGGGATATTTATTTGCATGTGAATTTTCTGGAATAAAAGAAGTATCGAATGCATGGATATGATTGAATTTCTATGGATATATAAATGCATGTTTAATTTTGTATCTGTTCTTACCTGTTTTTATCTGTTCTTCTTTTAGAAGCAAATATCATGATCAAAAATTCAATACCTCCTAATATAATCTCTGTTAGGACTTAGACTTTAAACAAATGTTGTTTGTTCCAGTCTAAATTAGAGTCTAAAATTTTATTAAGTTAAAATAAAATGAAAACTACTCTGTAAATATAAAGGAACATGGAAGTTTTAGTTTTGTATAAAATTCAAATATGATAATTAAGCATTCCAGGATTATAAATTGAATCTTTAAACCAAATCATGAATTTTAAAAGTGAATTCACAATTTTTAGAGGGGTATAGTAGGAGCAGATTGAGTTTGGCCAGAATTTGAATTCTGGGTGATCTCTGATGATCTAGTAGTTTGTCGGAGACGTGGTTCTCACTGGAGATAGTTGGATGATGGGTGAGGTAGGGAAAAATAGCAGAAGTGATGTCAAAGCTCTATGGCGATGGGGATTGATCGGAATGGGCTGTAGCCCTAGTTTTCGAATGGTCGGAAGTTTCAATCATCAAGGCGCCTCTGGTGGATCGAGCTCCACTAGATTTGGAGAAATAGAAGCGGGAACGTTGTCGAAGTTGTGGCCAGAATTTCAGACGATCTGATGATCGAAGGGTTGAGTTCGAAGGATTTTCCAGGATTGGGTCTGTTTCCAGGTGATGATCGATTAACTCGAATTCGATTGTGGAGATGGTTCGAGGTTCTGGTGGTCGGAATCGTGAATGGTGGTCGTAGACGATATGCCGGCGATGGCAGCGATGATCGGAGGCGATCGACTTGCCTGTGCACGTGAACGTGTGTCAGGATATCAGTTTTAGTTTGGGTATAAGCAGAGAGTGGTACTCGAGATTTTTGAGTGCGTGACTCGAAGCAGTTAAGGTTTTTACTCGAAGCATTTCAGTGGTTGGCTCGGGTAAATTGAATGGTTACAGGTTTTAAAGCCTGTTTGTTTTTAAATTTTAAAATTGATTTAAAATTTGAAAACAGAAATTTAAACAAAGTTTAAAATAAAATTTTAAAGTATGGATTCAATTTAAACTTGAATCCCAGTTGTAAAAATAAATAAGTTTTTATTATAATATTTAAACATCTTTAAAATGTTTAAAGTATAGTTTAAAAAGAGTTTAATTTAAATGAATGGGTTTAAAAATCTTATAAATTTCTTTTACAAATGTTAAGTGTTTCTTTAACATTTGGTTTTAAAAAGGGTTTGATAAATTTGATTTAAATTTGCTTAAAGTTAAATTTATAATTTATTTTAAAACTTTAATTTGAAATGAAATAAAAGAAAGGTTTAAAAGTAAAAGATTTCAAAGCCTTTTGTAAATGATAATTAAAGTAGTTAAAGGTTAATACTTTAATTTAGAAAGTAATTAAGGTTTAATGATATATGAGTCATTAAATTAATAGGATAATTAAAGAATAATTTAATAATTTGATTAATTAATGGTTTAGTGTTAATTAATTAAATAATTAAGATTATAAGTTAAATTAATTAAGGGTTAATTAATTTGGGATTAAGAATCATTTATTTAGATAAGTATAGATTTTAATAAATGATTAGAAATTTATTTATCAAGTGATTAAAGGTTTATTTAGCAATTAATTAAGTAATAGAGTTAAATTAATTGGTAATTAAGAATTTATTAAGTTGTAATTTATAAATAGTTGATTAAAGTTTAATTACTTAGGAAGTAGTTAAAGAATTGTTAATAATTAATGAGAGATCATTAATTAGAGATTATTAGATAATTAATTAATTAATTAATTAACATGATTAAATTTGATAATCAATTAGATTAATTAGTTATATGAAAATGGGTTAAGTATAATTACTTAATGGAAGTAATTAAGGTAATTAATTACTTAAGGTAATTAATTAAATAAATTTGATTAAGTTAAATTAATTAATTAAATTAATTTAAGATAATCATTTAGAGATATGATAAATATAATTACTTAAATGTAATTAGTGAAGTGTAATTACTTAGGAAAGTAATTAAAGTTAATTAGTGGATGTAATTAACTAAAGATGGTTTAATGAAAGTAATTTGAGTTTAATTACTTTGAATAATTAATCAAGGGATTAATTAAAAGATAATTAATTAAGAAGTAATTAATTTATGGAAGAGTAATTAAGGGTAGTTAATTACTAAATGTGATTAATCAAAGGTGATTAATAAATGTGGTTTAATTAAGAATCAATTATTAAATATAATTAATTTAAATGATGTAATTAAGGATTGGTTAATTAAAATTAATTAATCAATAATAAAGGATTAAAGTAATTAATTAATTAATGAAGTAATTTAAGATTAATTACTGAAATGGTTTAAGTTAATTAATTTGTGAAATTAATTAAGAGTTAATTACTTAAAGTAATTAAAGTATAATTAATCAGGAATGATTAACTAAGATGATACTTAAAGTATGATTAATTAATTGGTTTAATTAATGATTAAGTAAGAAGGATTTATAAAATGAAGTAATTAATTTAATTCACTTTAAATTAATTAAAGATGATAAATCATTACTTAAGAATGGATGAATGATATTGAATGCTTTGCATTGTTGATATCTCTGATAAGAGATGTGCTGATCTATGATATAGATGTTTGGTTGGATTGAAATGATAATATGAATTATCTGTTTGGATGATAATATGGATTATCTATTGTAAATTATCTATCTGTGTGTAGTATAGATAAGAATTGAATTGTTTTAACCTTAAAACAACTTGGCCCTTAAAAGATACGTTTTGGATTTCGATGAGACCGGGATCGGGTTTCCGTATACCGGGATTCCAGGTTTGGAGACCCGAATACCACATCGATCCAAATTTACGATAGGTCGTGAATCTCAAGTGAAGATGAAGTTTCAGAGTGCAAGGGTTATTGTCGTTAACTCTGAGGGTGATTCCAAAACGAGTGTAACGAGATAATGCCTTCGGTTTCGTTCGAACCCGGAACGAACTTGTATGGATTGAATGCTTTCAGCACATCGTCAGGCGGACGATGAGCATTCTAAGTGATATGTTCTGATTAAAGGTAATCGTAACCTCAAGCCTCATCAACCGGGAATGGCTAAAACAGGGGAGGTGCAGCAAGGCTTCGTGGGTAGCACCCACTGAGAGCAAGATAGATCCCTGTCTAGAGGTCCCTTTTCTTTTTATTCGGCTTAGTGTGTGGTTGGTCGCGCCAACTACGGGGTTATCTTGTTCGGAATTATCCAGTAAGGGATGGTTCCGGCTTTGTGTTGCAGGGGAGCGGGCGTACTCCTCGGTACGGTGATCTAGGCCACGTACTGTGACGGGCGGTACCCCAGTAGCCCTGCCATTGTATGGAATCCAAACTCCAATAAGTGCCGTACGTATTAGTTGTGCCCAACTATGTTGGAATGTGAGATGTAAGCATTTCAGCTATTTCTATATTTTACTTGAAAACCCTAGACCCTATTATAATAAAATCAGATTTCCTATCAAATGTTTTGGTTAGCGTAAGGTAAAAACTTACCCATGTTTATTTGTGGGGAGTCTTACGTGATACCTTTTCTTTCTAAAGGTTTTGAAGTTAAGAAAGTTTAACCTGTTACTCACACCAGACCCATGTCTGACCCAAGTGTTTATTTCTGTTTTATAAACTCTTGGGTACTCAAATTTTTACGAGTAGCCAAGGGATTCAGGTTTAGCTTTGACGAATTCTGGAGGAGATTTGGAGCAGGAGGCTTCACCGTGTAGATATATGATGATTCCGCTGTGTATATGTTGTGTCTGTATCTGTGATACTTATGTTGTATGAATTAGACAGATGTTTATAACTGTCTAATATGTGTTGTATAAGTTGTGTAACTCTGATGTATATGATACTATGTAATATTTTATATGATATATTATATTTCATTCGTTCCGCTGTGAGTTTCTGATGTTGTTGTTCTTTCTTCTTCTCTTTCTTTTCTTCTTCTATCCCTTTCTTTCTTAATTCACGATACGTCTTTCTGGGCATAGAAAGTCGGGTCGTGACAGTTGGTATCAGAGCGAGGTTGAGCGAATGCCTAAGCTTTTGGTTAAGTGAATATCAGAACACTAGGTTGAGTGAATACCTAGGTTCGGAAGGATTGTTCATTAGAGACAGGATCTGTAACAACCTGTTTGAGTCCGAGTGTATATATATACGAGAGCGCGTATTTGTTAGTTATATAAAATGGTTTTATATTGTGTTAATTGATCGGTTGAGTGGTATATGGATTCTGGTCAATACGAGTAGCTAACGTTATTGATAGGGATCTCTAAACACTTGGACCAGGCCAATGGACACAATATTGTTTTAAAAGGGAAGGTGAAATAATTTTACCCAGATATATTTTCTATATATAAAAAGTATCATTTTAAATGTATATGGTATTTGTAATGATTGGTTGAGATGATAATAATTTATCATCTAGGATTAGGAGTCTAAGTATTGAGGTTGGAAGTATCTGTCGAGACTGTAGACCTAATACCGTCTCGAGTGAACTTTACAGTTGTGTAAGGATTTCACAATCTCTGAAGGAAACCTGTTAAGGTTCGGAGTTCATCTTAGGAGTTGGATGAGTAGAGTTGGATCTGTCGGAGAACAGAAGCGAGTGATGGTATCTCAGGTAATAGTAGCTGTGTGATGAGATGCAGTGACTATGGATGTTCCCGAAGATGTTTTCTTTGGAACAAGTTAATGAAGTGTGTCTGCTTCGGTGTTGTGGTTGAGTTCAGCATGGTGTTTCTATTTGGTTTGGGTTCGAGTTTCCCGAAGAGCTTTGGATTGAGAAGTCTTTGGCATCTGTGGCAGCAGTGCAGCTCGGAGTGTTCTGTGTGTTGGCAGGAAGTTTTCCTGGATGAGCAGTTTTCTGTAGAAGGAGTTCAGAAGCAGCAGAGTGGATCCATTTCTTCGATAGATTGGATAGTTAAGTATGAGCTGTTCTGATTGGTTAAAGGGAGAACAGTTTCTTTGGAATTAGGCTGGGTTGATTGCAAAAGTGACTTGCGATAGATTGAGTATTCTCTTGAGTTATTTGAGATTTTCTGGGATGTGTTGTCCAGTTTGTGCTTGTGTTCTTCATCAGCATTTTCATTCTACTCCAGATCAGAATGGTGCAGCGGAAGTAGTTTGGCGAGTGCATCTGTTTGTCTTTTCCAGATAGGAGAAGTTAGTTCGGTCTTCTGATGTTGTGAGTAGATTTGTGTTTTGGATTATGGGTAGATTTTGAGAGGATCATTTTGTCGGGTTATTTTTGGTCTAGTTTGTTTCTAGAAGCATCGGCGAAGGTTGAGCTGATCAGAAAGGATTTGTAGGAAGCCGAGATCGTCTGAAGATTTTGTGGATAAGAGATGAAGGAATTTGAAATTCGAAGTTGGAGACTTCGTTGTTGTGAAGTTTTTCTCTGATTAAAGGAAGCTATAAGATTGGGTAAGTCTTGGAAGTCAGCTCCGAGTTGTTTTGGATCTTTTCTATGTTCTGATTTGGATAAGAGTTTGATCTACTGGATTGAATTGTCAGTTTGGATAACTGGAATTCAATGTATTTTACGTATCTCTGAGGGAGTACGTGTTTGATCTATCTCTGGTTTAGGAATCAGCAGTTCTGGAGGATTTGGTTGTTGAGTCAGACTCGTCTGTAGTCTGATATTCTGTTTAGTTTTGTAAATCTAGATAAGTAGGAGCTCTATAGCTTAGTATTGTTTGTTTGGATTGTTTGTAGAGCAAGTACCCCGGTATATATACTTGGGGAAACTCGAGGAAATTCTATTCAGATTTTTTCGCTAGATAGTTAGAATTGTTTGTTTGGACGATTGGTTGCTATGATTGTTAGCATATGGATGATAATACATCCTTGTGATTTAAAAAGATTATTAAATTACCTTTGTTTTAAATTTCGGGGACGAAATTATTTTAAGGGGGGAGGAATGTAATATCCCGGAAATTTGGAGCAATATCAATTTAATAATCTGTTTAAATAATTAAATTGATTTGATAATCTTTGATAATAAAATTTGAATTGGTTTAATAATCTAATTAAATAAATATTTAATTAGTGAATTTTACTAATAAAATGATTTCTATTTATAATGTGTATATATATGTGTGTATATATTGTAAATAGATAAGCTTTGGGTTGAAATTTAATAAATAAATAAAATATTGTTTTTAAATTTCTAATATATATATTTTGATAGTTTGGAAATTATGATTTATTTAATATTAAGTTTTTCAAAGCTATTTAAACAAATAACTATATGGTTTTAAGTAAGGTTAATAATAAGGTTTATTTTATATTGCTTAATAAATATGGTTTAAGAATATATATATATAAGTTTAAAATACAATTAACATATGATATGTTAATTCATTTAGTAATAGTAGTAATTTATAATCTCTTTTATAAATTATTTTAAAATTGACAAATGGTTATTTTCAAATTAAACGTGTTGTTTTAAATTGACTTTAAATTGGATTTTAAAAATATAATTTGAATTTGAATTAGATTTAATTTTGAAATTCAAAAGAGTTAATATTTTAAATAGTTTTGGATTTTAAAATATATGTATAAACTTTTAATTATAAATATAATTGGTTTATTTCTTTAAAAATTATCTATATATATATAAATAAGTAATAAGTACTTATTTAATTAAAGAAAAAGAGGTTTATTTACATTTAAAATAAATACAAACTAATTAAAAGGACATGTGTAAATTCCTAAGGCTATGTAATAACATGTGTTATAAAATTAAGGTATGAGAATGACAAATGTCAAGTTTTAAACTTTTGTTTTTCTTTTATTTTGAATAAATCATTTTAACCTATATATTCATCTACCTCTCATCCCATTTTTCTTTCCTGTTCTTTTCAAAAGATAAGAAGCTTCAGCCTGAAGTATAGACCAAAACAATTTCTCAAAACAAATATGTAATCAACTCCTCAAACCGTAATCAACATTTCTTCAACATGTAAATCATTTTCCAAAAACAAAGGCAAAGCCTGTAACAAATTCTTCAAAACCTGAAATACATTTCCAAATCAAAGTTTAAGCCTGAAATTTCTTATTCAAAGTCTGGAAGCAAGTAAACCTGTTCTAAAGCAATATCTCAACAAACAAATAGCATGCATGCAAGTTCTAAAGCTAGCAATTCAAGTTTTAAAAGCAGGCATTCAGATTCTAAAGTTTAAAAGCAGTTTCAAAATAAGGCTCTGTTCATCTTCTTTAAATACGTGAGTAACTTTCTTTTTAAACTTAAGTAGGGATATTTATTTGCATGTGAATTTTCTGGAATAAAAGAAGTATCGAATGCATGGATATGATTGAATTTCTATGGATATATAAATGCATGTTTAATTTTGTATCTGTTCTTACCTGTTTTTATCTGTTCTTCTTTTAGAAGCAAATATCATGATCAAAAATTCAATACCTCCTAATATAATCTCCGTTAGGACTTAGACTTTAAACAAATGTTGTTTGTTCCAGTCTAAATTAGAGTCTAAAATTTTATTAAGTTAAAATAAAATGAAAACTACTCTGTAAATATAAAGGAACAGGGAAGTTTTAGTTTTGTATAAAATTCAAATATGATAATAAAGCATTCCAGGATTATAAATTGAATCTTTAAACCAAATCATGAATTTTAAAAGTGAAATCACAATTTTTAGAGGGGTATAGTAGGAGCAGATTGAGTTTGGCCAGAATTTGAATTCTGGGTGATCTCTGATGATCTAGTAGTTTGTCGGAGACGTGGTTCTCACTGGAGATAGTTGGATGATGGGTGAGGTAGGGAAAAATAGCAGAAGTGATGTCAAAGCTCTGTGGCGATGGGGATTGATCGGAATGGGCTGTAGCCCTAGTTTTCGAATGGTCGGAAGTTTCAATCATCAAGGCGCCTCTAGTGGATCGAGCTCCACCAGATTTGGAGAAATAGAAGCGGGAACGTTGTCGAAGTTGTGGCCAGAATTTCAGACGATCTGATGATCGAAGGGTTGAGTTCGAAGGATTTTCCAGGATTGGGTCTGTTTCCAGGTGATGATCGATTAACTCGAATTCGATTGTGGAGATGGTTCGAGGTTCTGGTGGTCGGAATCGTGAATGGTGGTCGTAGACGATATGCCGGCGATGGCAGCGATGATCGGAGGCGATCGACTCGCCTGTGCACGTGAACGTGTGTCAGGATATCAGTTTTAGTTTGGGTATAAGCAGAGAGTGGTACTCGAGATTTTTGAGTGCGTGACTCGAAGCAGTTAAGGTTTTTACTCGAAGCATTTCAGTGGTTGGCTCGGGTAAATTGAATGGTTACAGGTTTTAAAGCCTGTTTGTTTTTAAATTTTAAAATTGATTTAAAATTTGAAAACAGAAATTTAAACAAAGTTTAAAATAAAATTTTAAAGTATGGATTCAATTTAAACTTGAATCCCAGTTGTAAAAATAAATAAGTTTTTATTATAATATTTAAACATCTTTAAAATGTTTAAAGTATAGTTTAAAAAGAGTTTAATTTAAATGAATGGGTTTAAAAATCTTATAAATTTCTTTTACAAATGTTAAGTGTTTCTTTAACATTTGGTTTTAAAAAGGGTTTGATAAATTTGATTTAAATTTGCTTAAAGTTAAATTTATAATTTATTTTAAAACTTTAATTTGAAATGAAATAAAAGAAAGGTTTAAAAGTAAAAGATTTCAAAGCCTTTTGTAAATGATAATTAAAGTAGTTAAAGGTTAATACTTTAATTTAGAAAGTAATTAAGGTTTAATGATATATGAGTCATTAAATTAATAGGATAATTAAAGAATAATTTAATAATTTGATTAATTAATGGTTTAGTGTTAATTAATTAAATAATTAAGATTATAAGTTAAATTAATTAAGGGTTAATTAATTTGGGATTAAGAATCATTTATTTAGATAAGTATAGATTTTAATAAATGATTAGAAATTTATTTATCAAGTGATTAAAGGTTTATTTAGCAATTAATTAAGTAATAGAGTTAAATTAATTGGTAATTAAGAATTTATTAAGTTGTAATTTATAAATAGTTGATTAAAGTTTAATTACTTAGGAAGTAGTTAAAGAATTGTTAATAATTAATGAAAGATCATTAATTAGAGATTATTAGATAATTAATTAATTAATTAATTAACATGATTAAATTTGATAATTAATTAGATTAATTAGTTAATATGAAAATGGGTTAAGTATAATTACTTAATGGAAGTAATTAAGGTAATTAATTACTTAAGGTAATTAATTAAATAAATTTGATTAAGTTAAATTAATTAATTAAATTAATTTAAGATAATCATTTAGAGATATGATAAATATAATTACTTAAATGTAATTAGTGAAGTGTAATTACTTAGGAAAGTAATTAAAGTTAATTAGTGGATGTAATTAACTAAAGATGGTTTAATGAAAGTAATTTGAGTTTAATTACTTTGAATAATTAATCAAGGGATTAATTAAAAGATAATTAATTAAGAAGTAATTAATTTATGGAAGAGTAATTAAGGGTAGTTAATTACTAAATGTGATTAATCAAAGGTGATTAATAAATGTGGTTTAATTAAGAATCAATTATTAAATATAATTAATTTAAATGATGTAATTAAGGATTGGTTAATTAAAATTAATTAATCAATAATAAAGGATTAAAGTAATTAATTAATTAATGAAGTAATTTAAGATTAATTACTGAAATGGTTTAAGTTAATTAATTTGTGAAATTAATTAAGAGTTAATTACTTAAAGTAATTAAAGTATAATTAATCAGGAATGATTAACTAAGATGATACTTAAAGTATGATTAATTAATTGGTTTAATTAATGATTAAGTAAGAAGGATTTATAAAATGAAGTAATTAATTTAATTCACTTTAAATTAATTAAAGATGATAAATCATTACTTAAGAATGGATGAATGATATTGAATGCTTTGCATTGTTGATATCTCTGATAAGAGATGTGCTGATCTATGATATAGATGTTTGGTTGGATTGAAATGATAATATGAATTATCTGTTTGGATGATAATATGGATTATCTATTGTAAATTATCTATCTGTGTGTAGTATAGATAAGAATTGAATTGTTTTAACCTTAAAACAACTTGGCCCTTAAAAGATACGTTTTGGATTTCGATGAGACCGGGATCGGGTTTCCGTATACCGGGATTCCAGGTTTGGAGACCCGAATACCACATCGATCCAAATTTACGATAGGTCGTGAATCTCAAGTGAAGATGAAGTTTCAGAGTGCAAGGGTTATTGTCGTTAACTCTGAGGGTGATTCCAAAACGAGTGTAACGAGATAATGCCTTCGGTTTCGTTCGAACCCGGAAAGAACTTGTATGAATTGAATGCTTTCAGCACATCGTCAGGCGGACGATGAGCATTCTAAGTGATATGTTCTGATTAAAGGTAATCGTAACCTCAAGCCTCATCAACCGGGAATGGCTAAAACAGGGGAGGTGCAGCAAGGCTTCGTGGGTAGCACCCACTGAGAGCAAGATAGATCCCTGTCTAGAGGTCCCTTTTCTTTTTATTCGGCTTAGTGTGTGGTTGGTCGCGCCAACTACGGGGTTATCTTGTTCGGAATTATCCAGTAAGGGATGGTTCCGGCTTTGTGTTGCAGGGGAGCGGGCGTACTCCTCGGTACGGTGATCTAGGCCACGTACTGTGACGGGCGGTACCCCAGTAGCCCTGCCATTGTATGGAATCCAAACTCCAATAAGTGCCGTACGTATTAGTTGTGCCCAACTATGTTGGAATGTGAGATGTAAGCATTTCAGCTATTTCTATATTTTACTTGAAAACCCTAGACCCTATTATAATAAAATCAGATTTCCTATCAAATGTTTTGGTTAGCGTAAGGTAAAAACTTACCCATGTTTATTTGTGGGGAGTCTTACGTGATACCTTTTCTTTCTAAAGGTTTTGAAGTTAAGCAAGTTTAACCTGTTACTCACACCAGACCCATGTCTGACCCAAGTGTTTATTTCTGTTTTATAAACTCTTGGGTACTCAAATTTTTACGAGTAGCCAAGGGATTCAGGTTTAGCTTTGACGAATTCTGGAGGAGATTTGGAGCAGGAGGCTTCACCGTGTAGATATATGATGATTCCGCTGTGTATATGTTGTGTCTGTATCTGTGATACTTATGTTGTATGAATTAGACAGATGTTTATAACTGTCTAATATGTGTTGTATAAGTTGTGTAACTCTGATGTATATGATACTATGTAATATTTTATATGATATATTATATTTCATTCGTTCCGCTGTGAGTTTCTGATGTTGTTGTTCTTTCTTCTTCTCTTTCTTTTCTTCTTCTATCCCTTTCTTTCTTAATTCATGATACGTCTTTCTGGGCATAGAAAGTCGGGTCGTGACAATATATATCTAAACTTGTAATGTTAGTATTTATATTTTATAATCTATTCTAAGGTTTTTGTCATCAAAACCATCATCTCTAGGACTAACAATCTCCCCCTTTTTGATGATGACAACCTTTGTTTATAAAATATTCCTTCTATCCTAATAACTCCCCCTAAAACTAACAACTCCCCCTTAATCTATGCCTAACTACCCTATTTTATACTTTTTCCCCTTTGTCATCAACAAAAATTTTCTCCCCCTTACTCTTGGACTTTAGTACCTGCATTGATAAATTATACAACAGAATATATAATATATAGATTAAGAAATAATGATACTTATGAGCATAATAACTTAACTAAAGACTATTCATTTTAATGTATATATATACATGTTTCACACAGCAAACTTCAAACCAAATGAAATCAATCCACACAAAGTATCAATCCAAACCAAATCAAATCAAACAAATTAATTCAAACAAATCAATCAAAGAAAGAAAATTAAACGTTACGAGGAACATCAACCCATCCTTCTTCTCCAAAGATAGGGTCTTGTTTGATGGCATCTCAATTTTCATTATCAACAGATAGAGAAACGGGAGGATGTGCTTCGTTATCATCCTTGTGCAGGGAGGAGATCATCCATCGAATTACATCGAAGTGTCTCTCTTGTTCCTTGATCAACTGCATTTGACTTAATTCTAAGTGACGCTGATTATGGAGGATGATAGAGAGAATATTCTTGAATGAATTGAGTGTTTCTTCAAAATTTTCAGATAGATTATGAATAGGATTGGCCATAATTGAATTAGAGAAAGAAATGAAGGATATAGATAATGAGAAATAAATTTCAGTGAAGATTTCTGGAAGACAAAGGTATATATAGGTGTAGAAATTCGTTTGAAATGAATAGACATTTGGTAGTTATTCAAATTTCAAATTCAAAATCAATAGTCACTTCTGACCAGTACATGTCGACATGGACAAGGGGGGTATGTCGACATACTTCAGTGAAAATTGATGGTAATTTTATTTTGTGAATAATGATGTATATATATTTCTATAATATACTAACATTTATTCTAGATATAAAATAAGCTAGATGACAGGAAGGAAATTTAATTTCATTGCATAATTGGATAATACAATGATTAAACATAGGGAACTACACGAACATTCGAAACAAACTGAGACAAATACAATAAGATACTAAAAGATAAAACTAGTTAGAAGATGAAGATGATGAAGATAGTCCAAGTTTCTTGCTGACTTTTGAAAAGAACTTGTTCATCTTCAAAGACATGTTGTCCAACTTCTTACTAACGGATCGTTTTAAAATCCATTGATTCTCCACAATTATCTTTTGGTTTTTGAAAAGGTTTTTTTTGGATGGATTGGAAGGATATTCAATACTTTCTAAGGATGTTTCACCTTCTTCTTCTTCTTCTATTTCCATTTCATCCCTTTCTTCTTCTTCTTCCTCTTCCATTTCTTCATGAGCCAAACGCTCTTCCTTTTCGGTAAGAGTCTCATAAGGTTGAAAAACATATGGGATTTTCATGAGAGAAATGTTTGAGATATTAAAAACTTTTCTAGAGACAAATTCTTCACCTTTGAAATCCACTCCAAAATAGTTGAAAATCCGAGTAAGGTAAATTCCATGATATAAAGTGTTTTCTCCCATTTCAAAATTTTTAGGACGAAGTTCATCCAAAATAACTTGCGCCCAATTGATGTCATAATTTCCGAAAATACCAAAAAGTGCTTTGCACACTTTTGAAGTAGGATTGTTAAAATTACCCGATCTTGGGGTCAAAGTATGCTGTAAAAGAAGATTGACAATCCTTGCTTTAGGACGAAAGTTTCGGTTTTTAAAATCAAAGTTTTCATCTCCTTCAAAAATATAATGAAATGTCACACGATCATGTTCATCGATTTTAAAACTAGAAAGATCCATTCTCGTGCTTTTGCAATTAAGAATGGTACCCAAGAGATCACAATTCAAAACAATTTGAGTCCCTTTGACACTACTCCAAATCTCATTCTCATTTCCATTATAAAAAGTATGGTTTAGATTAGCATAAAAGATTTTGACAAGATTAGGATAGCAAACAAAATCGTTTTGAGAAGAGTCAATAAGACTTAAAACACCATTGTTTGCAAAAAGAGAATCAATTTCATAAGAAGAAAAATCTTGAAAAATAGCAAATTTTCCAGATGGACTTTGGCATAATTAGCATAATTGATGTATGCTTTAATTACCTCCGGATCATTAAATAATTGCTCTTTGATTTTTCTGGAAATTCTCATGGTTGAGGGGTTACTTGAAGAAGCCATTAGAGTAAAGAGTAGAGTGCTTGAAGATATGAAGAGAGAGTTTGAATTTGAAAATGAAAGTGAAAACATATGATAAAAGATAGTGGATAAATAGACTTTCAAAGGACATATTCTCTGGTCAAAAGGTATCTTTTCAGAGAAATAAATGAAGTGAAAAGGTGGAGGGAAATTCAAACATTTGAATTCAAAATTTGAAATTCAAATTCAGGTAGGCATGTCGACATCGTGGTAGGGGCCATGTCGACATGTGCCTGTGAATTTTCATGATATGATTTTCCTAAGATATCTAATATACATATATATAAATATTATTATTAATGTCTATATTTCTAAAATATTATTTTACTTATAATATATTTCAGAATGTGTCAAAAATAATAAAAATAATAATAATATAATAGTAAAAATAGAAAATAAATTTTAAAATTCAAACAGCATATCAATTTAAAATCAATCAATCAAACAATCAAGCAACTAATTCTATGCAACCAATTTCAACCAATTATATTAAACGTGTACCTTTTTCTGAGTCCGTTTCTTTGAACTCGTCGGAGTCGTGAACTGCAGTGAAACACAAATTCGAGTTATCCATCTTCTGATCATCATCACTTGAGGACGAGTCTGGGTCATCTAGAGTAGCAGTAAATGCATGCTTCCGTTTCTTTGCTAGTTCATTGTTCATAGGAGGGTTCTGCCTTTCTGGATACAGACAGTTCTTTTTGATATGACCTGGTTCGTCACAATTGAAGCATTTGATAAAGTTTGGTACTGTAGTCTGATTACCGGAATTCTTAAAGTTGTTTCTCTAGGAACTATTCAATTTTCTGTACTTCAGAAATTTTCTAAAATTTCTGGTCATAAATGCTATCTCTTACTCATTATCACTGTTTGAGTCTGATCCATCGGTCAATGCATTGAATGCCATTGATTTCTTTTCAGATGCTTTGATTTCTCTTCTCCCGATCATTTGAACTTCAAACGACATTAGATTTCCAATCAATTCTTCTATCTTTAAAATACTGATGTCATTTGCCTCTTCAATTGCAAGTGTCTTTTGATCCCATTCTAGAGTGAGAGAATTTAAAAAATTTCTGACTTGATCTTCTTCCGAAAATTCCTTTCCCAAGATATTAAAGAATGCACAATATATTGAAATCGACTATACATATCGGAAATAGACTCATTAGTATTCATTTTAAATAACTGAAACTGATTTGTGAGCATGGAAATTTTGGTCTGTTTAACTTTGTTTGTTCCTTCGTGAGTTACTTGCAAAGTTTTCCAGATTTCATATGCAGACTTACAAACTGACACTCTATTAAATTCATTTTTTTCAAGTGAACAAAACAGAATATTCATTGCCTTTAGAGTTATTTTGTGCAACAGTCTTTTGCTCAGTGGTCCACTGTGCAAAATTAGTTGTGGGTTCAGAATATTCAGTTTGTGTGATATTCCAAGTATCTAATCCTACAGATTGTAAATATATTCTCATCCTACATGCCCAATATGCATAGTTACTGCCATTAAAAAGTGGTGGTCTGGCAGTAGACTGACCTTCTACAAATGAACTAGTGTTGGTGGTAATAGCAGTACTAGTGTTAGTAGCCATTTTGAAAATTTTCAAAATTTAGATAATGAAACTTTTGAAAACAAAGCTCTGATACCAAATGTGAGAAATGCGGATTAAGGATCTTAAGGCTAGAATTAACACTAGAGGGGGGTGAATAGTGTTTTAAGAAATTTATTAATCTTTTTGAGTTTAAATAACTTTATTAACAATGTATACACTAATTAGATACAGATATGAACACAGAATCAAACACAGATGCAAATATAAAGTAAAATCAGTAAAGGAAAGAACACACCGGATTTTATACTGGTTCGGAGTTATTCTACATCCAGTCCCGTACAACTAAGTACGGATTTCCTTTCAAAAGCAATTCAACAATTACAACCCTCGATTTCAAGGCTACGAGGTACACCCTCCAGAATACTAATCCTCTAGGTAGAGATACTTGATTTCCGGGGCAACAAGTTCACCCAGTTGATTTCCAAGGCTACAATCACACCTTTTCTCGCTTGATTGATTTCAAAGGCTACAATCACACCTTTTCTCGCTAATATATTACAAAGAAGTCTATAACTCTGAATAGCACTGAGAACCTTGTAGAGATAGTGATGTAGAATCAAACTAGAAGTAATCGAGTATGATTCTATGTTGATTTCGGCAGAGTAATGGTATGATTTTGTAATAAGAAATGTGGAAGATGAAGAGGAGTGAAAATCAGAAAAATATGATTGAAAATTCGTTGAAACTGACCCCTATTTATAGAAAACCAACAGCCATGACCATTCATGAAGAGTTATGTCGAATAGACACTTCTTTTGAAATTTGAATTAGAACTTCAACTGTCACTATGTCGACATACTACCTAGGGGCATGTCGACATCCCTCAGCCAAAAATGATAATTTGAATTTCTGTAAAAACAACATTTATCTTATATAAAAACTATTTAAAACTTTATAAATATACTTGAATATAGTTGAAATTCATAAGTAAATATAAAGAACAATAATTTAACTATAATTTTATATTTAAATCTAAGTATAAATATTAAAAGTTAAATATATTATTTGAAAATACATTTAAAAACAGGAGTATTTTGACTTTGAAATTAAAGATGTTTTGAGGCTAAAATTATTTAAAATCAGGATAGAGAGTTTTGAATCTTTTAAAAGGAATGTTTTGAAATCATTTTGAAAACAAGATAATTTTGTAAAATCATTTGAATTAAAATTAGTGGATACAAAACAATGTCCCACTAGATTTTCGTAGGTTCCATCCTACTTAGGGTTCCATCCCTTTAACGGGCTCGAAGCGGATTCCATTCTACGAATAAATTGGATATTAAGATGCCAGTGCTTTTCTACGAGTTTTAACAAATATTCCTAATAAAACAGAGTTAACCTTGAACTCTTGATAATCTTGATACTCATGAGTCTTCTATCTCTGTATCTTGAATCTCTATACTGTACAGTCTTCATTTTTGATACCTGCATGGTTAGATCCTGCAAATACATATATATCTAAACTTGTAATGTTAGTATTTATATTTTATAATCTAT
Source organism: Allium fistulosum (assembly GCA_030737815.1). NCBI lineage: Eukaryota > Viridiplantae > Streptophyta > Magnoliopsida > Asparagales > Amaryllidaceae > Allium > Allium fistulosum. The sequence continues at coordinate 1,239,628,388 of CM060903.1, read as the reverse complement.
TCTAAGGTTGTTGTCATCAAAACCATCATCTCAAGGACTAACAGAACGAACCAAAGGCACTATTTACACAACACCCATTTTGGAATCACTCTCAGGGTTAGTAGCAAACAGCCCTCTCGCTTCAAAGTCTTCATCCTGGATCTTGCCTTCAATATTTCTAACTCAAACACTTTCGTTAGTTCGAAGTGGTTTTCGGATAACAACTAATATCTGATCCCGGTCTCTCTAAACTAATGTTTGATAATTTTAAAGGGTCAAGTTGTTTATAGTGGACCATTCCACTATCAGGGTTGAAGATTTACATATGAACATACGTTCCATATGCTTAGATTATCATAACCCGCTTATCAAAACTAACCCCCTTGTATTCATTAGGATCCCGAAGTGCGGTATTTGTGATAAGTACAAGTCAACTTACTTCCAATAAAATGTGTCAATGTTTTATTACAACTACTTTAATTCATTTGGCTACTTAATAGCATGGACAAGAGATCCTTTGGTTTTAAAACAATTTACTTAAACAAGAAAGTCAGTGAGAAATAAATAACCGATAAAATTATGAAAGGAACTTTAAAATAAATAAGCTTTAATTAAATCATAAGTTTAAAACTTAACTAAACTTTAATTAATCTTAATTAAATCGAAAATCATACTTTGAACCTTAATTAATTAAAATTTATTTATAGTTAACTTTAATTAAACATTAATTAAATAATATTCATTTAAGAATTAAACCCTATTTAAGTGAATAATTAACCTTTAATTAAATAATAATTAATTAAATAACTAACTCTAATTAAATAATTAATTAAAGTAAATAAACTTGATTAAATAAAAATTAATTTCCTTTTATCTTAATTAATCATTATTTAAAACTTCCTTAATTAAAAATAATTAACTTGGTTAATAATTTCTTAAACTCTAATTACTTAACCTAATTACTTAATTAATTAAATAATAATTAACCTAATTAATAAATTAAATTATTAAAAAACTAAAACATAAACTTTTGACTTACTTAATTTATTTGAAATGAGCTTTTAAAAACAATCCAAAAGAAAACACTTTAAAACTTGAAATCGTGAAATTTTCTCAAACTACATCCATAGCGACAGTCGCTATGAGTGCAGTTCGCCAGAATTGATTTCTATGTGAAAATTTTGCTTTAACTCTAGATACTACATGTTTTGGAACATAAATGGAAGTATTTTGATAAATTTAAACAAAGGTGAAAACTTGAAAAAAACATTTTCAAAATCCAAAACTAGAAACATGCTTTCGTTTTCAAATCGGATCTCAAGTCTATTGCGTTTTTTCAAGGTGCTAACTTCAATACAATTATATCACATACACTTGGTTTTGTTTCATAAACACTACCATCACATCATAACCAACCATTCACATATCCATATCCAAACATATCATTTAAAATCCAAATCAAAAATCCAAGCTCAATCACAAACTTGTAACCATATGCCATCAAAACAACATGATATTTGAACACAACAGACAATGTATTTTCACAGCATATAGCTCATCAAAAATAAGTTGTTTTCTTTTCCAAAAACAAGATTTTTACTCACCGAAACTTTATTAACTCAAGGAGAATATTTGCTAAAACTTGAAAACAACTTAGGAACTTGCAAAAATTGAAACTTTGGATGTTCGAACACCTTAAATGGTCTCGGCCATGTGGGCTTTCAGCTTGGCCGTATAGTGTTTGAGCTCGGCCATGTGGGCTTTCGGCTTGGCCGTATAGTGTTTGAGCTCGACCATGTGGACTAGGGAGTTTTGGGTGCTTGTATTTTGGAAAAGGAGGTATAGAATGACTTGTAAAAGTGTTTCAATGAACTAAAGAGGAGATTTTAGCAAAAAGAGTGATTTTTTTCTTACTTTAAATTTTATGAAAGGAAGCCATGGATATTTATTCAAGCTCTTAGGAAGTTTTGAAATGAAGATGGAGGTTGTAAAATGAGAAACATGAAATGGAAGGGGTATATATATGCTTTGGAAAAATAACTAAAAATGTATACACTACAACAAAAATGCCCTATTACAACGCCCTTTTTACAACGGGCATTTGCTGCCCGTTGTAATAGAAGGCTATTACAACGGTCCATTCAGGACCGTTGTAATAGATGCCCTATATAATGCCGTTGTAATAGATGCTCTATACAATGCCCTTTTTACAATGGGCAATGACTGCCCATTGTAATAGAATGCTATTACAACGGTCCTTTCATGCCCGTTGTAATAGATGCCAATTTTACAGCGTTCACAAATTGCCGGTTGTAATAGATGCCAATTTTACAACGGTCACAAAATGCCCGTTGTAAGAGGTGCCATTTTACAACGCTCATAATGCCCGTTGTAATAGGTGCTAATTTTACGGGCTAAAAATGCCCATTGTAATAGGTGTCAATTTTACAACGGTCATAAAATGCCCGTTTTAACCGATGCCAATTTTACAACGATCATAAAATGCTCGTTATAATAAATTTCTGTTGCAATTTTCGACAATCAATAATTAATAATTACAATGCTTTCTTAAAATTAATATTTATTATTTATTAATATTTAATAATTAATCATTAATAATATTATATTAATCATATGTTACTAATTACTAATTATAATATTATATTATTAATTACTAATTACTAATCATTAATAATATTATATTATTTATTAATATTTAATAATTAATCATTAGTAATGTTTTATAACTTATAATAATTAATGATTATTAATAAATAATCACTAATTACTAATTATCATATATAATTAGTATTCCAACAGGCTTAATTTTACTTTCGAATTATTAGTATGTAATATTGAGTAATTAATATTAATTATATAATAATTTATAATTAACAATAAATATTAATAATTTATTATTAGTAATTACTATTAAAAATTAATAATTAATATAAAAAATTAATAATATATACATATTAATTATTAATAGTTAATAATTAACATTAAATTATAATTAATAAATATGAAGTAACATTTAATAATAACAAACGTTGTAATCATACTTTTTTAACAACTTTTATTATAAAAAAGTTGTAAAAACATTGCTTTTAACAACTTTATCCCTAAAAGTTGCAAATATTAATTTACTAAAATAAAAGTTGTTTTACTCATAGGTTTGAAATTTTTTTTGAGGAAACGTTCACTAAAAGAAATTGTCGAATTAACGTTAATATTTTTTGAATATATTTACTATTTTTTTATATATTATAATAATCAGTAATTTATAGTTAATAAAAAATAATAGATACTTACTCAATAATTTATAATTAATAATTATAAATGATAGTTTATACAGGTCATGAATATTTATAATTAATTACTATCAATAAATAATTTATAACCACTAGTTATTATATATAATCAATAATTATCTTTTATATTTAACAATTATTTTAATTTTATATTTAATAATTAATATTGTATAATAATAATAGTTAATTTATTATTTAATAATTTTTAATTCTTAATAATTAATTAACTACTCTTAATAATAATATTCATAAAATTAAAAAATAAAATTCTGAAATGTTTTTAATATTCAAAAATGAAAATATAATTTTTTTTAAATAAATCTAAAATTTTACTAAATATTCAAAATTTCAAAAAATTCCAACATGTTAGAAAAAATCAAAATTCGGAAAATATAAACATTACGTTGTGGATTATTACTTCCATATGCATTTGGCATCCCATCTAGAAAATGGTATTTCTCATTTGTGTTTGAATTTGAAATCAGATTACAAATAGCTATAATAGTTTTACCATGATTTGAATTTTCGCTTATTTGAACAAAATATTAATTATCAAATAAATAATAAATAAATAAATTTTACAATTTATTTTTGCATAGTGATATTCAATATTTAATAGGTGACAATAATACGTTATTGGTTAAAAACAACACGGACATGCCGTTCATAATTGTATTTATAATAATATTTAATAACTTATCTATCGAAGTTCACAAGCAAACACTAACACACTATTGGTCTAAAACAACAACTGGGATTACTAATAGTTGAATAGATAATCACCACCGTCAATCATTTCTTTAATCCAATGGATGACATTAGCATTTTGTGCCTTCATCTGAAATTCTCCTTCGTCCTTCCTTATCTTTCCACATCGTTCTCACACCCCAAATAAAAAGTAAAAACCCTAAATTCAGTTTTAAATCCCAAATCGAAGCAATGGAGACTGGGGCAAATTGAAGAAGGGTTCTTTTACTGTCAAAGGCTGCAAACATCCTCCTCGACCAAACGAAATCAGAAACCCTAGTCCACCACGACCCCAAATCCGTAAAAGTCCTTCTCGATCGCAACTACACTGTCGAGTTCCGAGTGCTAAGGACCGGTAGGTGGAGGAGTGTTTGAGATTTGCGAAGCTATCATACTTTGATGCATTGTCGATGTCAAGATCTAAAACTCTAGGTACAAGGAACTCAACATCACCAATACCCAAAGCAAATCCGACGAGAAAACCATCGCAACCTCCAGTGAGTTTACCAGATAACATTCTTAGCAAAAAAAATGGCTTTCGTCAAGCCTTGGGCTATTTACCATTTTGTAGGCAAAGCGTCAGGTAGCAGTATAGACACTTTACTCTTCGACCCCTCAGTTTTAGCCTGCCAGCGATTAGTAGGTGAGTCTTTGGCTTGTGCAACTGATTATTTAGCAGATGCTAGCACTAATAATCCTTCCAAAGATAATGTGTACTCCATCTCGGAATTTGAGAATGCTCCCAAACACTGCGCTAAAGCAAAGAAGATATTATGTATTGAAGCACAAATACATAATAAATTTAATGCTCTGTGCAATAATGAAAGGGAGGAATATTTGATGGGGATAGGTGTTGAAGTAAGCGATTGCCAGCCAGGGCTTATTAAATCAAAAACTCAAAATAGGGAAGGGGACAGTTGCCTGGTAGTGGGGGAGGTAGTTATAACCTTGTTTGGTGGTCTGGCTACTAAGCAGGGAAATATTGGTGAGATATCATGTGATGGTGATAAGATTCCAAGTGCTAGAATGTTGAATAGGCGCAGGAAAAAGGAGCGTTCGGTTTATGTTAAAATAAAGGAGACGCAAAAGAAATACACATACACATTGTTTAAAGTTTAGGTGCATCACCTAATGCAATTGATATGAGATGTGCATACTCAGATACTGGTATGCAAGGAGATGGTGGTGAGTTTGCTGGCAGTGGGGGTAAGGAATGCACGAGTATGGAAAGTTAATGGAGATGAAATGTGCAAAGCATGCTCAGGTAGTTTTTGGTGTGGTTCTATCACATGATGCTCCGGATTTAGAAACATTTATGTGGTTCTATCACTGATTTCATTAATGCACTTCCATGTACTGCAGTGCTTTTCAAAATTACTTTTTGGGTAAACCTCTTCCACCAAAGTTCGTCTAGGTAAAAGAGACATCAAAACACCAGTAAAAAGCAATTCTTATGGTTAAATGTGCTTGTGCTGTACTAAATTGAGTTTAAAACATAATAGTAATAATATAAATTTAGTTCTGCACTATGTGCTACAATACAACAGTATTCTATAAAAATATAAATGAAGGATATTTTTTTAGTTTGTATTTAGGTTAATTTCAATTCATTGTCCATATTGTTGTTAGACGATAAGTTACACTTGACAATAGTGTAGGCTATTTTTGTTTTGCGTTTTGGTATCATGTTTTCCCTTAGTTTTGTGATTGCCTATATGTCCTTTGCATCGTACTGAAGGTCTATAATCTATATGACAACTGACACCCAACTGTGGCTTCAATATGGACCGTCTTTTTGTCAACTTTACTGAGATCTGGACCGTCGTTTTCATTTTAGTATGGCTTTGGACACATCTTTACTGAGATTAACTAGTTAGCATGTATTACACAAAAGCATATAAGCATCATGCAAACACTTTATCCTGCTGTAAATAGAAATTACTAGCATTTAGATTAAGAAAAATGTTTGGGTATCTCAAGTGTATTTCACCTTTTTGTTAGTGTATATATATTTCACTAGTTTGTATTGGTTTGGATTGTTAGCCTTTTTTATGAATTGAATCATACATGTATAGAGGTTTGATGAAGGAAAATGGAGCTTTGTTCCTTTACAAGCTCGTATATCCACATTATCAACTCCTTTTTAAAACTACGGCTAGAGATGTATATACAGTTATGATAAATCCTTTTGCATAAATTCTTGATGATAGAATTTATGAGTTGGTTGTGCTTTAAAAATTATATGCATTTTTATGTACTGAAATACAGTTTAGCATATATATTTTTATTGCAAGTTAGAGGGTTAGACTGATAAATCCTGATGTAAGGCCATACACATTGAAAGCAAAAATTGAGTATTATTGCTTGTGTTAATCTGTTGACATCTTTCATGTTGTCTGTCACCCAGGTTGATGTTTATGATAACAGTCTCTACTGCTGCTTTTTTCTGCTATTTTATTTAAGTTAATCTTACTTCTTTTGTATATACATGTATAAATTATTCTTATTTTTATCATTTACCTTTGGTAGCTATTTATCAAATTATAGGTTAAGTAGATGCAAGTCGCTCTTCTATTCGAATCGAAAATGAGACCATCTGAGGAAGTATTTGAGACAATCTTAGATAAGGTGGTGGTGTAGCTCAGTTGAGTAAATTTATTTTTCGGGTTTGATATCATTCTTTGATTACAATGTTGCTATGAACAGACATTTGAAGAAGCTGACGTGAATGGGGATGGCAAGATAGATAAATCGGAGTGGTAAGATTCTGTGTCTCAGAATCCATCATTAATGAAGATAATGACTCTTCCATATCTCAGGTAACCCAAGTTTTTTCTTATTTCCTAGAGATTTAGGGCTTGCTTGAATTGGTTATAAATACAATAAATCATAGTATTTAATTATTGACATGATACAACTTGGTTGATATGTCAAATAAAGAGGGGGAAATTAGAATTCATAATAAATAAAATCAAGTTAAAGATAATGGGATGATACATATGCGACCGAACCTTTTCCTCCCATTTTCTTTGTTTATATAAAATACACTTTATCCGTAGATTAGAAAAGATATATATATATATATATATATATATATATATAATCATCATGTCTTGTAATGGCGATATTAGAGAATTCATGGCTATGATATATAGGTTTCCACTTCTTGCGTGGACATGATTTGTAATTATCATTTTAACAAGATCTTTTTGTAAACTATGCTCATTTGATTTTTGTACATTAAATTCCTTTTTAATGTTTAAAATTATATTTACTTTTCATTGCAGCGTACCATTTTGTAGCTTAGTACTATATTTTAGTATAGTACGTCATACACTTGACTTTTTGATGAAAAGAAGGCATGAAACTAACATGCAAGTGCGCGCCTGTCATGTTTTGGTAATTTTCGCATTTTTAACGCATTCGTTTACTACTTTTTTTAGGTATGTAACATAGACATGCTAATACCATATTCCAAATTGGAATGACATTGTTCTTTCATATATCAATGTTTGCTTTGGAAGATGAGTTTACCTCAACATCCCACATTCTTGGACAGAATGGAATCCTTACTCATTAATAGCCCTGGCTTTTAATTTAAACAAAGTACATTGAATATTGACTTTGGTTAAAGTACATTTTATATTTCACAAATAAGTCTCTGACAGTGTTAGCTCACCTTTAATCTCTGACCCTGTTTCATACCTTTTCCATCTCAAATTCCATTTATATAATATCAATCAGTCTCTTAAAGTTTTCAATCTAGGTTCATATTTTGTTATATATACAGAACAATTTATTGTGCATAAAATGGATTTCCGTAAGTTTCTCCTGCATAATACTAGTTTCACCATTTTCATTAACTTGCAAAAGTACTTACCAATACAATGCAAGGAGTATAGATGAGTATATATAACATGAGTCCATTTATGAGCATTGTTGTACATGTCAAAAACCTAACTACTACTCACATTTAAACCTTCATCTCTGTCAATAAATGATTTTGAAATCACCTCCTCCAACTAAGGAAAATTAGAAGAAAGTATGTTGGAAATATTGAGCAGTACGTAATACATTCAATGTATAAAAGTTTGTCCGCGGGTGCGGCACAGTGGAAAGGAGGCTTGGGTTCTGGTAAAAAGACCCAGGTTCGATTCCTACCATGCGCTTCCCTATCCTATATAAATTTACCCGGGGGTATGGGGGCTTGGATCAGCGGACGGCTTTACTATACCCTCCTTAGGAGTTTACCGGTCCGCCGGGTTCTCCTGGGTTTTCAAAAAAAAAATGTATAAAAGTTTTCGTAATTTTTTCCCTATTATCCAACATTATTTTTGAGTAGACAATGTGTGTTAACAATAAAAGAGACGCAATCGGTAAATTGTAGGGTGCCTTATATAATAAAATATTATATTCTTATCAACTCCACTCAATTTTTTTGTGATATTGAAAATTGATTGACATTCTTCGAGCAGAGAGTTAAAAAGTTTTTAGTTTAAACAACCTTTTTACAACACTTTTGAAAGCTTGATATTGAAAATAGATCTCTGTTCCTTTTGCTGGATTCTTGATGATAGAATTAGGCAGAAATTTTGGTTGTGTTTTTTTTGTTTATGCACTACATATGACATGTTTCTCATTCGTTAGTTTCCTTTGCATATTTAGTTACATAGTTTTCTTTGCATGTTAAATCACTCAATATTGTTGTATTCACTTATTATTGAATATAACATGTTTACTTGATCTACATATAGCAGATTCTGCTAAAAAAATATCCAGACGTGATGTTTATATCATTCAGATCAACATCATATATTTTAAGATTATTGCTAGATTTTTATATTTTTGTTTAAACCTGACATGAACATTTTCTTTATATATTTAGTAGCATTACTTTGCTCATTGACTATAACTAATAAGAGCATGTTACCATTCAATTATTGCACATATAAACTGGTGTTTTTCACCTGTCCATATAGACGAAAGAAGAAAGAGAGGAAGATTATATGGATAAAAGCAAGAAGAAAAACAAAAGGAAAAGAGAAAGAGAGCATGAAAAGCGACAATCAAAGAAAGATGAGTTCGTTGACAAAAGCTTTGTACTTATGTGCTAATGCTTTATGTATTTGGCTGTTATGAAACTAGTTGTCATGTGTATGTTAAAACTATGTCAATGTAAACTTATCTAACCTTTTGGAATGTGTTGGAATTTTATGACTCTAGCTTTTAGTATTTTCGTATGTGATTTTGGTTGTTTTATGATAATATTTATTACTCGTTAAATTATTCATTATTGGTATGGATGTACTGCATGGATGCTGCTGTAATTTTTTTTAAATTTGCATTTATTTTGCAACGGTCAGAAGCCGTTGCAATATTATGTATTACAACGGGCTATGCTAGTTGTATTATAGTCTATTACAACAGGCTATGCCACTTGTATTATAGGCTATTACAACAGTTAGAACCCATTGCATGTTTCAACGTTTTACAACGGACTTTAATTGTTGTCATAGAGTCTATTGCAGGGCTGATGACCGTTGTAAAAAGGTGTATTACAACGGCCTTTTACAACTTTTATTGCCCATTGTAAAATACGGTCGACCTATTACAACGAGGCCTAATACAACGGACGCATGCCCGTTGCGAAATCCATATTACAACGGCCATTGCCCATTGTAAAAAGCCTGTTTTGTTGTAGTGATAAGTGCTTATAAATAAATCTATTAAATAATAGTAAAGCGGAAGAATTTGAAGCTCTCTCATTAATTCTAGGACTTATCTCTATCCCCCTTAATTCTCTCCAAGTTTAGATATTTTATTTTCAAAATCTTATAATTTACCACTTTACAGCTATTCAATTCTATTAAACCTTTGTACTATTTTACATTCAAATACATACTTTTAAAATAAATCATCAATTATTTGCAAATCTTTCATAGTTCTCTTAAAACTTTTACATCAAAGTTCATATATTTAAATTACTTACATAATCTAAAATTTAAACTAATTGTTAAACTTAGTCAACTAATATTTATTAATTAATAAACCTAAAAGGCGAATGTTTTAATATGTATACTATAGGCGCATCAACAAATTTGTTAAAAACTCATTTAGATGCAAATATATATATATATATATATGTGTGTGTGTGTGTGTGTGTGTGTCTTATAACATAAATTATATACATTAATGACAGTAATAAATTTATTTTATAGTTTATTTAATAAATGAATTTATTATACATTGCACTGTAAACTTCTATTAACTTTAAATACATAAATTTTAATTTTTTTACAACCGCGGATAAAACCCTTCTTAATTATCTTTTAATATTTTATATTCAAGTCCATACATTTAACTTATTGTGTAATCGTAAATTTAAACTATTTAATAAATATGATTAACTAATATTCATTAATCATCTAATAAATCCTAAAAATATGGGAATTTCAATATATACAATATTCATAGATATGGAAAAAAAATGATAAAATTATTTCTTCTTTATTAAGATATATGAAGATATTTAAATCACATAACATAAAGTGTATACATAAATAATAATAACTCTTTTAATTTCTAATTCATTTGTCTTAAAAGTAATCATACATTATACAACATAATTTCATTTTGAGCAACCTTTAAAGATAAATTTATATTTTACAATATTATGATGTGAATGCATAGATTGCACTGATATTACATTATATTAACATTCTCACTTTCAATATGTTATTAAACCTCCTACAACATTACCATGTGAACGTCCAGATTACACTGATACCTAACTTATAACTCAACTAAATGCTACATAACATTATTTTTGCAACTATCAAAATTGTAAGCATGACTCTCCTACAACAATATGAAATCTATGATTAATTACAAGGATAAAATTGTTTAAAAATGAAAACTATATAATGAATAAAAGTTCACAAGTAGATAAACTAGCCGCTCTTCTCAATTTTTTTCAATTTTTTTACATTCAACTCCTTATATTTAATAAGTTATATTGATCCTTAATTCAAATTATATAAATAAATTCAATTATTTAATGTTCATTAATTCATTTATAAATCCTTAAAAAAGATGACAATTCAATATATATATAATAATCATATTAATAAAATGGTAAAGTTACTTATTCACTCATACATATAAAAATATATATCACATAACATAAATTATTTATGTCATCAAGAAAAGACATAAATTATTTACATATATGATATTAACAAGTTTAATTTATATTTTTGAGTTAGGACGTTAATTTTATAGAAATATGTAGCTAACGAGGATTGAACGCTCAATCTTATATCAGAGCATCGCATGTCATTTTAATTTATGATTAATATATCACGATAAATTTATCATATATTTCATAATAAAATATATTTTAACAATAATTAAAAAATAAATACTATTTTTTAACAACATTACCGTGTGCAACGCACGGGTTACACACTAGTATATATGTATGCATGCACCTCATCCCTTCTCCACCATTTTCGTCCTCACTTGTACTTCCCCCCTTCCAACTAATCATGCCATGCACTAATTACTTTGTGTTCAAAAACGTATTTTTTATATGTTATGTATATATATTTTTATTAAATAAAATATTCTTTAATCTTATATGCTTATATATTTAAGAAGAAAATATGTACATGCATATATACATGTACACACCATGTTAAAATAGTTAGTAATGTGTGCATGTGCATTTACAATAGTGCTATGACATTTTAGATTACTTTTAACCAATGAAAAATTGATATTTTGGAAAATAATTTTCAATCACATTTTCTGTTCCTCTATGAACTATATATATTGGTAAACAAATTTCGAAAACAATTTTATCATCATTAGTTATTATTTAAAATAGTATTATTTGTTAATAAAAATTCATTTATTAATTATTTAAAAATATAATTAAATATCCATTTAAACAGCGATCAAATTCTGGATCGTTACACTATACTTCCAGAGGTCTCAGGGATAACATACATAGTCACATCCTTGTCTTTAACTTCAGAATTTACTTCCAGTATTTATCTTTTGATAGTTCTACTTGGGCTTTATCAAGCTCACTTTGTAAAAATATTTTGGTATATAACAAATCCAAGGTGAGTTGTGCCGAGAATGATATTATTGCCCGAACAATCATGGGGTATGATTTAACTTAGTCTTGTAAGTTATGTAGTGAAGCTCTCAGTTCGATATTTTCATTTATTAATTTCATATTGAAGTAGAACACATGCAAAATTATCGAAGTTGATTTATTTTTTGCTTGTAGTGTTGCATTTGATTTTTCAAACAAATTTAAATGTTTGATCTATAATCATATGCATCTTTTATGGATAATGTGCTTGCTTATGTTTTTGGCAGTATCAGCATGTAGTAAAGTAAAAACAAACAATGTAATAACAACTTAGAAATAAAGAAATATGACTTCAACTAATAAGTAAATATTACATAGGAAAATAACTGAAATGAGCAAAAACATAATATAATCTTAAGCACAAAAATTATTGCCTATTGCTATTTTGAATAACCATAGGTAACCTCGGTTGAGAACTCGGTGAGGACTCAGAAAGTTCCGAAGAAGGCTCTGGTCTTTGGTATAAAGATATATGTTTTCCCTTTCCCAAGATGAGTTAGAAGCAGAAAGTCTTGATGAAGACGATATGGTACCCCCAGACCTAGACACATAGCCTTTGCCAAAGGAACATGATTATTCATAATTACTAAACAACAGTTTATTTCAGCTATAAGAGAAAGACTTGCAATTGTAAGGGCATCCTTGGGTTGTTGGCTCAAATGGCAGTAGGGTAAAAACAATAAATTAAAAAATCATATTATTCTTCAAAGCAAGCCGGTATTTATATTGGTCCATCCACTTTTTATAGATAAAAACATATCAGGTGTGAGGTAAAGCACCTCAGCAACTTCGACACATACGCTTACAGAGCATAATCACTTTACTTGTTGCCCAAGGCAAGCATACTTACAATTCACAAGACCTAACTTACTTGCTAGACTCATATATAACAAAATGACTCCAGTGAAATGATACAATCACATATATGACAAACACTATGCTATATAGTAGAAACAACACTATGTCACAAAGCAAATATTTTAACAAAACACGATTATAGCGAGCTCGTAATAAGGAGACTTAGGCTACCTAAACTTAAGCAGCTCATTGGCTGAAACCATACTATTGCAAAGAAGAAAAGAGTTAGAAGCAGTAGATCAACCAGAAAGCCTAAGTGAAGCGCTATAATCAACATGAAAAATGGTACCATCATTGTTGCGCAGTCGCCAAGGTGGCCTAATGATATGATGAAAAAACAATAAAGCATGATCTATGATTAGCAACTAATCTCCAAGGAACTAGAACACAACAAGCGAAAAGGCCAAAGCCTCGGCCAACGTATCCGGCTACCTAAGAGACTTCTAAAGAAAGGCAATCGGCTCTATCACGTAGTAGAAGAGACGTTAAAGTACAAATGCTACTTTAAAAGCAACCCAACAATGACCAAACAGATTTCAGTAATACTTGTTATGGTGGATTTCGATCGAGACCGCTCAAACTCAAATCCCCAAACGCACGCGGAAAAGCTAGATCGTGATAGATAGTGCAAAACAACCGATCACCACTAATTCAATATATCCAAAACCAAAACACGATCACAATAACTCCACAAGCAATATATGATAACAAGCAATAACGAAAGCAATAAATCACACACCGATTTATAGTGGTTCCACTAACGTCGCGTTAGTGTACATCCACTTTGAGAGAGATCTTTTATTATCACCAAATGAGGAGAGTACAAGAGATTGATTACAATGGTCTATTCAATAAAAGTATATGTTTGAGGAGATCAGAATTGAAGAAATAGAGTTTTGCCTAAAACCCTAATTAATGGAGAGCTAAACCCTTGATTAGAGATGATCAGGATGCTCTCCCTTCTAAACCTGAAGAGAGTATATATACTAATGGAGAAAACCCTGGCGAAAGTCCACTTTGCCCTTCAACAAATCACAAAACAGCTCAAAGACTCGGCCTAGAAAAACAGGAAAACGCCGCCTCAGACGTCTGGCCTCTGATCTCAGACGTCTGAGGCTAGGTTCTGGATGACAGAACCAGATAGGACCAGACGTCTGGCCAGAGGGACCAGACGTCTGTAGGACTTCTCTGGAAACAGGCTAAACCTCGTCAGACGTCTGGCCCTCTCAGCCAGACGTCTGACCTACAACAGCAGTTACACCTTCTCACCTATCTTCTTCCTCCGGACTCCGATTTGCGAACCGTCTTCTTCGACACCAAGCTACATCCATCCCCTTCAATTCTCCTTCATATAGTGTCACAAAAATTAACACTCCACCTTGACACTATATCCATCTCCAACACCAATGGTACCACACCATCAACAACCGATAGCTCCAACTACCAACACTTCTACCTTCAACCCAACATGAATGTTTCCCCAACGGGTTCCGGCACATCCACCCCCCATTGCACTCCATCAACGAGTTCAGGCACAAAGCCCCCACCCGCCAACGAAATGTTGAAAACATCCAACACCGTCTCACCAAAGACAAGAGCACTAGGAGTGTACACTAGCACTACACCAAGAAGATAGAACGACAATCTCATACCAATTACTCTTCCTCATCTACACAAGTATCTCTCTCAAATGTGCCACCCCGTGGCACCTAGCACTTCTCCAAACGAATCAAGTCCAAGCAATGCTCGAACTTCCCAACCGGCAATGCCTTAGTGAACATATCCGCCGCGTTCTCCTTTGTGTGCACCTTTCGAAGATATACTTTCTTATCCTCATCCATGGCTACCAAGAATGACTCCCTCACTTCTATATGCTTAGTCCATGAGCTAAATGCCAAATTCTCCGCCAAGTGAATAACACTTTGGCTATCACATTGAACATTAATGCTATCGTGTTCAATACCCAAGTCACACAACAATCGCTTCAAATAGAGTGCTTCCTTCGCCGCCTCCACCGCGGCTATCAACTCCGCCTCCGTAGTGGATAAAGCTACTACGGTCTGCAATCTAGACCTCCAACTTATGGTCGTACTACCAAGTGTGAAGACATAACCGGAAGTTGACTTTCTCCTATCTCTATCACCGGCGTAGTCTGGATCACAATAACCAACTAAGTTGCAATCCATCGTCTTACTACCGCCAAAAACAAGACCATGAGATGATGTGCCTCTAAGGTATCTCAATATAAGCTTCACAGCTTCCCAATGCGATTTTCCCGGATTAGACATAAAACGACTAACCACACCGACGGCATTTGCTATATCGGGCCTTGTACACACCATAGCATACATTAAACTACCAACCGCACTTGCATATGGCACCTTTGCCATATAAGCCTTGTCTTTCTCCAAGATAGGTTACCCTTTACTCGAAAGCTTCACATGCAAAGGTAAAGGTGTATTTGACACCCTTGCATTCTCCATGCTAAACCGGCAAAGCACTTTCTTTATGTACTCCTTTTGAGTCAATTTCAACTCAAAATGCTTTCGATTCCTTTCTATCTCCATGCCCAATATCCTCTTTGCTTCTCCAAGGTCCTTCATTTCGAACTCCGACTTTAATTGCAATTTCAACTTGTTGATTTCATTCTTGTCCTTCGAAGCAATGAGCATGTCGACCACATACAAGAGTAGATACACCCAACAATCATTTCCCAACTTCTTGAAATACACACAAGCATCCTTGATGCTTCTATTGAAACCGTTTTCAAGCATAAAATGATCAAATCTCTTGTACCATTGTCTAGGTGATTGCTTCAACCCATATTGTGATTTCTTCAACTTGCACACCATATTTGACTTACCATTTACAACAAAACCTTGCGGTTGCTCCATGTAAATGTCTTCATCCAAGTCACCATGCAAGAAGGCGGTCTTCACATCAAGTTGCTCCAACTCCAAGTCATTAACAACAACTATAGCAAGTAATATCCGGATAGAAGTATGACGCACAACCGGTGCGAATATCTCATCATACTCCTTCCCCTTCCTTTGTGCAAACCCCTTAGCCACTAGCCTAGCTTTGTATCTTCCATCATCCTTCACCTTGTATATCCATTTGCACCCAATAGCACGGTTTCCTTTAGGAAGCGGAACCAAACTCCAAGTTCGATTCTTTATCAATGATTGCATCTCTTCCTCCATGGCACAAATCCACTTCAAGCTATCACTCGAATTCATGACGTCATCAAGGTCCAAAGGCTCATCTTGGACTACATGAAGCGCATAGTCCAACTTATCACAAAAGCTAAGATAGTTCCAATCACCATAACTTTCGGGTGGTCTTATGGGACGACGCCCAACCCGAGTAGCAATATTTTCACCCAAACTCCTTTCGGCTCCACCTTGAACCGAAAATTCTCTAGGCTCGTGTACATCACCAACACTACTAGAGGCACCACGTGGACTTTGTGATGTAACATCAACCGCAATTTTCTCATAAGCATCTTCAACTACTCTACCTCCTCTACCACTGGGACGAAATGGTGGAATAATTTCCTTCTCCTTCGATTCATCACGAACCAAGATCGGAATATCCGATGAGCTCTCATTCTCCTTGAGCAATACTGACTCATCAAAAGTAACATGACGAGAGTTTGTCACCTTCTTCATTTCCGGATTCCAAATCCGATAGCCTTTCACTCCATCCGTATAGCCAAGCAAAACCCCCTTGAAAGCTCTTGGTTCAAGCTTATCATTACCCGGATCATGCACATAAACCGGACTTCCAAAGACACGAAGATAGCTCAAGTCAATAATCTTTCCCTTCCACACTTCCTCCGGAATTTTGTTATCAATAGCCGAGCACGAAATTCGATTAATGATATGCACCGCGGTTGAAAAAGCTTCGGCCCAAAATCCCTTAGACAAACCCGATGTCAATCTCAAACATCGAGCTTTCTCTAGTAGAATACGATTCATCCTCTCCGCAACTCCATTTGATTGCGGATCTCCCGGTGTAGTAAAATGTCTCCGAATTCCATGATGCTTGCAAAACTTTAAGAATTCTCCGGAAACATACTCCCCGCCAATGTCGGACCTAAGAACCTTCAAAGACTTACCACTCTCATTCTCAACAAGAGCCTTCCATGCTTTGAACTTTGCAAATGCCTCTGACTTGGCCTTCATTACATACACCCAAACTTTACGAGAAAAATCATCTATAAAGGAAATATAATATCGTGCTCCTCCCAAAGAAGCTACCGGTGCCGGTCCCCATACATCCGTGTGCACATACTCAAGAACATTTCTTGAATCATGTTTTCTTTCACCGAATGATACTTTTGTTTGCTTCCCCAAGACACACTCTTCGCAAAACTCCAATTTGTTGAAACTCCCACCATTGATCATCTCCCTCTTCCGAAGAATCTCTAAACTCCTCTCCGAGATATGACCCAACCTCAAATGCCACAACCTTGTCGCATCCAAGCTACGAGAACTATCAACACCTACACAAGTTTCACCTTCTACGGTCTCTCCACGAAGCAAATAAACACCATGAGCCCTAGCACCTTTCATGACCACAAGTGCCCCTTTCGAAACCCGTAAACTATCACTCTCAATAGTGATCTTACATCCAAGAGAATCCAATTGCCCCAAAGAGATAAGAGACTTCCGAAGTCCCGGAACATAGCGTACATTGGTGAGAGTACGAACCACTTCGTCAAACATTCGAATTTGTACGGAACCAATGCCTTGAGACCTACACATAGCACCATTTCCCATAATAATTGAATTTCCCTCTTTAGCAACAAGAGAAGAAAAACAATTCCTATTAGGCGTCATATGATACGACTCCCCCGAGTCGAGCACCCACTCACTACCAGAAACATCCGATGCTACCGCCGTCAACACATCTACGTCTTCCTCACCAACACCTCTCTCCACCGCTACAGATGAAGATGCTACTTCCCTTTTACCCTTCTCCTTGTCCGTACATTCATTTCTCCAATGACCGTGTTTCTTACAAATATAGCACTTGCCTTTCCTTTCCTTTGATTTTCCTCTCCAACCAGGATTCCTTAATTTAGAACGCCCCCGGTTGTCCTTCTTCACATATCTTTCCTTCTCCACAAACAAACCTTGACCATTACCGGCACTACTACTACTACCAACACTCAACTCCTTCATTTGATCTCTCAATTCCTCACTAAGAAGACCCGTCTTGACATCATCTAACGTCAATGTATCTTGGCTATAGATCAAACTATTTGAGAAACCCGTATAACGGTCCGGCAACGAACATAACAATATCATCGCCTTTTGCTCTTCCTCAATCTTCAAATCTACTGCCTTCATCTTCATAAGCAAGTCATCAAACACATTCAAATGTGCCTTTAGCGAAGTTCCTTCTTTCACCTTATAGGTGAAAAACATTCGCAACAAGATCAAACGATTAGTTAGAGACTTCTTCATATACAATTCTTCCAACTTGTCCCAAATTCCCTTAGCGGTGGTCTCACCACTAATTTCGGAAATCACATTCTCTCGCATAGCAAGTTGAAGTGTAGTAAATGCCCACTCTTCCATTTCCTCTCTCTCGACATCCGAGATCTCCACCGGCAACAAATGTGTATCAAACACTACTCGATGTACCCGATTCCTCCTTAGAACCGCTTTCATCTTCCATTGCCATTTTTCAAAATCATTATCTCCATTCCACTTGTCGATAACCAATTGCGATCCCGACGCCACATACGACCCACGCACATACAGCGCTATACTTCTTGGACTAACCATTGAATTTTCAGAGGTTTCCGTTTCCGGCATTTCAACAACCACCTACCAACTCCAAAGCTCTGATACCAAATGTTATGGTGGATTTCGATCGAGACCGCTCAAACTCAAATCCCCAAATGCACGCGGAAAAGCTAGATCGTGATAGATAGTGCAAAACAACCGATCACCACTAATTCAATATATCCAAAACCAAAACACGATCACAATAACTCCACAAGCAATATATGATAACAAGCAATAATGAAAGCAATAAATCACACACCGATTTATAGTGGTTCCACTAACGTCGCGTTAGTGTACATCCACTTTGAGAGAGATCTTTTATTATCACCAAATGAGGAGAGTACAAGAGATTGATTACAATGATCTATTCAATAAAAGTATATGTTTGAGGAGATCAGAATTGAGAAATAGAGTTTTGCCTAAAACCCTAATTAATGGAGAGCTAAACCCTTGATTAGAGATGATCAGGATGCTCCCTTCTAAACCTGAAGAGAGTATATATACTAATGGAGAAAATCCTGGCGAAAGTCCACTTTGCCCTTCAACAAATCACAAAACATCTCAAAGACTCGGCCCAGAAAAACAGGAAAACGCCGCCTCAGACGTCTGGCCTCTGATCTCAGACGTCTGAGGCCAGGTTCTGGATGACAGAACCAGACAGGACCAGACGTCTGGCCAGAGGGACCAGACGTCTGCAGGACTTCTCTAGAAACAGGCTGAACCTCGTCAGACGTCTGGCCCTCTCAGCCAGACGTCTGACCTACAACAGCACTTACACCTTCTCATTTATCTTCTTCCTCCAAACTCCGATTTGCGAACCGTCTTCTCCGACACCAAGCTACATCCATCCCCTTCAATTCTCCTTCTTATAGTGTCACAAAAATTAACAATACTGGGAGCAGAATAGGGGAGAAATGGTACCTACAATGCCAGACCTCATCGAGAAACGACAGCAGGTTGCAGATCTGAGTGGAATACAACCTCAATAAAGAATAGGAGCATGAGAGTCGCGGGAAAAGGGTGGTTGCAGCAACAAAGAAAGCTAAGGAAGAGGAAGGAAAGACAAGTGCATAGAGAGGAAGATGAAAAAAGAAGAAGCGAGATTGAGATGTTAGAAAGTGAAAAGATGATTAAAAAGGAACCCTAGTCCCTATTGATGCAAGCAGGATTGAAATAGATGAATTGAAAAAGGTCTTAGTATTTTGTGGTTAGCGAAAAAAATTATTTATACTAAATAAAATTTAGTATTTAATTAATAAAAGTGTTTGAATAATATTTAAATTTGTTTAGTTTATTTAAAATATTTATTTGTTTGTTAATTTTAATTATTATTTAATTTACAATTATTTTATTAATTTATTTTAATTTTATATTTTATTAATTTACAATAATCATGTAATAATCCGTCCTTTTCGACCCTCATATTTAACGCTCGAATCGACGTTCAATTCTCGAAAATTGAAAATGACAGAACGTTAAGTAATGATAACAAGAAACAAATGGATATTTCTAACTATAGTTTTCTAAACTCAAAACTTAAGGAACAATATATAATATAAAACTAATATTTATAACATATTCAAGGTCATAGATCCATACAATATACAATTGTCTGTCCAAACTACACACGATATACTATAATGTCCAATGAACATACGTACAATATATATTGTTAATGCCTCCGTCATTCGCAACATCAACACCAGCTAAGTCAGCTTGGCTCCATAGTCCATCAAACTATCAGTATCATTAGAAAATAATATAATGAGGGGGCAGACTTATGTCCGAGTGATTGAAACTAATCTACTCCACATACACTTCAAATATACTGTTGTAACATCATTTTAACCTACTGAACTTGTGTAAACATACCTTAACTGGTCAGCATGAATACGAGAGTAATAAAGTCAACACCCAAGAGTTGACTATTGGATTAAGGTCAGTGTTACACCTTACCACTTAACGTATTCATCTAAACATCATACATATATCAATGCCACGATACAACATATCCTATGCTCACTATACTTCGACCGATGGACATAGTCGTAGGTACGGTCCCCTGATGGTCATATAAGCATGCATAAGGACGTGTCCATTCTCTTACGATCCACATACTCGATATATGCGATCTGTGATGCTGTGGTAAGTCAATAGGAGCCACTGACATAAATACAAAATCGATACGAATATCGAACATCAACATCAAAATCTAACACATTAGGGTCTACACATCAAACATCTAGGCACTCCATACAAAAATGTACGATCACTTCATCGCCTTGCCCAAAAGAATCACTCAAAAAATAGTCTGATACATCCGGTCAAAACCCAGTTCCAGAAGATGTACCTTAATTCTTTTGACTCGAATGGCTCCTGGCTCATTCTAGGCCTAAAATACACCACCGGTCGACCTTTTATCAAACAATTGATCAACCAGTCAAATGTTCACCAGTCGATTAGTGGGTCATTGTTTTCTTTTCTTTTTTGTTTCATGTTTTATGTCTGCACTATTTCTTTCGTTTTGCTTCCAGCCTTCATCATTTCATTTTATTTTTGTTTTAGTATCATTAAAACAACATTTATACATCAGTTGGCATTAAAACTTCAATTATATCATAGTCAGATTTGATCGGATTCTCAAATGAAGTATTTACTTCCATTACTTGTTTACTATAGGTCATTTCCTTACCGATCCTTACTCAAACTTCCATTTCTTGTATGATTGTTACCTCACTTGTGTGGTAATCTTTCCTTACATCAATTCTTTAATCATTTATTCAATTTAAACTACTTAATTTATATATCACATAATGATTAAAATCATATTATAAAGTTATATTGGATTTATATATGAAATAGACAAGTCCATTCACCGAAATCGATGATCTAAACCTCAACGACCTCCACTCTCTAGAAAACTCATGCGTAAACTTCAAAGATTTATCCTAAATATTTTTCTAGATTGAAGCCCTAACTTTCACGATCATTTAAATATATAATTTATGGAATCTCGATTTCAATTGAAATAATTATGGATCTTTGATTGAATGAATTGAATGGAAGAGACGAAAGGGCTAAAGAAGAAAGAGAACTGAGAAATGGAACGTAAGTTTTCTAAACGTGTCCCTTTATAAAGGAGGGAAATATTCTTTCAAAATTTGAATTTAAATTACAAATTTTTGGGCTGAGCATACTTATCTGAACACAAACATAAGCTTATATCTCCATCGTACAACCTCCAATTTAGACAAACTTATGTACTGTTGCGATCAGAATAATGAGTCGATCACAATGGTGTAGGTTTCATTGTCCAATTCAACTATTTGTAAAATGAACATTTATAATGACCCTACCACTGTACCCACACTACTAAAGAACATTATAAATAATGTCGTCTAATAATGTGGAGAATACGGCTTATTAAGGGCGATCAAATGTGAATATAACTTTAAACTAACACTAACACATCATACTTGCTATTTTATTTAATCTCTGGAATAAAATTTGTGTGATCAGTCTCAGTTCAAAATAATAAACTCATCGGTTTCTTAGAATCAAAATAGTATATCATATAAACAGTAGTCATAAATCGCAGCGGAATAATAAACATCGCATACATATACAAATTGTTAGTCTATAAAATATAACATTAGATTCACATAATATACATCTGGTACAACTCTCTAACTCAAATATACATCTAATAAATATATACACTAATTCCAAAATGAGGTAACTAAAAGTCAAAATTGTTTATCTCCTTGTTAGCACAACCATCCAAAGGTCAACTAATCCTATAACTTCAAAAGTCTTGGCCTAACCCGAGTATTATAAAATAAATGGGTCAGACTATCTCTAAATATCCAAAAGGGTGAGAACAAGATATAACACAAGAATTAATGACATATAGGTAAATCTAGATTTCCAAGTTATAATAAGTCATGGAATTAATTTAACTCAGAATTTATCTCAAGGCACAAGGTTATATATTTAGGTCACAAAGACAAATCAATCATTAAACAAAAAATCACATAATAAATTACAATATTCCTAACACAAAGAAACCAATCCATATCGTGTCAAACAAATAATTGTGTTATCATTAATATCGATCTGATACCAAAGATCGGAAACACAGAATCTCGACATAACCACAAGGATCAGGGGAACATAGAATGTCAACACGATCACAAGGATCGAGGAACAAAGAATCTCGACACAATCATAAGGATCGGGGAACACAGTGTAACAACCCGCAGTTCCATACCCTTTGAGTTGATAAAAATTCACTCCTGTTCAATCCAAATTGTTCGAAAGAGCGAATAACTAGGGTAAAGAAGAAAAGATAGAAGAAAAGATATAATAAGAAATAGAAACAACAACACAAAATCTCACAATCGCAGCAGAACAAATATAATATATAATAACATAATTTTATATAAGGGAAACTGTATCTGTTAATATACATACAATCATCAGAGTACAACAATTCAGTACATCAAATGGACAGTTATAATAACTTTTCCTCACACAGCGGAAATATAACCAAGTACGGAGATACGTCTCTATCATCCAGCTTGCCTCCTAAGCTCCAAAGCATTCTGTCTTGAATCTGTAATACTCGATCTGACCCAAGCATTATAATAAAATAACACCTGAGTCGGTCTGGAAAACCAGCGTGAGAAAACACACTCAATTTGGATTATTAACTTTTCTCAAAATCCTTTGAAACAAAGGTATTTCGTAAGACCACGTCACACATAAACATGATGGGATTTTACCTTACGATAACCAAAACATTTTTATCAAAATCGTCTGATATTATAATAATGTCTATAGAAAGTAAATAGAAAATAGCTGAAATGCTTGCATCTCACGTTTCAGCATATTTGGGGACAATCAAAATCGTACAGCGCTTATTGGAGAATGGATTCCATACGAATGACTGGGCCACTAGGGTACCGCCCACCACAGTACACCTCTAGAATAATGCACCGAGGACCATCGCCGGGATCCTCTACTACACAAGACCAGCCTACCCCTAACCTGGATAGACCGAATATGTTATCACCCCGAGTGTTCCCACCCTTACAAATCGAGCGCTCCTTCTTTCGTGCACAACTATATCCATAATATATATATATAGGTTTTCGAGGATATCTAGAAAAGTGATAACATACCCTAATTGGGTGCAACCCACTTAGCCTTGATGCATCTCCCTTGTTTTAGTCATTCCCGGATGATGAGGCTTGAGGCTAAGCGTTACCTTTCAAGAAACAATTCTACTTAGAATGCTCATCGTCCTCTAATGAAGATGTTCTGATAGCCTTCGTCCATATAAGTTGTCCTGGGTTTGGACAAACCGAATCACCGTCTTCATCATCTTCATGGTATTCATTCGTAACGTTCAAACCAGATCGAAGTGGTTTTTGGATAATTAAATCTGATCCCGGTCTCTTCGAAACGATCAACGAATTTAGCCAATATTTGATAGCTGGTTATTTAAGTATCAAATTTCAAACAAACACTAGGCCTTATTCTATAAATCTCTAAAATATTTATTTCAAAACATCTTCAGCAAGATATATATATTCAACCTCTTTCAATATTTCTATATTTGAAAACAATGTCAACACTTGTGTCCATAACAGGATATTTCACCATCTTCAATACTTAGAAATATTTCCAACTTCCATTTTTATAACACTTAGAAAATATTTCTATCCCAAATCATTTCCCACTAAAAATATTTCCAAAACCTTCCTTTCAATACTTAGGAAAATATTTATACATAGAATTTCCAAAATCATCTTAATTTTAAACTTGGAAATATTTCTTAACCTACCTCATAAGTCTCTGGAATTTTAACAAATTCTTCCTATGATTTCCAAACCGATTATACTTATTTATAATCCCAACCAACCATTTATAACTTCTTTAAATGAATTCAAATTCTTTCCGAAGTTATCGCATCTAAACATTGGAAATTTTCTTAAGTCTCTAGAATTCCATTTATAAGGTTTCACTTATAAAACCTCATCCTTAAATTAAAAACCTGTTTACACATCTCGAGAGGATTTTATAAATAAATTTTCAATCATTTCAAACTATATATATAATGAGCATTTTTAAAGAATAGTAATTTATTTTTATTTTTAAGATATGTTTTAAGTTATTTTTTAAGATATTAAACACTTTTAATAAACCATCAATAACTCATTTTAAAATAAAACAAATCAATTTACAAAGCTGATTATAAAAATTAAAACTTTATTTCAATAAATATTAAATATTTGAGAATCCATTTTCCGAAGTATTCCAATACTAACTAGTTTAAAAATTCATAGTTTTAAATAATAAAGTTTTCCCTTTGAAAAACAAACTTAACTTCTTAAAATAAAAATATATTTTAAAATCTAAATAACGAATTTAATTTATAACTTCCTCCTAATTTCACAACATATCGATTCATTGTCGATTCCGTAACCATCCTCGTTTCAAAAATAGAATCTACTATTTTTCTCAACTCCGTTTCCAAATTCTAATATAAATTCACCCTATGAATTTATATTCCCTATTATCATCTAATATCAAATTCCTTTATTTATAAACATCGTTTATAAATTTTTATAACCCATTTGGTTTTACCTGTTTATAAAACAAATCTTATTTATAAAATTCCATTATATAAATTCATTTCTTATAAATTCCATTTATACTTCCAATCTATTTTTGATATTGATTTTAACTCCTTTTCATATTTCAAAATACCATTTACAAACTCCTTTATAAAATATTTTTTTAAATCTCTATTTAAAACCTTTTACGAATAGTTACGTACAATCCAAAATCAATATATATGTATATATATATATATATATATATATATATATATATATATCTCCTAATTCAATTTTCTTAAAAATAATCCAATTTCCAATATAAATATTTTAATATCAAAAATCTCCTTTTAAATTCCTTTAAACTAAAAACAATAATTTATGGTATTTGAAATGCCAAATTTAAGGCCCGTGCTACCATAGCATCCCAAAATTCAAATCATAGCAATAATCTATAACAGATTATCTACAAACATCATATATTACTATATATGAAAAATAAACAACATATTTTGAGGAATCCAGTTGGATCCCTCCAACTTGTTTTCCTGCATCCACAGATGTTAATACAACATAAAAATACCAATCCCACTTCGAGGGGGATATCGCGGTATATAGGGTCATCTGCTATTATGCGGGGCACATAGGGTCTCATCCGCTATAATGTGCAGGAATATCACTCCAAATACTAATATATATACTACTATACATATTATATCATTCAACATACAATAAATTTATAAATTCAACAAGCATCCAAAATTTAATTTCAACTATTTAAAATTTAAATTTTGGTAATCTAAATGAGTGAGAATTTTCTCACCATGATTTTATTTTGCAATCCATTCCAGTTTTTAATTCCATCGCCTAGAATTTGCTATTATGAATCCATCGTGATTTATTCCATGATTTGGACCTCGTACAAATAATTTTATGACGCATATACGTTAGTGATTTTTCTGAAATTAAACTAAATACACTTAAATTAAATTTAATTAAAACTAAACAAATTTCTTCTTCTTGTTTTTTCTTACACATAAATTTAAAATACAAATAAGTTGGCTATTCTCACCTAAAAGAAAGGTCTGGCCGCCTCCTTCACTGCCATCGACCATGTCCAAAAAATCGTCACCACCCTGATATACCAAAATGTGACCACCTCTCATGTTCGTGACAGTCGCGAACATCCTCATCACCGCCATTCGTCATCACCCCACCTCTTCGTCGCTCTAGGCCTACATCGCAACACCCCTTCACATCGCAGCCGTTTTCTTTCCAAAACCCTCATCGCGATTTCAGGCAACGAAAAAGGACCCAATCCCACTTCGAGTTCCCACGCCCGAGCCACGTTCGTCGTCGATGAACTTGCACTGCTTTACTCCAGGTCGCTTCTTTTGCTGTCGCCAAACTTGAGTCGCTCGAAATCAACCACCCTCCGTCTCGATCTAATTCAAATATCGAAGCCCAAGCTAAACGAATGAAGAGTCCACTGTCGTTTATCTTGAACGCTGCAGCCATCCCCTATGCGCCATCGCGATTATCGCGCGATTTGATTCTTTTTTTTTCTTTTTTTTGAATGTTCTGTTCGATTTGAACAAGAAGATGATAGTAGAGGGTAAGGGATCACGATTTTATACGAGAAGATGGCTTTCGGTTTTTGAAACGAGATAAGGAAGGGTCAAATACGCGATTCAAACAAGAATAGGCGTAGGTACGGTGGCATGTTGGAGAAGGTATAGTGACCGAGTGAAGAGGACAACCCAGTCCAATCAAGGGAAATAAATTATTTGAATTTTCAAAATATATCAATTCGTCTCGATTACGCAACTCAAAATTTCGAATCCCTATCGAGGCGTGCCGCTAGGCGTTCATAATGTTATACCCCTATTCCGAACGAAATGGAAAAGGTTTCGAGTCCTAATTCGATCGTATGGAGAAAATAGTTTTTTGGACCCAATTATATTAAATTTTCAATATTAAATTTTCGTCCCCAAAATTGCTAAGGTAGGAAAAATGCTCCAAACCCATTAACTTATCAAAACCGTACTTATTTAAACTCGACATTCACTTTTCTAATCTTTTTGTTCCAACCAAAATAATTAGTTTTCAATTATAATTCCAAAACCCTTTATTCCGATTAAAATTCGAAAACAAATTGCCGTTAACAAAAATTTTCCAAAAATTTTCAAAGTTATTCTAACACCCTAAATTTCCAAATTTTTTTGGCAGAGTCTCCTTTGTACGGAGAGCCTTTTGCAATATGACAAGAGAGATAAATATATATACATCGACCCACATGGTCGGAAAATAATATATATATATATATATATATATATATATATCAATATTTATATTTTTCGCAGTATTTAATCCGAAAACGTACCTTATTTAGCATTTTTAAGCATTATTAAGCGAGCAAGTTTACTTCATATGCAATTTCACAACCCAAATCTAGCCAAAAAGTCCCTCTGTACCTGTACTTACTCAATTTAAACACATAAGTACCAAAATATGAAATTCATCAACATTTCACTTATTTATATAGTTAATACACATAAACTTCATAACTCCATCATCCCAAACATATATTAAAAGCAATCATAATACAAATTCAATCACTTCATTGATCCATTTACCCTTTTATTCAATTCAAATGATTTACACTCAATTTTCTTACATTCAATATTTTTTATA
The DNA here is from genome assembly GCA_030737815.1 of Allium fistulosum. NCBI lineage: Eukaryota > Viridiplantae > Streptophyta > Magnoliopsida > Asparagales > Amaryllidaceae > Allium > Allium fistulosum. Next base: position 1,239,600,211 of record CM060903.1, on the reverse strand, counting down.
TACCAAATAGATTCATATCCATTCCATATTGATTTAAAAATCAATTTTATTCACTTCTATTAATTTATTCACTTCCGTTTGCATCGAACAACAATTTTTCTATCCAAATTCAGTGCTATTCATTTAATAGGATAACCATTTTAGCCTATAGCTATTTTTAAATTGATTGCAATTCAATTTATAATCAATTCTATTCCATTTCAAATTAGTCTTCAATCAATTTACTTACATTTCCTTCATAACCACTTTAATTACTTTCAAATCCATTATTTATTAGCTCGGAAACATTTCATGCCAATTTATTAAACAACCATTTCACAATTTATTTGAGCTAAGCTTTCATTCAAATATTAACTTAAGTTAATTTGTTAAATTTCAATTATTTCAACCTTATAACTTAAGTTTATTTTATTTTAACCAACTTCCATTTCATTTACTAATTAATTTAATTAGTTCATTCACTTTATCCACTTTATATTTTAATTCCATACTCGAATGCATTCTCGAATTTATTTAATTCGTATCCAAGGCTACCTTCAATTTATTTACACTCAAGTCATCGCTATTTTAAACCATTTCTGTTTTATTCAACAATATTTCCAATTATAATTAATTCTCTTACCATTTAAGTCGAATTTTATTTACAACCCAAGTTCTATTTCCAATATCCATCTTTAAACCATAATCCAATTTTAACTTAACTAAGTTAATTTTCACCTTCATAATTGTAACATCCCAGTAATTTTCGACTTTCGAAAATTCAACATCGATACTCACTTTATCGACTGCTGAGCCATCGAATGCCGGAAACCCGAAAAGTTATGGTTTTAAGAAAGAAGAAAAAGGTAGAAGAAGAGGATAGAAGAAAAAGAAAGAAGAACAACAACAGAGCAAGAGAACAGCAACAGAAACAGAACAAAATCAGAATCTTACACATCGCAGCGGAACAATATATAATAGATAAATCAGTAATCTTTAAAACAAAGAACTATATCATTTTATACATACATCAATCATCAGAGTCAATATACAACAATGGACAGTTATATAAACTTGTCCTCATACAGAATACCCAGCGGAATAAATAATATCAGATACAAATACTACGTCTCGTCATCCAGCTTGCTTCCAAAGCTCCAGAATATCCAGAATATCCTGATAATCTAACTCTAGACTGCCCGTGTGGAAATTGGTGGGCACCCAGAGTTTAGAAGGGAAACAATAAACTCCGAGTCAGTCATGGTGACTGGTGTGAGATCGTAAAACAGTTTATCTTTAAATTAAACAACAGAAATATTTTTTTAAGTCAATTCGCAATGCTTTTGGAAAATGAAACTACCATAAGACCTCCCACCACACACACAATGCAAACGCAGAATTGGAGGAGATTTCTTCTTATGATAGTCAAAGATGCTTACTACGAAAAATCAAATTCTTTTTGATATTATTATTAGTGCATAGTGTAGAGAACATTTCGAAAGTATAATATAAATCTTAGCCAGCATAGGCATTCCGCACTTATGCCTACTATAGCTACTATGTTCAATAGCAGGTTACCGCCACATTCCATAGCAGGTAATACAACTAAAACCGTACAAGTCGCGTATTGTTTCTTTGGATTTCCAACAAATGGTCAGGCTAAGGAACTTCCTATCCACGATGGGTACGTCCCTGGAATAGACGACCCGAGAACCTAACCGGATCTCTGCCAACACAAGGCCGGGTTACCTCTGCAAAAATAGGTAACTACTGACACGCGTATGCCATCCCCCGATCGTCACCGATCTTCCCGAGGATCCCCGATTCGCAACAAACCACAAAGTAAAAATAACTGTGCAGCAACCACAGAGGTTAAGTATCTGGGCTCCATACCATGATACCACCTTTATCCAGAAGGAATGACATACACTAAGGGGCGCTACTCCCTAGAACCTTGCTGCATCCTTCCTGTTTCGACCATTTCCGGGGTGTGAGGCTCGACGAAGTCTCGTCCACAAAGCTACGCTTTCTCAAAAAGCCCTGCTTCGGGTCAAACAAAATGATCAACCTATGATCACAAAGATATAAGATCAAACAAATGATCATATCACAAATGATCAAACACTGATCATTTCACAGCAACACTCAGTATGCCACGTTACCAAATTGGGATATATCGCTGATGAATTTCAACTACATAACCTCTGAGCTCGTACGTCTCAGAGAAGGGTGTTAAGCTAAGAGAATAAATTCTCCGCCACCAACAGAAATGTATTTGAAAGAAATCAGCTTTATATCTTAAATTGTAACGTCAGACACACAATCCATATAAGTCTGTTCCGGGATCGAACAGAACCGAAGGCACTTCTCACGAAGCCCTTGCATTTTCGGATAATTTTCTAATCACGTCAGGACTTCCCGTCACTAAGGGTGATAAAACCTCTAAATCGGAGATCAGCCGATGTAGAGTAACTCGACGGTAATCCTTCCGTTTTCAAAAATATCCGATCTTCAACACCGGTCTTCAAATGCGATTCATAACGACGTATCACATATTCGGAATGGGTTATACGACCCCATGGTCCTTTCCCGGCTAACCCGAATAGTGAGCGATTATTCAAAAATAAGTGTGGCATCCAAATTCATCCAATTCACAACAAATACCTATCTAAAGGTAATTATTGATAGTCGGTTATTTAACTATCAATAAAGATGCGCAACATCATCAGATTCCAAATAATTTTCTCAAATTATTTTATCTTCAAAAATATCTTTACTAGATATAAAATTTCCACACTTCAAAAATAAATCAATATTTATTTTTCTAAACAGTTTCCCTTTCCTTTATAAATTCCATAGTGAATTTATATCTTTCAAAATATCTACTGATATACGATTTTCAAATCGTTTTCAATATTCGATTTCGATTTATCTTTAAGAAGATAAATCTCAAAATGTTCATTTCATATTGGAAAACATTCCATACTTATTTAATAATAAGTATTTCACAAATCTATTTATTTTCAACATTTGAAAATATTCGATATACTTAAATCAATATTAAGTATATATTTCATTCTTTTAAGGAAATCATTCTTAAAACACATTTATTTGAGTCAAAACGAATGTTACGTAAAACATCGTTACGACGACTCAAAATCACTAGTATAGGGATTCGAAATTTAGATAGATATATAAATCCCAATATTATATAAAACATTTCCTTTCGGAAATCATTTACTATAACAACTGTGTTATAGTCCACCATTTCCTTATTTCTCGAAAACGTCTATTTCAACAATAAATGTTGAAATCTATGATTTCGATACTTAACACGTTTTAAAACATCTTTTAAAACAATCACTTCATTTCAAATATCGCTTTTCCAAAACAAGTTCATTTTACTTAACAATATATTCACTGTCCAAAATCGTGAATATACTTCAATAACCAAATTTCAATCTTTTCTACACATTTATTTCAAGAATCACCCACTGTCCAAAATCGTGGATAAATTCCCTTAATAATCTCTATATTTAAAATCAATCAAATTTGATTTATTTTCGAATTTATAAAAACAACGTTTATAAATTCGATTTCCATTTTCTAACAACTTTGATTTATACATCTTCTTTATTAACAAATTCGAATTATACTTGATATAAATATCACAAGTTCATATTATAAGTTAATAACTTATCATTCATTTTCAACTTCACAATTTATAAATCTATAAATTTCATTCACTTACGGATTCCATAATATTTCATTTTTATCATTTATAAAAACTCATTTTATAATTCCAACATTCTTAATTTTGTAGATATCAATTTCATAAATCTTTTATATGAACCGTTACAGAAATTCAAAAATCTCAATTTAAACCATCTCATAAATCAGTCAACTATTTATCCCAAAAATCACTTTTCGGTTATATTTCACAAATCTATAAATTTTTGTAACTTTAAAATCTGAACGTTTATTTATTTAAAATAAATCACTTCAGAAATTTAATAAACGTATAATTTCAAAGATCACTTTAAAAACCCTTTTAAAGTAAAAGTCGTTATTTTTTTAAAACTTCAAAACTGAATCCGATGATGCAACAACACCAATCAGTCCATCACAACAGTCAATATCATATATCATCATATGATAACAGAATATATCACAATATCTGTAAATAAATAAATACTGTTGAGGAATCCAGTTGGATCCCTCCAACCTGTTTCCCTGCATCCACAGACGTTAGCACAATACCAATTCCGCTCCAGTACGGAATTATCGCGGTATATGGGTTTTTATAAATCCGCTTACTAACGGCGCAATAGGGTCTCATCCGCTATACGAGGCGGGAAATCAATCAATCCAATATATACATATGCCAATATGTATATATTGCTATATATAGATATATATCCTACTATATCTAATATCACATCCAAACAGTCAATCATCAATCAATAACTGTAAATAATTCCACATTCAATTTGAGTGAGAAGATCTCACCGTGATTTTAATTCTGATTCCAGCGTTTATTTTCGAATAAAATTAAACGAGCGTTTAATTTTACTCAAAAATTTCACTGATTCCAAACACGCCCAGATCTGCGCTGCAGCGTAGAGCGCGTCGCTGCGATTCCAACGCTTCTGGTTTCGTCATTTACTGATAATGTATGAAAGAGATACGGTATTTAAGAAATTACACAATTTGAATTATTAAAATTTATTTACAAATTTCTTTATTATTTCAAACCCAAAACTATCTCTGCCGTTCGTTCCAGGCCACGAAATCAAGGCCGCGTCTTCTTTCTTCCCAGTGAAAGTCACGCTCGTTCCCAGGTTGAAGAACCATGCTAGCCGCCACTAGGGTTTTGAACGCCTCCCTCCTCATCAACCAAAACCCCATCATCTCGTCGCCGATCGAAGCGCCATCACCAGAGCCCCCCACGCTGGCCGACCGCACCCCCCCAGCGCCTCCTTCCTCTCGAAATACGCGCGTGAAACTGGCCCATTCAAACCCAAATTCGCGGCAATCCACCAATTCGTTTTCAATCAAAACCGCATGGATTTGTAGAGCTCTCAATGCTCTACAATTTTGATGTTGAACATTCTTCGAATAGATGAACGGATTTAAAGAAATTAAGGAGGAAAGATTGTTAAATGCTGGCCGTTCATTTCAATGGAGGCGGCTGCTGTTAACAAACCCTAGGGATTTTGTTTTTCTTTATTTTTGTGAAAAAAGATGGGTATATTTATAGAGTTTTCTCAAACACTATTCATCCAGGTTTTCCGGAATTCGATTTACACGTCGAAACTGGCGTTTCTGGGGTTTACCCCGCATTCCGGACACAATGGAACAGGTTTCGAAAGCTAATTCGGTCGTCTGTGCGAGATATGCAATTAAACGATCAATTTAAATTAAACCGATTTAAATCGATTTCGAGGCGTTTTAATTTGTACCGGACAAACGGTAAATCCAAAAATTACGAAATTTGAAATCTTACAATAATATCACATTACGGATCCGATGAAACTGGTTTCGTCGAAATCCGAGACCGTTTGAAAAATGACTATTTTAACTCGACGATTTAAAATTAAAACGATATCGATGCGTTTCGAGCTGCCACGGTCAAACGACAACTCCGATTGATACGAAAATTGAAATCTGATAATAACTAACTATTACGGATCCAATGGAACTGGTCTCGTTCAATTCTGAGACTGTTCGAAAATTGGCTATTTTTACAGTCGATAATTAAATATTAAAATATTCAATTTCACAAATTAACTCCAAATTCAGTTTTAAAAGTTCTATAACCTTTCTATAACTCCAGTATGATTTAATATAACTTTATAAATCATTTCCAGCACATTAAACCCATATTTCAATTATTTCTGGAATTTCAATCATTAAATTATCGATTTAATTGACCAAATTAAATCCAATATTCGAATAATAAATTATTCGACTTCTTAATTCTTCTTATCAGTATTTAAAATTAATTAAATATTCGAATTTTAATTATCAAAAATTCTGGGTCGTTACAATAATCATTTAACTAATTAATTATCTAATTAGTTCACTTCAAATTTATACTCAATATATAATTTTTATCTCAAAAATCACTTCATTTAATTTTTCTTGAGCTCAAACTAATTTTAAATCTAAGTTTGGACTTTATTTCTCCACTTTAAAATATTACACCATTCTTATTTTGGGTTTTCCATTTCACTTTCAATTTTATAAGCCACACAAATTATTTTTCCACTTTTCCATCTATTCTATACTCGAATATATTCACATTTTATCTTTAACTCTAGATTATACATTTATTTATAGCCTAAGTGTATTTTTATTCCGTTAATTTCAATTTTTATAAGCTATTCCAATTTATTCATTCGCAATTCCAGATCTCACTTAAATTTTATTTCATTTAAGATTTATACCTTATGGTTATATAATCATTTCATAACTCAAAATTTATATTTACTTAAATTCAATATTATTACTAATCCAACCCAATTTTTATAACTTATAGTTATAGAGTTACTTTATAATTCACATTTACATAATTTAATTCAATTCCATATGATTCAAATCAAACTCGCCTTTTTATTTACATTTTAATTCCTTCTAACCAACATTTCAAAACCAAACTCGAGTTATTCATACTCAAATTAATTTCACTGCAAACCATTTTATTTTTAATCCATTCAGTTTCATTATATATTTCAATTAGTTCGCTTAAGTTAACTCCTATTTCATTAATACACTATATTAATTCAATCCAAATCCAGTAAATTTAATTTATCCAATTTAACTTAAGTTGAATTCCATTTTAACTTCCTCACTTTAAATTTTATTCCAACTTCAATTTTCACACTTCTTTCCTTATAAATATAATCTTCCACTTATAAGTTTTTAAAACTTATTTTTCTGATATTCTCTAGAACTTTTAAATAAGGATTTCTAGAATTTTTAAATACCCGGTATTTATTTCAAATCCCTTTGAAATCAAATATATAACTTTTTGAGTTTAACAAACCATTTATTTGGATTTTTCAAAGTAAACCTGATTTTATCCAAAACAATTCCCTTCGGGATTTTTATACAAAACTTGTTTTCCCAACAAATCTGAATCAAATCAATTCCAACAGCAATCCACCACTTAGAAACTCGAAAATGAATACTGATGATGCGGCTATCATCATCAGAATTCATTTTCCAGCGACTGAAGTGAGTTCAGTGCTATATCACTTCCAAAATCCATTTAAAACTATTTTCTCTTCAAAAATATCTCCAAAATAATATTACTATTATTTATTTTCAAATACTTTGGAAAATACTTCCAAAGATCTCCGGGATTTAATTTTTTTTTCAAATTCTGGTTTGGACCCATTTGTAGTTTTTAACCCATTCATAAAATTCATAAGTATACAATCTAATTTGGTTTTCTATATAACCATTTCGATTCTTATTTTGATTATATAATAACAACCAAACACACCACTATAATAATTTTCAGAAAATTATTCTCTTTTATATCAAAATATAATTTGGGTAAAATTATTTCATTTACCCGATTTAAAATTATACCATGTCAGTTTATCTTGTTAAAGTGTTTAGAAACTCCTATCGATTTAAGTGGCGTTGCACTATTCAATCAGAATTTATATGCCACTTAACAAATAAATTAACACAGTATAAAACCATTTTTATTCACTAACAAATACGCGCTCATATCTTTTGATACACTCAGACTCATTCTAGAGTACTACTGACTCTATCTCTAGTGAGTAATCCCCACTAGAGCCAAAGTTCTCACTTAACATTCAGCTGTGATACCAAAGGTAGTGACCCACAGTTCCATACCCTTTGAGTTGATAAAAATTCACTCCTGTTCAACCCAAAATGTACGAAAGAGCGAATAACTAGGGTAAAGAAGAAAAGATAAAAGAAAAGATATAATAAGAAATAGAAACAACAACACATAATCTCACAATAGCAGCGGAACAAATATAATATACAATAACATATTTTTATCAAGGGAAACTGTATTTGTTATTGTGCATACAATCATTAGAGTACAACAATTCAGTACATCAAAAAGGACAGTTATAATAACTTGTCCTCATACAGCGGAAATATAACTAAGTATGGAGATACGTCTTTGTCATCCAGCTCGCCTCCTGAGCTCCAAAGCATTCTATCCTGAATCTACAATACTCGTTATGACCCGAGCATTATAATAAAATAACACCCGAGTCAGTCTGGAAAACCAGCATGAGAAAACACACTCAATTTGGATTATTAACTGTGATATCCCGGAATTTTGGCAATATCAATTTAATAATCTTTATAGATAATTAAATTTATTTGTCGATTTATTTTATAAATTGACAAGTTTATTCATTTTAAAAGGTTAATAACATTTTAATTGGCAAGTTTATTTCTTTAAAAACTAATAACATTTTAATTTGGGCATATCTTTTCTAACAATTTTAAATTTGGAAGATTTATCTTTCCAAAGCTTATATAAATGTTTTCTATTTATATGTATATATATATATATTGATGTATATATTATAAATAGGGAGTCTTTAATTTAATAAAGGATATGTTTTCAAATTATAATATATATGTATATATATTGTGATTGGAGTTATGTTATAAAATTCAAACATAAGATAAATTGATTTGTAAAAATATATATAAAGTTAAAATAAGTTTCTCAAGCATATAAAAATATGTTATATTTATTTGATCAAAGCATAAGTTATTTTAAATAATTGTTTTTCACATTTGTATGTATATGTAAAAATCTAAAAGCTTATTTATATAAATACATTTGATCTATGCAAACATTTCTTAAATACATGTATATGTTTTAAATAAATTAATAAACAAGAATTTACACTTGTAATCATATTAAATTGGTCTAGAGACATGTGTAAACATAAAAGCTTAGGTGTAAGCAAATTAATACTATAGGGGACAAGTGGCTTAAATTTATTTTTTTTGAAAATTAAGTCATAAATAAATAAAAATAAAAAGAAGAAGTTTGTTTTCACTTTTCAGCTGAATTCATCTTTCTTCTTTCTCTAAAAAAAAAAAAAATACAATTCGAATCAAATCTAAAGAAGATAAAAATCTGGAAATTAAAGAAAGATAAAACTGGAAATTCAAATGCTAAGCAAAGGAGATCAAAGGCAAATTCAATAAGAAGTTTCAGATCTTCAAATGCAACCTGAAATCTAAATTCAAAGGAAGAATGGAAATCAAACAGCAAGATCATAATTCAACAAGCAAATGGAAAAGCAAGTTCAAAATGCAATCAGTGAAATAAAGTCTGGAATAAGCCTGGAAACAGTTTCTATTTTCTGTTCTCTGATTTTAGGTGAGTAAACCTTAAATTTAAAAACAGTTTTCAATCTTGTTTCATTTTGTTACATGAATGAAATTCATGTATTAGCCTTAATATTGAATTGAATGGATGCATGCAAGTATACTAGTATTGTTGCCTGTGAATAACTAGTTATGTTTGAATATAGGCTCTGTATGTTTATAGAATTTGATTTTCTTTTAAATATCTACATCTCATAAATTAATCACTGATAACTTTTGAATTGTAAATAGAAGATGATGGAAATTATGTAACATCACTAATAAAATGAGTTCTGGAAATTATATTTGGAATTGGTCTCGAAATTTCATGGTATACAGTGAAATTTGTAATTTGGGTAAAAATTTATTTATTCAATTTTAAGATTAAAGTGTACGATTGGATTCGCGATGGGAAATCACGAATTTCAGTATGTAAATCACGTTTTTTAGCTTAGAGTTTGTCGAGTTCTTCTGAGATGAACGGGAAAGTTATGTTGGGCAAATTCAGTCGATCAAGCAAATGGGGAACCTCGGGGTTGTGGCCAGAGGAGGATGGAAGGATGTAGGTCATCGGAAAAATGGTGGTAAATTTTCTTATTGGCCGAGGCGTTGGTTTTTGGTAGGAATAGGGTTTAATACCCTGGTTGTGACGATGATGTTCTAATGGGTTGCGCGGCGTCAATAGGCAACCGGAGGCGATCGCGGTCATTGTCGAAGGGTCTGGAGGATGTGTCGTAGCTACGGTGTAGTCGATGGGTCTTCTCGAGGTGTGTGTTGCCGTGGATGATGGATTTACTGATGATGGTGGTTCGATCAGTTTGGGTTCGAGGATGGAAATCGATGTTCGATCGAGTTTGGGTTTTCTGGGTTGCTCGATGGGTTGTCATGGTCGAGTGTGACTTGTCGGAGACAGGTGTTGGGTTCATCGTTGATCAGCGTGACGGTGCACGTGCACGAGCCCATTCGCGTGTATCAGGAAGTTGAGTTTGGAGAAGAAATAGTTTTCTCGGGTTTTACATTGGGAAAATCGAGTTTTTACTCGAAGCAAGTCGAACGTGGGTTGGACTCGAGGGTTACTTCGGGAATTTGGGGGTTTTGCTCGGGTATGGGAAGAGCAGGATTAAAATGTTTACAGGAAATGTTTTTTTTTAAGTTTTAAATACCAAGGAATTTATATGGCTATGTTTCTAAGTTTTAACAAAAGAAAAACAAGTTTTTCTGTAAACTAAATTATTGTTTTTCAAGAATATAAGTTTAAATAAGTTTTTATATTAAGTAGATAAGTTTTAAAAAGTTTAAATAAGTTTTTATATTAAGTAGATAAGGTTTAAAAATTTATTAAATAACTTTGGAAAGTTTATTTAAGATTTTAAAGGTCAAATTAGAATGTTTAAATTGTTTAATTATAATTGATTTCTAAAATTATTTTATTTTAAATAAAGATTAAATAATAAGGATTTTAGTAAATCAATTATAGTAAAGAATTTATCTTAAGTAATTAAGAGATTTAATTAATTAAAATAATTAATATGGAAAGATAATTAAATTGTTGGTCAATTTAATTTATTTAATTAAGATAAATGATTTTCTTAATTAAGATCTTTTAAATATAAGGATTAAGAAATTAGTTCTTTTATTTAAATAATTAGTTAAATAATTAACTAAGTAATTAATTAGTGATTAATTAAGATAATCACTTATAAATTAATTAAGTATAATTACTTGATGAAGTAATTAAGGAATAATTAGTGGATGTAATTAAATAAAGGGTAATTATTTAATAAAGTAATTAAAAGATAATTATTTTATGAAAGTAATTTAATGAAAGTAATTAAGAGTTAATTACCTAGTGTTATTAATTAAATAATTTATTTAATAAAGTTAATTAAAGGATTAAGGTTAATTAATAAGGTAATTAATTATTTGTTAAGGTAATTAATTAAAAGTAATTAATTAAGGAAAGTAATTAAGGGAAGTTAATTACTGGATGAGATTAATCAAAGGTGATTAATAATTGTGGTTTAATTAAGATTAATTATTTAATTAATTTAAATAAAATAAATAATTAAAGATGTAATTAGGGATCATTAGTTTATAATTAATTAATGATATAATTAAGAGTTGATTAATTAAGATTAATTAATCAAATGATAAGTGATTAATTGTAATTAATTAAGGATTAAAGTAATTAATTATAATTAATTAATTAATGAAGTAATTAAAGGTTAATTACTGTATTTGGTTAAGGATAATTAATTTGTGAAATTAATTAAGATAATTACTTAAATGTAATTAAAGTATAATTAATCAAGGTGATTAATTAAAGTGGAAATTTAGAGGAAGATAAATTAATTAATTTATAATTAATTAATGATTATATAAGTAAGGTTTATATTGAAGTAATTAATTTAATTTATTTTTAAATTAATTAAGAGATGAAGTAATTAATTTAATTCACTTTAAATTAATTAAAGATAGAGATAGTTAATTTAATTCATTTTAAATTAATTATGTTATGATTAAGTAAATCATTGCTTATATAAGAATGAATGACATTGATTGACTTGAATGGATGTAATCTCAGAAATGAGATTGAATGCATTTCATTGTTTGATATCTCTGATGAGATATGATTGATATATGATATGGATGTTTGGTTGAATTATAATGATAATGTGAATTATTTGTTTGGGATGATAATGTAGATTATCTATTGAATTATCTATCTTTGTGTATATAGATATGAATTGAATTGTTTAAACCTTTAAACAACTTGGCCTTAAAAGATACGTTTTGGATTTCGATGAGACCGGGATCGGGTTTCCGTATACCGGTATTCCAGGTCTGGAGACCCGAATACCACATCGATCCAAATTAACGATAGGTCGTGAATCTCAAGTGAAGATGAAGATATAGAGTGCAAGGGTTATTGTCGTTAACTCTGAGGGTGATTCCAAAACGAGTGTAACGAGATAATGCCTTCGGTTTCGTTCGAACCCGGAACGAACTTGTATGGATTGAATGCTTTCAGCACATCGTCAGGCGGACGATCAGCATTCTAAGTGATATGTTCTGATTAAAGGTAATCGTAACCTCAAGCCTCATCAACCGGGAATGGCTAAAACAGGGGAGGTGCAGCAAGGCTTCGTGGGTAGCACCCACTGAGAGCAAGATAGATCCCTGTCTAGAGGTCCCTTTTCTTTTATTCGGCTTAGTGTGTGGTTGGTCGCGCCAACTACGGGATTGTCTTGTTCGGGATTATCCAGTAAGGGATGGTTCCGGCTTTGTGTTGCAGGGGAGCGGGCGTACTCCTCGGTACGGTGATCTAGGCCACGTACTGTGACGGGCGGTACCCCAGTAGCCCTGCCATTGTATGGAATCCAAACTCCAATAAGTGTCGTACGTATTAGTTGTGCCCAACTATGTTGGAATGTGAGATGTAAGCATTTCAGCTATTTCTGTATTTTACTTGAAAACCCTAGACCCTATTATAATACAATCGGATTTGCTATCAAATGTTTTAGTTAGCGTAAGGTAAAAACTTACCCATGTTTATTTGTGGGAAGTCTTACGTGATACTTTTGTTTCAAAGGTTTTCAAAGTTAAGCAATCTAACCGTTTACTCACACCAGACCCATGTCTGACCCAAGTGTTTATTTCTGTTTTATAAACTCTTGGGTACTCAAATTTTTACGAGTAGCCAAGGGATTCAGGTTTAGCTTTGACGAATATTCTGGAGGAGCAATGGAGCAGGAGGCTTCGGCGTTCGTAGATATAGTATTCCGATGTGTTGATATCGGTGACAGTGTATTGTCTTGTATTTGAGTTGTAATGTCTAGACAGATGTTTATAACTGTCTATTAAGTGATGTATATGCTGTGTAACTCTGTAAATTGTTGTATACTATGTAATAGTTTATGTTATTAATATAATTTATTCGTTCCGCTGTGAGATCGTTGTTGTTGTTTCTTTCTTTCTTCTCTTCTTTTCTTTCTTTTCTTCTTCTATCCCTTTCTTTCTTAATTAACGATGCGACTTTCTGGTGGTAGAAAGCCGGGTTGTTACATTTGGTATCAGAGCGAGGTTGAGTGAATGCCTAAGCTCTGGAGTGGTGTCTATCTTGAGAGCGCATAATTGTTAGTTTTATAAAAATGGTTTTATATTGTGTTAATTGATCGGTTGAGTGGTATATGGATTCTGGTCAATACGAGTAGCTAATGTTATTGATAGGGATCTCTAAACACTTGAACCAGGCCAACGGACACAATATTGTTTTAAAGAGGTAAATGAAATAATTTTACCCAGAAATAATTTCTATATAAAAAGTATCATTTTAAATATATATATTTCTACCTATTTGTTGGGTTACCTATTCGGGTTTTCCAATATAAGTTATAAAGGTAGATAAGGTGGTAGTATGAGTAACACGACTACCAATAGTTAGAATTTGAGTGTTGAGGTTGGAAGAGTATCTGTCGAGACTGTAAACCTAATACCGTCTCGAGTGAACTTTACAGTTGTGTAAGGATTTCACAATCTCTGAAGGAAACCTGTTAAGGTTCGGAGTTCATCTTAGAAGTTGGATGAGTAGAGTAGGATCTGTCGGAGAACAGAAGCGAGTGATGGTATCTCAGGTAATAGTAGCTGTGTGGTGAGACGCGGTGACTATGGACGTTTCTGAAGATGTTTCTTCTGAAGCAAGTTTAAGGAAGTAGATCTGTTTCAGTGTTTGTGGCTGGGTCCAGCGGGGTGTTTCTGTTTGCTTAGAAGTCCGAGTTTCTCGAGAAGTTTCGGATAAGAAGTCTTTGGCATCTGTGGAAGCAGTGCAGCTCGGAGTATTCTGTGATTGGCAAGAAGTTTCTGTCTGAGCAGTTTTTCTAGAGATGGAGTCCAGAAGCAGCAGAGTGAATCCATTTCTTCGATGAATTGGATAGTTAAGTATAAGCTGTTCTGATTTGTGAAGAGAGAACAATATCTGTGGAAGTTAGGTCGGGTTGATCGCAAAAGAGACTTGCGATTGTTTGAATGTTCTCTTTGGATTATGGGAGATTGAGATTCCGTATCAACTTGATTCATGAAGTTACCGGAAGTTCAGCTTAGTAGAAGGATGTCTCCGAGAGAAGAATTTGGGAAGCAGCTCAGAATTCTTTGGAGAGGGATTGATCACACCGAGTTTTTCTGGAGAAGTTTTTGCGAGATGTTTCTGACCAAATGGAATGGAGTCGCTAAGATTTTATGGTCTGATGAACTATGGATGATCAAGTTTGTGCTCGAGTTTCTCCGATGGCATTCTCATCTGTTCCAGATCAGAGTTGTGCAGCGAAAGCAAGATAGCAACTGTTTTGCTATTCCAGAAAGGAGAAGTAGTTAGAAGTACTCTAATGTTTGTGGAGTAGAATTGTGTTTTGGATTTCGGTGATTTTTGGGAAACCATTTTGTTGAGAAGGATCCGGAAATTGGTTTGATGTTGGTCTAGATTATTTCAGGAAGCATCAGCAAGAGTTAAGCTGATCAGGAAGGATGAAGTGACTCAGGATTGTCAGGAGAGTTATGCAGTTAAGAATTGATGGAATTTGGAAATTGATGTTGAAATTGGATATTGTTTAAGTTTTTCTCCGATCAAAGGAGATATAAGATTTGGTAAGACTGGAGAGTAAGCTCCGGAAGTATTATGAGATTTTTCTGTGTTCTTTGGAGATTAGATTTTGATCTCTAGGATTGAGTTGCCAGTTCGGATAACTGGAATTCATTTTATTTCACATATCTCTGAGGAATATGTGTATGATTCATCAAGTGATGAAATCAGCAGTTCAGAAGGATTTGGTAGTTGGGATGATTTTGAGTTTAGTCGGATATTTTGTTTAGATTTGTGATCTAGATAGGAAGGAGTTCTAGATTATTGTAAATAGTTAGTTTAGATCCTGTAGAACGAGTCTCCCGGTATATATATATACTTGGGGAAACTCGAGTAAATTCTATCCAGATTTTGACTGGATAGTTAAATTTATTTGATTAAATTGTTTGCTATGGTTGTTAGAATATGATTGATATGTATTGTTGCTGTTTAAAATTTAAAATTTTGCTGGGTTATTAAATTATCTTTGCTTTTAAATTTCGGGGACGAAATTATTTTAAGGGGGGAGGAATGTGATATCCCGGAATTTTGGCAATATCAATTTAATAATCTTTATAAATAATTAAATTTATTTGTCGATTTATTTTATAAATTGACAAGTTTATTCATTTTAAAAGGTTAATAACATTTTAATTGGCAAGTTTATTTCTTTAAAAACTAATAACATTTTAATTTGGGCATATCTTTTCTAACAATTTTAAATTGGGAAGATTTATCTTTCCAAAGCTTATATAAATGTTTTCTATTTATATGTATATATATATATATTGATGTATATATTATAAATAGGGAGTCTTTAATTTAATAAAGGATATGTTTTCAAATTATAATATATATGTATATATATTGTGATTGGAGTTATGTTATAAAATTCAAACATAAGATAAATTGATTTGTAAAAATATATATAAAGTTAAAATAAGTTTCTCAAGCATATAAAAATATGTTATATTTATTTGATCAAAGCATAAGTTATTTTAAATAATTGTTTTTCACATTTGTATGTATATGTAAAAATCTAAAAGCTTATTTATATAAATACATTTTATCTATGCAAACATTTCTTAAATACATGTATATGTTTTAAATAAATTAATAAACAAGAATTTACACTTGTAATCATATTAAATTGGTCTAGAGACATGTGTAAACATAAAAGCTTAGGTGTAAGCAAATTAATACTATAGGGGACAAGTGGCTTAAATTTATTTTTTTTGAAAATTAAGTCATAAATAAATAAAAATAAAAAGAAGAAGTTTGTTTTCACTTTTCAGCTGAATTCATCTTTCTTCTTTCTCTAAAAAAAAAAAAAATACAATTCGAATCAAATCTAAAGAAGATAAAAATCTGGAAATTAAAGAAAGATAAAACTGGAAATTCAAATGCTAAGCAAAAGGAGATCAAAGGCAAATTCAATAAGAAGTTTCAGATCTTCAAATGCAACCTGAAATCTAAATTCAAAGGAAGAATGGAAATCAAACAGCAAGATCATAATTCAACAAGCAAATGGAAAAGCAAGTTCAAAATGCAATCAGTGAAATAAAGTCTGGAATAAGCCTGGAAACAGTTTCTATTTTCTGTTCTCTGATTTTAGGTGAGTAAACCTTAAATTTAAAAACAGTTTTCAATCTTGTTTCATTTTGTTACATGAATGAAATTCATGTATTAGCCTTAATATTGAATTGAATGGATGCATGCAAGTATACTAGTATTGTTGCCTGTGAATAACTAGTTATGTTTGAATATAGGCTCTGTATGTTTATAGAATTTGATTTTCTTTTAAATATCTACATCTCATAAATTAATCACTGATAACTTTTGAATTGTAAATAGAAGATGATGGAAATTATGTAACATCACTAATAAAATGAGTTCTGGAAATTATATTTGGAATTGGTCTCGAAATTTCATGGTATACAGTGAAATTTGTAATTTGGGTAAAAATTTATTTATTCAATTTTAAGATTAAAGTGTACGATTGGATTCGCGATGGGAAATCACGAATTTCAGTATGTAAATCACGTTTTTTAGCTTAGAGTTTGTCGAGTTCTTCTGAGATGAACGGGAAAGTTATGTTGGGCAAATTCAGGCGATCAAGCAAATGGGGAACCTCGGGGTTGTGGCCAGAGGAGGATGGAAGGATGTAGGTCATCGGAAAAATGGTGGTAAATTTTCTTATTGGCCGAGGCGTTGGTTTTTGGTAGGAATAGGGTTTAATACCCTGGTTGTGACGATGATGTTCTAATGGGTTGCGCGGCGTCAATAGGCAACCGGAGGCGATCGCGGTCATTGTCGAAGGGTCTGGAGGATGTGTCGTAGCTACGGTGTAGTCGATGGGTCTTCTCGAGGTGTGTGTTGCCGTGGATGATGGATTTACTGATGATGGTGGTTCGATCAGTTTGGGTTCGAGGATGGAAATCGATGTTCGATCGAGTTTGGGTTTTCTGGGTTGCTCGATGGGTTGTCATGGTCGAGTGTGACTTGTCGGAGACAGGTGTTGGGTTCATCGTTGATCAGCGTGACGGTGCACGTGCACGAGCCCATTCGCGTGTATCAGGAAGTTGAGTTTGGAGAAGAAATAGTTTTCTCGGGTTTTACATTGGGAAAATCGAGTTTTTACTCGAAGCAAGTCGAACGTGGGTTGGACTCGAGGGTTACTTCGGGAATTTGGGGGTTTTGCTCGGGTATGGGAAGAGCAGGATTAAAATGTTTATAGGAAATGTTTTCTTTTTAAGTTTTAAATACCAAGGAATTTATATGGCTATGTTTCTAAGTTTTAACAAAAGAAAAACAAGTTTTTCTGTAAACTAAATTATTGTTTTTCAAGAATATAAGTTTAAATAAGTTTTTATATTAAGTAGATAAGTTTTAAAAAGTTTAAATAAGTTTTTATATTAAGTAGATAAGGTTTAAAAATTTATTAAATAACTTTGGAAAGTTTATTTAAGATTTTAAAGGTCAAATTAGAATGTTTAAATTGTTTAATTATAATTGATTTCTAAAATTATTTTATTTTAAATAAAGATTAAATAATAAGGATTTTAGTAAATCAATTATAGTAAAGAATTTATCTTAAGTAATTAAGAGATTTAATTAATTAAAATAATTAATATGGAAAGATAATTAAATTGTTGGTCAATTTAATTTATTTAATTAAGATAAATGATTTTCTTAATTAAGATCTTTTAAATATAAGGATTAAGAAATTAGTTCTTTTATTTAAATAATTAGTTAAATAATTAACTAAGTAATTAATTAGTGATTAATTAAGATAATCACTTATAAATTAATTAAGTATAATTACTTGATGAAGTAATTAAGGAATAATTAGTGGATGTAATTAAATAAAGGGTAATTATTTAATAAAGTAATTAAAAGATAATTATTTTATGAAAGTAATTTAATGAAAGTAATTAAGAGTTAATTACCTAGTGTTATTAATTAAATAATTTATTTAATAAAGTTAATTAAAGGATTAAGGTTAATTAATAAGGTAATTAATTATTTGTTAAGGTAATTAATTAAAAGTAATTAATTAAGGAAAGTAATTAAGGGAAGTTAATTACTGGATGAGATTAATCAAAGGTGATTAATAATTGTGGTTTAATTAAGATTAATTATTTAATTAATTTAAATAAAATAAATAATTAAAGATGTAATTAGGGATCATTAGTTTATAATTAATTAATGATATAATTAAGAGTTGATTAATTAAGATTAATTAATCAAATGATAAGTGATTAATTGTAATTAATTAAGGATTAAAGTAATTAATTATAATTAATTAATTAATGAAGTAATTAAAGGTTAATTACTGTATTTGGTTAAGGATAATTAATTTGTGAAATTAATTAAGATAATTACTTAAATGTAATTAAAGTATAATTAATCAAGGTGATTAATTAAAGTGGAAATTTAGAGGAAGATAAATTAATTAATTTATAATTAATTAATGATTATATAAGTAAGGTTTATATTGAAGTAATTAATTTAATTTATTTTTAAATTAATTAAGAGATGAAGTAATTAATTTAATTCACTTTAAATTAATTAAAGATAGAGATAGTTAATTTAATTCATTTTAAATTAATTATGTTATGATTAAGTAAATCATTGCTTATATAAGAATGAATGACATTGATTGACTTGAATGGATGTAATCTCAGAAATGAGATTGAATGCATTTCATTGTTTGATATCTCTGATGAGATATGATTGATATATGATATGGATGTTTGGTTGAATTATAATGATAATGTGAATTATTTGTTTGGGATGATAATGTAGATTATCTATTGAATTATCTATCTTTGTGTATATAGATATGAATTGAATTGTTTAAACCTTTAAACAACTTGGCCTTAAAAGATACGTTTTGGATTTCGATGAGACCGGGATCGGGTTTCCGTATACCGGTATTCCAGGTCTGGAGACCCGAATACCACATCGATCCAAATTAACGATAGGTCGTGAATCTCAAGTGAAGATGAAGATATAGAGTGCAAGGGTTATTGTCGTTAACTCTGAGGGTGATTCCAAAACGAGTGTAACGAGATAATGCCTTCGGTTTCGTTCGAACCCGGAACGAACTTGTATGGATTGAATGCTTTCAGCACATCGTCAGGCGGACGATCAGCATTCTAAGTGATATGTTCTGATTAAAGGTAATCGTAACCTCAAGCCTCATCAACCGGGAATGGCTAAAACAGGGGAGGTGCAGCAAGGCTTCGTGGGTAGCACCCACTGAGAGCAAGATAGATCCCTGTCTAGAGGTCCCTTTTCTTTTATTCGGCTTAGTGTGTGGTTGGTCGCGCCAACTACGGGATTGTCTTGTTCGGGATTATCCAGTAAGGGATGGTTCCGGCTTTGTGTTGCAGGGGAGCGGGCGTACTCCTCGGTACGGTGATCTTGGCCACGTACTGTGACGGGCGGTACCCCAGTAGCCCTGCCATTGTATGGAATCCAAACTCCAATAAGTGCCGTACGTATTAGTTGTGCCCAACTATGTTGGAATGTGAGATGTAAGCATTTCAGCTATTTCTGTATTTTACTTGAAAACCCTAGACCCTATTATAATACAATCGGATTTGCTATCAAATGTTTTAGTTAGCGTAAGGTAAAAACTTACCCATGTTTATTTGTGGGAAGTCTTACGTGATACTTTTGTTTCAAAGGTTTTCAAAGTTAAGCAATCTAACCGTTTACTCACACCAGACCCATGTCTGACCCAAGTGTTTATTTCTGTTTTATAAACTCTTGGGTACTCAAATTTTTACGAGTAGCCAAGGGATTCAGGTTTAGCTTTGACGAATATTCTGGAGGAGCAATGGAGCAGGAGGCTTCGGCGTTCGTAGATATAGTATTCCGATGTGTTGATATCGGTGACAGTGTATTGTCTTGTATTTGAGTTGTAATGTCTAGACAGATGTTTATAACTGTCTATTAAGTGATGTATATGCTGTGTAACTCTGTAAATTGTTGTATACTATGTAATAGTTTATGTTATTAATATAATTTATTCGTTCCGCTGTGAGATCGTTGTTGTTGTTTCTTTCTTTCTTCTCTTCTTTTCTTTCTTTTCTTCTTCTATCCCTTTCTTTCTTAATTAACGATGCGACTTTCTGGTGGTAGAAAGCCGGGTTGTTACATTAACTTTTCTCAAAATCCTTTGAAAACAAAGGTATCTCGTAAGACTACATCACATATAAACACGACGGGTTTTTACCTTACGATAGCCAAAACAAGTTTATCAAAATCGTCTGATATTATAATAATGTCTATAGAAAGTAAATAGAAAATAGCTGAAATGCTTGCAACTCACGTTTCAGCATAGTCGGGCACAATCAAAACCGTACAGCGCTTATTGGAGAATGGATTCCATACAAATGACTGGGCCACTAGGGTACCGCCCATCATAGTACACCTCTAGAACAATGCACCGAGGACCATCGCCGAGATCCCGTGCTACACAAAACCGGACTACCCCTAACCTGGATAGACATAATATGTTATCACCCCAGGTGTTCCCACCCTCACGAATTGAGCGCTCCTTCTTTCTTGCACAACAATATCCATAATATATATAGGTTTCCGAGGATATCTAGAAAAATGATAACATACCCTAATTGGGTGCGACCCACTTAGCCTTGCTGCATCTCCCCTGTTTTAGTCATTCTCGGTTGATGAGGCTTGAGGCTAAGCGTTACCTTTCAAGAAACAATTCTACTTACAATTCTCATCGTCCTCCAATGACGATGTTCTGATAGCCTTCGTCCATACAAGTTGTCCTAGGTCTGGACAAACCGAATCACCGTCTTCATCATCTTCACGGTATTCATTTGTAACGTTCAAAATGGATCGAAGTGGTTTTCGGATAATTAAATCTAATCCCAGCCTCTTCGAAACGATCAACGAATTTGGCCAATATTTGATAGTTGGTTATTTAACAATCAGATAACATTCACAAAAAACACTAGGCCTTATTTTATAGATCTCCAAAATATTTATTTCAACACATCTTCACCAAGATATATATATTCAATATCTTTCAATATTTCTATATTTGAAAACAATTTCAACACTTGTATCCATAACAGGATATTTCACCATTTTTAATACTTAGAAATATTTCCAACTTCCATTTTTTTAACACTTAGAAAATATTTCTATCCCAAATCATTTCCCACTAAAAATATTTCCAAAACAATTCTTTCAATACTTAGGAAAATATTTATACGTAGAACTTCCAAAATCAACTTAATATTAAACTTGGAAATATTTCATAACTTACATCATAAGTCTCCGAAATTTTAACAAATTCTTCCTACGATTTCCAAACCGATTATACTTATTTATAATCCCAACCAACCATTTATAACTTCTTTAAATGAATTCAAATTCTTTCCGAAGTTATCGCATCTAAACATTGGAAATTTTCTTAAGTCTCTAGAATTCCATTTATAAGGTTTCTCTTATAAAACCTCATCCTTAAATTAAAAACCTGTTTACACATCTCGAGAGGATTTTATAAATAAATTTTCAATCATTTCAAACTATATATATAATGAGCATTTTTAAAGAATAGTAATTTATTTTTATTTTTATGATATGTTTTAAGTTATTATTTAAGATATTAAACACTTTTAATAAACCATCAATAACTCATTTTAAAATAAAACAAGTCAATTTGCAAAGCTGATTATAAAAATTAAAACTTTATTTCAATAAACATTAAATATTTCAAAATCCATTATCCAAAGTATTCTAATACTAACTAGTTTAAAAATTCATAGTTTTAAATAATAAAGTTTTGCCTTTGAAAAACAAACTTAACTTCTTAAAAATAAAATTATATTTTAAAATCTCAATAACCAATTTAATTTATAACTTCCTCCCGATTTCATAACATATCGATTCATTGTCGATTCCCTAACCATCCTCATTTCAAAAATAGAATCTACTATTATTCTCAACTCTGTTTCCATATTTAATATAAATTCACCCTATGAATTTATATTCCCAATTATCATCTGATATCAAATTCCTTTATTTATAAACACTGTTTATAAATTTTTATAACCCCTTTGGTTTTACCTATTTATAAAACAAATCTTATTTATAAAATTCCATTATATAAATTCATTTCTTATAAATTCCATTTATACGACCAATCTATTTTTGATATTGATTTTAACTCCTTTTCATATTTCAGAATACCATTTAAGAACTCCTTTATATAATTTTTTAAATCTCTATTTAAAACCTTTTACGAATAGTTTCGTACAATCCAAAATCAATATGAGTGTATATATATATATATATATATATATTTCCTAATTCAATTTTCTTAAAAATAATCCAATTTCCAATATAAATATTTTTATATCAAAAATCTCTTTTTAAATTCCTTTAAACTAAAAATAATAATTTATGGTATTTGAAATGCCAAATTTAAGTCTCGTGCTACCATAGCATCCAAAAATTCAAATCATAACAATAATCTACAACAGATTATCTACGCACATCATATATTACTATATATGAAAAATAAACAACATATTTTGAGGAATCCAGTTGGATCCCTCCAACTTGTTTTCCTGCATCCATAGATGTTAATACAACATAAAAATATCAATCCCACTTCGAGGGGGATATCGTGGTATATAGGGTCATCCGCTATTATGCGGGGCGCATAGGGTCTCATCCACTATAATGTGCGGGAATAACACTCCAAATACTAATATATATACTACTACACATATTATATCATTCAACAGATAATAAATTTATAAATTCAACAAGCATCCAAAATTTAATTTCAACTATTTAAAATTTAAATTTTGGTAATCCAAATGAGTGAGAATTTTCTCACCTTGATTTTATTTTGCAATCCATTCCAATTTCTAATTCCATCGCATAGAATTTGCAATTATGAATCCATCGCGATTTATTCCATGATTTTGGACCTCGTACAAATAATTTTATGACACATATATGTTAGTGATTTTTCTGAAATTAAACTAAATACACTTAAATTAAATTAAATTAAAACTAAACAAATTTCTTTTTTTTCCTTACACATAAATTTAAAATACAAATAAGTTAGCTGTTCTCACCTAAAAGAAAGGTCTGGCCCCCTCCTTCACTGCCATTGACCATGTCCACAAAATCGCGACCACCCTGATATACCAAAACGCGACCTCCTCTCCTGTTCGTGACAGTCGTAAACATCCCCACCACCATCTCCGCCATTCGTCATTACCACACCTCTTCGTCGCTCTAGGCCTACACCACGACACCCCTTCACATCGCAGCCATTTGCTTCGCAAAACCCTCATCGCGATTTCAGGCAATGAAAAAGGGCCCAATCCCACTTCGAGTTCCCACGCCTGAGCTACGTTCGTCGTCGACGAACTTGCACCGCTTCACTCTAGGTCGCTGCTTTTGCTGCCGCCAAACTCGAGTCGCTCGAAATCAACCACCCTCCGTCTCGATCTAATTCAAATATCGAAGCCCAAGCTAAACGAACGAAGACTCCCACTGTCGTTCATCGCATACGCTGCAGCCATCCCCCTTGCGCCATCGTGATTATCCCGCGATTTGATTCTTTTTTCTCTTTGTTTTAAATGTTCTGTTCGATTTGAACCAGAAGATGATAACAGAGGGTAGGGGATCGCGATTTTATACGAGAAGATGGCTTTCGGTTTTTGAAACGAGATAAGGAAGGATCAAATACGCGATTCAAACGAGAACAGACGTGGGTACGGTGGCGTGTTGGAGAAGGTATAGTGACTGAGTGAAGAGGACAGCCCAGTCCAATCAAGGGAAATAAATTATTTAAATTTTCAAAATATCTCAATTCGTCTCGATTACGCAACTCAAAATTTCGAATCCCTATCGAGGCGTGCCGCTAGGTGTTCATAATGTTATACTCCTATTCCGAACGGAATGGAAAAGGTTTCGAGTCCTAATTTGATCGTATGGAGAAGATAGCTTTTTGGACTTAATTATATTAAATTTTCAATATTAAATTCAACGCGTTTATATACTATACGATCAAACGATAACTCCAAACGCTATGAAATTTGAAATCCGATAATAATACACTATTACTTATCCAATGGAACCAGTTTCATCGAATTCTGAGACTGTGCCCCGGATCGCTATTTTAACGCGTCGATTAAATCGACGATTTCAAAATTTTGTGAAATAACTTGAAATTCTAGTTTTAAAAACTTATTAACTTAATTATAAATTCCAAATCAATATTTAAACTATTTAAATATTCAAAACCAAGCGACGAAAAATCCGGGTTGTTACACACAGAATCTCGACATGGTCACAAGGATCGGGGAAATCCAAATCTTGGCTGATCAAGACGATCGTGGCAATCATGACTTGAAAACTCTAGATTATTCAATATTATATATATCATAAAGAAATCCATGAGTATACCTCTTAAGGATCTATTGGTCCCACAGAACACCAAAAGATTTTAAACCCTAAAGTGCCAAATACTATCACTTTAAGTAATCATAAGAACTTAACCAAAATGTCCCGTACCGCCTAGTGCAATTTAAGTATTTACTAGAAGTTAGTAAATCTCACTTATTACGGATACTACTGGAAAACGTAAACTATATTATCTTACGAATCTATCGGCCATCGGCCAAACGCCAAAAGAGAATACAACCCTAAAGTGTTAAATACTTTCCCAAAGGCAATCATGTGAGTTTAACTAAAGCATCCCATACTACACAGTGAAATTCAAGTATTCGCTAATAGTTTAGTAAATTCCAGTCAAACATTCTATTTTATGAGTTGTACCATATTCGATGAAGCATTACTTGAGAGTATATAAACCAATCAATGACACAATGTTGATTATTAGTATTCCCCATATTATAGAATTAAGGTTCTCAAAACGTTTTTATCTCAAAATCCAAAAGTTTCACAAAATGCTAAAATAACATATAAATAGAAAAGTGTTAAATCCAAAAAAAATCCGATAAGAGTTTATGGTTTGGAAAATAAATAATTTAATTTAACATATAGAAAATGATTCCTAAAACCCTTTCTTCATATAATTACTTTCAAACTATTCATTTTAAAAATCCATAAACTCAACTATTTCTCAACTATATATATATATATATGTATGTATGTATGTATACACACACACATACATAAATACATATAACATACAATCCTTAGATAAAATAATCCATAATTCCAATTTTATATCAAAAATACCAATATATATATACATCTTTACTACTAATAATGATAATTCAATGAACTGAAAATCAACCGTGTCGTTTTGAAATTCTCGAAATGCCCTTTGCATCACCAAAAGTTCAAAATGACCTTTGAATGTTAGGACTTTAATAGCGCCTAAAGAAGCATTCTGGATATTGCTACATACTACCATTCAATTATTATGCGGTCAACTTGACTTCACTTACCCTCCCCACCTCAATCCAATTTTATAGGATCTGCATGGATTGACAACTTTATGCTTCCTCTCTTGGCTTATATACATTGCTAATTAAGATATTTTTGAGTATGTCGGACTACTTAAAATTAAGTTATTTCCACGTACAACTACTTTATCTTAAGAAAATCAGTGATCAGTATTAGAAATCTTTAGACTCCATGTCATAATAAGCTAGCATAATTCTACAAAATTGAGTTCACACATGACATGTATCACAATGATTAGCAACAAATGTTTCAAATACTGAATGTAGACACTACAGTATTAAGCAGAGGGTGTTTAGGTGAACATAGACGCTTCTCATTTCAGAATGAAACTATAAAGGCAAGTTTGGTGAAATTTGTACTGTTGTTGTAATAAAGATCATCTTATGTGTGGTAATTGTTGTGTTAGCAGAAATGCCATGTGAAGAACAAGGATATCCGTAAATTTCTTGATGGTATCTATGTCAGCGAGAAGGGAACAATGGC
This sequence comes from Allium fistulosum, assembly GCA_030737815.1. Lineage (NCBI taxonomy): Eukaryota > Viridiplantae > Streptophyta > Magnoliopsida > Asparagales > Amaryllidaceae > Allium > Allium fistulosum. The sequence goes on along the minus strand of CM060903.1, from coordinate 1,239,573,744 downwards.
AGAAGAGTAATGTCTGGAGACTTCCTCAGTTTAAAAGATCAATTGAGTTACTTTAGTTGATGTTATGGTGCTACTTTTAGTGTTCCAAAGTAAAATGTATTTGCCACAAATTTTGTTCGTCTATCATGTCATGTTTTTAACTATTTATGTTTCTGCAGATGATTTTTTGCTCAATGTTAAGACTGGTTCGGATGCATTGTTTCGTAACATGTCACAAGTACTTTAGTCGATGGCATGCTATAGTGTTAATATTTTTATCAGTATCTTACGCGAGCAAGTCTTTAATCTGCTTTTAACTCGTATACATAGAGTTATTTCAAATCCCTATTTAAAAGATCCATAGTTCAAAATTCTTATTCCAAAATCCATACACACACACACGTCCATTCACTTTATAGAAACCACAATTACTTATATTTCCAAACCCATATAGGCATTAAACATTTGACTAGAAATAAATTAATTTATACTTCAAAATCATTATTACTATATAAATAATAAATAAATAAATATATTTATACTTTTAAATACTCTTTATATAAGAAACAATTTTATACTTAAAAAGATTTAGAGAAAACGGTTCGATTTGAAAATTAGCCTTTTGAAATCTCTATTTGAAAATGTATGATGAAAACTGTGTGAATTACCGAAGACCCATAGAACAATTCTATGGTATTAAACTCCAAAATGAACCCATAAATTTCTAAATCAAAATCCGGATATAATATTGAACTTGATAGGAAATAAGCATAAAAAAATAAGCAAATAGGATCAAAAAAACAAACGGAAGAATGAATAGCCGAACAGGATCCCTCAGAGGGAAAACTGGCATGCTTTGGGACCCAACCGAGGCCATGACCAGTGCATCGGTCTGGTGGGACCGGTGGAAATGTGGTGCTACTAGGAATGAGTTCTAGGCTATGCCAGTGGCCCTCCGATTATCCGTTTGCGGTGACTTTTCTGCGGTGAATGTTTTGACTCATAAGGCATTGATTTTCATTGTCGTGCAAGCATATAAACAACTACAATTTAATGCTATATGGGATTATAGGACAAGGGTTTCAGCAAACAGTGAATAGGGTAAAAAATATATGAATATCACAATCAATTCGAGAGTAATTCAACATTGATTCATCCAAAACAAGCACATGCATCCAATATAAATTTAGAGATAGATTGTGTGAGTGGTAACTCACCTATATAATCTTAAATTGATGATTAAAACCCGGACTCTCTTAGGCTAGCTTCTCAAATCAATTAGACCTAGGTTAAACTTAGAAATTAGCAAAACAAAATTACTAACCAAGATGAAATCTGAAACTAAGAACCTAATAGATGTAATATAGGATGGAAGATATAACATTATTTTGATTTCTACAAGAATTAGCCAAAAGCACTTTGATTTACCACTTAAATTTGGGGATTATTGGAACTAGGGATTTTAGAATTAGAGAGGAAGGAGCTTTCAGAATTTTGGAGCTGAATGAATTGAGAAAGAAAGTATACGTGCTTTTCTTTTTTCTCCTCTCTAAACCATCCTAAACGAGACATATGGTTGAGGTAAGGATCCAATAAGCAAGGTGTTACAAATTTCTAAGAGAAGTGTTACTAATTTTTATTTTGTTTTATCACTTCTAAAACACCAATTTCCAATAAACAATGTTTTACTTATCATACTCTTATTTTTCCAAATTTCCCAAAAACCAATGCAACAAGTTAAAAATTCTCATTTCTATTAATATTAAGATATTTTATAAAATCAAATTTAGCTTTTGAAAATAAAAGTTATTGTCATTATTTTAATAAAAATAAATTATTAATTATAAAATCTCATTTTAAACAACAAATCTCAATATTAACATTTTATCCTAAATGCCAAGTTTAAATAATTGATTTAATAATGTTTCAGATTTAAACTGAAATCCACTTTAAGAAGTGAAACTCATTTCTTAAATAGATCAAATCAACTATTCTCAAAAACTAGATTTAACTTCATAATTAAATTTCACAAACCATAAATTAGAATTAATTATCCCTAATTAAATTTAATTATGTAAGTAATTAACAACAGGGTTGTTATAGACTCCCGCTTAAGAAAATTGCGTCCTTACAATTTCCTTAACGAAAGAAATCTATAAATTTATTTCCTAATTTCACAACTCTCCCAAGAAATTTTTAATTATAATTCTCTACTAAACCAAGGTTTAAAATGAAATAAAATGTGAGGACCCATTTCTTCGACTCTCGGAAATTGACACTAATACATCCTAAGTATTCAGGTGCCACAAATCCAAGTGCCGGAGTAGCGGATTCTCAAGGGTAAGAAAGAAGAATAAGAAATAACCGACAGTTTCATGTTCTTTGCCTTCTCCCAACTCCATAGGCAATTCAACATAACCGACAGCTTCGGTCGCAACACCATTAAAGCCATGGATGCAGGCTTTAGACGATTTCAAGTTCTTGGCTTCCATCCTCATCTGATCGTAAGCCTTTTTGAAAATTATATTCATGGGACTACCTTAGTCAATCAAGATCTTCCTCACTAAGGCGGGGCCAATCATAGCCGAAATGACCATTGGGTCGATCGTCAGTGCCTCCACCTTATCTGCATCTCTGTTTCTGAATATAATGTCATCTACTATTAGACACTGTTGTTTGGCCGAAGCCGCATCTTCTGTATTCGAACAACACTCAAAATTCATATGTTTGATTGTGCTAGCATATCACTCCATCTCGTGCTAGCTCTTATCAGCTGGATGTGGTCGTCCAACTATTGTATTGATCACTAGTCTTTCACTAGTCCTTGCAAGCTCCTCAACCCTATATAGCGCTTGTCCTCGGTTGGGGTCGAATGTCCCCTGCCCGCCATCCTACGGGGCTTAAACAAACTGCTATAGTTTTCTTTCTTAAATCAGTTTCTCGATAACATTCTGTAGATGCCTTCATTCATTTGTGTTATGACCATAACATTCATGGAACCAGCAATATTTTCCAGTTTGCTTTTGTTTCTCCATTGATTCTTTCGGAGGCGGCTTTCTATATTGCATGGTATTGCATGTAGTCAAGTATACATTCTACAAAGAAGTATTCAGTGGTGTGTAGGTATCATACATTGGAATCCGAGACTATCCTCTTCCAGAATCCCTCTTTCGTTCATGGTTCCTATCACCGCTTTCTTTTGCTGCATCAGTTTATTTTGGATATTTACTCAAACTTTTTTGAAACTGTCGCTGGACTGTTTCATTGCAATGTTTTGCACTCCCTCTCCATTCGGTCCTACAACATTCTTCTTCCTAGAGTGTCTAGCTTCTCTTTCCTCAAAACTGAGCTGCTTTTGCACAGAAACGCTCCACTGTTTTGGGTGGTTTGCCAGCTAACCAATCACCAAAGTCAGATTCTTGGTCAATCCCTTTTATTACCACCATCAATATTGAATGGTCATTCAGATCACTGACTTCTGTGATGGCTGTATGGAATCTCTCCAAGTAGTCTTTCGGTGATTCACCGGGAGCATGGATCACGCTTGATAGGAATATACATCTTTGAGGCGAGTTGCGTGCATACAGAACAGCTCCATAAATTTTGTTTTCAAATCATCAAATCTAGAGATTGATGGTGGGGGTAAACTCATAAACCACATCGTCGCTATGCCAGAGAGAGTAATAGGAAAACATCTGCATTTTGTGGCATCATCAGCTCGTGTGGAATCCATCAGCCATTCATATCTCATGATGTGCTGCCTGGGATCGGTTTTTCTCTCATAGGCAGGCATCGACGGTATGTAGAATCTCATTAGATACTCAACATGTACGATATTGGCGATGAATGGGGTATGGCTTCTCAAGATGCCCCAATCACCATTGGTCAAGCCTTGGATTTTCCTTACTAGATGCCTAATCATAGCCATTAAGTCCGGTGTTTGGGTAGTTAGGGCCAAGCGGTAGTCGTGCTCTACCTCATGTGAATGGTCCGGTTAATGTCTATGGGCCGTCCCACGCCTTATTAGCTTAACATCCTCTTGAAGTGCGTTGCGTGCGTTTACATCAACATCATTCTTGAGAGGTCACCGATCGGCATTAACTTGAACTCCAGCATCCAGATCAACCGCGGCGGCTCCAGTCTGAATTCCATCAGAAAAAGGGAAGGTTCCTCCTTTGTATGAGGGATCGGCCCTGGTCTTTATAAAGGGATCGGGTCAGATCGGTCCTGGCGACTCAGAAATAGTTGTGTGTTGATGTCCTAATGCTTCTGCTTGGTATCTGTCGGTTCTGTGACGTTTGCGCCTGTGATGGTCATTTGATGAAGTTGAGCTCTCCGATGCAGAATTGGGAGTTGGCTCCCTCCTAGTTTACCCACGTTGTTGATCCCTGAGTTGATTCATTAGATCGATATTGGCTTGAATCTGCTGGTTCAATTGTCGGGGGATATCTATAAGCTCTTATATCAGGTTCTGGAAATCGGTTCTTGTGATGGAATCGACTGGATTCTGGATATCAACTGGATTTGCAGCATTGGCATCCACTAGTAGATTGCTCTTGTCTCCTTGTTGAATGCTAGCATTCTCGTTTCCTTATGCGTTTTGAGAGGTAGATCTGATGTTTCTAACTATTGTTGGTAGTTCTCCTTAGTCTTTTGCAAATCTGAATAGAACGGATAAACTATTTGAAGATGATTCTGGATCCCTTCCTTGGATTTGTGCAATCCAACAGCAGCAAAGGGATCCAAATGAAGCTGAGAATCTTGGTTCTCAATGAAAACACCAAAATGTTTACACCAAAAATTGGCACAAATACCCAAGAGATTTGTATTAGAGGAATAAGTGAAGAATATTAAATGTAAATAGAGAAAATATAGCAATAAAGCAATAAGAAATAAGCTAATAATGGAGATAGTGGTTCGGCATTGTTTGCCTACGTCTACTTTGAAGAGATGCTTTATTAATCACTTTGTAAACTAAGTACAAGAGGAATCGGATGAAAATCCTTAATTACAGAAGAATACAAAGCAACAAGCAGTGTAAAGATCCCAAAAATGAATAATCAAGTTTGTATTTATAAAAAAAGATGGCGAAATATCTCCCTGATAATTCGGCAGAAGGCTCTCCAAATCCATAGAGGCCCAAAAGAGGGATCGCATAGCCCAAATCCCAAGAAATATGGATCGGAGTCGATCCCTATTTTGGAGGAGTTAGGGGCTACGATCCTTATAAGGGCTTCTCCTTGTTGTATTATGCTTACCCTGCAAGTTTCATATGAATTAGACTTGTAGATGTTGAGATATTGATCGATCATTGTTGCAATGTGTTGTGTAGTCTGATTCTGGTTGATCCTCTAGATGGAAGAGGGCTGATCCTTCTTTCTTGTTCTTTTTGGGGTGCGATCTCTAGGGTGGGATTCCAAGGATCCCCTCTTCTTGTTCTCAAAGTTTCATGTGTATCTGACTTTCGGATTTTGAGATATCGATCGTTTTCCGTTGAGTTCACTGTTTAGCTGAAGTAATCCGATCCCTTTAGTAGAGAAGGATCGTATTGATCCCTTTTCTAGATTAGACTACATTTCATACTTAGAACATTCTGCATAGCATATCTCTTGATTCCGTTCGATCACGGCTTCATATTATCTGTACTTGATTTTTGGATCTCACGATCATCACTCTGGGTTTCTGGCCTTGATGACAGCCGAGTCTAACTTTTCCAGTCAGTTCGGACGTAGCCGAGCCAAAATGCTGCATAACACTAGCACAACCATCCAAAGGTCAACCTATCCTGAAACCTAAAAAGTATCGGCCTGACCCGAGTATTATAAAATAAAAGGGTCAGATTATCTCTAAATATCCAAAAGGGTGAGAACAAGATATAACACAAGAATAAATGACATATAGGTAAATCCAGATACCCAAGATATAACAAGTCACGAAATTAATTAAACTCAGAATTTATCTCAAGGCACATGGTTATATATTTAGGTCTCAAGCACAGATTAGTCACTAAACACAGAATAGGTTACAATATTCCTAACACAAAGAAACCAATTCCATACCGTGGCAAACAAACAATTATGGTATCACTTGTACCGATCTGATACCAAAGATCGGGAACATAGAATCTCGACACGATCATAAGGATTGGGGAACATAGAATCTCGACACGATCACAAGGATCGGGGAAAACCAAATCTCGACCGTTCAAGACGATCATGGAAATCATGACTTGAAAACTCTGGATTATTCAATATATATATATATATATATATATATATTAGTATATCTCTTAAGGATCTATCGGTTCCACCAAACACCAAAAGATAGTAAACTCTAAAGTGTCAAATACTATCGCTTTTAGTAATCACAAGAACTTAACCAAAACATCCCACATCGCCTGGTGGAATTCATGCATTTACTAGAAGTTAGTAAATCTCACTTATTACGGATACTACTGGAAAATTTGAACTATATTCTCTTAAGGATCTATCGACCCCAGCCGAACACCAAAAGAGAATACATCCCTAAAGTGTTAAATACTTTTCCAAAGGTAATCACAAAAATTTAACCAAAGCATCCCATACTACCCAGTGAAATTCAAGTATTTGGTAATAGTTTAGTAAATTCCACTCAAACATCCTATTCTTTAAGTTTTACCATGTTCGACGAAGCATTACTTGAGAGCATTTAAACTAATCAATGACACTAAGTTGATTATTAGAATTCCCTATATTACAGAATTAAGGTTCTCAAAACTTTTTTTATCTCTAGATCCAAAAGTTACACAAAAATGCTAAAATAGCATATAAATAGCCAAGTGTTAAATCCAATAAAAATTGACAAGAGTTTATGGTTTTGAAAATAAATAATGTAATTTAAAATATAGAAAATTATTACTGAAACCCTTTCTTTATATAATTACTTTCAAACTATTCATTTTAAAAATCCATAAACTCAATTATTTCTCAACTATATATACATATACATACATATATGAATGTATGTGTGTATATATATATTTATCCTTAGATAATATAATCCATAATTCCAATTTTATTTCAAAAATACTTATATATATAATTATTTCAAATCCTATTTAAAATATTTAAATTTCAAAATTCTTATTTCAGAATCCATATATATAAGTCCATTCACTTTATAGAAACCACGATTACTTATATTTCCAAACCCGTATAGGTATTAAACATTTGATTAGAAAAAACTAGCTTATACTTCAAAATCATTATTATTATATAAATAATAAATAAATATATATTTTATACTTTTAAATACTCTTTATATAAGAAACAATTTTATACTTAAAAAGGTTTAGAGAAAACGGTTCGATTTGAAATTTAGCCTTTTGAAATCTCTATTTGAAAGCGTACGACGAAAACTGTATGAATTGACAAAGACCCATAGAATAATTCTCTGGTATTAAAACTCCAAAATGAATCCATAAATTGCTAAATCAAAATTCGGATATAACATTGAACTCGGCATGAAATAAGCATCAAAAATTGGCAAATAGCGTCAAAGAAACAAACGGATGAATGAACGACCGAACGAGATCCATCGGAGGGCAAACTGGCCTGCCTTGGGATTCATCCCGGGCCGTGACCGGTGCACCAGTCTGGTAGGACCGGTGGCACTTCCTGGACTGAGTTCCAAGCAATGTCGGTGGCCCTTCGATTGTCCGTTTGCGGTGATTTTTCTAGCGGTGAATGTTTTGACTCCCAGGGCACTAATTTGTGTTATCGTGCAAGCATATAAACAACTACAATTTGATACTATATAGATCATAAGACAAGGGTTTCAGCAAACAATGAATAGTGTAACAAAATATATGAATATAGCAATCAATTGAGAGCAATTCAACAATGATTCGTCCAAAATAAGCACATGTATCCAATATAAATTTAGAGATAGATTGTGTGAGTGGTAGCTCACCGATATAATCTTGAATTCATGATTAAAACCCGGACTCTCCTAGGCTAGCTTCTCTTATCAATTAGACTTAGGTTAAACTCAGAAATTTGCAAAACAAAATTACCAACCAAGATGAAATCTGAAACTAAAACCCTAATAGACGTACTATAGGATGAAAGATATTACGTTATTTTGATTTCTACAATAATTAGCCAAAAGCCCTTTGATTTACCACCTGAATTTGGGGATTATCGAAACTAGGGTTTTTAGAATTAGAGAGGAAGGAGCTTTTAGATTTTTGGAGCTGAATGAATTGAGAAAGAAAGTATACGTGCTTTTCTTTTTCTCCTCTCTAAACCATTCTAAATAGGCTATGTGGGTGAGATATGGATCCAATAAGCAAGGTGTTACAAATTTCTAAGAGAAGTGTTACTAATTTTTATTTTGTTTTATCACTTCTAAAACACCAATTTCCACTAAATAATGTTTTATGTATCATACTCTGATTTCCCCAAATTTTCCAAAAACCAATGCAACAATTTAAAATTCTCATTTCTATTAATATTAAGATATTTTATAAAATGATTTGCTTTTGGAAATGAAAGTTATTGCCATTATTTTTATAAAAATAAATTATTAATTATAAAATCTCATTTTAAACAACAAATCTCAATATTAACATTTTATCCTAAATGCCAAATTTAAATAATTGATTTAATAATGTTTCAAATTTAAACTGAAATCCACTTTAAGAAGTGAAACTCGTTTCTTAAATAGATCAAATCAACTATTCTCAAAAACTAGATTTAATTTCATAAACCACAAATTAGAATTAATTATCCCTAATTAAATTTTATTAATTAAGTAATTAACAACAGGGTTGTTACAGACTCTCGCTTAAGAAAATTATGTCCCCACAATTTCCTTAATGAAAGAAATCTATAAATTAATTTATGGATTTCACAACTCTCCCAAGAAATTTTTTAATTATAACTCTCTACTAGCCCAAGGTTTAAAATAAAAGAAAATGTAAGGACCGGTTTCTTCGACTCTCGAAAATTGTCACTAATACATCCTCAGTATTCACGTGCCGCAAATCCAAGTGCCGGAGAAGTGGATTCTCAAGGGTAAGAAAGAAAAATAAGACAGAACAGAATCTCACATATATTATTTCAAAAAATAATCTTTACAGCGGAAATTAAAATACATTTATTAGAGTTAAACATGGACAATTATAAATATCTGTCCTTACAATTTGCAGAATACGATAGTACAAGAGTGTGGTGGAAATAGGTAAAGATCTTCAGAAAAATCTTCTAACTCCATGCTTCGAGCTCCATCCCGCTTTCTTCTAAACTAAACCTAACTACTAGTCTGTCGGGGAAAATTAGGGCACCTAGTGTTTAAGGAAAAGGAAAATAAACTCTGGGTCAGTCATGGGGCTGGTGTGAGAACTCAAAATACGTATTTTGAAAACAAAAGTGTATCTCATAAGACCACGCTGCACATAAACACCAAACAGGGTTTTACCTTATGATAACCAAAACATTCTTATGTCAAATTTCTTGATATTATTTTTAATTACATATCTTTGAAAACATTTGTAAATAAACTTATTAATCTTAGCCAAAATTGTTAACATTATTAAATTCCAGCATATTAGGCTCTACAAACAAAATGGTAGGCATTTATTGGAGAATGGATTCCATACAAATGACCAGGTAAAGGGACTACCTTTCAGTAGTTCATCTCTAGAGGAAAGTACCAAGGTCAACAGAACATCTGCACATCTACCAACACAAGACTGGCCTACCTTTCTCACTAGATAATACCGAATATGTCATTACCCTGGTCATTACCGACCTATCTGAGGATCCTCATAGCATACACATTAATTTAAACCCAAACGTTATAGCAGGTAGAAATGTACCTAGAAGGGGATGATCATACCCTAATGGTTGCGAACCACATAGCCTTACCGCATCTACCCTGTTTTGGCTATTTCCCGGGTGTGAGGCCTGAGGTAATGATTACCTTTTACTTTGCACATTTCACTTTTAATGCCACGTCGCCATTCCATTGATCACTCTTGACTTCCACAAACATACAACCTAATAGCTCATACGTCTTAGAGAAGGGTGTTAAGCTAAGAGAAGTTGCCTTCTCCATCACCAAACAAAAGTATGTTTATAAAAGTCAACTATGAAATCTTAAGAATGCAATGTCAGACATTCTTCCATACAAGTTTGTTCTAGGACCGAACGAAACTGAAGGCACCCTCCTACCACATCCTATCGGGATTTAACCCTAGGATTAGTAGCGAAAAGTCCTTGTAACCCTAAGAGTTCCAGAAATGAAGGGACCATTGCTACTTTAGTAGTTGGGAGCTAACCAGAATTATCAACAAGCAGTCCTTTCACCACGAAGATCTTCGGCCTTCATCCTTCATTTTCTTTATTCGGTCTTCATTTTTCAAACGCATACATCGGTTCGAAGTGGTTTTCGAATAGGAATTTACCTAAATCCGACCCCGGTTCCTTCGAACCAATCATCGATAAAAAAGATGTCTGATGGGATCATTCTTTAATTGATTAAGTTCTTTTATCGAAATCTCTTTTGGAGATATACATTTATAAAACATTTTTTCTGTTATATACGGAAATATTAAACCTCTCTTATCAAATCCTTTGATTACTTAAAACCCTTTTTAAACTTGGAATAATTCGAAATCATTTCATTTTTCACTTAGGAAAACATTTCCAAAATCATTTCATTTAAATCTTAACAAAGATTTCTCAATTCAAAACTCAAAATTTTGATTGAGTTAAAACCATGTTATCTAGGATTAATCCCAAAACTAGCAAATATTAAATGAGCAGAATCTATAGAAATCATCTAATTCTACTCAATATCAATTCCCGCATTCAACAAATACTATGGGCGGAATAACGATGAAATCACCTTTTAAATTCCACGAATAGTACGAGTTCCCTCTTTGGGCTTTAACACCAAGTACAAGAAGATTGTCTCTATAAAATCAAGTTGTATTTAATTTAAAAATTAAATCTTTTATACTTAACTCGTTTCCGACATTTCACCCTATCTTTCCCTCGCCCAAGGAAGAGGCCAGGTGAGCCAGAGCACTGGTTGCTCCTGAACATCTCCTTAGTTTAAGAACCTCACATCTGGATCTCACGAATAGAAAAATCCAGTCTACTCGTCGGCTTTTAGAGCCAAGATTAAACGACTTATTTATAATAGCTTTTCTTTAGACATTTATTTAAACTCACTTAAATAAGCTAGAAAATTCCAATCATTATTAAAAAACTTAATTATCCTTTTGAAAACATTTATAAAAGATTTTGAAAATAATTGTTAAGTTTAAAACTATAATTTAAAAGTTACAGAAAAGTGTTGTAGAAAAGTGCTACGGAAAGTGCTTTTCAAGCTATATTTATCAAAACAACTTTTTATTATTTGAAAATTCAATTTTATTACTCAAATCACTTTTAAAACATTTTAAAAGATTTATAAGATTTACTTCACATTTTTAAACAATTTTAAATCATCATTTCCAAAGAAATCCAGTTTTGGATTCCGAATTGCAAAATCGAGATTTTTCAAAAACTTGTTTTACTCATATCTCAAAATCTACTTATCAAAATTTCTATTTTCTTTCTTCGTTGGAAAAATATGGATATGATAGTTCGGAAAATTTTTATCTCGAAGAATTCCGAGCTATACTCCATCTTTTACACTTGTTTGACTTTTATGGTGCGAAATCGCGAACTGCCGTTACGCGACGCTCCTATTTTTGACTGAATTTCCCATTTCTTTTCAAACATCACTAAAACACTTTTTACTATTTATAAAACATTTCAAACTCATTTTTAAACCTTTTTCGAGAGGTTTAACATTTCATATACACCATTTCATTAATTCAAGGAAAGTGATTTCCTTTGTGCTTATCGACGTGTATATTCGTGACTGGGCAATATTCCTACGAAAACATCCAAACATGATGATCAAAGCATAATAAACATCCATTTGCAAACTTCATATCATCATCCAACATATAGTATAATAGTTTAGGAGTTCTCACCTTCATTTTCACTCGAACTAGTTTTAAAATGGTTATAGCTCCGCTATCTCGAAATTAAACTCCACGAAATCGAGCTTTGGACCTTGAAGAGTCTTGGCCCAGCCTTGGTGCTCATAGCCTAGGTTGGGAAGGGGGTGGAGCTCACGGCCAAGGGTGGTGGAAGTTGGTGCCTTGGGTTTGAGAGGTGGAGAGATGGAGATTTGAGCTTGTTTTGAGGTAACTATATATAACTATATATTATGGTTTAATTTATTTTTGAAATAAATTTTGACATTATTTCTCTTAGGGTGGAAGCCATTAAATGGAAGAAAAAGCTTAAAAATATGAAGAAGAAGATGAATGAAAATGAAGAGAAGATGGTAGGGTATTTATAGGAAAGGAAGTGTGTAAAAGTATCCATACATACATCATCACTTTATCACCTCTTCAAAGCTTCTCCAACACACTTCCCCCTCTAAAATACACGGCTAGAACCTCCTCCCCACATGTGTACATCACTTCCATCATCTCATGTATGCATATGTTGACTTATTTAAGCTTGAGGAGTAAGAAATCTTTAAAATATATTATATATTTTACATTATATTTCGTATACTTAATTATATTTATATATGTATGTTTATATGCATGTTATCATGTGTATGTAACATATATATATGTATGTATATGTAGGTGTATAACACTTCGAACGTCTTTAAACAACTTTCGTTCGTTAAATCGTTGAAATTCGGAGAACCGATTATCGGTCACATTTTCACTTATACTTTAACGTACATATATGTGTAAACAAAATTCAAAAATAAATTTCTTATCATTTTAAAATAACTAAAATTATTACATTTGAATTATAAAACTATATAAACTCATATAGTTTATTATTTAAAAAATCGCTATTATACCGATAAAGCGATATCGATTTTTTTCTTATATTTTCAAATTAAATATTTCCCTTTATAAAACTATTATAAATGATTCATTATCACTTTATAGCTATTTAAAACGAATTAGTCTTATTTAAAATAATTATTTGAAGAATTAAAATAATTATTAATCATTAAACCTTGATTTAATTTAAATAAATCTATATTTAAATACGATGCCACGTATCGATATAAATTTTGAGGAAAATATTCTCGTAAATATATATTCAAAATAAATTTACTATTATTTATTATTACTTGAAACAATATTATCTGTATTTTCATCTTTTATTTAAAAATAAATTCAATTTATCAAAGTGATAAATTGGTTGGTCGTTACAGAAAACCCTTTTCAAATTCAATTCTTTCTAAATTTCATCCTCTAATTCCAAATTCCAATCATTATTTCTAATTAAATCTTTCCAAAATTTACATATTTCCAATGAATATAATCTAAATCATCAAATATAAGGTTTCAATTCCTTCTCCCATTAATTTCTCATTTAAAATTCCAAAATTTAACATCCATCTAAATTATAAAATGATATACACAATAAATCAAATTATCATATATTATTCATCTTAACATATATTTTGAAATGATCATTCATAATATCAATTAATAGTATGACATTGCCTTGCCATCTATTTATAGCGAATCGCTTTGTCAAATGGCTACGATGTTGATTGTGGAATCGACATGGCCTCGCTACTAATCTCTGTTTTTGCTAATGTTCGGTAGCTACAAACGTCATCTAGATCAACACGTATAATGCACTTTTATAATTTTCATTAAACTTTATTAAACCACCAAAACACACATATATACTAGTAGATAAATTTCCCTTTAAATTTTCTTCCAAAAATATTTTTCCCAAAATTTTCGAATTTCACAAATAATAAAATCAAGTTTCAAATCATTTACTTAATACTATTATTAAAATTCCAATTAATATTTCCTTTTAAAACCAATCACATTTGTATATACTTCTCTACAAAATATCTTTTTTTTTCAAATATACAGTATTAGGCCAAAATAAATAATAGTGAAACTCATTTCTTAAATATATCAAATAATTTATTTTTCAAATATAGAGTATAAGGCCAAAATAAAAAATAGTTTGAAAATTTCAAAATTTTGAATTATTAAACTTGTATGACTCATTACAATTTTTTCTTATTTATTTATTTTAAGATCCATACAAATTTTAAAAAAAAATTATTAGAGATTTACATATGGAAATAAAATTATATATATGTGTGTGTGCACATAATTTTTTTAATAAAACAAAATAGAATAGTAAAAATATTTTTTATTAAACAAAGCCAAAAATAATTTTTAGATAAAACACTATTTATATATACACACACACTTTCCGATCTGTCTTTTTTATTTACAAATTATTTTTAGTATATACATATGTTATATAAGTGTGTATATATATAAGTAGTTAATATAAATTAATTATTAAAAACAAATTTGTATATATACATGAATTTTTTTAATAAAAATATATCCGAATAGCTATTGAAAGCTGATAATACTGAAAGATAATGTTGAAGGTGATATAACAACTTCCAATCCCATATTGTCTTCAACAAAACTTTATGTGTTATTGTCTTTGATTTACATTTTTAGGAAAACATGAGGATAATGATAGAAGTACCTTGTGATGCCCCGACTCTATTGATCGAATTAGCAAAGGGAATTTACTATCCAATAGCTTGGATCAATAGGCACGGAAGAAGCGATTTCTCATAGACACTACTTTGAGTAAACATAGATATGTTTCAATAGCTGAATTCGTCTAAGTAAAACGTATCTCATCTCAATGCAGGCCAATGTTCACGAGTTCTAGAATTGAGCAACTCACATATCAAGAACATATATTAGTAAATGATGACATAGGTATCGATGTTACAATGGAAATGGTAACATATATATATATATATAATGGTAATCATATAATTTACTTAATGTACTTACTTCAAAAAAGAGAGTTTGAAATACTCATAAAATGAAGTTTGAAAATTCCTAAAACTTCACTGCTTTAACCCTAAGTCCTTCCTCCTTCATCCATGTTACTCCTCCCCTAAATAGCGCATCGCCAACCGTCTTCCTCTTCCAATCGTGCACAGCCAAGCCTAAACGGTTATCCCGATTCCATCTTGTGCACTGCTCATGACGAGCACTTCTATCTTGCACCATTCATGGCCAACATCATGCACCCTAGTTGCCTCCATCTGCATTGCGCCTCCTATCAACGTTGAACCTCGTGCACTACCTCTTCTGTTGTAGCCACTAGTGCCATATCACATCGTGCTTTGTTTTTTCTCATATGATAAATTAATTTAGGCTGGGGAAGATAAAATGGGGAAATAAGATAAGAATGGTGAGTAGGGGGAGTGGATGAGTACATGGACTTTGGTCCAATAGAATAAAAAGGGAGTTTTATTTTTCTTCTTAAATAAAACAACACCCTTAACTGCTTCTACAACAGCCCTTTAATCGACATTTTACATTCATTTAAAAATCCATTCAAGACATTTTTTCAAATTTTTATTTCATTTTTGTAACTATTTTCTTTTATTAAGACATTGCCTTTCAGTTTTTTTTAAATAACTATTTTATTTCTCAAAACAATTCCAAAATTTCACAATAATTATTTGTTTTTCCAAAATAAATTTTAAAAAATTTTTTGGATTAAAAACCCAATTAAAATTCCAAATTTGAATTTTAAATCAATGTTCTTCTTTTATTATCAAATAAACCCGAAAGTTCAATTTATTGAATCAAATTCAATAAAATACCCAAAATAACTTTCTAACTTTATTTATCCATATAAAATACTCATTCCACATTAAACTTAGTCTAGGTCTCAATTTCAAATTTTATATTCAAACATTTGAATTTCTAATTGACATATCTAATTAAATTTCGATAATCTATTGATATATTTATTTTATTTTAACTTCTAAAAGGGATGTTACATACTTGGTAAATATTATCCTGACCTTGCTAAATAATTTAAACTTCATTTGGAAGACGTATAACTTAATTGCTTAACCATGGTGTTTTAGCCTAAGTTATTTAAACTATTTTTCCTAGGCAAGCAGGGTTGACTGGGCCCTTACAGGATTCTATATAAAATCAAGAGAAACAAAATAACAAAGGGAAGAAAAGATCAACAAGAAACAAAAAACCATAAAAAACACCATAAACAAGAAGAAAATGTTAATACCTCAATTATTGATTTTTGTAACGACCCGCCCTTTCGACCCACGAATGTCAACACTAACCACATCCATGTTATTCATGTGCCAAGTGTTAGAAGGATGATTTGTCAGAGTGAAAAAATATAACGACCCACTATTTTGGACCATTCAAATCGACAATAATCCACACATGTCTGACTTGAATAATTCAAAATAACAGATTGTAAATAAATTTGGAGCAAATGAAATACAAATCATAGAATCACAGACACAGAACAAACAGAATACCTCGCAGCGGAATATAAAATACATAGTAGTTCATGAAGCTACTACGGCAGAGTCTCAAACCAAATACATAATACAGTCTGAAAACAACATAATAGAAATCCCAAATACATAGAAGTTCACTAATACATGAGATAAACTAGAACAGCTGAAACAGAAAGTAGATATAAATGTAGATAAGCAGAAACTCCAGCAAAGACCAGCTCCAGAAAGAAAATCCAAAGCTGTGAATACTCAGGCTGACCCGAGCGTAAAGTAAAACACAAAACACTCGAGTCAGGACAATATATACTTATATAATGTAAACCAACTCAAGTGAACTGTAGTAGAAATGCACAATAACTCAAAGGATGCTTGGGATCGCCCATCCTTTAAGGATCAGTTAAACTATAAATTAAATACATTCCGTGGTTAAAATTTCAAAATGGTATTTTATACTTCGAAATCAAATATCATTTCAAAATTCAATATCATTCAAAAATCCATTTCAAAATATCAAAATATCTTATCTTCCAAACCACAATCATTTATTTAAAATACCATTTCAACATACATTTCAAATAGTTTATATTTCAAAACAAATTACTTCATTTAAGTAATAAAATAAAGTTATTTTATTTAATAATTAAATTATTAAATTTCCAAAATTTTTAATCTTTCAAAGTTCATTTATTCACTTAAATTTATCAAAACAATGAAAATTCACCTTTCGCAGCATTTGGAAAATGCTACAGAAAGTTACATTTAAAACAGTTCAATTTAACAAAAGACAGCATTAAAAATGCTGTATACATTATTTCAAATAAAACTTTAGTTAAATTCAACAATTATAGCACTTACAAAGTGTTATAATATCCCTTTATTAAAATTTAGCGATTTGGTTCATTTATATCAACTACAGCATTACCTGTAATATCATTTACATTAGAAATAATAGCATTTCAAAAATGTAGTTAATTAACTTCAAATATTCAACATAATTTCACAAACAATTATATTTTTATTTAAAATAGTTTTAACTTATAAAATCACATATTTTCACTTTTATAACCATCATTCAAATACCCTTATATTCATGATTTTATAAAGTTAAATTACCACTCAAAAATCAATATTTAATAATAATTCACTTATTAAATTCCAACATTAAATTTTAAATTCATTAAATTAAATTTAACTTAAAACTTAAGTTTAAATTTTCAAATATAACTTAATTTCATTTTTATTTACTTAACTTAAAATTCACTTTTAAGCCAAATTCATAAATTTCCAATTTTAGTTATATTTCAAAATTTCAACTTAAATATTCATTCATTTCACATTTTAACTTTATTCAAAAATCATTAATATATTATAAAATAATTTAAATTCACTTTAATCCAAATTCATGAATTTATAATATTTCATATTTAATTTAAATTCTAATTATCACCAAATTAAAATTTCCCAAAATAACTTACATTTCAGATTTTCTAACTTTACCATTAATTTATTTCACTTATAAATTTTTAGAAAATCAATAATGCTTTACAAAAATCATTTTTAATCAAATTTAAATCAAAATATTATAATATTTACATTTCTAAAATATTTTAAATTTTTTAGAAAAACATATTTTAACTACGGGTCTGTATTTCATTTTTTTTTAGCCTAGGTAAAGTGATACGGGTAATATATCATTTCAACCCGTAATTTACAAAGAAAACCCGGGTTTGATCATTTCAAACCCGCAATCCCAAGTAAATGAAAATAATTGAAAATCATTCAGGCCTATCATTTCAACCCATAACGATTTTCTCCTATTCTAAAGTCCGTTCGGGTATGTATCATTTCAACCCATAGTGATTCTAATCTAAAGGGAACTTGCAGTGTGATAAACTGATAAAAATAACAGAACAACATAATATAACAGTAACATATGATATAACAGGTGTTTAAGCATGGGTGAACATCATATAATCATAACATAGCACATATAATATGGTGATGCATTTTACAGATTCAAAAGTGGTCAATTTACTAGTTATATATGTACATATTGTCTGGTGAGAATAACTCACCTCTACAAGCTGGAGATAACAAATACAGACACACAACAGAGATCCAAAAAGGCATGAAAGCACGACTACGATTCAAGTGAGGAAGAGCAAAAGCTATTTTTCTTGTGCATATGAAACAAAACAATATATATAACATGAATTTCAAACCAAAATATGACATTAAACAAGCTAGAATTAAGGAACAACAATTAATCAAACACTTGCACTTGCTTCCACCATCACTATGCTCAGCCTGTAGGGTGATAAGGCACTGCCATGGGGTGTATTTGGTCAGGTATGAGTCAAATATGGTAGGCCTAACAAGGGTAGTGAAGGTATGGAAGTGAATATGCATGTACAACACAAGTACAAGGCAACAAAGTGGGTTTTCTATGCAAATATGGTTCGGCCATAGGCATATATTGGCACGACCAGGCCTGGTGAGGTCAGGTACTGATGTGGCAGAGGTCTTTGGGTCAGGTAGGTTCTGGAGAAGGTGGTGCAAGTGGTGGCCAAGAGGTGTGGTGAAGTGGTGAAGGCAATAGGTGGGCTCGGCTATGCATAAATAAGAAGGGTTTGCTAATTTTTGTGTGGAGCTTGCATCTAAGGGTCCACGGCCAGGTAGGTCAGTGGAGATGGAGGAGTTTTGCAGCTAAACAAGGTGGTGATGAAGGTGATGGTGAAGGTGGAGGCTATGGGCCGAGCAACCTAAGTGAAGGCAAGGCAAATACAAAGGAAAATTCAATGAAATGAGAAGAAAAAGTGGGAAACAAAAGACATTACCTTGGTTTTTCTTCTCAAATCTGAACCATGAGTGAAAAGTGAAGTGGGAAAGTGATGCTTTCACGTGAATTACAGAAAGAAAAGTCACGGCTAATGATAAGGAAAGGACGGCCCAAAATGAAGGGGTGTGAAGATGGAAGGTCAAAAGCAAATGAAGAGTTTTTGTCCTTTGAAATTTCCTTTTTCTTTATTCAAATAAACCAAAATAAAACCATGAAAATAAAATAAAAATGGGTACAAAAATACCGTAAAATGAAATGAATAAATAAATTTTATAAAAAATAGAAAAATATAAGAAAATAGTTAATTATATGTAAACTAGTATTGAAAATTGAAAACAAAATATAACTAGTTTTTGGAAAAATAACAAAAACACTTTAAAATGTTTTTAAAAATAAAATATATACATGGCATGACATATTACACACATATACACAAATTAGAATAAGATATGACAAATAAAAATATTATTTATATAATTTAAATTAGACAATTTTATTAAATAATTCAATTTACATACAATATTGTAAATAGCATAACTTTCACAATATAAATCGGATTTCAACGAAACCAAAAGTAGTATTCTTGAAATTTAATTTATTTTCATAATAAAAGATAAAATTCAGAAATTAAAATATTTATATTTTAAATTTAAAAGTCAAAGTTTGACCAAATTGACCAAAATTCACTTTTCTAGAAAATATTCTATTTAGTCACGTTTGAAATTCTAATTCACATCAAAATCAAAATTTATATTTAAAATAACAAAATTTATCCATTTTAATAAATAAAATAAAGTTTTCAAATCAGGAAATTCAATTTAAAATAATTAAAATATACAATTAAAATAATCACAAAATACAGGGTTGTTACACTCTCCCCCACTCAAATCTTTTCGTCCTCGAAAAGGAATGAGGTACGGAAAACACAGAAAAGATAGAATGGAATAGGATTAAGACAAGATGACAAGAAGATTAAAATTATACCTGATAACTGTTGTTATATGTAAGTTTAACAAGGTGGAGAATAGGAATAGCTAGAAGGGAAAATAGGACGAAAGACAAGGATGAGCCATTAATTTAAAACCATATAAATTCCAATTGGAATTCTTTAATACTTAATAATTTGGTTAAATCCATTTTATTATATCCATAAAAGTCCTTTAAATTCAACTTGTTAGTTAAGAAGTAAACAATATTTAAACACTTTAAAATATTTTAGAAAGGAAATAACTGATCAAAATATCCTTTATATAATATTTTATCAAAATACTTTTATAACTCGATGTCTTAACAAGTTTATCCTCGTTCCTGCAGACTCTGGCAGTGCGTTGATCAGGCGCAAAGCTAGAATTCTCCAAGTACTTAGTAGACTTGTTTCAATACCCAGTGAAAATACTTGAAAATCTTTAAAACAGATATGGAAAGTACAATCCAAACAAAACAACCAAACCAACATTTGTCCGATCATGGTTCGCAGATACACAATGGTTACGCCTGGATCCCCCAGGAAACAATCCATATCCGTAAGCTTTCTCAGCCCTGCGAGTTACGCCATGATGACTAGTAGAGTGCAGGATACACAATGGTTACGCCTGGATCCCCCAGGAAACAATCCGTACCCCCAGGCCATCTCAGCCAGGCAGTTTCGCTACTAATGCGACCTACATAGAGTGCAGGATACACAATGATTACGCCTGGATCCCCCAGGAAATAATCCGTACCCGTAGGTTATCTCAGCCAGGCTGTTGCGCTATGCAGTCGCGCTCGTAGGACCATGGGTAACGCCATGGAATTCGATGGAAACTCGAGTATCATATCCGTAAAACCCAAATCAAAGAGAATAATATCGATAGAATGAATCCACAGTGTGGCCACAAAGCGGATATCAAGCAGAAGGCACTTTCCATATCTTTACTTCGAAAATATGTATCATATAGTACCTTTCAAAATCACTTTCAAATATAATACTCATATAAAGTCCATTATATATAAGATTTCATTTCAAATCGAATACTTTCCAAAATCAATAGTATATCAAATCATACTTATATAGACTTCGATTATATAAGATTTCACTTCAAATTGAGTACCTTTTCAAATCAACAGTTTCAAATCAACTTCATACTTATACAAATCCATTATATAAGTTCGATAACTCCCAAATCAAGTATTTAAACAAAACAAGGTTCCCAATTTCAAACCATTTCAATATCAATTCAGTTTCAAAGTCATATATGATTTCACCAAACCATTTCCTTCAATTTACATATATTCAGTTTCAAAATTTCTTAAAACAATAGATTTAGAAAATAATCCAAATTTCCAAATCAATATAGTTTAATTCATTTCCAAAATCATCTTATATTTACATAAAGTCCATCTTATATAAGGATCAATTTTTTTTTTAAAATAAATTTCGCTGCATGAAGAGCCATACGGGATTGAACATCTTTGCTTACTAAAAGGTCTTGAATTTAGAATAGTTTTGTATATAAAAATAGTTGTAAAATAGTTTTGTATATAAAATAGTTTTGTAAAAATAGTTTTGTATATAAAATAGAATAAAATAGTTTGTTTAAGAAAATAAAAGAAAAATAGTTTTAAAAAAAATGGTTTTAAATTGATAGTATTTTTCATAAAGGAAAAATTCCAATTAAATTACAAAGATATCCAACCCAACAACTTCCAATTTCAGCGTCAAGTATATCAATGATATTAGAATATAAGATGTACATATGTCATCATTTCGCAAAATCACATTCGATCGCTCGCTCGATCACACAAGTTCGCTTTCGAACTAGTATTGTCCATTCGACTTCCCTAATGCGGATTTCGATATGGTTTCTCGACTAGAAACCATCAGTCTCCTTGCATAGCCATATACTATGATAGAGAATTCTAGAATCAAGCCCAAAATCCACATCAAATATTCGCCATCAAGAATCAAATGAAAAATCCTAACACGAAATGGTGTAATTCACCTCGAACTTGTGTACTCAAACTTGGATCAATTTAATTATGCGAATAAAACAGCATACGTACAACTTATGTACCTATTCCAACTTTTTAAATATATACACTACGCCATAGATGGCCTTCTGCAACAGATTTGCATGGTGTTGCCAGCTAAAATGTTGCGATAGGTATGCTGATTTTTGTCTATTGCAACACACGCTTTAAGGTGTTAGCATAGATATCAGCAAAATGTTGCAGTAGCTATAGCTGTATTCAAATTAAAAAATTAATAAAATTAGCAATCCGCGTGAATACGATCCAACGATCTATATTTAATCCGACTGATAAAATGGATCACCACTGCACTTTTTACCAAATTTTCGTTTTCCCGCCTATGTTGGTGTAGATCCCCTTTCAGTTTTCAATTCATAATTCTCAAATCAAAAAGCAAATTCACGAAATCCAGCAAATTCATACTTCCAATTCGCATATGCTTTTCGATGTCAGATTGGAATTCGGTATCAGACTCCTAGAGCTCCGGAATCAGATCCGGCATGAAGTGTTTCAGGTTGGGGTCGTGGTTGGGTGAGGCTGATTGTAGAAGTAGGTCGCGGTGGGTTTGTTTGTCGCGGAATGTTGCGGGGTTTGTCAGTGTTCGATTGGTGGTTAGTTGTTGATTTTAGAGGCAAATCGTGGGTTTTATTTGGGTTGATGGGTTGGTGATAAAGACGATTCATGAAGTGACGGGGAAGTCGAATTTGGGTACCGAAGTTAGCATTTTTGGAATTCACGATTAGAGGAGGGGGGTTCGGCTCACTGCAGTGTGATTAACGTGTTTGTTTGGTTTATGGGTTGAGTTTGTCGACTGCGTTGTAGCTGGAAGGTAGTGATGCAGGTTGTAGGAGCAGTTTGTACAGGGAGATGGTTGAGGAGGTTGAGCGGTGTAGTTTCATGGAGGTGCTGCTGTTGTTCGTTAGTGAAGTTCTGGATGGTTCAGGTAGGAAGAAGAAGAAGTTGAAGGAAGAAGTCATTGATGATGGTGCTTCGGGGATGAATGTGCTTCGGGGATGTAAGTTGCAGCAGTTTGGGGATGGTGGTAGTGTAGAGGTTCGTGCTGCCGAAGTCCGTGACCTGTTCGATGAAATGTCAATTTTGTGTAGAGGTTCGTGGCAGTGTAAGTTGCAGCAGTTTGGGGATGGTGGCAGTGAAGGGTAATGTATTACTTATTAACACGCAACCTGTTCGATGAAATGTCAATTTTTATTTATCATGGTTTCAGGTCTTTTACCAAGGCAGAGAATGATGGCTGGAAAAAGGTCGGATGATTCAGAAGAAGCCATGAAAGAGTTGCAAAAGTCAATCATCGAGGAGGTGTTCAAATTCGCAGGAGGTGATCATTTGTGCATCATTTTACGTCGTTTCAAAGAAGGCTCGATCTTCCGAAATCGGATGAATCGGGCGGTGCCCCGGATCCCCGCCGGGACTGCGGTGCCCCGGACCCCCGCCGGCGCTGCGCCCGGACCCGCTTCTCGGCTCGCCTTCGGCTCGGCACTCAGCTCGTCATATATTCGTCAGTGTCGGTGTCTGTATAAATTGAAACTGCATATGTAATGAGTGAACTGAGTGATGTAGTGAGGAATATCTGTATATGTAAATATCAGTGTTATATATCATTGAATTGTAAAATAGTGGAGTCAGGAATTTGTACTATTTATAATGTTGAAATAAAATATTTATTTAAATAAATTACTGTTTGAATATCAAATTCTGTGCAAATAGCATTTTATTAAATAAAAATTTATTTCTATTAAAAAATCAAATATGCTCTACATTGTGGGCCCCACAAATTCAGAAAGTTAATATCTATAGCAACATTTTGGAATGTTGGTACAGACACCTATGGATGTTGCTATAGACCCAAATATGGTTCTATTGCAACAATATTTCTTATGTTGTCTTAAATAGTCAAAATGTTGCCTTTGAGGTCTGCGGCAACGCGGCAAAATGCAACACCGAGAAAGTGTTGCCTTTGCCCTTTTTTAGCCTACAGCATCATTTTTTGGCACTTCCTGCATCACTTCTTTGGTGTTGCAGTATGCAATCTATGGCGTAGTGATAGTTTTATAAAGATGTTACTAAATTAAACATTTAAACTAAATTATATATTTTTCTCAAAATATTTGAAGACAAATTTTCAAACATTTCAAATCTAAATTTCATATTAGAAAATTCAAAATAGCTTTATTCGTTTACTTACAAAACAGTTTCAACTTATCTAAATCAGATTACTACATACTTTAAACATACATACCAAACTTATATACTTTACTTCAAAATTCTTAGCTTTTTAAAAGTTAACCTTGATTTGGAAGTGCTCGAACCTTCAAAATAGTCGAAGAAATCATATTTCAATCCAAGAGTTGGAAATCACAATTAAATCAGTAAATCAATTCCAAAAATAGGGTTATATCAAATCAAATCCAAAACTCAAGGACTGAACACTGGCTCATTTCAAATTGTTCAAATATATATACATATATCTTTCGAATATCACATCACACTTCGGAATTTGAATTCAAAATTAGTTTCACAAATCAATCGCATAGCAAAGCTACCGAAGTGGCCTCTCCCCCACTCAGAAACTCGAAAATCAATGTCGATGATGCATGCATTCATCACCGAAATTATTTTCCAGCGACATTAGTAGGTTCTGGACTTCTATTTTCTCAACTTCTTTTGAAATTTCTTCGAAATCATTTGAAACTCATTAAAATCATTTGAAACATTTCATATTCGGAAAATACCTTCAAATCATATTATTTATTATTTAAAAATCTTAAAACCAGTTTCAAAAATGCCAGAGTTCAATCACTCAAATTCAGATTCAAAATCTTCAGTTATAAATCAATTTACATGAAACCATTCCTTATAAATTTTCAAAATTTCAAATCCATTCAAAACTTTAAATTCTCAATTTTAAAATGGTATACAATCCTTATCGAAAACATTTCACCTTTATATATAAAATATGGTCATCCTTATCAAAATAACAATTTCGATGTATACACAAATTCCAAAATACAATCAACCTCAAATTTTTCAAGTGATGATTCAAGGATGGATTTCAAAGCAAAACAAAGATTCAAATTTAGAGGGACTCCAATTAAATAGAATTCTGATTCGAAGATAAGCTTGAACGAAGGTAAGATCATTAAATTACCAAATAGAAGATGGATAAGCCTATATAACTCGCGGGCGACCTTAACAGGGTCAACCGTGACTTCAGGAATATAATCGATGCGAAATCTAAGGCAAATCGACCTTCAATCGCCAGAGATAGAATCTAAATATAGCAGAAGATAGAAACATCGTAAACCGATGATACAGAAATCTCCGGTGAATCAATGCCAATTATAAGGGAGTTTCACCCTTTTACAAATCATTCAAAAATTGGCGGAACCGCCGATTTTATTGAGGTCATTCAAAGTGGAGTTATGGAATGCTCCAAAAATCAAAAGAATACAGTTAGGGGAGACCGGAATGGATTTCAGGGCAAGTGGGAGCATTCCAAAATTCAAAGGAATCTTAATCGAAGAAATTACTAACAAGGTGGATACGAAAGGGATAAAGTCCAAAAAAATTTCTTTCAAAACAAGAAAATTTTATATCAAAATAATCTTTAAAAATCCTTTAAAAATCATTTGAAAATCATTTTATACTTTGAAAATATGTTCTCTCACAAAGGAATGATTCTGAGATTGATTTTACTCATTCTAGGGTATTTCTACCCTATCTCTAATGAGTTTTTGCTCCGCAGGCTAAGGTTTGCCTAAAACCAAAGCTCTGATACCAATTGTAACGACCCACTATTTTGGACCATTCAAATCGACAATAATCCACACATGTCTGACTTGAATAATTCAAAATAACAGATTGTAAATAAATTTGGAGCAAATGAAATACAAATCACAGAATCACAGACACAGAACAAACAGAATACCTCGCAGCGGAATATAAAATACATAGTAGTTCATGAAGCTACTACGGCAGAGTCTCAAACCAAATACATAATACAGTCTGAAAACAACATAATAGAAATCCCAAATACATAGAAGTTCACTAATACATGAGATAAACTAGAACAGTTGAAACAGAAAGTAGATATAAATGTAGATAAGCAGAAACTCCAGCAAAGACCAGCTCCAGAAAGAAAATCCAAAGCTGTGAATACTCAGGCTGACCCGAGCGTAAAGTAAAACACAAAACACTCGAGTCAGGACAATATATACTTATATAATGTAAACCAACTCAAGTGAACTGTAGTAGAAATGCACAATAACTCAAAGGATGCTTGGGATCGCCCATCCTTTAAGGATCAGTTAAACTATAAATTAAATACATTCCGTGGTTAAAATTTCAAAATGGTATTTTATACTTCGAAATCAAATATCATTTCAAAATTCAATATCATTCAAAAATCCATTTCAAAATATCAAAATATCTTATCTTCCAAACCACAATCATTTATTTAAAATACCATTTCAACATACATTTCAAATAGTTTATATTTCAAAACAAATTACTTCATTTAAGTAATAAAATAAAGTTATTTTATTTAATAATTAAATTATTAAATTTCCAAAATTTTTAATCTTTCAAAGTTCATTTATTCACTTAAATTTATCAAAACAATGAAAATTCACCTTTCGCAGCATTTGGAAAATGCTACAGAAAGTTACATTTAAAACAGTTCAATTTAACAAAAGACAGCATTAAAAATGCTGTATACATTATTTCAAATAAAACTTTAGTTAAATTCAACAATTATAGCACTTACAAAGTGTTATAATATCCCTTTATTAAAATTTAGCGATTTGGTTCATTTATATCAACTACAGCATTACCTGTAATATCATTTACATTAGAAATAATAGCATTTCAAAAATGCAGTTAATTAACTTCAAATATTCAATATAATTTCACAAACAATTATATTTTTATTTAAAATAGTTTTAACTTATAAAATCACATATTTTCACTTTTATAACCATCATTCAAATACCCTTATATTCATGATTTTATAAAGTTAAATTACCACTCAAAAATCAATATTTAATAATAATTCACTTATTAAATTCCAACATTAAATTTTAAATTCATTAAATTAAATTTGACTTAAAACTTAAGTTTAAATTTTCAAATATAACTTAATTTCATTTTTATTTACTTAACTTAAAATTCACTTTTAAGCCAAATTCATAAATTTCCAATTTTAGTTATATTTCAAAATTTCAACTTAAATATTCATTCATTTCACATTTTAACTTTATTCAAAAATCATTAATATATTATAAAATAATTTAAATTCACTTTAATCCAAATTCATGAATTTATAATATTTCATATTTAATTTAAATTCTAATTATCACCAAATTAAAATTTCCCAAAATAACTTACATTTCAGATTTTCTAACTTTACCATTAATTAATTTCACTTATAAATTTTTAGAAAATCAATAATGCTTTACAAAAATCATTTTTAATCAAATTTAAATCAAAATATTATAATATTTACATTTCTAAAATATTTTAAATTTTTTAGAAAAACATATTTTAACTACGGGTTTGTATTTCATTTTTTTTAGCCTAGGTAAAGTGATACGAGTAATATATCATTTCAACCCGTAATTTACAAAGAAAACCCGGGTTTGATCATTTCAAACCCGCAATCCCAAGTAAATGAAAATAATTGAAAATCATTCAGGCCTATCATTTCAGCCCATAACGATTTTCTCCTATTCTAAAGTCCGTTCGGGTATGTATCTTTTCAACCCATAGTGATTCTAATCTAAAGGGAACTTGCAGTGTGATAAACTGATAAAAATAACAGAACAACATAATAACAGTAACATATGATATAACAGGTGTTTAAGCATGGGTGAACATCATATAATCATAACATAGCACATATAATATGGTGATGCATTTTACAGATTCAAAAGTGGTCAATTTACTAGTTATATATGTACATATTGTCTGGTGAGAATAACTCACCTCTACAAGCTGGAGATAACAAATACAGACACAATAGAGATCCAAAAAGGCATGAAAGAACGACTATGATTCAAGTGAGGAAGAGCCAAAGCTATTTTTCTTGTGCATATGAAACAAAACAATATATATAACATGAATTTCAAACCAAAATATGACATTAAACAAGCTAGAATTAAGGAACAACAATTAATCAAACACTTGCACTTGCTTCCACCATCACTATGCTCAGCCTGTAGGGTGATAAGGCACTGCCATGGGGTGTATTTGGTCAGGTATGAGTCAAATATGGTAGGCCTAACAAGGGTAGTGAAGGTATGGAAGTGAATATGCATGTACAACACAAGTACAAGGCAACAAAGTGGGTTTTCTATGCAAATATGGTTCGGCCATAGGCATATATTGGCACGACCAGGCCTGGTGAGGTCAGGTACTGATGTGGCAGAGGTCTTTGGGTCAGGTAGGTTCTGGAGAAGGTGGTGCAAGTGGTGGCCAAGAGGTGTGGTGAAGTGGTGAAGGCAATAGGTGGGCTCGGCTATGCATAAATAAGAAGGGTTTGCTAATTTTTGTGTGGAGCTTGCATCTAAGGGGCCACGGCCAGGTAGGTCAGTGGAGATGGAGGATTTTTGCAGCTAAACAAGGTGGTAATGAAGGTGATGGTGAAGGTGGAGGCTATGGGCCGAGCAACCTAAGTGAAGGCAAGGCAAATACAAAGGAAAATTCAATGAAATGAGAAGAAAAAGTGGGAAACAAAAGACATTACCTTGGTTTTTCTTCTCAAATCTGAACCATGAGTGAAAAGTGAAGTGGGAAAGTGATGCTTTCACGTGAATTACAGAAAGAAAAGTCACGGCTAATGATAAGGAAAGGACGGCCCAAAATGAAGGGGTGTGAAGATGGAAGGTCAAAAGCAAATGAAGAGTTTTTGTCCTTTGAAATTTCCTTTTTCTTTATTCAAATAAACCAAAATAAAACCATGAAAATAAAATAAAAATGGATACAAAAATACCGTAAAATGAAATGAATAAATAAATTTTATAAAAAATAGAAAAATATAAGAAAATAGTTAATTATATGTAAACTAGTATTGAAAATTGAAAACAAAATATAACTAGTTTTTGGAAAAATAACAACAACACTTTAAAATGTTTTTAAAAATAAAATATATACATGGCATGACATATTACACACATATACACAAATTAGAATAAGATATGACAAATAAAAATATTATTTATATAATTTAAATTAGACAATTTTATTAAATAATTCAATTTACATACAATATTGTAAATAGCATAACTTTCACAATATAAATCGGATTTCAACGAAACCAAAAGTAGTATTCTTGAAATTTAATTTATTTTCATAATAAAAGATAAAATTCAGAAATTAAAATATTTATATTTTAAATTTAAAAGTCAAAGTTTGACCAAATTGACCAAAATTCACTTTTCTAGAAAATATTCTATTTAGTCACGTTTGAAATTCTAATTCACATCAAAATCAAAATTTATATTTAAAATAACAAAATTTATCCATTTTAATAAATAAAATAAAGTTTTCAAATCAGGAAATTCAATTTAAAATAATTAAAATATACAATTAAAATAATCACAAAATACAGGGTTGTTACAAAAAATAATAAAGAAATAGAATAAGAAAGAAGAGAACACAACATCAGAATCTCACAGCGGAACTATAATATATAATATTAAAGGAATGGTACAAAGGGTTACTCCGATACAGAAACCTCAGAGTTACAAAACCTAAGTACCATCATCAGTCTGGTTAGTTATAACAACTTGTCCTTACAAATCCCTAAGTGTAAAATATAGTAATGTAGGCTCCAATGAACATCAATGAAAAACCTGCCTTTCTCAGACTACTCGAAAGAGAAAGCCAGGAATTTAGGGAAAACAAAAACCAGACATAAGTCTCGTATGAGAAACTCAAGAAATATGCTGCCAACACATAACAGCACTTTTAAGACCGCATGGAATGCCGTAACGATTATCCCCTCAAAAGAACCATCATCTAATAGGTACATAAGGTGATATAATAGATAATGTCTAGGGTATAGAATATAAATATTATAACATAGCTGGAATGATTACTTTGGTTACATTCAACAGCTGTTTAGAGGGTACAATCAAAACTGTTAAGGAACGTTCGCATATTGGATTTTCCATGGAGATCACTTCGATAGAGACGAATCCGAACTCCGTGCACAAAGATCAGAAAACACCCTCCGAGCGTCGTTTATCTCTAGATAAAATAAACCATAAGGTAAACACAAAGGCCGACGCCTGAACATAAACATGAACAACATGAACCAAACACCATCAATTCCCACGTGCAACATCGATAAGCATACTCTAGATCTGGAGTTGATATCCTATCATGGGACAACAAAACCCCAAATTGTGCATCATACTCTGCCTTTAGCCATTTCCGATGTTGAGGTTACGTTCGGCATCTTTCGCACGAGTCTTCATCACTCGAAGAAAACACAAATCCCAAATTGGATCCCCGCATCTCAAATAGATCTACAAACCACACATGGACCCCTATATCTCAACAGATCTCGGAATCACACATGGACTCCTACATCCTTAATAGATCACGAACAAGTACATGTGTTCAAGCATCTTAAACAGATCTCGAATCTCCACATAGATTCCCGAATCTTGAACAGATCCATTTCCAACAGATAGAACACGTATCTCAGCCTTGAAGTGGTTTTCGGTAAGTAAAACATTTATTGATTCCGGTCTCTCCAAGACTGAATCGACGAACTTAGTCATTCAGTGATAATGAGAGCAGTCGCATATGGAAACCACGTTTCATATACTTATCACGTTTCCGGTATTTTCATCTCACACTATCCTTTGATCAAGAGTGAAGCCAGTAGGTTAGTGCTTATTGCTCATATCCCTACATGAACATCAGTCTTAGTTCTCAAAGATAGACAAGCCTACTTCATTGGCTTTTAGTGCTAAGTATCACTACAACAAAAACACCCTTTAATAGCGTTTAAAAAACGCTATTAGAAGCTATTATAGCGTTTTTTCTTACGCTGTATATTAACATGTTGTAATAGGTCAGTGACCTATAACAGCAACATACAAAACGCTATAAGAGACGCTATGGACAAGGACATTTCATAGCGTTTTATGAGTGCTGTAAACATGACTTTTAATAGCCTTGGAAAGTCGCTATGAAGTGAAACTATAGCGTTTTCATGACTGCTATGTAAAAACAGGCTGGCACACATATGAAATATACAACAGCGTCTATAGACGCTATAAAACACTATTTTACAACGTTATCTGCTGCAATAGTACATTGTATGTATAAGTATAGCTACTTTCTATAGCGGTTTGCTGTCTTTTATTGCGTTGTTTTTTTGTTATGAAAATTGTTTATAGCACTATCATAATGCTGTAGTATATAAAACTATAAAAAACAACCTTTCCATAGCATAGTTAAAACGCTATAAATTTTTATCCCTGCAGTCTTTTTACTAGGTACATCCAAGCTTACAATTCTACTAATATATTATAAAATTTCAAAAAACACAATTATCACATAATGATGTACGTAATCAAATGAAGACATAAGCCAAACCACAATATATATTTAAATATATATCCATAATATTTCGTACACAAAGTTTCAAATATTTGTGATCTTAAAAAAAACAATACATGCAACCATAGCTGACCAAAACGATACATACCAAAAGCAAAGATATATGAACGTCAATACAAAATACGTTAATCCAAGCATGATCGATTTGAAAGAGAATGAATGCAGCAAAATAATTTTTCCTTCCTTCCAGCTTGTAGTAACCCCGGTATCATCATACAACACCTATCAAAGCGAAGCACATAAGTTATTTTTCAAATCCAAACATCATCCGCAAGTTATATAATTTTTCATAACAAAAAAGATAAAGACTGTTAGTATATCATTTTAACTAAATAGACTGCCAGTACATCTGTTTAACTAAACAGACATTGACGTGAAATAAAACAAAAATAACGTGTGATTTAGAAAATATAGCAACAAGAAGCGGATTATTACCAGGCATTATACAATGCAGAAGAACAAAAACTGCATTTTCAGTTATAAATATGATTTAAACAGCAAAACCCAATCACCCACTTCCTCTCACTGTCGCAAATGCCATATGCCAAACTCGAACTTAACCCTCTTAAGGTATCATTAAACTGACATTGATGCCTTTTGAATATTTTCGATGACAATAGTGTAATATCACTCAACTATATTTAATTATTAGAGTGTTTTAGACAATAGGCTAACTGAGAACTGAAATAGAACCATGTCATTCGCTGAGCATTGCCACCTAAAAAGTAGAGATGAAAAGTTTATAAACATACATGTTTATCATTGATTGCTTCATCTTTAAATTATAATTAGGAAAATGCATCACTGCTGAAAAGCAGTACAGTAAGTCAGTATGCAAAACAATTCCAACAATTTTAGAAACTATTATTTAATGCAAAGTTCATCCAAAAGACGATTTGATACTTGGATTACAGACTTCAATGCAGTCCAAACTTCGAAATGGTGTAGAAGTTACAGAATATAATTTTTCTGCAAGATCAAACAAATTACCTTTTCTTTTAGTAGCTCAGAAATATCCATATCACCATTTATATCTTCTGTTGGAACACAATTGGATACAACATTGATTTGTTCTTGTATAGATGAATGCATATCTGATAATGTATCCAGTAAAAACTTATCAGCTCCATGTGCAGCAATAAACGACATAGATACATTATAGTTATCATGCTTTCCTAGAGGAACATCAACCTGAAAGAAAAAAATTATCAGCTCTCTTGAGGGAGTGAAAGACCTATTTAGACAAACTTATTTTTCTCTGTAACCAACCTTCAAAAAATAACACTATCATCTACAGATATATGCTTGATAGTGTACCTGACAGCAGCCAGACATCCCTACTATGCTTAATAAAGCTAGTAATCGGTCTTCAATCTGAGGTGATAATTTATTCTTTGAGCAACGTTTAACAGGAAAATCCGAGGTTGTAGGAATCACAAGAATACCATCATCCTATTGATGAATACATAAAAACAAATACAAATTAATAAATAGTTCAATTTATACATGTTGTTAGTGTTTAAAAAGTATATTATCAGATATTAAAACTTGTAGATAGAATAATAAATTATCTTACCATGAAAGCAGCAGTATTATAACCAGACAGGGATCAGCAGCATCATACTGCCTGCCACTGTCGGTCAGTGAATTCATGAACATCAATTAAGTTTTTCAGATAACTTTTACTGTGCGAAGGTAAACATAAATACTATGAGGAACTGTTCCCGGCATTTTTTTCCTTGTTTTCTCCTCCGACTCATAGTTTGGATTTGAGCCACAGACTGATGGTATATTGTACCAAAGCTCTGCTAACTCACTGTTTTTCCCATTATAATGTACCAAAGCATGAGACGACGTATCTAAGTTTTAGATAGCAGATATTCACATTTCTAAGTATGAGCAAATAGGTGAATACAAATAATCGTACTGGCGTATAACTACACAGAGTGCAGCCCATCAAATCCGTGACTTGGCCCCCCACTGCACCAAAAAAAAAGATAAATAACATTACAAATAGTGGTTATATGGCTAGCTTAAGATAGTTTGGCATGTACAAGTGGCAGTCTTCTATACATTGGTTAAAAGCGGATAAAATCCCAGTTTAGTTATTTTCCAGACCTATCAACAAATTATTGTTCAACGGTATATAGGAATTATCTTCCAGTGTAAAATCTTACAAGCAAATTGCTCTGAATGTGATGTGGTCTTTGTGATCATTTTGTCCTTGATTCCTATTCTTCATCTCATCACAAGTGATCGAGAGTAATCTGCACCTAACAGTCTTAGGATGTCATGCTTTGTTTGCAAACATGATCTTCCATCTCATAATTCGTATCTAATCATTGCTCCACCAATTACATTTTAGGTGTTTTTTGTCATCATCTAATAATTTTAAGCATAGGACTGTATGTATCCAGAATGTGTAACAGTGTGCATGTGCTACTGCCTTGTAAAAGGCAGTTCGTGCACTGCCTTTGTAGAAGGCAGTAGCACTGCCTTGTAAAAGGAAGTTCGTGTACTGCCTTTGTAGCACTGCCTTGTAAAAATGTACACTATAATTATACCTTTCTGGTACTAATTTTCTTGAACATGTTGTTAATTCACTTAGAAATGGAAGTTGTGGTATACAATTTATACAGGAGATTGTCTGTCATCTAAGAGAATTGAGAAGTATTGGGATAAGACAACAAGAGTAAGAGAATTGTCTGTCATCTAAGAGAAACAAGACATATTTTTGTTGTATATTGTTATCATTTAATAGGTTAATTCTTGTAGAATTTGCTCAAATTTATTCCATTCCTTTTCTCTTATATTTTTTATTTATTTTTATTTTTACACATTAAAGATTTATGTGTTACTTGTCATGTTCATGAATGTCCTTACCTAACTGATTATAAATGACAGCCATCATTTTTCTTTTTGCTTACCGTAAACGCTTTGCTTTTTTATTAACCAGGTCAGATCCTGATCCAAGGCTATCAAAACTGTAACCCTTATATTTTTTTACCTTTTGAATCTTTTAAATACAGCACATTTAATAATGTTCTGTTTCAATTTCATATGTATCTACGTACAGTCTAGCGTATGGTTTACTGGTTTTATAAGGTTATGAATTCAGTTTCAATAATTATTATTTTTTAAAGAAGCATCAAACTTGTGACCTTAAAATTTTCATTGCTGGGCCTTAGTCTATGTGATACATGCATTATATCTTTTGTTTGGATTCAAGAAAATCCACATGCCTTTTACCTCCGTTGACATGTATTTTTGACTAAGCAAAATACTGTCCATGGTTGGCTATAAGAATATAATTTAGCTAGTCTATAAATATAAACTGAGGATGATAATTTTAGATTTATTTATGTTTTAAGTTGTAATTAATTTTGAAAAACTTGAATGATTTCAGCAAGTATCGTATGCTCCTAACAATAGAAAAACATACATTAAACACATTTCAATAGTTACATGCAGATATTCAGTAATCATGCCTATAAACAGAAATAAAAAACCACAAATGTACTAAACCATGGGTGTTCATGCAAATGTGAACATTAGAAATATGGTAATATAATGCCTACTCATCATGTACACAAAATAATTTTTAAATCTCACTATATACTAAACTGTATATGACAAATGAAGGCAAGTGGTATTCTTTTCTGCATTAACTACAAAGCTTATCTTTCTAATGTACTACGTACTATACCTTAGGTGATCGTTCCTTCCTTTTTTTCCAGCAACCTAATGCATGTAGACTTATTAGTTTTCAGAAAATCCTCCTATGTTAGATGTTGATAAACGTATACTGCTACCTTCCAATCATATAATGTAGGCCAAAACAAAATACGTAAAAAAGGGTATTTTTAAGGACGTAAACAAAATTACCCTCAAATGATTTAATAACAGTTCATGCTAACTGCTCTACTACTAAGGTCTAAAAATTAGTTTTGCTTTTTGATGTAGAGTTATTCCTATTAACCTACGCCTCTAAGCCGATAGAATATAATGTTAATTTCATATTTTCATGATGTTAAAAACTAAAACAATATTTTGTAGTATCATTAAATATATCATGCTTTGATTGTACTATTAGGATAATGAAACATCCATATTACTATGTATATACTGTGATCATTTGAAAATTAAAAGATAGGTACAGTATTTAACTTTATAAATTAACAAAATAAAAGACACAATTTGTTGTAAGATTGTTGCATGTCTTAATCTTTATATTATACAATCTGAAAACAGTTCGGAGTACTGATCATAAACATACAGTAACTTATTCTAACTATCCCTTGTGAATGAACCAAACATTTTTGAACAGCTTGATAGTTTCAAATTAAACAAATTTTTATCCGAGTGGAAATTTGGATCTAGCCCTTATTTTCAAACTTAATACCTAAAATCATTCTTAAAAAGTTGTACTTGATACCTTTGTTAATGTTTGTAGCAAAAATATTCATTTTAAATCGTAGATATTGCAGTTAGAATTGTAAATATTTATAGTTTAATACAAATATGCACAAATATGTAAAGTTAGAACTGCTAATATTTGCAGTTTTAACTACAAATATGTACGGTTTAAAAAGTACATTTTTGTTGGAAACATTGACCGACTTTTTTTTAAAATCCAATTTTGACGGGGGGCGGCTTCTTATAATTATTGAAATATGCACATTTGGTGGTAAAAAAGGTAACTTTATGGAAATTATGACACAAAAATTATATGGTCCGGTTCAAACAAATAAAACTAACATGAACCATACAAAACTCCAACCGTACAGATATTAACTGAAATCTGAAGTATTCAACAACATATAACAAAATTATAGTTTGAACATTATAACAAAATTAACACCTCTGTAAGGTATAGCAGATGCAACATAAATGCAAAGATGGAGATCAAAAGACAAACCTGAGCAACCAAAGGAGGAATTTCCAAAATATTTTTTGCCCCTGGAACATTATAAATAAGTTTTCCAAGAGTAACAGGATCAGGCTTTGCAATATCACCAATCTCATTCATATCACAATCTGCTTCAGCTTCAACAAACACAACACCCTCTCCGTTACAATCAACTATAGGTTTCATTTTAGAGCTTATAGTTAGTATTCCAACCAAAGGATAATAATGAACTAAAACCTTTGATAATGACTCTTTCATCACTTCAGCTGCTGCCTCATTTCCCTTATTATCAGCTTTAAAGCAGTATATAGTTTGAACTATAACTGCGATATTTTGGTCGAGATTAGAGAGGTAGTATAAACCATTTGGTGTTTCTTGTGATGGAGGAATTAATGTTGGCTCTCCTTGCTTAACATTTACTTGCTTTGCGTTAACAGTAGTCCTTTCCATAGATGCAACCTAGACATAAAAGTGCACATAATTAGCAATATGTTTAAGTATATTGCAAGTTGTAAAAAAATGAACAGTGGTACCATTATGAGTGTATTGAGAAATTAACAAGAGGATAAGGGGATGAGGATGATTAATTATGTTGTGGGGGAATGGAATGAAGCATATATACATATATATACACATATAAAATATCATAATGAAGCCAACTTTTAAGATTAGAAGAAATAAAAGGACTAATGGAAAAGGACATTATGCTAGAAACAGTTGGAGATCTTAATTATATATTGCATTAGTTGAAACGAAAAGAGATTTGTTTGATACAAGTTGCAATGAATTACAAAGAAAGATAAACAATTGGTCCCATCAGTCAGAGAGAGGGTATGTTCTGGAGCTGTGAAATAGAGTGTTACACAAAGGTGAAATTTATGGAATTTTGAATTATTTTATTTGGGTATGGGTTGGTTACTGGCTTTTAAACTAAATATTACCAGTCAAATTATGTCATGCATTATCGTGTAGCAAGTAGGTAAGGTTGGCCTCCAAATCATCTTACTTGTTCCATTTAGAAAATTGAGATACTTCATCCATGCTCCATGTTTATCAGAGTTAGTGTGAAAATTGAGCTTATTCAAAAAGGCTAAGATTTCAAAGTTCTACTGGGGCCTCAACTTCACCTCTAACGATTGTTCACAGTCAAAATCATGTAATTCATATGGCTAAGGAGAGAAACCACTAGAATCAGCCTAGGCCAGTTGTGATTTCTATGTTTCGATCAGAACGTAAAACCAGGTAAAGTCAGGATGGTATTTCAGACTTGAAATACAAGATAAGTTGGACTAGTATCATGTTTAGTAAGTAATCACAGAGACCTAAAGTTATACCATTAGCATATATCTATGCAAGAATTTCATACACCATAATCAGTTAATCAAAAGTATGCAAACATTAGTTAAGATATCAGAATCCAGAACTTTGTAGGAGGTGACATTTAACATAAGCTTGAAAGCAATTATAACTTACAAACACATTAAAACATCAAGATATCTTACTACAGCTCATGGTCTCATAGAGATACAAAAACACTACTATGGGTAAAATGATAGGAACACCCACTAGCCATCGAAAATTTAAACAACAATTGATTAAATTATAAAACTACAAATATAAAGCATTTGAAAATGAAGGTTTTACTTAAGGACAATAAAGAACAAGCATTTTCTACAAAAATATCTTCAATGAAATCATCTTATAAGTTCTTTAACAAGCAAACGAATTTAAAAAATGAAATGTACCATCAAATAAGGTATAAAAATATTCAACTATTAATTATTAAATATTAATCAAATGGCACGTCAAATAGATCGAACGTATAACTAAATTTCAATCCTTTCTCTAATAATTTACATGTACTGGAACTTTCAAGGCAGGCATCAACATCAGCATTAAATTATCCTAATCGAAAAGATGAAATTTTACATGAGTGAAACCAACACATGAAATAAATAAGTTTGCTGTCATGCAATCTATTTATGAAAAGTGACTTCATTAAATCAAATATTAAGTATAATCGTTATACTGTATATAAGTTACTGGTTCCTAGTAAACTAAACTAGTGTAGCATAGGAACCAAAACATATAATGGTCGATGTTAGTGAATCCCAATTTTGTTTTTTTGTAAATTATCATGAGATAAATACACATGTTAACCAAATTTTTAGGAATTTATTGTCACCTATTGGCATGCAACATTTTAAAGTTTACAACATATATTTAAATAATAGTACATCATAGGCTTCTTAAGAATTGCGTGAGGTAGTCAACAAGCCTTGCTATACATTATAGTGTTCTTACAGGAAACTTGTCAGTTCTTTGAAATAGAACGAACACACAAACATAATTACTACACTTGTTGTTATCAGAAAATACTAACAATCATTTAGCATAAGCAACCAAATCAAATTGTCCTTTCTTTACTACTATAGATGAAGGAAGCACCTTCTAGAAATTAATTAACATCTGAAATCCATAAAATACTATCAAAATCTTAATAATGGAGTTTAAAAAATACCAATCGATTGGAGTGGTAAATATACTAAACCAATTAGTCTAGCAAAGATAAAATAATGCAAAACTTACTGAATTGATTAAATCATGTACAACGACAAAATAACATACCTGAGCTAGGGTTTCCATAGTAAAGCCGAAAAGGAGAGGGGAGATAGAGTTTCCAAGTCGAGTTTGGTTGTGACGATTTAGAGTTTGAATTGGGGAAGAAAGGAGGAAATAGGGTTTTCTGAGAGAAGTCGATAAGAAATGGGCTTTGTTAATAAAGAAAACGAGATGGAACGAAAATGTTTTGCCGCTCAAGTTTTTCATCTTAATACGGGCATAATAATATAGCGTGTAGACAATGTATTTTTACGGTACTAATAATAGAAAGGCAGCAACATGGCTTCCCATGCTATCCTATGTTGCCATCAAAAGTATATTATCCTGTAGTGTATACGACTAAATGTTTTCCATAAATGAAGAAACATACAAAGCACGATCAAATCATACAAAGCACGATTAAGTCACATAAGCGACTTCTAATTCTCTTTTTGTTTAATTAATATTTTATTAATTAAAACCTCTTTTATTAGCAAAACTTCTTTTATCTAATAAAACTTTGTTTATTAATTCCTACTATTCATTTGTACTCTTTCAATACTTCAAAAAGTATACATATACTTATCCCAATTGGTATAAGTTTATTGACAAATCATTAGCAAGACTTCCTAGTTTAAACCTTTACTCTTTTTATACTTCAAAATGTATTCATATACTTATCGCAATTAATATAAGTATATTCACAAATCATTAACAAGATTTCTTATTGTAATATTTCCTTCAAAATATCCATTTTTAGGATCTAAGTACTTTCACAAATCCATTCAAAAAGGTTTAATACTAATGTTATTTAAACATTATCACTAGAAACCCAAAACCATTTCACTTATGCTTTTCTTTAAAACATTCTTTTAAAGATCTATTTACATTCATAAGTTTAATAAAAAAGGGTTAAAGACGAATGTTAACAAAACGTTGCCACAACAAACCGAAAAGCATTTCACTTTTGCTTATCTTTAAATCATTGTTTTAATGGTCTATTTACATTCATAAGTATAATCAAAAAGGGTTAAAGATGAATGTTAATAAAACATTGTCACAAAAAACCCAAAACCATTTCGCTTTTTCTTATCTTTAAAACATTCTTTTTGAAGATCTACTTACATCCCAAAGTGTAATAAAAAAGGATTAAAGACGAATGTGATTAACACATTGTCACAACAAACCCAAATCATTTTTCTACTTTTTACTATCTTTAAAAACCTTTGTTTTAAAGATCTAAGTTTGTTTTTAGTGAAGATCGATAATCGACTAATTAACTATTTAGTCAAAAAACATTGCTTATACAAATCAACGTTCGTATACTTAACTCATTTCCAATATTCCCGACTTAACTATTCCTCGTTCAAGAGGAATGTCTTGGAGGTTAGAGCTCTATTGCTCCATCCCTACTCGACATCAATCTTTAACTCTCAAAAATAGATAAACCTACTTTGTCGGCTTTTAGCATTAAGTAAAGTTAATTACCTTTTTTAAACAAGTATGTAAACAACAAGATTAACACGTTTCTGACATTTCAAATTATACTATTCCTCGTTCAACAGTGAAGCCCGCTAAGTTTGGGCACTGGTTGCTCCAAGCCTTGCCAAGACACCTCATTCTTGAATCTTACAAATAGACAAGTTTACTCGTCGACTTTTAGTGATAAGCCTAGTCGATCACTTTTGTCAAAACTCATATAATAAAATAATACTTTATAAATACTTGTAAATAGGTTTTAAATATCTATGTAAAATATTACTTAAAAATAACTAATTTAAAAATTTGATTAAAAACATGTTTTAGATTTTGCAACACTTTACTTTCAAAATTCGTAAATAATCATTAAAACTATATTTAAACTTCTACTCTTTTTTTCATACTCAAATATATTTTATAAGAACTTCCATAAATATATTTTATAAAGAAAATAATTTAGAAACCATTTAAATCATGAAAAACTAGCCAAAACGTCGCATTTAAGCACTTAAAACAATAAACGACTTGCTACAGCATTTGTAAATGCTATTAAAAGTCCTTGTTAAAACACATTGAAAAGCGCAATCTTTGCGACTAGTTTTAACAACTTAAACAAATGATATAAGTCATAAAAATTTTAGAGTAAGTACTACCATTAGGGTATATAAAAACAATGGAAAGAAATTCCTAAAAATATCTTTCCATTTATTTATAAAAATTCTCGAAAACAAGGGATTATAAAGTGCACTTATTATTACTATTCTCATTTCAAACACTTTCAAACTTACTTCAATTTAACACACAAGTTAAACAACCATTTAAACATCAAGTCAAGGCCATGGCACATGATTAGGAGGGTGATATAATTTAGGTTATACAATATAAAGTTGTCATTTGCTTTTAAAAGCAAGATGGGTCCAAAGTTCATAACTTTACTTAGTTAATGTCACTTTAACTTTATAATTTGCACATAACATATATATGCTTAAGAGATAGTGAGATAACTCACTTAGATCCATTCCTAAGCA
The DNA here is from genome assembly GCA_030737815.1 of Allium fistulosum. Lineage (NCBI taxonomy): Eukaryota > Viridiplantae > Streptophyta > Magnoliopsida > Asparagales > Amaryllidaceae > Allium > Allium fistulosum. The sequence continues at coordinate 1,239,531,812 of CM060903.1, read as the reverse complement.
AAGCAAAATGCTACAAGAACCAAAGAACAACCTCCTTCCATTAACATAAGCCTAAAGGTCCATCCTTTAGAACTTCCAAACCAAAGCAAACACCTTCTTCATCCTCCTCCATGCTCACAACCCATCCAAGCTCCCCCTCTTCCTCACACCTCCTCACAATTCTTACTTTCTAATCATGCTTCCCATGAAGTCTTAGGCCCAAAGCTAAAATTTCAAAGAGATTAGAGAAGATTTAGTTAGTTTTTGAAAAAGTTAGAGAGTAATTAGTGGATTAGTGCTTAAGCACTTCCACCATTTTCAACCCTCCTACTTCATTTCAAGCTTAGGAATTTATTTTTGATTATTACGTGAACCCCTCCCCTCTATTTATAGGATTCAAGTGATGAAGCATAAGCTTGCTCCCACCCCCATAGGAAGGCTTACCTCCCATCACATCTACTTTATCATATGCTTAACACTTAAGCATTTCCATTTATGCACACTTCTCCTTTATGTCACTTCTCATTTAGGCTAATTACCATTATACCCTCACCATGATAATATCTCTTATCCAGTAGAACATTCTAGAACCTTCCAAGCTCAATGAAGAGGTGTGTGTGTGTTAATTAGTTGCTAATATGTTCATTTGATCATTAGCTTAGGAGTTAAACATTTCTATTTTTGCTCATTTTCCTATTTAGCTAGCCATAAACATGAAAATATTTTAAGTTGCTAATTATCTCCTTAATGATTAATTAGATATGTGTAAAAAGTTCGAACAACTTTTGTTGAGAAATAATCTGTTTATCAATAAAATGATTTTCAGTCACATTATCGAATTTTTTCAAAGTATTTATTTTTGTAAACATTTTTAAAAATAAGTTTACCATCATTACTAATGATTTAAAAGGAGGATAAAAATCTTATTAAATCATTTTAATTACATTTAATCCAAGATTCAAATATTTAAATAATTCAGATATTTGAATACGAAGTGTTCGAAATTCCGGGTCGTTACATTCTCCCCCGCTTAGAATATTTCATCCTTGAAAGTCTAACACGAGCAACCAAAGAAACAATCACATAGCAATACTTAATAGTATTCAAAATCACTTTGTAAACAAAACTCATGGTTTTCTCAAGTTCAAAATCCCCACATCGCACTAGGATGAGAAATGACCTACTAAGCGTACCGTACGCTCAACGGCCTCAGGTAGTTACTTAGTAGCCAATTAATGCTACCTCATAATGAATCGAAGGTTAATCACCTAAACCCTTCATAAGCCAACAAAACATAGTATGCATATACTAAAACCCGTACGATGCACATGGACCATTCATGTGCAGTACTAATCCAGATCACTAGCTCAATCATATAAATTTTACTTCCTCACTAGTATAGATCACTTGACCTCTCTAGTGCGGACTCTGATTAGATCCCTTGATTAGAAACCTCCGTTCTCCTTGCATAGCCATATACTATAATAGAAAGCATTGGAATCTTATCAAGAATCTGTATCAAGTGTTTTCCATTAAGAATCTAGTGAAAAATCCTTGTTTGGACCGGTGTAAACAACCTAGAAATCATGTACTCGAATACTAGATCAAGAAAAGTCATGCGAATAAAACGATGTACGTACAACTTACATACTTATCCTATTGGTTTCTTAACTACACCAATATCTTTTATCGCTTTCTTTTATCCAAATAGTATGTCATTCAATATTAAAGTCATTTATGAAACATTTCATAATATATAACTTCAAGTTTACCAACATTATACAACTTATGTTCGTACTCTTATAATACTCCATGACATCCTAAGAGTATATACAAAACATTAAATTCAATTTTACTTAACAAGGATGTTCAATAAATTAAACTTTTTTAATTACAACCTGCATAATTCAAGTGTTATATTAACTCCCCTTTTATATTTTCACAAAACACTTAGTTTCAAATTCTATACGATTCGGAAGTATCAGACTGTCCAAAATCGCCAAAAAATCCCATCTCATTTTGACAAATGAAATCTACCAAACAACATATCATAATATGATCCACATGCCATACAATCCTAATGCATAGGCTATATGTGTCCAATAAATAACTTAATAAATTTCAATAATTTATTAAACACTCTTTACCCAAAAGGGAAAACATGGAAAGGTTTCAACATTTATTCCAGGCAATACCACTACCACTCAGGCAACCTACATATAAAACCTTTCTAAAAAAAGTTCATCTTGAATCTCTTTCCAAAGAAAAACTTTAGAACTAATCACCGGATTTTATTTCAAATTGCTTTGGAAATAGTAATATATACATATATCTTTGGTATAACAAATCATACTTTCGAAATCAAATCGAAATCCATTTTATTAAAATTACCTAATATCATCCCCCACTTAGAAACCAAAAAATGAACGCCGATGATGTTAAAGTCATCACCATAATTATTTTCAAGCGATAAGAGTGAGTTCAGTACATCCAATTCATGCCTTTCGGACTTAACCAATATTATTTAAAACAGTATTGAATACTTCGTAAATATTACTAAGTGCCATGATCCCGATTTCATAAACTAATTTCCAAATACTTACTTTCAAATAATACTACTATTATTTTTCCAAAATCTTAAAAACAAATTTCAAAGACACTAGGATTTAAGTTATCAAAATATAAGTTAAATCATTTTTGTTTATAAATCATGTTTTATAAACAATATTTACATAAAATCAGTTTCTTATATAAATTCTTTTCGCGTATGTTTATGTAATAAAATAACTTATCTTTATCAGATTAAATTAAACATCTTTTAGTAAATTTAACTTTTATAAGAGTTAACTTTTTAACCTAATATTACCACTGAACACCTTATAGTCAAACTTTGAAATTAAATTCACAAGGTATTCATTTCAATGTATCTACAAACATTGTCTACCCAACCATGTAGTAAAAAGATAAAACTGCTCATAAACTGGTCGAGTATAAGTCAACAATCAATAAATGAAAGTCAATGCCCATAAACTGGCCGAGCATGACTATGCTACTAAATCTACAAATGATAGTAATGCACATAGACTGGTCGAGCATGTCAAATCATTTTACAAAGGATAGCAATGCTCATAAACTAGCTGAGCATGGCTAAACTAATTAATGAGGGGTAACGAATGGACATTATTTTAATTAAATGATACTTTAACAATTCACTTATATAAATTACCTTATATAAGATCTTTAATTTTCACGGTTATAATTACCATTAAGGTATAAATTTAATACAAATACAAATACGCTCTTATATTTATAATACGCTCAACTAATGCTAGGGCATCCCATTACCCTATCTCTTAATGAGTCATACCCACCAAAGCCAAGATTCTCGCTTAACCTTCAGCACTGATACCAGCTATAATGACCCATCCTTTTGACCCCTGAATGTCGACACTAATACATCCATGGTATTCATCTACCAAGCATCCAAGTGTCGAAAGGACGAACTGTTAGGGTGAAACAAAAAAGAATGAAATAGAACGAGAAAGAAGAGAACACAACATCAGAATCTCACAGTAGAACGGTAGTATATAATATCAAAGGAACAGTAAAAAGGGTTACTCCGATACAGAAATCTCGGAGTTACAAAACCTAAGTACCATCATCAGCCTGGACAGTTATAACAACATGTCCTCACAAATGCTAATATGTACAATATAGTAATGCACCGGAAATACGAATACTACGGCAGGTGAAATATCCAGCTCATCTTCTCGAGCTCCAATGAACATCAACGAAAAACCTGCCTTTCTCAGACTACTTGAAAGGGCACACGAGGAATTTAGGAAAAACAAAAACCAAGTGGCATACATAAATATGGTATGAGAAACTCAAGAAATATGCGACCAACATAAAATAGTACTTTTGAGACCGCATGGAATGCCATAACGATTATCCCCTCAAAAAAACCACCATCCAGAAGGTACATAAGGTGATATAATAGATAATGTCTAGGGTGTAGACCATAAATATTATAACATAGCTAGAATAGTTACATTGGTTACATTCAACAGCTTATTATAGGATACAATCAAAACCGATATGGAATGTTCACATATTGCATTTTCCACGGAGATCTCTTCGGTGGAGCAGAATTCGAACTCCATGCACAAGGAATAGAAAATACCTTCCTAGCGTCGTATATCTCTAGATAAAATATACCATAAGGTAAAAACAACTTTCCATGCCCGAACATAAACATGAGCAACGTTTCCCAAGCGCAACATCGATAAGTATACTCTATATCTGGAGTTGATAATATCATGTCGTGGGACTGTAAAATCCTAGATTATTCATCCTACTCTGTCTTTAGTCATTTCCAATGTTGAGGTTACATTTGGCATCTTTCACACGAGACTTCATCACTCGACATAACACAAATACCAAATTGGATCCCCACATCTCGAATAGATCTCGAAACCACACATTGATCCCCATATCTCAAAAGATCTTGGAATCACACATGGATTGCCACATCCTGAATAGATCACGAACAACTACATGTGTTCGAGCATCTTAAACAAATCCCAAATCTCTATAAAGATTCCTGCATTTTGAACAGATCCACTTCCGAGAAATAGAACACGTATCTTAGCCTTTAAGTGGTTTTCTAAGTAAAACACTTACTGATCCTGGACTCTCCACGACTGAATCAACGAATTTGGTCATTAAATGATAATGAGAGTGATCGCATATGGTAACCAAGTTTCATATACTTATAACATTTTCGATATTTTCATCTCACACTATCCCTCGATGTAGAGTGAAGCAAGTAGGTTAGAGCTCTATTTCTCATATCCCTACACGAACATCAGTCTTAATTCTCAAAGATAGTCAAGCCTACTTCATCGGCTTTTAGTGCTAAGTATACGACTAAATGTTTTCCATAAATGAAGTAACATACAAAGCACGACCAAGTCATACAAAGCACGATTAAGTCACATAAGCGACTTCTAATCCCCTTTTTGTTTAATTAACCTTTTATAAACTAGAACTTCTTTTATTAGAAAAACTTCTTTTATCTAATATAACTTCATTTATTAATTCCTACTATTCATTTGTACTCTTTTAATCCTTCAAAAATCATTCATATACATATCCTAATTGGTAAGTAGATTAACAAATCATTAACAAGATTTTTGACTTTAAAACTTTGCTCTTTTTATACTTCAAAAAGTATTCATATGCTTATCGCAATTGGTATAAGTCTATTCACAAATCATTAAATGATTTCTTACTTTAATATTTTCTTCAAAATATCAATTTTAAGGATCTAAGTACTTTCACAAATCCATTCAAAAAGGTTTAAGACTAATGTTATTTAAACATTGTCACTACAAACCGAAAACCATTTACTTATGCTTATCTTTAAAAAATTCTTTTAAAGATCTATGTACATTCATAAGTTTAATCAAAAAAGGTTAAAGACGAATGTTAATAAAACATTGTCTTAATAAACCCAAAACCATTTCACTTTTGCTTACCTTTAAAGCATTGTTTTAAAGATCTATTTACGCTCATAAGTATAATAAAAAAGGGTTAAAGGCAAACGTCAATAAACATTGTAACAACAAACCCAAAACCATTTCACTTTTGTTTATCTTTAAAACATTTTTTAAAGATCTATTTACATCCCTAAGTATAATCACAAAGGGTTAAAGACGAATGTGATTAACTCATTGTCGCAACAAACCCAAGTCATTTTTCTACTTGTTACTATCTTTACAAACCTTTTTTTAAAGATCTAAGTTTGTATTCAGTTAAGATCGATAATCAACTAATCGATTATCTAATCAAAAACCATTGCTTATACAAATCTATTTTCGTATACTTAACTCGTTTCCGACATTCCCGACTTAACTAATCCTCGTTCAAGAGTGAAGCCCGGTAGGTTAAAGCTCTATTTCTCCATTCTGTCTTGACATCAATCTTTAACTCTCGAAATAAGATGAACCTACTTCGTCGACTTTTAGCGTTAAGCAAAGCTAATTACCTTTTTTGAACAAGTAAGTAATCAACAAGATTAACATGTTTCTGACATTTCAAATTATACTGCTCCTCATTCAAGAGTAAAGCCAGGTAACTTTGGGCACTGGTTGCTCTAAGCAATGCCTAGACATCTCATTCTTGAATCTAAAATACAGACAAGTTTACTCATCGGCTTTTAGTGTTAAGCTTTGTCGATCACCTTTGTCAAAACTCATATATATAAAATAATACTTTAGAAATACTTGTAAATAGGTTTTAAATATATATGTAAAATATTACTTGAAAATATATAATTTAGAAGTTTGATTAAAAACATGTTTTACATTTTGCAGCACTTTACTTTCAAAATTCGTAAATAATCATTAAAATTATATTATTTAAACTTCTACTCTTTTTTCATACTCAAAGATATTTTATAAGAACTTCCATAAAAATAATTTAGAAACCATTTAAATTACGAAAAACTCGTGAAAACGTCGCATTTTAAACACTTAAAACAATAAGCAACTTAATACAACATTTGTAAATGCTGTTAAAAGTCCGTATTAAAACACATTGAAAAGCACAATCTTTGCGACTAGTTTTAACCAATAACAAATGATTTAAGACTTGATATTATTATATTAAGTACTATCATTAAGGTACTAAAAAACCATGGAAAGAAATCCCTAAGAATATCTTTTCATTTATTTATAAAAATTCCCAAAAGCAAGGGATCTGTAGCGCACTTATAACGACTATTTTCATTTAAAACACTTTCAACCTTACTTCATTTTAACATACAAGTTAAACAACCATTTAAACATCAATTCAAGGACAAACCACATGTTTAAGACAATAATAGAAGTTAGGTTATACAATATAAAGTTGTCATTGGTTTTCAAAAGCAAGAGGGGTCAAAAGTTCATAACTTTACTTAGTTAATGTCACTTTAACTTTATAATTTGTACACAACATATATATACACAATATATACTTAAGATATAGTGAGATAACTCACTTAGATTCATGCCTAACCCAAGAACAAAGCTATAAGAACCAAAGAACCACCTCCTTCAATTAACACAAGCCTAAATGTTCAACCTTTAGCCCTTCCAAACCAAAGCCAACACCTTCCTCCTCCTCCTCCTCCATGCTCATGGCCCATCCAAACTTCTCCTCTTCCTCTCACCTCCTCCAACTTCTTACTTGCTAATCATGCTTCCCATGATGTCTTAGGACCAAAGCCAAAGTGTAACAACCCGGGGTTTAGTAATAATTAAAGTATCGTCAAATGATGATTAAATTAGTTGTTAATTGCTATTGGGATTTTAATCGAGTGAAATTCTTTTGTAAATTCATTAATCGTTATGTGGACTTTAAAACTTAAAATTGGGCCACATTTTCATTTGTTTGTTTTGCTGTGATAACTATCAAAGGCAAACCCGTTTCCCCCCTTTTTCATTTTCATTCGTTCGAAACCCTAAACAAAAGATACGAACGAAAATGGCTGCTCATCCTCATTCTCGTTCGTTTCCTCTTCGACAAAGATTAGGGCTTTTGATTTTCGTTGGCGTCGACTTCACTGTCTCGATCGAATGAAAAGGTGAGTAACCCACTCACATCTAATTCACATCTCGAGTTTAATTTGGGTTCAAATTCTATGATTTATGATTTGTTCAAATTCGTGAATTTTTGGCTTGCCTCTGACTTGTTCGTTTGCTCACGGTTTTGACTTGAATGTTTTAGATGATCTCTGACTTGTTCATTGTCACCTGACTTTGGTATTTGTTCGTAGTCGATTTTGTGGGAATAGTTGCTTTCGACATTTGATATTATGTTGACTTTGGCATTTAACTGTTGCTTTGAATTCTCTGTTGGCTTCGTCTCTGGATATTCATGGGATGTAATTGTTGATCTATGATTTGCGAACTTGCTGTATGCATTTCTCTGTTGACTTCGACTTTGATTCTACCCTGTCATGTACATGTAGTTATCATTTGTGTCAACCTGGGCTTGTTCGATTTTGATAAAACACGGCTTTAAACCTTGATTATTTTGAAACTGATACTTTGAGTCTATTTTGATTTTTGTATAACTTGCTACTTCGTTACTTTAAATATGTGATTTATATCACCTGGCTTTGACATGAGTTCGTTTGCATCCTGCTGCAATTGGACTCGAGTATACTTGATCATTATGACATTTTGATTTCTGATATGTTTGGTTTCGTGAATTTCTTTTCTTGGTCATCACGGCTTTGATTTTTGCTGGCATGTTATTGACTTTTGTCACTGATGTTGAACCTCTGGCTTGTTTCAGTTTGCATATGGTTTTATACATTTGTGCTCACTTTTGCACTGGGCTTGGTGTCTTGTCTCTAACCATTCTTTGGTCTCTGACCTGATGTACTTGAGTCTTTGTGTACCTCATATATGCACTGTTTTATTCGATAGCTGTAGTTGTGTATTCCGTTGAGTAACTGGACTGACTTGAGTCTGGTTCATTCGAGTTGTCTTCTTTGATTTGTACTGAACTTGTTTATATTTACTTGATCATCTAGTTGAGGCTGCCATTGACTTGTACATGGCTTCACTTCTGACCTGATGCGGAGGCTTTGTCTTTGTGGTCTCACTATATACGTGTGTCTGGTCATTGCATTTGGTCTGGTTCCATGCTTTGTGTACTTTGGTAATTGCAGTTACACTCCATCACTGAACTGCCTTGCCTTTGTGCAATTACGTTGGTTGTAGTAGAGTGTTTCACTGATCTACCTGATCTTGTTTGCTTTTGTCTCTTTGAAATGTGCACTCTGATGCTTTTATCTGGTCTGACCTGACCTTCACTTGAGTCAAGCTATGCTTGCCGTTGCAGTTTCGAGTTACTACAGCTTCATTGTAGCTGTCTTGACCATTTGTATTTTCTTTGACCTTGGTATGCTTTGTTGGCCTTGGCATCGATGTTTTGACTTGTTCGATTCTTTGCTTGAAACTGCTACGACTTCGACACTGCTTTTGACCCGTTGTTTGATCATTTGTAGTTGTCGTAGCATTGCAGTCGTTGACATTGTTTTATTTCACCCTGTTGACTTTGGGTTTGTTGTATATGTGAACTTGGTTCATATGTAGCATGGATGTGTACATTCTAGTGCATGTCACTTTTCATTTTGAATTATGTTGGTGCCATTTTCTTTTGATTCATTGAGGCAGTTTGTATATGGTTTGACTTGAGTTTGTGCATTTATTTGACTTGACCTCTGCAGTTTCATTTGGTTGCAGTTGTGTTGAGTCATGCTAGTCGTGACTTGACCTTTGCAGTTTTGACTTACTGTAGTGGCGAGGCAGTGCACGCGTGCGTGTACTGCAGCCACACAGAAATATGATTTGATTTGATCATTTTGAGATTTTCTAATTGTCTATTTGATAATTAGATTATGAGTTTCTAATTATTTATTTAATAATTAGATTTTTGTTGTTAATTGCTGTTTAGGCAATTCTGTGGTTTTCATATTATCTTCATTGATAATCTTTTTATTTATCTTTGGTGATGATTTGAATTTGCTGATTTGTTATTCAACACTGTTAAGTGTTATATTTATCGTTATCCGATTCCTTATTAAAGGATTTGATAGACGAGATTTCTGTGACTGTCGTCTATTTGCTATTTAATTATTATTGCTTCTGTGCATTAATAACTGAGTTTGAATTAGACTTACCCGTGTATTATTTTCTTTTGAATGTAATACTCGGGTCAGACCGAGTTATTACAGGTTGTAGATATCTTGCTTTGGGTTGCTGCTTGAGCTATGAAGTCTCTTCATATCTTTTGGAGTAGTCGTCGTCATTTTGAAGTAGTCAGTGTATCTGGTCTAAGTTGATATGTATTCATGTATATTATTCGATAATGTACTTGTATATATAACTTCCAGAGTCGACAGTTGTAGTTGTATCATATGTACTGTGTCAAATGTATTGTAACTGACATCAGTTATATATATATATATATATATATATATATATATATATATATATGAGACTGTTATTATCTGTGTTCCGCATTTAGCTTATCTGTGTTATTATTATATATATTGTCCTAAACTATTATGAACCATCGTAGTTCGTTTTATACTGGAATTGGGTATGTCGATGGGAGTAAATAAATAAGATATGAAAAATAAAAATATATATACCACCCCTATCGAGGTAACCAATACTAGCGTAAGGCCCAACTACGGATGGCCGCTCCTATCCAGCCTTATTCTTCGTAATAACAGACAGTATTTCTTTTAATACTCTTTGTTATTGTGAGCATAGAGGTAGGGCGTCACAGTTGGTATCAGAGCTTGGGGTTTATGGACATAATATAAAACATAACTTAGATGGAACATGTGTTACAACTATTTGTTGATGTTTTTATTTGTGCTTTGAGTCAAAACTAAAGTTTTGAAATTATGATGAAATTTTTAAATATCTTTATTTAAAAATAATAGTGAAACTGTGTTTTTATGATTGAGTAAATTGTGATCGGTTTATCAGAGTGCGCAGCGGAAACAGTGAGACTGTCTTCGCTGAATACAGCTGATAACCTTTTTGATTTAAAAATCAAAATATGAAATTGAAATAAATTTCATTTGTTGTTTACATAGCTGGGTTTATTTTGTTTCTTTGCAAATTTCGAATTCGATTTGAGGATTCAAAGCGATTGCAGTTATGTGATTTTTGTTGAGATTTTTGTTGTTTTGAATTATCTTCATTGAAGATACATTCGAATGATTTCTTTGTTCATTTTGTAGTATACGTGCAAATTTGAGTTGCACGTTACTGCATAAATTTTACGTTGAACCGATGTTTGGTTTTGAACGTATTTTGTTGCCGTTATTTTTATAATGGGATTTTACACTGGTGCTAAATTTTTGAAGCACGGTGTTTTGTTGACATTTGTAATGAATGAAAATTCACTGGTGTTATATTTTGATGCGAATTATTTTGATAAGATTTTGACGTATAAAAATTACTGTCGCTTTGGTTTTAGTAAACGTCAAATTTTAAAGTGGATTTTCAAGCGGTTATTCCGCAATGCTGATTTGATATCCGTTTTACGGTATTTTGAGAAGTACAATTTCCTTATCGAAATTGTTACAGATGTTACTGTTTTAATCACGTGTTCTGAAAATTGTTTTAAAATTTTTACAGTTTGCGCTTTCAAAAGAATGAGGAAGCGATTTAAACGCTTCAGCAAAATTAAGGACTATGAACCCTCACTTTTACTGTTTCGCTTAATTCCGGACTTATCCGTTTGAGAACGTAAAATGTTATTTATTTAAGATACAAAATTTTACAGTTTGCGCTTTCAAAAGAATGAGGAATCGATTTAAACGCTTCAGCAAAATTAAGGACTATGAACCCTCACTTTTACTGTTTCACTTAATTCCGGACTTGTCCGTTTGAGAACGTAAAATGTTAACTATTTAAAATCCACAATTTTGCACTTTCAAGGAAACGATGAAGAAATTTAAACGATTTAGTAAAACACGTGGTATGGGACATGTGCGTTTGCTATTTTGGTTAATTCTGGACTCGTTAATTGAAACATCTGCTGTTTGATGATTCTGATGATTTTGTGTGCTTTCGAGCCACTATGTTGGACCTTCGGGTCATCTGCTGGACCTTCGGATCATTTGTTGGGCTTTCGGGCCACTCTACTGGACCTTCGGGTCATTTATTGGGCTTTCGAGCCACTCTGAGGACCTTCGGGTCAAATACCAGTACTAGACCTTCGGGTCACTCTGCGGACCTTCAGGTCATCTGATGGGCACCAAAATATTTATAGTACTTGGTAGGCTTCGGCCATTTGTTGATGCACGTGCGGCGTAGCTAAAACTCGCCATCTGATGGGATCGATCCAACCTTTTATGTTGATTTTCTAGAGTATCTTAATTGATTTCTAGATATTTGTTGTTTCTAATTATCTGCAGGTAATTAGATATTTGCTGTTATGAGATTTAATTATCGTATCGGTAATTAGATATTTGCTGTTATGAGATTTAATTATCGTATCGGTAATTAGATATTTGCTGTTATGAGATTTAATTATCGTATCGGTAATTAGATATTTGCTGTTATGAGATTTAATTATCGTATTGATAATTAAATATTTGTTGATTCAAGATTTCTGATTATCGTTTTTGATAATTAGATATTTGAGATTTCTGATTATCGTTTTTGATAATTAGATATTTGTTGATTTGAGATTTCTGATTATTGTTTTTGATAATTACATATTTGTTGATCTGAGATTTCTGATTATCGTGTTTGATAATTAGATATTTGTTGATTTGAGATTTCTGATTATCGTTTTTGATAATTAGATATTTGTTGATTTGAGATTTCTGATTATCATTTTTGATAATTAGATATTTGAGATTTCTGATTATCGTTTTTGATAGTTAGATATTTGTTGATTTGAGATTTCTGATTATCGTTTTTGATAATTAGATATTTGTTGATTTGAGACTTCTGATTATCGTTTTTGATAATTAGATATTTGTTGTTTCTGATTATCGTTTTTGATAATTAGATATTTGTTGATTTCTGATTATCGTTTTTGATAATTAGATATTTGTTGATTTCTGATTATCGTTTTTGATAATTAGATATTTGTTGATTTGAGATTTCTGATTATCGTTTTTGATGATTAGATATTTGTTGATTTGAGATTTCTGATTATCGTTTTTGATAATTAGATATTTGTTGATTTCTGATTATCGTTTTTGATAATTAGATATTTGTTGTTTCTGATTATCGTTTTTGATAATTAGATATTTGTTGATTTCTGATTATCGTTTTTGATAATTAGATATTTGTTGATTTGAGATTTCTGATTATCTGATGTTTTCTTATTATCGTTTTTGATAATTAGATATTTGTGTTTTTTGATTATCTTTTTTGATAATTGGATGTTTGCTGATTATGTTGATTTTATTGAATTGCTATTTTCTATCTATCTCTGTTGATAGTTAGAGTTTGCTGATTATGAAGTTTGTGTTTTCTAGTTAATTGTTGGATAACTAGATATTTGTAGTTTTGCAAATTGTGATTTGTGTTTTCTAATTATCTTTGTTGATAATTAGATTTTGCTGTTTTCTAATTATCGTATCAATAATTAGATATTGCTGTTTTGTGATTTTTGTATTCTAATTATCTAATTGATAATTGAATATTGCTGATAATTGTATTTATTCAGTTTTGATTGTTTTCTAATTATTTATTGATAATTAGATTTTGTTGAGAATTTGTGAATTTCTTTTATGGAATTAAAAGATTTCTTTGGCGTTGTGTTCTCGACCTCTATTTTTCTAGCTTAACCAGTTTATGTTAGAAAAATAATTGTTATTGACAACTTTAATTATGAAAATTGCGGGGACGCAATTTTTATAAGGAGGGGAGTCTGTAACAACCCGGGGTTTAGTAACAATTAGATTATCGTCAAATGATGAGTTGTTAATTGCTATTGGGATTTTAATAGAGTGAAATTCTTTTGTAAATTCATTAATTGTTATGTGGACTTTAAAACTTAAAATTGGGCCACATTTTCATTTGTTTGTTTTGCTGTGATAACTATCAAAGGCAAACCCGTTTCCCCCCTTTTTCATTTTCATTCGTTCGAAACCCTAAACAAAAGATACGAACGAAAATGGCTGCTCATCCTCATTCTCGTTCGTTTCCTCTTCGACAAAGATTAGGGCTTTTGATTTTCGTAGGCGTCGACTTCACTGTCTCGATCGAATGAAAAGGTGAGTAACCCACTCACATCTAATTCACGTCTCGAGTTTAATTAGGGTTCATATTCTGTGATTTATGATTTGTTCAAATTCGTGAATTTTTGGCTTGCCTCTGACTTGTTCGTTTGCTCACGGTTTTGACTTGAATGTTTTAGATGATCTCTGACTTGTTCATTGTCACCTGACTTTGGTATTTGTTCGTAGTCGATTTTGTGGGAATAGTTGCTTTCGACATTTGATATTATGTTGACTTTGGCATTTAACTGTTGCTTTAAATTCTCTGTTGGCTTCGGCTCTGGATACTCTTGGGATGTAATTGTTGATCTATGATTTGCGAACTTGCTGTATGCATTTCTCTGTTGACTTCGACTTTGATTCTACCCTGTCATGTACATGTAGTTATCATTTGTGTCAACCTGGGCTTGTTCGATTTTGATAAAACACGGCTTTAAACCTTGATTATTTTGAAACTGATACTTTGAGTCTATTTTGATTTTTGTATAACCTGCTACTTCGGTTACTTTAAATATGTGATTTATATCACCTGGCTTTGACATGAGTTTGTTTGCATCCTGCTGCAATTGGACTCGAGTATACTTGATCATTATGACATTTGGATTTCTGATATGTTTGGTTCCGTGAATTTCTTTTCTTGGTCATCACGGCTTTGATTTTTGCTGGCATGTTATTGACTTTTGTCACTGCTGTTGAACCTCTGGCTTGTTTCAGTTTGCATATGGTTTTATACATTTGTGAGCACTTTTGCACTGGGCTCGGTGTCTTGTCTCTAACCATTCTTTGGTCCGTGACCTGATTGAAGTGACCCACTTCTTTTGGCATTTGTCTTAGTGATTTTTAGTGAGTTTTTTTTTGTGGTCACTTCTTTAATTCATTTCCCCAAGATCCATATTTTACCAATATAAAAATATCAGTATTTCAATCAAATCATGTCATTTATATATATGAAGATATATAAATGTTTCTTTGCCTATCAGAGTAATTAAATTAGCAAAGAAATTCAACCACACAATGTTTCTCATATTCAAGAGATTTTGTGTCACATAGCCATCTCTTTGATTATTATTTAATTCTTATATAACCATTTTTTCTTCTTGTTTTATTTCTCAAATCAGTTATTTAATTGATTTACTTCACAACTTGTTTCATGGCCCAATAATTTAATTTCTGGATTAACTGCTCATGCTTTTAATGTCTGGGAATCTAGGAGTTTGTTGCTTAGTATTTTCCCTTGAATTTATGCAAGGTACTAAAACAACTCAAGTTTGAGAATTTATCCCGGGGTGCTTATTGCTTACTCAAACAATGTTTGTGTCAGGTAAATATACTCAGCCTAATGCAAACTTTCAGATGAACATTTTGAGAAGGGTACTGATAGGTTCTCAGATTATAAAACAAATGATAGTGATCAATCAAACAGTGGGATTATTAGCATGTTTAATATCTAGGTAGACTACATGGCAATGCATTTTTTTCAACAGATTTGTTAAAGACAAAACTCACTTAACTTAAACCAAATAGGTGGTTAGCTAAGCTCAATTCAATATTGTAACAACCCGCATATTTAACGATTATGTATTTGAATATCTTATTTAAATATTTTAATCGTTAGTCGGATCTTAGTCCGAAAAGCTATTTTTTGCATACGGTCAAATTAGGATTCGAGACCACACCCATTGAGTTCAAAATGACGTTTGCGATATTTTTGAGTATAAACTTCGATATGTTTGGAGTTAGTGGAATTTTGTCATTTTTTCGCTTAGGGCTTTGGTTTGGGCTGAACCACTTGCTAACTCGGTCCCAACCCATCTCCTCTTCATCACTTCCTTCTTCAAAATTTCCTAACAACATAAGTTTCATCAAAAATGGAGGAGGGAATGGGAAATTAAAATTCCAAGCTCAAGTTCTCTTGCAAATCCATCATTCAACTCCAAATTCAAGAAGAAGACATTGATTCAAGCTTGTTATTGTTCTTGCTTTGCTTTCAAGCTTCATCTCCATCAATTTCCATGAAAAGGTGAGATTTTTATCTCACATTCTTGTCTATAATATCTTGGAATGTTGGGAATGAATTCCTATCACTTTAGCATGTAAATTTGCATTTGGTTTGGATTGGATTGGCGAAAAACTCCAATTTTTAGTGTTTTTGGTGAATTCCTAGGCTTAAGTCGTTCTACCTCGGAATTAGCTCGTCCCACTTACGTCACTGGGCCTTAGGTCGCTCTAGCATGGAAAAGTCGCATATGGCATATAGGTCGTTTTCCCCTTAGGTCGTTAGACCTTAAGTCGTTCGAAGCTTTAGGTCGTTCGACCTATTTAACCCACACCACCTTAGGTCGCGTACCCCTTGGGTCGCACCACCTTGGCCTCATGCCCACTCCACTAGGTCGCTCGACCTTACCTATTTATTAGGTCGCACCTCGTTAGGTTGCGCCTTATCTTAGCTCAGCCAGGTTACCAAGTTAAGTCGCAACTCCTAGGTTGCTCGGCCTTACACCTTTAAGTCGCTCGACCCTGTTGCCATATTAGGTCGCTCACCACTTTAGGTCGCTCGACCATTCACCTAGTTAGGTCGCTTGACCCCATTCCACCTTAAAGTCTCTCGGCCCTAAATGGTTAGGTCGCTTGGCCTCGTCACTTTCTTAGGTCGCGAGATTAATTAGGTCGTTCGGCCTTAGATGGTTAGGTCGCTCGGCATATGCAACCTTGTTAGGTCGCTTCCCCTTATTAGGTTCTACCACTGCTTACATCTACCTTGTTAGGCCGTTAAAGCCTTAACTCGTTCGCCCTTAGGTCGTTAGACTTTAAGTCGTTCTACCTATATAACTGACACCTGCTATAGGTCGTTCAGTCCTTATAGGTCGCGCCTCATGCTTAGGTCGCTCACCTAGGTTGCTCGGCATGTTATCCTTAATTTGTTCGACCTATTTTACTTTAGGTCATTCCATTGCACTTTAGCTCGGCCTTTTTAGGTCGCATGGGTATTTCTACTTTGATAGATTTGGAACTGATTTCCTTGGATTTCATTCACGTCTCTGAACGTGAATTTTTGTGACTTGTTGATTCTACAATCAATTTCTGTGATTTACCATTTTAAAAACATAAAGGTTTCAATACTAGTAGTAAATACCAAAACTCTTTCATCAAAACGATTTCAACTCTATTTTATTACAAAGCTCTTTTCCTAAACCGTTTTCCAATCTATTAGTATATACAAGCCTTTACTTCACTCAGATGAGAAATCTAATTAAACGGCTTAGTAAAACAGGTGGTATGAAACGCTTGCATTTACTTCGTCGGTTAATTCTTGGACTTGTTCGATTGAACCCTTTTTGACAATTTCCTAGTGAAGATCTACAATTTGTTCGTAAATATTTAAGTTAAGCTAGTGGTTATGGGACATGAAGCTAAACTCATATATTTACTAGCTTAGTGTAATTGACACTTCTTGATGACCATGACGATCATTTTTGTGATTTAGACTAGCGATTGAGCGATGTCTCTTTGTCTGCGAGGGAGACTATACCCCGTTTGTGTGATGTTTCTACTCACATATGTGGGGTAGTGCCCCATGGTCTTCGAGCCGTTCGTGTGGAGCCTCGGCTCAAAAATTAATGGTTAGCTTCCATGAGATAGCATCTCGTTCGTGTGATACATATGTTAGTGAGCTTTCATGCTCCCGTTCGTGTGATAGGCCTCCCCCTTTTTGTGATTTCTGGATTTCGTGTGTTGATTTCTGGAATTTGTGCTTCACCAATTTTCGTGATTTTCATTGATAAGTTTTATCAATTTTTGTGCATTGGTGAATTCGTGTGTCATTACCTTTTTGTGGATTTGGAACTATGAGAAGATTCTTGTGATATTGATTAATCTCTTGTTGATTATCATTTACATACTTATAGTAGTATGCCATTATGGTTATTATACGTTTATGCCATATCTCTTATTCTATATCATGTCATCTGATATTTATAGCTAGACTGATCCGTTTATTATTTTCTTATGAAATAATACTTGGGACAGACCGAGATGTTACAGGTGCTTCTGCTTGACTTCTCCCCAGGGATTTACTACTCTGACTTTTGGCTAACCACTTAGATTAGCAGTTTTTGTTGTATACATTTGAGACATGGACTCCATGATGTATACTTATTCTTTTGTGTAGCTTGTAGCTATCCTTTTGTGTTATCGTGGATCTTTCTGACCACTACTCTGATGTACACTTTTATGTGTTATATTCATATCTTCTTCCGCCTTTGTGATATGGATGTCTGTGACTGATTTGTGTTACGTTTATTTCTATGTTTGTTTCCGAAGATTATATATAGCCACTGTGCGATAGCTTTGAGTTTGTATCGGTATGTCGGATTTCCTCCTTAAATGAAATGCATGTTTTACTATCTGACATATCGGTGCTCGCACAAAGAAATTACACGGATGGTCGCTCCTCCACAGCCTTATTCTCCGTGCTAGTCGACAGCATTACACCGTAGTGTTCTTGTCTAGCATGGGTATAGAGGTGGGGCGTCACAGCTTGGTATCAAAGCCAAACTTCGGAACAATGTAGAATAACTTAACAAGGATCATCGTCCTAAGTCCACCTTAGGAGTCGTGCTTCAGGATTTAGTTCGAGTCATCGAACCAATTCATCCTGTTTTCTTTATGATTCCTTGTTTTATCTATGAAGATTGCTTGATAGTCATTCTAAGAATAACCTTTTACTTCTTCCTCCTTTCTTAAAGAAGAAGAGATGGTTAGTTCTAGTAGACCTAGCGCTGGTCAATCCAGTAGTCCTTCTCTGGATGGCGTATTCATGTCTGCCCAACAACTTTTGGATCTTGCTAAGAATCAAAGGTTTATCTGTGCTTTGAGTAAGAACCCCGAAATGGTTTTACCTCTGAAACTTGAAGTTCCTTTCAATCAGCTTGTGGATATCACTCTTCGACATGAAGAGGCTGGTAAAGGAATTGATAGTGATATTGGGATTTCCAAGAAGAGGCATATTAAGTTCAAAAGCCCTTATCCCGATAAGAAGGTAAAGCAAGAAACCTCGGTAGCAAAGACTCCAATCCCTAATCGTGGAGAATGCTACAATTGTGATTCTAAGGACCACTATATAAATAAGTGTCCTAGACCTATCTCTTGCCGCTATTGTAAAGGTGCGGACCATTATATGTCTTCCTGTTCCAAACTTCAAAGAAGGAAGAAAGGGGAACAAGAAACTCCGGTAGATGAGACTCCTACCGCTAGTCGTAAACAATGTTACAATTGTGGTTCCACGGACTATTATGTTATTAAGTGCCCGAAACCCCTTTATTGCCGCTATTGCAAAGGCTCGGATCATTACTTATCTACATGTCCCAAACTTCAGAGTAGGAGAGAGGGAAAGATAAAAGCTCCTAGTTACTCTTTTCTTGGTTAAGGTATCTTCCATTCAACCCTTGATGGAATTATATTATTTCGTGATCTTCATATTCTAGTTCTTTTTGATAAGGGTTCATCTTATCATTTTTATATCAAAAGAACTTGTTGATTCTTTTTCTTTAAAACATTTTGGGCTTGATGACTTCTTTGAGAATTGCGAATCCGGTTGGTGGATCCGCAACACTCAATTTGCTTTTTATTGATGTCGAAATTATTTCATGTGATTTTTCTTTCCGAACCGATTTGCATATTATGCGTTGTTTAGGCTTCGGAATTGATTTGCGTGAAAGGATTGGCTTAATCATTATGAGACCCATATCCTATTTTTCCGAATGGACTATTCATTTTCGACATTTTTAATCTGTTAAGCATATTCATATTTTTCCTTTGTGATTTCGATTCCAAATTAATGGCATCATTTTATTCTTTAAGCTCACATGTTGAGTAAAGGATTATTTCTCTCAATTGGGTAGTTGTGAATTTTCCGGAATCTTTGAGCTTGTCTTAGGATCATCACCTAAGCAATCTTTTAAAAGGTGTTAAGGTCTTTCCAGTTTGACCTTGCCACCGGTTTTCATTAGCTAGGAGTTGCGAGAGTTAGCATTCCACTTACCACATTCCGCACTCATTATGATGCTTATGATTGACTATTTATGTCATTCGGTTTATTCAGCTTATTTCGTCCATTTTATAAATCGAGTATTCTATGAATATCTCAATAATTCCATTCTTGTATTTATTAATTTTGGATGAAAATAGAAATTTAAAATTTTGCAAATCTTTTTCATAAGATTTATTTATAAGTACAATTTGATTTTTAATCTTAAACAAGCAAAGAATATTCTCAAAACTTTTAAGAGATATTTTCGTCATATAGAAGATGATTTTGTGTTGTATTGCCCATTTAGTTTTTTAAGAATTCTGGTCGATGCGCTTGATCAACGCTATCGATAGGGATTTCCTAAACGCTTTGATGAGACAGTGAGACACAATAAATTGACTTGTAAAATGTAAATTTTTCTATAAAGGTAATTATGATTTTGAAAGTTTTAGCTTTTCGAGAAAGAAGATTAAATTCTTTCTTTTCGATACTCTTATCCTTGTGATTGCCGAAGGGAACCAAAACTTTATCTTTAGTACCAATGCTAATCGTATTGGTTTGGATGCCATTCTCTTGCAAAAGAGAGCGTGCAATCACTTATGCTTCTAAATCCTAAAAGCTGATCGAGACTAGGTATGTCACTTATGATCTGGTGCTCGCGGCTATTGTTTTTGCTTTCAAAAGTTTGGCATCATCATCTTGGGAAAGAAATTGTTCTCCACCTCGATTATAACTCATTGGGATATCTATTTTCTCATAAGGAACTTAATTTGTGTCAACAAAGTTGGCTCGAGTTCCTTGCATCTTATGATCTTGATATTCTTTGTTTACTCCCAGATGGGAGAATCGTGTTGCCGATACCCTTAGTCTTAAGCAACATGCATTTATTTCTTTGATGATATCCGAATGGAATGATCTCGAGATTTCCTCCACTTGTGAGATTCGAGATCGTGAATTCTAATTCATGTTCATCTCTTGTTTTATGTAGCCTTGAGGCTCATCCTTCTCTTTTAGACTGCATTCTTGAAGCTCAAAGGGCTAGATCCCGAATTGGTTCTTCTTAGCCAAAGTTGTAGGGATAAAATTAATATTGAAAGTTTGAAAGACTTCGATATTGATTCTAGCGGCGGCATTCGAAAATTTGGTAGACTTATCGTACCAAATATGAGTGATCTTCGTAAAGACACTTTAGAAGATTCTCATCATTCTAAATTTACCATTCATCCCAATAGTAGTAAAATGTACGCGGATATGAAGCGACTTTATTATTGGGAGTGAATGAAATCTGATATCGCTAACTTTGTTAAGTGTTGCATGACTTGCCAACTTGTTAAGGCCAAACATCAAAGGCCCGGTGGGTTATCGCAATCTTTAGAAATTCCAATTTGGAAGTGGAACCAAATTTCCATGGATTTTAGTGATGGCCTTTCCCGTTCTTGTTCGGGTCATGATAGCTTGTGGGTGATAGTTGATAGACTTACTATATCCGCCCATTTTATTCCCGTTCGGTCTATCTGAACCGTTCCTTTTTTGGCCAAACTCTTTATCAAGGAAATTGTTAAATTGCATGGAGTTCCTACTTCAATTGTTAGCGATTGAGATCCATTGTTCATTAGTGGATTTTGGAAGAGTCTTCAAACAGCTTTGGAAACGAAGCTTAATTTTAGCACCGCTTATCACCCCAGTCCGATGGACAAACCGAGCGTGTGAATCAAACTCTTGAAGATTTTCTTCGTTCTTGTGTTCTTGATTTTGATGGAAGTTGGGAAGATCATATTTTTCTATTTGAATTTTCCTATAATAATAGCTTCCAATCTAGTATTGGTATGGCACCTTTCGAGGAACTCTATGGAAGGCCATGTCGATCCCCTTCTTGTTGGCTTGAGGCCGGTGAGAAGCTGGTTTTAGGTCCAGATTTTATTCGTGTTTCACCGATTAAGGGTGTTTTACGTTTCAGTCGATCGGGAAAAATTAGCGCCTCGATATATTGGGCCATTTCCTATCACCGAACGTATTGATTCAATGGCGTATCGCCTTTTATTACCGGCTCAATTTTCCACTATTCATGACGTGTTTCACGTTTCTCAATTACGGAAATGCTTTCGAGATTCCGATTTTATTCTTGAGTCCGGCGTTGTGGAAGAAATTAATGTTTCGCCTAATTTAACTTTTGAGCAGCATCCTATTCGTAATATCGCTTCGGAAGTCAAACGTCTTCGAAAATAAAGATGTTCTCTTTGTGTGAGTTCGATGGTTCTCAAATCCCAAGGATTTCTCTTGGGGAATCTAGAGAATTCATCAAGCGAACACATCCAGACTTACTTTCTCATGCTCTTTGAGGTGAACTTCTTATTTCAAATTTCTTTTGTGTTAATATGCGTTTATAGTTGTTACTTTTTATTTCCATCTTATATATTGCGAGGACGCAATTTCTTTAAGGAGGGGAGTTTGTAACAACCCGCATATTTAACGATTATGTATTTGAATATCTTATTTAAATATTTTAATCGTTAGTCGGATCTTAGTCCGAAAAGCTACTTTTTGCATACGGTCAAATTAGGATTCGAGACCACCCCCATTGAGTTCAAAATGACGTTTGCGATTTTTTTGAGTATAAACTTCGATATGTTTGGAGTTAGTTGAATTTTGTCATTTTTTCGCTTAGGGCTTTGGTTTGGGCTGAACCACTTGCTAACTCAGTCCCGACCCATCTCCTCTTCATCACTTCCTTCTTCATAATTTCCTAACAACATAAGCTTCATCAAAAATGGAGGAGGGAATGGGAAATTAAAATTCCAAGCTCCAGTTCTCTTGCAAATCCATCATTCAACTCCAAATTCAAGAAGAAGACATTGATTCAAGCTTGTTATTGTTCTTGCTTTGCTTTCAAGCATCATCTCCATCAATTTCCGTGAAAAGGAGAGATTTTTATCTCACATTCTTGTCTATACTATCTTGGATTGTTGGGAATGAATTCCTATCAATTTAGCATGTACATTTGCATTTGGTTTGGATTGGATTGGCGAAAAACTCCAATTTTTAGTGTTTTTGGTGAATTCCTAGGGTTAGGTCGTTCTGCCTCAGAATTAGCTCGTCCCACTTAGGTCGTTGGGCCTTAGGTCTCTCTGGCGTGGAAAAGTCGCATACGGCATATAGGTCGTTTTCCCCTTAGGTCGTTAGACCTTAAGTCGTTCGAAGCTTTAGGTCGTTCGACCTATTTAACCCACACCCCTTAGGTCGCGTACCCCTTGGGTCGCACCACCTTGGCCTCATGCCCACTCCACTCGGTCGCTCGACCTTACCTATTTATTAGGTCGCACCTCGTTAGTTCGCGCCTTATCTTAGCTCGACCAGGTTACCAAGTTAAGTCGCAACTCCTAGGTCGCTCGGCCTTACACCTTTAAGTCGCTCGACCCTGTTGCCATATTAGGTCGCTCACCACTTTAGGTCGCTCGACCATTCACCTAGTTAGGTCGCTTGACCCCATTCCACCTTAAAGTCTCTCGACCCTAAATGGTGATGCAGGCCAAGTACTAGGTCGTGACCGACCTAGTAAAAGCTTAAGTCGTTTGGAAACGATAGGTCGTTTACAACCTATCACCGAGGAAGCTAACAAGGAAGTTCGCGAGGAAGTCCTAAGTCGTGACCGACTTAAGGCAACCATAAGTCATGACCGACCTAGTAGAGAGCGGCGAGTTAACAAGCTAAAGGGACTAAGTCGTGATCGACCTAGTGGAGAAACGCGAGTTAACCAGCTACAGGGAAAGGCGCTCGCGCGACTTAACAAGATTGATATGGGAGGAGCAGTTGAGAATGCAAAAGGGATAAGTCGGATACGACTTAAGGAAAATGATAAGTCGGCACCGAGTTACGACTCAGTTAAGTCGTACCATCTTATGTCGCTGAAGCCTGAAGACCGAAGATCCTTATGTCGCGTTAATCTGAACCGTTGATGCTTTAAGTCGAAGAACGAGTTGCTGATAAGTCGTTACCGACTTAAGTTGAGTCGTATGTCGTCTGTTTTCTAAGTCGTATACTTCTAATGTGTTGTAATTTTTAGGTCGTACCAGGTTAGGTCGGCCATGTTTGTAAATCATTGTAAATTGTAATTAGGTCGTTGCCGACCTAAGTTGAGTCGTTCTGTACGTAAGTCTTGAGTCGTATGATTTTAGGTCGTGCATTTATAAGTCGTAAGCCGTTGATATGGTGTTGTAATGTGACTGGGTGTGTTAGGTCGTTACTCTTAAGTCGTATGTCGGAAAGGGGTCTAAGTCGGAGCCGACTTATGAGTTTGTACAAATTGTGTTGTTCGAGTCAAATGCCTATAAATAGGCCGAGGATCTCATTTGTAAAAGTTCAGTTGATTTTTGAATAAAATTCTTGTTTGATTGCTTTGTTCTTTCATTTAAATTGGTAGTTGAGTGTAATCTCCTATCTCCTCTTTCGGATAATCGAGTGCGCTCGATTCAACGATTGCAAAAGCCGATTCGCGGAATCAAGTGCGCTTGATCAACGCTTGAAGAATTGAAGATCTCTCCTCACGGTATCGTGCGCGATCAACGTGTCAGAGATAGCTAGAATTCAGTATCTTTGGATCAACGAATTTGGGCATTATGGTATTCATCAACTCACCGATCGCTACTTTCATCGATCTACATTGTTTTTGTATAATCCGCTGCGTCAGTTTTGGTATCAGAGCTTGTTTTAGCCAATCATAGCTAAATCGAGTCTTGGAGCTGATTTGTTTGAAGTTTGAAGTTGTTGTTCATCGTGTTCATCGCAAATTGCAACAAAGGGGAAGTTTTCGATCCATTTCACTTTGGATCTAAGTTCGAAAGGTGTTTGAATTTTGGAGTGTTGAAGAATTTGTGAAGTATTCAATCATGCCACCAAGGAGAGCTAATCGACATCAAAACGTTGAAGCTTTGTATCGAAGAGAAGAAGCTGATGAGATGGAGCAAAGAATCAATGAAAACTTTAGTGAAAAGCTTAACGAAGGAATTGGACGGTTAGAGAAGATGATGTTAGAGATGAATCAAAATCGGAGAAGGGTTTCACCTGAATCTAACCATGGGGGAAGTAGAGTCTCGCCACATTCCAATCGAGACAGAAGTGTTGAAGATGATCAAGGGCGTGGGAGGAACGTGAATGATCGTGAATGGAGGAATGTAGATAGAAGGGATGATGGTGGTAGACGTGATGGTAGTAGAGATGTGGGTGGACGAGATAGACAATGATATACATCTGATTTTGAAGAGGAGTATGATGGTGGAAGTGTTCGAGGACAAGGACGAGGACAAGGAAGAAATTACTCTGAGTATGATCACAAGTGGGAGTCGGGGATGAAGACTGAAATTCCTGAATTCAAAGGTGGTATGCAAGCGGAGGAGTTTCTAGATTGGGTGGCTAATGTAGAGGAGATTTTTGACTTCAAGGAAGTTCCAGAACATCGTAGAGTGAAGTTGGTTGCTACAAGGTTGAGGGGTAGAGCTTTGGCGTGGTGGCAGCAAACCAAACTTACACGTGAACGGATGGGGAAGTCAAAAGTTGAGTCTTGGGAGAAGATGAGGAAAATGATGAAAACCACATTCTTACCTTATAACTACCAATCGCTTATGTATCAGAGGTTGCAAAACTTGAGACAAGGAACGAAATCTGTGAATGACTATGCTGACAAATTTTATCAAATGATTGCAAGGAATGATATTATGGAGACAGAAGAACAGTTAACAGCGAGATTTGTTGGAGGGTTGCGAATGTAGATTCAGGATATGGTTAACATGTTTGATCCCAGATCTGTAGCAGAAGCACACCAGAAAGCGTTGGCTTGGGAAAAACAGGGAAGACGAGGAGGAGGTGTGTTTACAAATTCCAACAATCCAGTGAAAGGTGTTAGTGGGAGTTCTAATGTTTCAAAAGCTGTTGCAAAACCAGTTGTGAATGAGGCTGGGAAGGCGAAAGTCAATAATGGTTTCAAATGTTACAATTGCCAAGAGTTGGGCCACAAAAGTAATGAATGTCCAAAGCCGAAGAAGAGAGCTATGATAGCGGAGGTTGAGGATGAGAATGAAGAAACTGAATGTTCCAATTCACCACCTGATGAGGAGGAAGAAGAAGTGTCGGGAGACGAAGGTTATAATCTAATGATGAAGAGGTCCTGTTTAACACCAAAGCAAGAGGAGGATTGTAGTTGGTTGAGGAGCAATATTTTTTAGTCGACCTGTACTATTCTGGGGAAAGTTTGCAAAATTGTTACTGATGCTGGAAGCTGTGATAATATAATTTCTTTAGAAGCTGTGAGGAAGTTGGCATTGAAGACTGAGAAACCTCCGAAACCATACAAGCTAGCTTGGTTGAGGAAAGGCGGGGAGGTGAAGGTTGGACAAAGGGCTCGTGTGAAGTTTTCAATTTGGAAGAAATATAAAGACGAAATCTGGTGCGATGTGGTAGATATGGACGTTTGTCATTTGTTGCTGGGGAGACCGTGGAAGTATGATAGGGCGGTGCAACATGATGGGCGTACCAACAGTTACAGTTTCATGTTTGAAGGAACAAAGATTACTCTAATTCCAAAGAAGCGACAACAGGAGGAAAACAAGTTGGAGGAGATTGAAGAGCTCAAAACTTTGTTATCTTTGAAGGAGTTTGTGAAGGAAGTAGAGGAGGAGCCTGAAGTATTTTTATTGATCGGACGGGAGAGTCAGGGAGTGGTTGAAATACCAGAAGAAGTAAAACCAGTACTGGAAGAATTTGACGATGTATTTCCAGAGGAATTACCAACAGAGTTACCATCGTTGAGGGATATTCAACACCAGATAGATCTTGTTCCAGGTGCTGTGTTGCCACATAGACCACATTATCGAATGAGTCCGAAGGAACATGAAGAGTTGCGAAGGCAAGTGGAAGAATTGCTTGAACTGGGGCGTGTGTAGGAAAGTTTAAGTCCTTGTGCTGTACCAGCTTTATTGGTACCCAAAAAGGATTGAACGTGGAGGATGTGCACTGACAGTCGAGCATTGAATAAGATTACTGTGAGATACAGATTTCCAATGCCGAGGTTGGATGACTTGCTAGATCAAATAAGTGGAGCTACTATCTTTTCGAAGATTGATTTGAAGAGTGGATATCATCAAATTCGTATCAGACCAGGTGATGAGTGGAAGACTACTTTTAAAACCAGGGAGGGTCTATACGAATGGTTGGTAATGCCATTTGGTTTATCAAATGCGCCAAGTACATTTATGCGAGTGATGAATTAAATTTTTAGACCATTTATTGGAAAATTTGTGGTGGTGTACTTCGATGATATTCTGATATATAGTGGAAGTCCAGGGGAACATTTGAATCATCTGAGAGAAGTGCTAATGGTACTGCGACTAGAACAATTTTATGCTGCAACGAAGAAATGCGTGTTCATGACGCATAGTGTTTTATTTCTGGGGTATGTTGTATTGGAGGGAGGAATACAGGTTGACCAAAGTAAAGTCGAAGCTATCAGAGATTGGCCGCAACCCAAGACGATAACGGAAGTTCGTAGTTTTCACGGGTTGGCTTCATTTTATCGAAGATTTATTCCACACTTTAGTAGTGTGATGGCGCATGTTACAGATTGTATGAAGGGTAAACAGTTTTCATGGACGGAGAAAGCAGGAGTTGCTTATGAACGAATCAAGGAGTTGTTGATGACAGCACCAATTCTAGCATTACCTGATTTTCAGTTATTGTTTGAATTACATACGGACGCGTCGAAGGTTGGAATTGGAGGGGTATTGAGTCAAAGGGGACGTCCGATTGCATATTTCAGTGAGAAGTTGTCAGGAGCAAAGATGAGATACAGCACATATGACGTGGAATTCTATGCTGTTGTGCAAGCTATTAAACACTGGAGACATTATCTATTTCAAAAAGAGTTTGTTCTGTATACTGACCATGAGGCATTGAAGCATTTACAAGGGCAGGACAAGATTTCAGCGAGACATGCATCGTGGATTGCATATCTGCAACAATTTACTTTTGCTGTTAAACACAAGTCAGGAGTGATGAATCGTGTGGCTGATGCTTTGAGTAGGAGGAATCATTTGTTGACAACAATGAAGGTTGAAGTGACGAGGTTTGACATGTTGCCGGAATTATTTGTTGAAGATCCTTACTTTGCAAAGTTTGTTGATAAAGTCAAGAATGGAGTGACGGATGAGTTCATGATGGTAGATGGTTTTCTGTTCAAAGGAAATCGATTGTGCATACCTGATTGTAGTTTGAGAATGAAGATTGTAAAAGAGCTGCATGAAGAAGGACATGTTGGGAGAGACCGTACATTACAGTTGATTTCACAGTCTTATTTTTGGCCATCGATGAGGAAAGAAGTGGAGAGATTTGTGGAACGATGTCATATCTGTCAAGTGTCGAAGGGAACTGCTACAAACGCAGGATTATATATGCCGTTACCTGTACCAACTAAGCCTTGGGTTGATGTGAGTATGGATTTTGTTTTGGGTTTGCCTCGAACTCAAAGGGGAAACGATTCCATTTATGTGGTGGTTGACCGATTTTCGAAAATGGCACATTTTATTGCTTGTAAGAAGACGGTGGATGCTGTTCATGTTGCTCAGTTGTTTTTCAAAGAGATATATCGACTTCATGGATTTCCATAATCGATTGTGTCGGACAGGGATACTCGATTTCTGAGTCATTTTTGGCTAAGTTTGTGGAAGATGATCGGAACGAAGCTGAAATTTAGTAGCGCTTACCATCCACAAACTGATGGACAAACAGAGGTGGTTAACAGATCGTTGGGAAATTTGTTGAGGTGTCTTGTGCAGGACAATCTGAAGAGTTGGGATGTGAAGTTATGCCAGACCGAGTTTTCTCATAATCATGCTGTAAATCGAAGTACTGGGTTTAGTCCATTCCAGATTGTTTATTCAAGCTTACCAAAGGGGCCGTTGGATTTAATGGTAATACCACACTCGAAGGGGACAATTAAGAAAGCTGCTGATTTTGTTGAGGGGTTGACTGAATGTCATAAAATCGTTCAGGAACGATTGGAGAAAGCGAATGAGAAGTATAAACGTTCTACAGATCTGAAGCGAAGGAATGTTGAATTTAACAAAGGAGATATGGTATATGCTGTGTTAACAAAGGATCGTTTTCCAGTGGGCGCTTATAACAAATTGAAAGCCAGAAAAATTGGTCCTGTAGAAATCGTCAAACGGATTAATGAAAATGCTTATAAATTGAAGCTGCCGGAGGGTGTGTACACGTCGGACGTATTCAATGTTAAGCATCTCGTACCGTATCATGGGGATGAGTGTGTTGTAGAGGAGGATGATGCAAATTCGAGGACGAATTTCTCTAAACCAGGGGTGGATGATGCAGGCCAAGTACTAGGTCGTGACCGACCTAGTAAAAGCTTAAGTCGTTTGGAAACGATAGGTCGTTTACGACCTATCACCGAGGAAGCTAACAAGGAAGTTCGCGAGGAAGTCCTAAGTCGTGACCAACTTATGGCAACCATAAGTCGTGACCGACCTAGTAGAGAGCGGCGAGTTAACAAGCTAAAGGGACTAAGTCGTGACCGACCTAATGGAGAAACGCGAGTTAACCAGCTACAGGGAAAGGCGCTCGCGCGACTTAACAAGAATGATATGGGAGGAGCAGTTGAGAATGCACAAGGGATAAGTCGGATACGACTTAAGGAAAATGATAAGTCGGCACCGAGTTACGACTCAGTTAAGTCGTACCATCTTATGTCGCTGAAGCCTGAAGACCGAAGATCCTTATGCCGCGTTAATCTGAACCGTTGATGCTTTAAGTCGAAGAACGAGTTGCTGATAAGTCGTTACCGACTTAAGTTGAGTCGTATGTCGTCTGTTTTCTAAGTCGTATACTTCTAATGTGTTGTAATTTTTAGGTCGTACCAGGTTAGGTCGGCCATGTTTGTAAATCATTGTAAATTGTAATTAGGTCGTTGCCGACCTAAGTTGAGTCGTTCTGTACATAAGTCTTGAGTCGTATGATTTTAGGTCGTGCATTTATAAGTCGTAAGCCGTTGATATGGTGTTGTAATGTGACTGGGTGTGTTAGGTCGTTACTCTTAAGTCGTAAGTCGGAAAGGGGTCTAAGTCGGAGCCGACTTATGAGTTTGTACAAATTGTGTTGTTCGAGTCAAATGCCTATAAATAGGCCGAGGATCTCATTTGTAAAAGTTCAGTTGATTTTTGAATAAAATTCTTGTTTGATTGCTTTGTGCTTTCATTTTAATTGGTAGTTAAGTGTAATCTCCTATCTCCTCTTTCGGATAATCGAGTGCGCTCGATTCAACGATTGCAGAAGCCGATTCGCGGAATCAAGTGTGCTTGATCAACGCTTGAAGAATTGAAGATCTCTCCTCACGGTATCGTGCGCGATCAACGTGTCAGAGATAGCTACAATTCGGTATCTTCGGATCAACGAATTTGGGCATTACGGTATTCATCAACTCACCGATCGCTACTTTCATCGATCTACATTGTTTTTGTATAATCCGCTGCGTCGAATGGTTAGGTCGCTTGGCCTCGTCACTTTCTTAGGTCGCGAGATTAATTAGGTCGTTCGGCCTTAGATGGTTAGGTCGCTCGGCATATGCAACCTTGTTAGGTCGCTTCCCCTTATTAGGTCGTACCACTGCTTACATCTACCTTGTTATGCCGTTAATGCCTTAACTCGTTCGCCCTTAGGTCGTTAGACCTTAAGTCGTTCTACCTATATAACTCACACCTGCTATAGGTCGTTCAGTCCTTATAGGTCGCGCCTCATGCTTAGGTCGCTCACCTAGGTTGCTCGGCATGTTATCCTTAATTTGTTCGACCTATTTTACTTTAGGTCGTTCCATTGCACTTTAGCTCGGCCTTTTTAGGTCGGATGGGTATTTCTACTTTGATGGATTTGGAACTAATTTCCTTGGATTTCATTCACGTCTTCGAACGTGAATTTTTGTGACTTGTTGATTCTACAATCAATTTCTGTGATTTACCATTTTAAAAACATAAAGGTTTCAATACTAGTAGTAAATACCAAAACTCTTTCATCAAAATGATTTCAACTCTATTTTATTACAAAGCTCTTTTCCTAAACTATTTTCCAATCTATTAGTATATACAAGCCTTTACTTCACTCGGATGAGAAATCTAATTAAACGGCTTAGTAAAACAGGTGGTATGAAACGCTTGCATTTACTTCGTCGGTTAATTCTTGGACTTGTTCGATTGAACCCTTTTTGACAATTTCCTAGTGAAGATCTATAGTTTGTTCGTAAATATTTAAGTTAAGCTAGTGGTTATGGGACATGAAGCTAAACTCATATATTTACTAGCTTAGTGTAATTGACACTTCTTGATGATCATGACGATCATTTTTGTGATTTAGACTAGCGATTGAGCGATGTCTCTTTGTCTGCGAGGGAGACTAGACCCCGTTTGTGTGATGTTTCTACTCACATATGTGGGTTAGCGCCCCATGGTCTTCGGGCCATTCGTGTGGAGCCTCGGCTCAAAAATTAATGGTTAGCTTCTATGAGATAGCATCTCGTTCGTGTGATACATATGTTGGTGAGCTTTCATGCTCCCGTTCGTGTGATAGGCCTCCCCCTTTTTGTGATTTCTGGATTTCGTGTGTTGATTTCTGGAATTTGTGCTTCACCAATTTTTATGATTTTCATTGATAAGTTTTATCAATTTTTGTGCATTGGTGAATTCGTGTGTCATTACCTTTTTGTGGATTTGGATCTTTGAGAAGATTCTTGTGATATTGATTAATCTCTTGTTGATTATCATTTACATACTTACAGTAGTATGCCATTATGGTTATTATACGTTTATGCCATATCTCTTATTCTATATCATGTCATCTGATATTTATAGCTAGACTGATCCGTTTATTATTTTCTTATGAAATAATACTCGGGTCAAACCGAGATGTTACAGGTGCTTCTGCTTGACTTCTCCCTAGGGATTTACTACTCTGACTTTTGGCTAACCACTTAGATTAGCAGTTTTTGTTGTATACATTTGAGACATGGACTCCATGATGTATACTTATTCTTTTGTGTAGCTTGTAGCTATCCTTTTGTGTTATCGTGGATCTTTCTGACCACTACTCTGATGTACACTTTTATGTGTTATATTCATATCTTCTTCCGCCTTTGTGATATGGATGTCTGTGACTGATTTGTGTTACGTTTATTTCTATGTTTGTTTCCAAAGATTATATATAGCCTCTGTGCGATAGCTTTGAGTTTGTATCGGTATGTCGGATTTCCTCCTTAAATGAAATGCATGTTTTACTATCTGACATATCGGTGCTCGCACAAAGAAATTACACGGATGGTCGCTCCTCCACAGCCTTATTCTCCGTGCTAGTCGACAGCATTACACCGTAGTTTTCTTGTCTAGCGTGGGTATAGAGGTGGGGCGTCACAGCTTGGTATCAAAGCCAAACTTCGGAACAATGTAGAATAACTTAACAAGGATCATCGTCCTAAGTCCACCTTAGGAGTCGTGCTTCAGGATTTAGTTCGAGTCTTCGAACCAATTCATCCTGTTTTCTTTATGATTCCTTGTTTTATTTATCAAGATTGCTTGATAGTCATTCTGAGAATAACCTTTTTCTTCTTCCTCCTTTCTTAAAGAAGAAGAGATGGTTAGTTCTGGCAGTCCTAGCGCTGGTCAATCCAGTAGTCCTTCTCTGGATGGCGTATTCATGTCTGCCCAACAACTTTTGGATCTTGCTAAGAATCAAAGGTTTATCTTTGCTTTGAGTAAGAACCCCAAAATGATTTTACCTCTGAAACTTGAAGTTCCTTTCAATCAGCTTGTGGATATCACTCTTCGACATGAAGAGGCTGGTAAAGGAATTGATAGTGATATTGGGATTTCCATGAAGAGGCATATTAAATTCAAAAGCCCTTATCCCTATAAGAAGGTAAAGCAAGAAACCTCGGTAGCAAAGACTCCAATCCCTAATCGTGGAGAATGCTACAATTGTGATTCTAAGGACCACTATATAAATATAAGTGTCCTAGACCTATCTCTTGCCACTATTGTAAAGGTGCGGACCATTATATGTCTTCCTGTTCCAAACTTCAAAGAAGGAAGAAAGGGGAACAAGAAACTCCGGTAGATGAGACTCCTACCGCTAGTCGTAAACAATGTTACAATTGTGGTTCCACGGACTATTATTTTATTAAGTGCCTGAAACCCCTTTATTGCCGCTATTGCAAAGGCTCGGGTCATTACTTATCTACATGTCCCAAACTTCAGAGTAGGAGAGAGGGAAAGCTAAAAGCTCCTAGTGACACTTTTCTTGGTTAAGGTATCTTCCATTCAACCCTTGATGGCATTATATTATTTCGTGATCTTCGTATTCTAGTTCTTTTTGATAAGGGTTCATCTTATCATTTTTATATCAAAAGAACTTGTTGATTCTTTTTCTTTAAAACATTTTGGGCTTGATGACTTCTTTGAGAATTGCGAATCCGGTTGGTGGATCCGCAACACTCAATTTGCTTTTTATTGATGTCGAAATTATTTCATGTGATTTTTCTTTCCGAACCGATTTGCATATTATGCGTTGTTTAGGCTTCGGAATTGATTTGCGTGAAAGGATTGGCTTAATCATTATGAGACCCATATCCTATTTTTCCGAATGGACTATTCATTTTTGACATTTTTAATCTGTTAAGCATATTCATATTTTTCCTTTGTGATTTCGATTCCAAATTAATGGCATCATTTTATTCTTTAAGCTCACATGTTGAGTAAAGAATTATTTCTCTCAATTGGGTAGTTGTGAATTTTCCGGAATCTTTGAGCTTGTCTTAGGATCATCACCTAAGCAATCTTTTAAGAGGTGTTAAGGTCTTTCCAGTTTGACCTTGCCACCGGTTTTCATTAGCTAGGAGTTGTGGGAGTTAGCATTCCACTTACCACATTCCGCACTCGTTATGATTCTTATGAATGACTATTTATGTCATTCGGTTTATTCAGCTTATTTCATCCATTTTATAAATCGAGTATTATATGAATATCTCAATAATTCCATTCTTGTATTTATTAATTTTGGATGAAAATAGAAATTTAAAATTTGCAAATCTTTTTCATAAGATTTATTTATAAGTACAATTTGATTTTTAATCTTAAACAAGCAAAGAATATTCTCAAAACTTTTAAGAGATATTTTCATCATATAGAAGATGATTTTGTGTTGTATTGCCCATTTAGTGTTTTAAGAATTCTGGTCGATGCGCTTGATCAACGCTATCGATAGGGATTTCCTAAACGCTTTGATGAGACAGTCAGACACAATAAATTGACTTGTAAAATGTAATTTTTTCTATAAAGGTAATTGTGATTTTGAAAGTTTTAGCTTTTCGAGAAAGAAGATTAAATTCTTTACTGGAAACCAAATAGGTGGTTAGCTAAGCTCAGTTCAATATAGTTGCATTCCAGATTATAAGTATAAAGCATGTATTTCATTTTTACTATACAATACAATGCAAATTCTTTACTGGAAAATCAGATGTTCAAGGAGAATTAACATATTAAGATTTCAAGCTTCTCATGGTCTTATATCAGTTATAAGTCTTGGTCAAGCTCTTCTGGTTAGCCAATGCCAGATTCAATTATCACTTAACAATTTTTAGCTACATGCTTATCCATGAACTACTGCAACTTTTCTATTTAAAAATTTAACAAACTTTGATAAAGAAAGCTTGTCCACATATTAAATTACATGACATAATTTTCTCCATCACAACCCACCAGAAACCATCAAAGTCAGTTACTTAGATCAGTAGCTCAGGACACATATAATACTTAAGTTTTACATATTCTTTTTAAATGAACAAAGCCACTACAATTCTGAAAGGTCTGCATAGACTTAAGAAAGTTTGCCTAGCTATCTTTATTACAATGAACTACTGCATTTTATAAACTCAAGTAAGTCTTCTAATTTTCCAAGCAAGCAAGCTACTCATGCATCTCTACCTGCAACAATATTTTGAGCTGCCTCAATAAAAATGAGACACCCTAAATATTGCAAAGGCAATAAATAGGGTCAGAATAAAATTCTGGTATGAGTGAAATCATTATTAAAACAACATAAATTCTTAAAACTGTGCAGAGAACAAATATATTTGACACTATTCAATTTCATGTTAAACCTGAGCATATGTACATTTAAATTTATCTAACAAACATACACCCAAGCATTCATCCATTCAATCCATTTAGTTGTACATGTACAAACTCCTATGGATTTTTGCTTCCTAAAATCCATAGCATAACCTTTCAATCCCATTTTATATTTTATATGGTCTAAACTCTTGCCTTTGAACACAAAGTGTGCATTGTAAAGGACTCAGTTCTGTTAACCTTTGCACAGAGGCCTTCAGGACTTGAACAAGTCATGCACATACCCATCATCCAACTGATGATGAGTAGATCAAGGCACCTCTCCTAAATTACTTTGTAATTTAGAGACCATGCTCATTTAATTGCTGAGAAATTTTCTTTTTAATTCCATAGGTGCTCATGTTCTTCCTTTCATTACATAAACCCCAAAATTTATTAAACTCACTCAAGGGTTTACATCCAATCATACAAAGCATTCATGCAAAATTGCACATCCAAAGTCATTCTGGCTTAATCTTATTTTATAAAACTGCCTGTATATTTGTTTCTAGAAATTTTCCCATTGCTTGCATAAATCTGATGAAACCATAAGAAATACTATATTTATTTTACTGTGAACATAGGATAGGGTTTTAAGAAAAACCCATAAAAACATATTGGCTTATGATCTGAACAAATCAGCACATGTTTATAGTATTAAATTTTTCATATCATTTTTAATATGAACTGGGCATGAGCATGAATCTCATTATTCACACTGCCCACTTCATTTCCCTTTGATACCCTATTTCTCAGTGAAACATTTAGTTCATTCTTCATAATAAATTGGATTATAAAATCCATTTCTATAATATGAATATATGTTTGATTATTTACATTTCAAAGCAAAAATTGAAACAATTATAACAACTCAAAAAAGATCAAAACATTAACCAGAAATTCAACCAAAATACCATCCATGATCAACATGTATTTATTCAGAGAATAAAACCAAACAGAAAAACATAATATGATTTTATATAAAATAATTTGGCTGCCCTTACTTGGGTCTTAATGCCTTAAGTCTGTTAAATGATTATCACTCACCTTCCTCTCCTCTTCCCCGAGAATGCTTTAGCTTGAAGACTGTGTGAGTTTCTCCTTTCTATTTTTTTTTTGACTTAAACTTCTGTCTTTCCTCCTCAGAGAAAACCTCTGCCTTACCCCTTGATTTAAATCATTTAACTAGGGTTTTAATAGAAGAAACATCCATTTTATCCTAACAAAAATAAAAGAAGCCTGTATGCATGCTTATGGCTAATTTGGCCATTTTCTTTCTTATTTCTATTTCAGGTGAAAACAGTTATTATTCTGCTTTTCCATATGCATGCTATTTGCATGATTCTATATGTATATTATTTTTGTGTGACTTAATTTCACAATGTATCTTATCATGCCCGGGTTACTTCTCATGTTTCTTTCTATAAGTTTTGTTTTTAACTAACATAATTTACCATTTGCTTCTTTCTTGATTTATTTCAAATAGGCATCCACACTCAAAAATATTGCTTGACTGATCTCTATGCATTTTAATTATCAAGAGGATTTTTATTTTATCATCCCATACTTCTATGATCATATGTATATATTTTCTATACAATATTCACATATACACAAGACATGTGAAATTTTGAATTCATTTTATACTTAATCATTTTCCTCTCATCACTGTATAAAAATAATTATTCCTTGCATAATTACTTCACTCACTTCTGATATTCATTTTCAAGCTATTTTTATTTTTTGGTTATTTATATAATACATATATATATACATACAATATGTGAATATAATGCTCCTTTTTACTCAGCTATTTTTCTCCTCATTCTTATTTTCTCTAACTATCATTCTCTCACTTATTTACTTCATTCATTCTTGGTATTTATTTTCCATTTCTTGTTTTTCTTTTAAAGTAATTTATATTCTCAAAAATTTTGGGTCTTCACATACTCTCCTCCTAAAAGGAATTGTGTCCCACAATTATATATTGGTTTATTAGTATATTTCAAACACATCAGAAATTCATTCATCTAAGATTAGTCAAATACACTTAAGTAATATTTAAAGTTATTACAGTTCTAGACATACCTTCAAGCAGAAAATAGATTAGGATACTTATCCTTCATCCTATCTTCAGCCTCTCATGTGCAGTCATTCCCATCTAAACTCCATTGGATTTTAACTAGTTTAATTATTTTATTTCTCAGTTTCTTTTCTTCTCTAGCCACAATGCCCACTGGTTCCTTTTTATAAACCAGATTTTCTTGAATTTCAACATGTGTAGGAGATTCAAGAATGGTCTCCTTATCATGCACCCGTTTTCTCAATTGGGATACATGAAATACATCATGTATTTTGCTCAATTCCTCTGGTAACTTCAACTTATAAGCTAAAGTCCCTATTCTTTGAACAATTTCATATGGTCCTATATACCTTGGTGATAGTTTCCCTGTTTTGCCAAATCTCAATATTTTCCTCATTGGTGAAACTTTGAGAAACACATAGTCTCCCACCTCAAATTCTACTGGCCTTCTCCTTTTATCTGCATATGCTTTCTGTCTCTCTTGATCTACTCTCATTCTTTGCCTCACTAATTCAATTCTTGCAGAAGTTTCTTTTACATTGTCTGGTCCAAGCAACACTCTTTCACCAGCCTCCATCCAACATGCAGGAGATAAACAAGGCTTTCCATACAAAGCCTCAAATGGAGCCATTCCTATGGTGGACTGGTAGCTATTATTATAAGCAAATTCAGCTAAATAAATATGATCCTCCCAGTTGCCTCCAAAATCAAGTATGCATGCTCTAAGCAAATCTTCTAAAACCTTATTAACAATCTCAGTTTGCCCATCTGTTTGTGGGTGGTAGGCTGTGCTTAGGCTTAGTTCTGTCCCCATAGCTTCTTGAAAACTACTCCAAAACCTTGAAGTAAACAAAGTATCTCTATCACTAATGATAGTCTTGGGGATGCCATGCAATCTCACTATCTCTTTCACAAATAACTGAGCTAGTTTATGGGCATTTCTGTTTGAATTTATAGGAATGAAGTGTGTTGTTTTTGTAAGCCTATCAACCACTACCCAAATACTAGCATTGCCTCTTCTTGTTCTTGGCAAACCATCCACAAAATCCATTGATATGCTTTCCCATTTCCAAGTAGGCACTTCCAAAGGTTGCAATAGGCCTGAGGGTCTTTGATAATCTGCCTTTACTTGTTGGCATGTCAAGCAATTTGCCATATATTTTGCCACTGCTCCTTTCATCCCTAGCCACCAGTAATTCCTCCTAAGATCATGGTACATTTTTGTACCACCTGGATGTATAGTATATTTTGTTTTGTGATGCTCATCTCTAACTTCTTGCTTCAGTTCCTCTACATTTGGTATGCAGAGTTTCCCCTTTTCCTTTAGTATCCTTTATCATCTACCTTATAGTTTTCCATTGTCATGCCTTGTGATATCATGTTCTTTTTCTCCTTCAAATTTGTATCTTGATTCTGCATTTGTCCTATTTTATCAACTAGTGTTGACTTTAAAGAAATGAGGCTTAATTACCATATTCAATCATCTCACTGTGTGTCTTATCTAATACACTAGTTTCTTCTTTCACTTCCACCTCACTAAGGATTGTCAAATCCCTGAACTCAGCCATCATTAAGCTTGCCAATTTTGCTTGATGTCTACTTAATGCATCTGCCACTTTATTAGCTTTTCCTGGGGTGTATAATATATCAAGATCATAGGCAGATAGAAATTCTACCCACCTATGTTGCCTCATATTTAAGTCTTTTTGGGAAAACAAGTATTTAAGTGACTTATGGTCTGTAAACAATTCAAACTTAGCACCTAATAAATAGTGTCTCCATAGCTTCAATGCATATACTACAGCAGCTATTTCTAAATCATGTGTAGCGTACCTAGTTTCATTTGGCTTGAGTTGCCTTGATGCATATGCTATGACTCTACCATGTTGCATGAGCACTGCCCCTAGTCCAGATCCACTAGCATCTGTGTAAACTACTAATTCTTCATTTCCCTCTGGTACTTGTAAAACTGGAGCTTCCATCAATGCTTTCTTCAATAATGTAAAGGCTTGTTCACATTTCTCTGTCCACACATATGGCTGCTCCTTTCTAGTTAGCTTGGTCAATGGAATGGCTATTCTTGCAAAGTATTTTATAAATCTCCTATAATAGCCTGCCATTCCCAAAAATGATCTCACCTCAGTCACTGATTTGGGTATGTTCCATGATTGAACTGCCATAACCTTACTTGGGTCTACACTAATTCCTTGTTGAGAAATAATATGCCCTAAAAACTTTACTTCATTTTGCCAAAAGGTGCACTTATTAAAATTTTCCTTTAAATTATGTGCTCTTAGTCTTGACAAAGTCAGATGCAAATGCCTTGCATGTTCCTTTTCTGATTTTGAATACACTAATATGTCATCAATAAAGACAACCATAAATTTGTTTAGAAAATCTCTAAATGTTCTATTCATTAAATCTACAAAATATGATGGTGCATTTGTCAATCCAAAAGGCATCACCAAAAATTCATATAACCCATACCTTGTGTTGAAGGCAGTATACTTAATGCTTTCTTCCTCTACCTTCATCTGATGAAACCCAGAGGCTAAATCTAGCCTTGAAAAGATCTTTGCTCCATTTAATTGATAAAATAGATCATCAATTCTGGGGAGTGGGTATTTGTTCTTGATGGTGACTTTATTTAGTTCTCTATAATCAATACACATTCTTAGTGTACCATCATGCTTTTTCAAAAACACCACTGGAGAACCCAATTTGAACTGCTAGGCCTTATGAAGCCTTTCTGCTCCAATTCTTCCAGCTGTTGCTTCAATTCTATTAATTCCTTTGGACCCATTCTAGTAGGTTTCTTGATGATAGGACTTGATCCAGGAATTAACCTTATTTGAAATTCAACTGGTCTATTGTCTGGTACCCCTACTACCTCTCCAAAAACATCTGGATACTCTCTTATTACTTCCATGTTTTCTAAAATTAATTCCTTCTCAATCATATTCCATATTTGATTAAGACAATTTGTTTTAGCTATTTCACTCATGACTAAAATATTTTTACCATTTTCTGTTTTCAAAGATATAGTGAAATTTTCTAAATTCAAAATTGCTTTGAATTTACTCAACCAATCTACCCCTAAAATAATTCCTATTCCAGGGTATTTCAATACAAACAAATCAGATTTAAACACATTTCCTCCTATGTTTAATTCTACTCCCAAACATTTTAATCCTAGAAAACAAGAGCTACCCAGGGGACTTTGAATAAACAAGGGTTTTTCAACTTTGTTGCATGTGAGAGCTAATTTATCCACTATGTCTTGTGATATCAGAGAATGTGTGGCTCCAGTGTCATATATAACTGTGATTGGGTAACTTTTAATTAGAAGTATACCTTCCAATTGTCTAGAGCTTCCTGCTGCATTTTCCTTTGCCTTTGTTTCCAATGCTCCTACCTTTGCTCCTTTCTTAAACTCTGGGCAGTTTCTTTTAATATGACCTTCTTTCCCACAGTTATAACAGTTAAATAGTGCCTTCTTGGCTGCTTGACACCTATTACTCATGTGTCCTTCTTTGCCACAATTATAACAAGTAACTTTCTTCTTAGCTTCCCCAGTGGCTGCTCCCTCCACTTTCTTATCCATATTCCTTTTGTCATAGGGATGTGCTCTATTTTTCCCCTTCTTTTGATTGTTAGCCCTCATGCTCCTAAATTTTTCCCTTGCGTTGTCATGTTGTTCAAAAGAAAGAGTAAGGTCTATGACTTGATCAAATGTCCTGTCTTTGTATGGTAACATTGCTCTACTCAAACCAGCATTGAGTCCTTGAATAAATCTTGAATTCTTTGATTCTTCATTTCCTAGCATAGTTCCATACTTAGACAAACTCTCAAATTTTTGAGTGTATTCAGTCACACTCATTGGTCCTTGCCTCAGCCTTATGAATTCCTCAAGCAATGTTGCCTTAGCTGTTGCTGGGACAAACCTTGCCTCAAGCATCTCCTTGAATTGATCCCATGTTATCTCATTTTCTGGCCTTCCTGTGATGATCACCTTCCACCAATCTAATGCTGCTCCTTTGAGTCTCCTAGAAGCTATCTGCCTTTTCCTTTGATCATTGATTTGCATATCTGCAAATATTCTTTCTAGAGTTCTCAACCATGTCTGCACACCCTTAACTCCTTCAGTGACTTCAAAATCTTTGCCTCCTAAATTTGAGAATGTCTTCAAAAGCTTAGCTAATTCCTCATGAGGATTCTCTTCCCTTTGCACTGCTCCTTCCCTAAATGCTCTCACCAAATCTTGCAAGTTAACCAATGGTGCAGCATTTGAGGGTCCTGCTCTAGTGCTTGGTGGTCTTCCTACCATGATTCACTATTCAATTGCATAACTAGTTAGTCATATTTCTAATTTAATTATTTTATGCAATTTATTTCTACTGTGGATATTTATTTCTATCATTATTATATTATTTTTTTAGAATTTTATCCATACAAGAAGATTGGATAATATATTTATGCTATGTTTTAACAACATAGGTGACCCACTTCTTTTGGCATTTGTCTTAGTGATTTTTAGTGAGTTTTTTTTTGTGGTCACTTCTTTAATTCATTTCCCCAAGATCCACATTTTACCAATATAAAAATATCAGTATTTCAATCCAATCATGTCATTTATATATATGAAGATATATAAATGTTTCTTTGCCTATCAGAGTAATTAAATTAGCAAAGAAATTCAACCACACAATGTTTCTCATATTCAAGAGATTTTGTGTCACATAGCCATCTCTTTGATTATTATTTAATTCTTATATAACCATTTTTTTCTTGTTTTATTTCTCAAATCAGTTATTTAATTGATTTACTTCACAACTTGTTTCATGGCCCAATAATTTAATTTCTGGATTAACTGCTCATGCTTTTAATGTCTGGGAATCTAGGAGTTTGTTGCTTAGTATTTTCCCTTGAATTTATGCAAGGTACTAAAACAACTCAAGTTTGAGAATTTATCCCGGGGTGCTTATTGCTTACTCAAACAATGTTTGTGTCAGGTAAATATACTCATGTCTTAAAATATTGGTAATGATCTTATGAACATTTGGTGATAAGTGTGTTATAGACCAGGCAGAAGAAAAACTACAAGCAAGCAAAAATGCTAACTTAATCTAGCATACCAGATATGGACTTGCATGAATATAAAAACAGAATGATTGGAGCAATATCAAAATCAGCCTAATGCAAACTTTCAGATGAACATTTTTAGAAGGGTACTGATAGGTTCTCAGATTATAAAACAAATGATAGTGATCAATCAAACAGTGGGATTATTAGCATGTTTAATATCTAGGTAGACTACATGGCAATGCATTTTTTTCAACAGATTTGTTAAAGACAAAACTCACTTAACTTAAACCAAATAGGTGGTTAGCTAAGCTCAGTTCAATATAGTTGCATTCCAGATTATAAGTATAAAGCATGTATTTCATTTTTACTATACAATACAATGCAAATTCTTTACTGGAAAATCAGATGTTCAAGGAGAATTAACAGATTAAGATTTCAAGCTTCTCATGGTCTTATATCAGTTATAAGTCATGGTCAACCTCTTCTGGTTAGCCAATGCCAGATTCAATTATCACTTAACAATTTTTAGCTACATGCTTATCCATGAACTACTGCAACTTTTCTATGTAAAAATTTAACAAACTTTGATAAAGAAAGCATGTCCACATATTAAATTACATGACATAATTTTCTCCATCACAACCCACCAGAAACCATCAAAGTCAGTTACTTAGACCAGTAGCTCAGGACACATATAATACTTAAGTTTTACAGATTCTTTTTAAATGAACAAAGCCACTACAATTTTGAAAGGTATGCATAGACTTAAGAAAGTTTGCCTAGCTATCTTTATTACAATGAACTACTGCATTTTATAAACTCAAGTAAGTCTTCTAATTTTCCAAGCAAGCAAGCTACTCATGCATCTCTACCTGCAACAATATTTTGAGCTGCCTCAATAAAAACGAGACACCCCAAATATTGCAAAGGCAATAAATAAGGTCAGAATAAAATTCTGGTATGAGTGAAATCATTATTAAAACAAATTATAAATTCTTAAAACTGTGCAGAGAACAAATATATTTGACACTATTCAATTTCATGTTAAACCTGAGCATATGTACATTTAAATTTATCTAACAAACATACACCCAAGCATTCATCCATTCAATCCATTCAGTTGTACATGTACAAACTCCTATGGATTTTAGCTTTCTAAAATCCATAGCATAACCTTTCAATCCCATTTTATATTTTATATGGTCTAAACTCTTGCCTTTGAACACAAAGTGTGCATTGCAAAGGACTCAGTTCTGTTAACCTTTGCATAGAGGCCTTCAGGACTTGAACAAGTCATGCACATACCCATCATCCACCTGATGATGAGTAGATCAAGGCACCTCTCCTAAATTACTTTGTAATTTAGAGACCATGCTCATTTAATTGCTGAGAAAATTTCTTTTTAATTACAGTGGTGCTCATGTTCTTCCTTTCATTACATAAACCCCAAAATTTATTAAACTCACTCAAGGGTTTACATCCAATCATACAAAGCATTCATGCAAAATTGCACATCCAAAGTCATTCTGGCTTAATCTTATTTTATAAAACTGCCTGTATATTTGTTTCTAGAAATTTTCCCATTGCTTGCATAAATCTGATGAAACCATAAGAAATACTATATTTATTTTACTGTGAACATAGGATAGGGTTTTTAAGAAAAACCCATAAAAACATATTGGCTCATGA
Organism: Allium fistulosum; assembly: GCA_030737815.1. Lineage (NCBI taxonomy): Eukaryota > Viridiplantae > Streptophyta > Magnoliopsida > Asparagales > Amaryllidaceae > Allium > Allium fistulosum. The sequence goes on along the minus strand of CM060903.1, from coordinate 1,239,487,923 downwards.
TCTGAACAAATCAGCACATGTTTATAGTATTGCATTGTTCATATCATTTTTAATATGAACTGGGCATGAGCATGAATCTCATTATTCACACTGCCCACTTCATTTCCCTTTGATACTCTATTTCTCAGTGAAACATTTAGTTCATTCTTCATAATAAACTGGATTATAAAATCCATTTCTATAATATGAATATATGTTTGATTATTTACATTTCAAAGCAAAAATTGAAACAATTATAACAACTCAAAAAAAATCAAAACATTTACCAGAAATTCAACCAAAATACCATCCATGATCAACATGTATTTATTCAGAGAATAAAACCAAACAGAAAAACATAATATGATTTTATATAAAATAATTTGGCTGCCCTTACTTGGGTCTTAATGCCTTAAGTCTGTTAAATGATTATCACTCACCTTTCTCTCCTATTCCCCGAGAATGCTTTAGCTTGAAGACTATGTGAGTTTCTCCTTTCTATTTTTTTGACTTAAACTTCTGTTTTTCCTCCTCAGAGAAAACCTCTGTCTTACCCCTTGATTTAAATCATTTAACTAGGGTTTTAATAGAGGAAACACCTATTTTATCCTTACAAAAATAAAAGAAGCCTGTATGCATGCTTATGGCTAATTTGGCCATTTTCTTTCTTATTTCTATTTCAGGTGAAAACAGTTATTATTCTGCTTTTCCATGTGCAAGTTATTTGCATGATTCTATTTGTACATTATTTTTGTGTGACTTAATTTCACAATGTATCTTATCATACCCGGGTTACTTCTCATGTTTCTTTCTATAAGTTTTGTTTTTAACTAACATAATTTACCATTTGCTTCTTTCTTGATTTATTTCAAAAAGGCATCCACACTCAAAAATATTGCTTGACTGATCTCTATGCATTTTAATTATCAAGATGATTTTTATTTTATCATCCCATACTTCTCTGATTGTAACGACCCGATATTTTCAACCATTCGCATCCATTATAAGTGTATAGGCAGACACTCATGCCGGAGTTGAATTGCTCAAATACCGCGTTGTAATTAAAATTTGGCAAATCTCAGAATATACAGTAAATAAATAAAATCACAGATCACAGACACAGAGTAAAATAATGCAGCGGAAGTAAAAGAAATAGTAGTTCATGAAGCTACTATCTAAATATGTCAGAGTTACATAAGATACAACAGAAGAAATAGAGTACAACAAAAGTCTCAATAAAATAACCAAGTACAAGCTGAGTAGAACAACGGAATTGAAATAGATAGGACATGACAAACAAATAATCTCCAGCGATTCAAATCTCCAAGAGAGTGGAAATCCAAATCTGTGAATAACTCAGGCTGACCCGAGCGTAAAGCAAAACACAAAACACTCGAGTCAGGACAACATATACTTATATAATGTAAACCAACTCAAGTGAACTGTAATAAAGGTACAAGTAACTTAAAGAATGCTTGGGATCGACCATTCTTTAAGGATCCGTTAAAATATCTACTATGTAGTAATATTCGCTATTATAATAGTGTCTACATAAGTAAAGTATAATCATATCGGAAAATAGCGTTAAGGGGATGGAGAACCTTAACGCAGTCGGATCTTAAAATCATAATCGTAGTAAAGCTCGATATGGTAGGTGACACGGCACAACTAGGCAATGCCAGGGTAGATATACCAATTACGCATCCGGACTAGTGGTGACGCATAGCAGCCACTACCGCCCACCTCGAACAACACACCCAATCAAGGGTGGCCACCAAATCAATCACAAGTAATAGAATGGTATCGAAGAAGTGCGTCCGACCAGAGGTGCTACCTCCTTGGTCCGTGAATCGCTCCTGTTTTAGCCACCTTATGCCAACTCACAGGAGTTGGGTCCACGTATATACCTTAGGATCGTCGCCACCATCCTACTTCATTCTGGAAACTCCACCGCGTACACAGTTGTCAAAGTGGTTTTCGGTATCGACAGAGAGTATGTCCATATCTGATCCCGGTCTCTTTGCCAACCAATCGTTATTATAACCCGTGGTTACACTTTTAAAAACAATACTTTACTTCAAAATAAGATATCATTTCAAAATCATGTCTTTATCAAAATAAAGATTTATCATTTCAAAATCATTTCAATATTCCAAAATATCGTATCCTTTCAAACTTCTTTTCAAATCATTTCAATATACCAAAATATCATATCTTTTCAACTTCATTTCAAATCATTTTAATATATCAAAATATCATATCTTACAAACTTCATTTCAAATTATTTTAATATATCAAAATATCATATCTTTGATAGTTATACTTCGAAATCAAAATCATTTTTATTTCAAAACTATGTTCATTTCAAAACAACATCATTTCCATTTCAAACATATATTCACCTTTCAAATAGTCTATACTTTCAAAGTTATAATTCTTTTGAAACTAAAACATTTGAAATCATTATACTTTAAAAATCATAACATTTCGAAAACATATATTTGAAATCATCTTTTAATTCTACAAATTTACAAATTTATTAAATTAAACCCAAATTCCAAATTTTAATTTTTATTTCAAACCATCATTTTCAACTCAAATTCAGTTTACTAACAAACCATTTCAAATCTTATAAATTTCAAATATAGGTTTAATTCACAAAATACAATATTCAATCTTTAGTATATTTCAAAGCTTAAATATCCCACATTTCATAAATTCAAAATCATATATATACATTTCAAAATATCAAAATATTATTCAAAACATCATTCATTTATATTTCATTTAAATACCATTTGAATCCATTCTTTTTATTAAATTTAAATACCATTTTAAACTCACATAAAAATCAAATTCTTCCATTTAAAACCATTTAAACGTCTCTTCATTATCTTTAGCATTTTTAACATTTATTTCCAAAATTATATCATTTTCCAAAGATTATTTTTCATTAAAATTTATTAAAACAACAAAATATAGTTTCCGTAGCACTTACAAAATGCTATGTAAAGTTATAGTTTAAAATAGTTCATTTAACAAAATGACAGCACTTAAATGCTGTAATATATTTCCATTAAAATTAAAATAAACTTAAATGTTAAGTTTAACCACTACAGCACTTACAAAGTGCTATAATAGCCTTTATTCCAATTTAACTCTTTAGTTCATTTAAACAACTACAGCAATTACAAAATGCTGTAATATCTTTTACATACATTTCAAAAATGCTGTCAAATCAAATTTAGAGCTTAATTACCATTTCACAAATTTAACTAAATTTCCAATTTTATTTAATTAACTTAAACCTTTAATTAAAACCAAATTTCACATTTCCTAGTCAAGTTATATTTTAAAAGATCACTTTTAAACATTCATTTATTTAACCACTTAAATTCATAGAAAAATCAATAATACTTTAATAAATCACTTAAATTCAAATTTAATCAAATTATCATATTTACCATTTCCAAATAAAATTTAATATCCATTTTATTTATATAACTTAAATATCATTTTTAACCAAAATTCCAAATTTCCACTTAAATTATATTTCAAAAATCCAGTTAAACCATTCATAAATTACATTTTTAACACATAGAAAAATTATAATTTCTTTATTTTAAAACATTTCAAAATCTATTTAAATCAAATTTCATAAATTTATAGTTTTTAAAATACTTAAAAATATCCAAAACACTTTATAAAATAACCACGGGCCTGTATATAATTTTCTAACTTAGGTCAAGTGATACGGATATGTATCATTTCAATCCGTAGTTAAAAAAGAAAAATCCGGGTTCTATCATTTCAAACCCGCAATCCCAAGTTAAAATAATTTAAATAAAAATCGTTCAGGCCTATCATTTCAGCCCATAACGATTTTTCCCTATTCTAAAGTCCGTTCGGGTATGTATCATTTCAACCCATAGTGATTCTAATCTACAGGGAACTTGCAATGGTGATAACAGATATAAATAACAGAATAACATTAAATAACAGTAACATATGATATAACAGGTGTAATAACAGGTGTGAACATCATATGATAATAATATAAGCATATATAACATGATAATATATTTCTACAGATTCACAGGGTGTCAATTTACTAGTTATATAGGTACATATTGTCTGGTGAGAATAACTCACCTGTATTGAGCTGGAGATTACAACTAACACACACATCATAGAATCCACAAAGGCACGAGAGTATGATAGTGATTTGAGTGTGGGAGAGACAAGACTAAATGCCTTGAATACATGAAACAAACCAATACAATATACATGAATAAACACTACACAACAATTTAAATAACTTGTATATTCAAGCACAAATCAATTCCAAACCAATTGCACTTGCCTCCATCTAGAATAGGCTCAGCCATGGATGTAAAATACATGAATAAGGCTTGCTCTAAGGTCTGGTTGTGGACCTATAGGGGTCGGCCTAACCTAGAGAAGGTGGTGGACAAGTTTGTGAAGCAAAAATCTAATATTACAAGGCAAAAGCATTGAATTCAAGGCAACTAAAGGGCTTGGCCTAGGTCATGGAGGACATGGCTATCTCAGGTGGGGTCAGTAAGTGGTGTGCAGAGGTGTCTCAGGTCTGAAACAGGTTGGTGGTGGTGGTGGTTGGTCGGCCTAGGTGGTGGAGAGAGGTGGTGGAAGGAGGATGAGCTTGGCTATGGGATCTAGGTGATGTTGCATCAAAACTATGGTGGTTCTTCATCACATAGGGGCTAGGCTATGGCATGGGAAGGGGATGGAGGAGGTGTTGGTCAGAGGGGATGGTGGTGGAGGTGGCCAAGGTGGTGGATGTGGTGTTGGCCGATCCAAAGAAGAGGAGGACAAGTGCAAAATCATGTGAAAACAAAGGAAAACATAGAAAAGAAGAAGGTTTTTACCCAAAAATATTTGCAAATGATGATGGCCATGATTTTTGTGATTGAGAAGAGTTTGTATACGGAAAAAAAAAGAAAAATAAGCAGCTGAAAGAAAAGTTAAGGTCGGCCAAAGAAATTGAATGAAAAAGGTTGGAAAACGAAGAGACGGGAAAACAAAGAGCCTTAGGCAAACCAAGAGTCACAAACTCTTCAAATTTCCATTATTAATTTAGAAATTTGTAAATACATATAAAACTGATAAATAAAGATAAAACTCAGTAAAGAAAAATAATATATAAAATAAATAATTAAATTTTAATTATATAGCATTTAAATTAAGAAAATGGCTAAAATTTGCAAACTAGGCTTTAAAAATTTAGAAATAACCTCAATACACTTTGGAAACGTTTATTTTAATTTGAATACATGTAAAATGAATAAAATAATATAAAACACAGCAAATAAGAGTGAATGCATAAAATAAATAAATAAATTTTAATTATTTATAATTAAATTAAGAAAATAGCAAAGAAAATAGAAATTAGGCTTTAAAATTAGAAAACAATTTTAGTAGACTTTAGAAAAATTATATTATCATTTGTAAAAATATTAAAAGACAAAATATACATAAAATAACATATTAACACATATTTAAAATAAAATATAACAAAGAAAAAGTAATTTATACAATTTAAAATAGACAAAATTGCAAAATAAACAATTTATACTCAAAATTGAAATGTACATATCTTTTGCAGTTGAACTCCGTTTTCAACGAAACGAAAAGTAGTATTCATGTTATTAAATCTATTTTCATAATAAAAGATAAAATTTATAATTTCAAATATTTAAAATTTAAATTTAAAAGTCAAAGTTTGACTATTTTAACCAAAATTCACTTTTATGAAAATTATTCTATTCAGTCATATTTGGACTTCTAATCCATATCAAAATCAAAGTTTATATTTAAAATAACAAAATTTATTCTTTTTCATAAATAAAGCTTTTTAAATCTAGAAATATCAATTTAAAAATAATTGTAAAATACAGGGTTGTTACACTCTCCCCCACTCAAAGCTTTTCGTCCCCGAAAAGGAACGAGGTACGGGAAAGCACAGAAAAAGATAGAATGAAATAGAATTAAGACAAGATGATAAGAAGATTGGAATTACACCTGATAACTATTGTTATAGGTAAGTTTAACAAGATGGAGGTGATCAAATAAAGAATATAAGCACGAAAAAGATCCTCTAGAGTCTGAATCTCCCTTTTCACTTGACCGACGGTCTATGAATGGAAAAACAGTGCTCAGGGTTAAAATGAGTACCAAAAATTTTCAAAGATTACAGAAAGATTTCTAAATAGACTGGTATAAGCAATAGCCTTCCCATTCTGTAACAAGATAAGAGAAATAAGGACAAACAAAAGATAGTTTGAAAGAAAAAAAAACAAAATAAGATAATAGATTTGTAACCATAATGTTTTGAAATCATAACAATTTAGAGATGTTATCATTCGGAAATCATACTACTAAAAATCATAACACTATGGAAATGTTATTCTTAAAAAAAACATAACACTTAGAAAATCATAACACTTTAAAAAAAATAAACTTCATTTAAACCATTTTAATTCAAGGTCAAATAATATTCATTTTAAAGTTGTAACATTTCTAAGTTCATTCAATTATAAAAATTTCCAAAACATTGTCTTTTCAAAATAGTAGCACTTATAGAATGCTAAGTAGATATATTAATATTTCAAATCAGTTTAGTTCCAGAAATATTTATTTGGACATCATTTAACTTATGACTTATTAAAACAAACTTTTATGAATGGAATATCCAAATTAAACAATACTTCGTTTATTAAGTTAAAAGTTCACTATTTTAGTTAGCTCTTAATTTAACACATAACCTAACACTTTATTTAAAATACCCATTTCAAAAATAGATATTCCTTTAATAAGTTACACTTAAAATTCCATTTGAAAACCAAATTCTCAATTATCAATTTTTAGTGATGTTAAAATACATTTTAACTATTTAAATCATAATCATTCATTTTTCAAGACATATCTATTTCATAAATAAAATATTTATCATAGCAAATATAACAATCAAATTTCTTTACACATTTATTCATTTAGACATCAATTAAACTATGAATTCAAGTTAAATAAACTTTATTACCAAAAGTCCAATTCAAATGTATTTTATTTTATCTATTCAAAGATACATTATTTATTATACAACATATTCATTTCAGGAAATAACCTTTACTAAAATTCCTAGGTCAGACTTAAGGTTCCATATTAAATCAAATTTGACTATTAAGTTATTTAAATAAAATCTCTTTAAATTCCCTTTTCACTATTTACCTCTGTTAATCTTTTATAACTAAAATTTAAGTGTATAACATTTATCATAACCACTCAAAAAAATCCTTTCTATATTGTATATTATCCAATTTCATATTCAACTTCTGTATAATTTAGGTAAGTTATATTGGAATGAAATTGTGTGTTATACAAGTAAAACTTTCCAATTCAATTATCTCAAGTTTGAATCATTTATTCAATTTTTTGATTTTCTTCTTATAACTGAAATTATTCTTTAAGATAAAATGTAAGAATTAAATTTCCGATTCCCTTCAAACCATTAAGAGATAAATAAATATATGTATATAATATGTCAAATCAAATTTAAATAATATATCTATATATATTATAATCCAGTCATATTTAGAAATTCAAATCAATTAAATTTTCCAAAACAAAGCCGTAGCAAGACTACAGAACGGTCTCTTCACTTCGAAACTCGAAAATGAACGTCGATGATGCTGCAGTCATCACCGAAATTATTTTCCAGCGACAAAGAGAAGAGCACTTAATTTTTAAACTTTAAAATCCTTTAGAAACAAATTTCTACTTGGAAATACTTTAAATAATATATCCTTTTAAAACTTTAAACACAAGGTTTGAAATCCATCGGAAATTAAATTCTTAAATTTCTTGTTTTAAATTCATTTCAGTTCCCAAATAAATTTATAAACAATTATTTATAAATTCATTTGTAGAACAATAAATGATAAATCAAGTATTATCATTTCAAATTATCAATTTAAATCAATTTATTAAGTTCCATAGTATTTACTTATATCAAAATTTATTTCATTAGCAATTTTAAAATAATATGGTGTCAGTTTGTTCTGTCAAAGTGTTTTAGAAATCCTATCGATAGCGTTGATCAGACGAACCGATCGGAAACCCAAATCAACATCAACAACTCAAACAACACAATATATAAAACAAACATAAATTTACAAGTATAATTCAAAATGTTGGAGATAGTTTAGAAACAAAAGACAAGATGATTAAACAGAGTAGAGAGATGGGTAAGCTTAGATAAATCGCGGACAACCTTAACCGGGTCAACCGTGACTTAATGGATAAGATCAAATGGGTAATTTTTTTTTGGGGTAAATCTACATTCGATCTCAAGAGATAGAGTTTGGAATAACAAAAGATATTAGCATCTAAACCAAGGATAGATATAAAACTCTGGTGAATCGATGCAAATTTTGTAAAGGAGTTTCCCCCTTTACCAGAAAATTAGAATATTGATGAGACAGCCAATTCACTGTAAAGATCATTCGAAGTGGAGTTATGTGGTACTTCAAAATCAAAAGAAGATGAATAGTGAGGGACAAGAATGAATTTTGGAACCGCATGGAACGTTCCAAAAATTCAACGGAAATTCGAATCAAGAGGAAAAGATTCAAACTCGAACGAAAGTGATTCTGTAAATAAATTTACCATACATTCTAAGTTTTGCCTCAAAACCTCGCTCTGATACCAACTGTAACGACCCGATATTTTCAACCATTCGCATCCATTATAAGTGTATAGGCAGACACTCATGCCGGAGTTGAATTGCTCAAAATACCGCATTGTAATTAAAATTTGGCAAATCTCAGAATATACAGTAAATAAATAAAATCACAGATCACAGACACAGAGTAAAATAATGCAGCGGAAGTAAAAGAAATAGTAGTTCATGAAGCTACTATCTAAATATGTCAGAGTTACATAAGATACAACAGAAGAAATAGAGTACAACAAAAGTCTCAATAAAATAACCAAGTACAAGCTGAGTAGAACAACGGAATTGAAATATATAGGACATGACAAACAGATAATCTCCATCGATTCAAATCTCCAAGAGAGTGGAAATCCAAATCTGTGAATAACTCAAGCTAACCCGAGCGTAAAGCAAAACACAAAACACTCGAGTCAGGACAACATATACTTATATAATGTAAACCAACTCAAGTGAACTGTAATAAAGGTACAAGTAACTTAAAGAATGCTTGGGATCGACCATTCTTTAAGGATCCGTTAAAATATCTACTATGTAGTAATATTCGCTATTATAATAGTGTCTACATAAGTAAAGTATAATCATATCGGAAAATAGCGTTAAGGGGATGGAGAACCTTAACGCAGTCGGATCTTAAAATCATAATCGTAGTAAAGCTCGATATGGTAGGTGACACGGCACAACTAGGCAATGCCAGGGTAGATATACCAATTACGCATCCGGACTAGTGGTGACGCATAGCAGCCACTACCGCCCACCTCGAACAACACTCCCAATCAAGGGTGGCCACCAAATCAATCACAAGTAGAATGGTATCGAAGAAGTGTGTCCGATCAGAGGTGCTACCTCCTTGGTCCGTCAATCGCTCCTGTTTTAGCCACCTTATGCCAACTCACAGGAGTTGGGTCCACATATATACCTTAGGATCATCGCCACCATCCTACTTCATTCTGGAAACTCCACCGCGTACACAGTTGTCAAAGTAGTTTTCGGTATCGACAGAGAGTATGTCCATATCCGATCCCGGTCTCTTTGCCAACCAATCGTTATTATAACCCGTGGTTATAACTTTTTAAAACAATACTTTACTTCAAAATAAGATATCATTTCAAAATCATGTCTTTATCAAAATAAAGATTTATCATTCCCAAATCATTTCAATATTCCAAAATATCGTATCCTTTCAAACTTCTTTTCAAATCATTTCAATATACCAAAATATCATATCTTTTCAACTTCATTTCAAATCATTTTAATATATCAAAATATCATATCTTACAAACTTCATTTCAAATCATTTTAATATATCAAAATATCATATCTTTGATAGTTATACTTCGAAATCGAAATCATTTTTATTTCAAAACTATGTTCATTTCAAAACAACATCATTTCCATTTCAAACATATATTCACCTTTCAAATAGTCTATACTTTCAAAGTTATAATTCTTTTGAAACTAAAACATTTGAAATCATTATACTTTAAAAATCACAACATTTCGAAAAAATATATTTGAAATCATCTTTTAATTCTACAAATTTACAAATTTATTAAATTAAACCCAAATTCCAAATTTTAATTTTTATTTCAAACCATCATTTTCAACTCAAATTCAGTTTACTAACAAACCATTTCAAATCTTATAAATTTCAAATATAGGTTTAATTCACAAAATACAATATTCAATCTTTAGTATATTTCAAAGCTTAAATATCCCACATTTCATAAATTCAAAATCATATATATACATTTCAAAATATCAAAATATTATTCAAAACATCATTCATTTATATTTCATTTAAATACCATTTGAATCCATTCTTTTTATTAAATTTAAATACCATTTTAAACTCACATAAAAATCAAATTCTTCCATTTAAAACCATTTAAATGTCTCTTCATTATCTTTAGCATTTTTAACATTTATTTCCAAAATTATATCATTTTCCAAAGATTATTTTTCATTAAAATTTATTAAAACAACAAAATATAGTTTCCGTAGCACTTACAAAATGCTATGTAAAGTTATAGTTTAAAATAGTTCATTTAACAAAATGACAACACTTAAATGCTGTAATATATTTCCATTAAAATTAAAATAAACTTAAATGTTAAGTTTAACCACTACAGCACTTACAAAGTGCTATAATAGCCTTTATTCCAAATTAACTCTTTAGTTCATTTAAACAACTACAGCAATTACAAAATGCTGTAATATCTTTTACATACATTTCAAAAATGCTGTCAAATCAAATTTAGAGCTTAATTACCATTTCACAAATTTAACTAAATTTCCAATTTTATTTAATTAACTTAAACCTTTAATTAAAACCAAATTTCACATTTCCTAGTCAAGTTATATTTTAAAAGATCACTTTTAAACATTCATTTATTTAACCACTTAAATTCATAGAAAAATCAATAATACTTTAATAAATCACTTAAATTCAAATTTAATCAAATTATCATATTTACCATTTCCAAATAAAATTTAATATCCATTTTATTTATATAACTTAATATCATTTTTAACCAAAATTCCAAATTTCCACTTAAATTATATTTCAAAAATCCAGTTAAACCATTCATAAATTACATTTTTAACACATAGAAAAATCATAATTTCTTTATTTTAAAACATTTCAAAATCTATTTAAATCAAATTTCATAAATTTATATTTTTTAAAATACTTAAAAATATCCAAAACACTTTATAAAATAACCATGGGCCTGTATATAATTTTCTAACTTAGGTCAAGTGATACAGATATGTATCATTTCAATCCGTAGTTAAAAAAGAAAAATCCGGGTTCTATCATTTCAAACCCGCAATCCCAAGTTAAAATAATTTAAATATAAATCGTTCAGGCCTATCATTTCAGCCCATAATGATTTTTCCCTATTCTAAAGTCCGTTCGGGTATGTATCATTTCAACCCATAGTGATTCTAATCTACAGGGAACTTGCAATGGTGATAACAGATATAAATAACAGAATAACATTAAATAACAGTAACATATGATATAATAGGTGTAATAATAGGTGTGAACATCATATGATAATAATATAAGCATATATAACATGATAATATATTTCTACAGATTCACAGGGTGTCAATTTACTAGTTATATAGGTACATATTGTCTGGTGAGAATAACTCACCTGTATTGAGCTGGAGATGACAACTAACACACACATCATAGAATCCACAAAGGCACGAGAGTATGATAGTGATTTGAGTGTGGGAGAGACAAGACTAAATGCCTTGAATACATGAAACAAACCAATACAATATACATGAATAAACACTACACAACAATTTAAATAACTTGTATATTCAAGCACAAATCAATTCCAAACCAATTGCACTTGCCTCCATCTAGCATAGGCTCAGCCATGGATGGAAAATACATGAATAAGGCTTGCTCTAAGGTCTGGTTGTGGACCTATAGGGGTCGGCCTAACCTAGAGAAGGTGGTGGACAAGTTTGTGAAGCAAAAATCTAATATTACAAGGCAAAAGCATTGAATTCAAGGCAACTAAAGGGCTCGGCCTAGGTCATGGAGGACATGGCTATCTCAGGTGGGGTTAGTAGGTGGTGTGCAGAGGTGTCTCAGGTCTGAAACAGGTTGGTGGTGGTGGTGGTTGGTCGGCCTAGGTGGTGGAGAGAGGTGGTGGAAGGAGGATGAGCTTGGCTATGGGATCTAGGTGATGTTGCATCAAAACTATGGTGGTTCTTCATCACATAGGGGCTAGGCTATGGCATGGGAAGGGGATGGAGGAGGTGTTGGTCAGAGGGGATGGTGGTGGAGGTGGCCAAGGTGGTGGATGTGGTGTTGGCCGATCCAAAGAAGAGGAGGACAAGTGCAAAATCATGTGAAAACAAAGGAAAACATAGAAAAGAAGAAGGTTTTTACCCAAAAATCTTTGCAAATGATGATGGCCATGATTTTTGTGATTGAGAAGAGTTTGTATACGGAAATAAAAAGAAAAATAAGCAGCTGAAAGAAAAGTTAAGGTCGGCCAAAGAAATTGAATGAAAAAGGTTGGAAAACGAAGAGACGGGAAAACAAAGAGCCTTAGGCAAACCAAGAGTCACAAACTCTTCAAATTTCCATTATTAATTTAGAAATTCGTAAATACATATAAAACTGATAAATAAAGATAAAACTCAGTAAAGAAAATTAATATATAAAATAAATAATTAAATTTTAATTATATAGCATTTAAATTAAGAAAATGGCTAAAATTTGCAAACTAGGCTTTAAAAATTTAGAAATAACCTCAATACACTTTGGAAACGTTTATTTTAATTTGAATACATGTAAAATGAATAAAATAATATAAAACACAGCAAATAAGAGTGAATGCATAAAATAAATAAATAAATTTTAATTATATATAATTAAATTAAGAAAATAGCAAAGAAAATAGAAATTAGGCTTTAAAATTAGAAAACAATTTCAATAGACTTTAGAAAAATTATATTATCATTTGTAAAAATATTAAAAGACAAAATATACATCAAATAACATATTAACACATATTTAAAATAAAATATAACAAAGAAAAAGTAATTTATACAATTTAAAATAGACAAAATTACAAAATAAACAATTTATACTCAAAATTGAAATGTACATATCTTTTGCAGTTGAACTCCGTTTTCAACGAAACGAAATGTAGTATTCATGTTATTAAATCTATTTTCATAATAAAAGATAAAATTTATAATTTAAAATATTTAAAATTTAAATTTAAAAGTCAAAGTTTGACTATTTTAACCAAAATTCACTTTTATGAAAATTATTCTATTCAGTCATATTTGGACTTCTAATCCATATCAAAATCAAAGTTTATATATAAAATAACAAAATTTATTCTTTTTCATAAATAAAGCTTTTTAAATCTAGAAATATCAATTTAAAAATAATTGTAAAATACAGGGTTGTTACACTGATCATATGTATATATTTTCTATACAATATTCACATATACACAAGTCATGTGAATTTTTGAATTCATTTTATACTTAATCATTTTCCTCTCATCACTGTATAAAAATTATTATTCCTTGCATAATTACTTCACTCACTTCTGATATTCATTTTCAAGCTATTTTTATTCTTTGGTTATTTATATAATACATATATATATATATATATATATATATATATTTATACATACAATATGTGAATATAATGCTCCTTTTTACTCAGCTATTTTTCTCCCCATTCTTATTTTCTCTAACTATCATTCTCTCACTTATTTACTTCATTCATTCTTGGTATTTATTTTCCATTTCTTGTTTTTCTTTTCAAGTAATTTTTATTCTCAAAAATTTTGGGTCTTTACACTGATGTACTTGAGTCTTTGTGTACCTCATATATGCACTGTTTTATTTGATAGCTGTAGTTGTGTATTCCGTTGAGTAACTGGACTGACTTGAGTCTGGTTCATTCGAGTTGTCTTCTTTGATTTGTACTGAACTTGTTTATATTTACTTGATCATCTGGTTGAGGCTGCCATTGACTTGTACATGGCTTCACTTCTGATCTGATGCTGAGGCTTTGTCTTTTTGGTATCACTATATACGTGTGTCTGGTCATTGCATTTGGTCTGGTTCCATGCTTTGTGTACTTTGGTAATTGCAGTTACACTCCATCACTGAACTGTCTTGCCTTTGTGCAATTACCCTGGTTGTAGTAGAGTGTTTCACTGGTCTACCTGATCTTGTTTGCTTTTGTCTCTTTGAAATGTGCACTCTGATGCTTTTATCTGGTCTGACCTGACCTTCACTTGAGTCAAGCTGTGCTTGCCGTTGTAGTTTCGAGTTACTGCAGCTTCATTGTAGTTGTCTTGACCATTTGTATTTTCTTTGACCTCGGTATGCTTTGTTGGCCTCGGCTTCGATGTTTTGACTTGTTCGATTCTTTGCTAGAAACTGCTGCGACTTCGACACTGCTTTTGACCCGTTGTTTGATCATTTGTAGTTGTCGATCGTAGCATTGCAGTCGTTGACATTGTTTTATTCCACCCTGTTGACTTTGGGTTTGTTGTATATGTGAACTTGGTTCATATGTAGCATGGATGTGTACATTCTAGTGCATGTCACTTTTCATTTTGAATTATGTTGGTGCCATTTGCTTTTGATTCATTGAGGCAGTTTGTATATGGTTTGACTTGAGTTTGTGCATTTATTTGACTTGACCTCTGCAGTTTCATTTGGTTGCAGTTGTGTCGAGCCATGCTAGTCGTGACTTGACCTTTGTAGTTTTGACTTACTGTAGTGGCGAGGCAGTGCACGCGTGCGTGTACTGCAGCCACACAGAAATTTGATTTGATTTGATCATTTTGAGATTTTCTAATTATCTATTTGATAATTAGATTATGAGTTTCTAATTATTTATTTAATAATTAGATTTTTGTTTTTAATTGCTGTTTAGGCAATTCTGTGGTTTTCATATTATCTTCATTGATAATCTTTTTATTTATCCTTGGTGATGATTTGAATTTGCTGATTTGTTATTCAACACTGTTAAGTGTTATATTTATCGTTATCCGATTTGGATAGACGAGATTTCTGTGACTGTCGTCTATTTGCTATTTAATTATTATTTCTTCTGTGCATTAATAACTGAGTTTGAATTAGACTGACCCGTGTATTATTTTCTTTTGAATGTAATACTCGGGTCAGCCCGAGTTATTACAGGTTGTAGATATCTTGCTTTGGGTTGCTGCTTGAGCTATGAAGTCTCTTCATATCTTTTGGAGTAGTCGTCGTCATTTTGTAGTAGTCAGTGTATCTGGTCTAAGTTGATATGTATTCATGTATATTATTCGATAATGTACTTTTATATATAACTTCCAGAGTCGACAGTTGTAGTTGTATCATACGTACTGTGTCAAATGTATTGTAACTGACATCAGTTATATATATATATATATATGAGACTGTTATATCTGTGTTCCGCATTTAGCTTATCTGTGTTAATATTATATATATTGTCCTAAACTATTATGAACCATCGTAGTTCGTTTTATATTGGAATTGGGTATGTCGATGGGAGTAAATAAATAAGAGATGAAAAATAAAAATATATACCACCCCTATCGAGGTAACCAATACTAGTGTAAGGCCCAACTACGGATGACCGCTCCTATCCAGCCTTATTCTTCGTAATAAAAGACAGTATTTCTTTTAATACTCTTTGTTATTGTGAGCATAGAGGTGGGGCGTCACACAAAGTTTAGAATAGATTAGAGAAGATTTGGTTAACTTTTGAAAAAGTAAGAGAGTAATTAGTGGATTAGTGCTTAAACGCTTCCACCATTTTCAACCCTCCTACTTCATCTCAAGATTAGGAATTTATCTGTGATTATTAAGTGAACCCCTCCCCTCTATTTGTAGGCTTCAAGTGGTGAAGCATAAGCTTGCCGTCACTCCCCTTGGAAGGCTTACCTCCCATCACATCTACTTTATCATATGCTTACACTTAAGCATTTCCATTTATGCACACTTCTCCTTTATGTCACTTCTCCTTTAGGCTAATTACCATTATACCATCACCATGATAATATCTCTTATCCATTAGAACATTCTAGAACCTTCTAATCGCAATGAAGAGATGTGTGTTAATTAGTTGCTAATGTGTTCATTTGATCATTAGCTTAAGAGTTAAATATTTCTATTCTTGCTCATTTTTCCATTTAATTAGCCATAAACTTCAAAATATTTTAAGTTACTAATTTTCTCCTTAATGATTAATTAGACAAGTGCAAAAAGCTTGAACAACTTTTTTTGAGAAAAAAGCTATTTATTAATAAAACAATTTTTGGTCACATTATCGATATATTTTCAAAGTATTTATTTTTGTAATCCAAAATATGTTTACCATCACTACTAATGATTTAAAAGGAGGTTAAAATTTTTATTAAATCATTTTAATAACATTTAATCCAAGATTCAAATATTTAAATAATTTAGATATTTAAATACGAAGTGTCCGAATTTCCGGGTCGTTACATTCTCCCCCACTTAGAATATTTCATCCTCGAAATTCCAACACGAGCAACCAAAGTAACAATCCATAGCAATACTCAACAGTATTCAAAATCACTTAGCCAATAAAACTTATGGTTTACTCAAGTTCAAAATCTCCTCATCGCACGATGATGAGAAACGACCTACTAAGCGTACCGTACGCTCAACAACCTCTAGCAGTTACTTAGGAGCCAATTCATGCTACCTCATAAAAAATCGAAGATTCTTCACCTGAACTCTCCAAAAGCCAATAAAACATAATATGCATATACTAAAACCCGTATGATGCACATGACCATTCGTACGCAATATCAATTCAGGTCACTTGCTCGATCATATAAATTTCACTTCCCAACTACTATAGATCACTTGACCTTGCTAGTGCAGACTCCGATCAAGTCCCTAGATTAGAAACCTCCATTCTCCTTGCATAGCCATATACTATAATACAAAACTTTAGGATCTTATCAAGAATCCTTATCAAGTGTTCGCCACTAAGAATCTAGTGAAAAATCTTTATTCATATAGGTGTAAACAACCTTGAAATCATGTACTTAAATACTGGATCAAGGAAAGTCATGCGAATAAAATGATCTATGTACAACTTACGTACATATCCTATTGGTTTCTTAACTACACCAATATATTTTATCACTTTCTTTTATCCAAATAGTATGTCATTCAATACTAAAATCATTTATGAAACATTTCTTAAAAGATAACTTCAAATTTATCAACATTATACAACTTAAGTTCATACTCTTAATACTCCATGACATCCTAAGAGTATATACAAAACATTAAATTCAATTTTACTAATAAGGATGTTCAACAAATTAAACTTGTTTTATCTTACAACCTGCTCAATTCAAGTGTTATATAAACTCACCTTTTATATTTTCACAAAACACTTAGTTTCAAATTCTATAAAATTCGAAAGTTTCTGACTATCCCAAATCGCCAAAAAATCCCATCTCATTTTGACAAATGAAATCTACCAAACAACATATCATAATATAATGCACGTGCCATATAATACTAATGCATAGGCTACATGTGTCCAATAAATAACTTAACAAATTTCAATAATTTAGTAAACACTCTTTACCCAAAAGGGAAAACATGGAAATGTTTCAGCATTTAATCCAGGTTATGCCACAACCACTTGGGCACCCTATATATAAAACCTTTCTTAAAAAAAGTTCATACCAAATCTCTTTTCAAAGAAAATCTTTAGAACTAAACATCGGGTTTTATTTCAAATCGCTTTCGAATAGTAATATATACATATATCTTTTATATAACGAATCATACTTTTGAAATTAAATCAAAATACGTTTTATTAAAACAACCAAATAGCATCCCTCACTTAGAAACCCAAAAATGAATGCCGATGATGTTGAAAGTCATCACCAGAATTATTTTCAAGCAACGGGAGTGAGTTCAGTGCATCCAATTCATGCCTTTCGGACTTAACCAAAATTATTTCAAAACGGTATCAAATACTTTGTAAATATTACTAAGTACCATGATCCTGATTTCATAAACTAATTTCCCAAATACTTACTTTTAAATAATACTATTATTATTATTCCAAAATCATGAAAAACATTTTCATAGACACCAGGATTTAAGTTCTCAAAATATTTGTTAAATCCTTTTTGTTTCTAAATCATGTTTTATAAACCATACTTGCATAAAATCATTTCTTATATAAATTATTTTCACACATGTTTATGTACTAAAATAACTTATCTTTCTTAGGCTAAAATAAACATCTATTACTAAATTCAACTTTTATAAGAGTTAACTTTTTGACCCAATATGACCACCGAACACCTTATAGTCAAACTGTGAAACTAAATTCACAAAGTGTTCATTTTAATGTATCTACAAACATTGTCTACCCAACCCATGTAGTAAAAAGATGAAATTGCTCATAAACTGGTCGAGCACAAATCAACAATCAATAAATGAAAGTCAATGCCCATAAACTGGTCGAGCATGACTATGCTCCTAAATCTACAAATGATAATAATGCACATAGACTGGTCGAGCATGTCAAATCATTCTACAAAGAATAGAAATGCTCATAAACTGGTCGAGCACGGCTAAACTAATTAATGAGGGTTAATGAATGGACATTATTTACCCCTACATTAATTAAACGATACTTTAACAATTAACTTATATAAGTTACCTTATATAAGACCTTTAATTTCCGAATTTATAATTACCATTAAGGTATACATTTACAAGAAATAGAAATAAGCTCTCATATGTATAATACACTCAACACATGCTAAGGCATCCGCACATGTCGGACTTGAATTGCTCAAAATATCAGATTGTTAATTTATAATTTGGCAGAACTCAGCATATACAGTAAATAAATCAATCACAGAATCACAAACACAGAGTATTACAACAGTAAGCAGCGGAATAGATAAATAATAGAGTTGAAATAAAATACAACAGAATATCTCAAATACAATGAAGTCTTAAATACAAACAGATGACAAGTCTGAACAAGCCCACTGGATAGCTGAAAGCTGAATAGATGTAGATGGATCTCCAAGCGAAGCTCCTAACTCTAAAGGTGAGTCTCAAAGGCCGTGACACTCAGTCTGACCCGAGCGTAAAGCAAAACACAAAACACTCGAGTCAGGATTAACATTCTTATATCAATAAATCCAACTCAAGTGAAATATCAACTGAAATACAAGTAACTCAAATGATGTTTGGGATAACCATCCTCTAAGGATCCGTGGAACTATCTACTATGTAGTAATATACGCTATTATAATATGTCTATAGTAAAGTAAAAAGTATTAAAATAGCATTAAGGCATTACCCATATCCTCCTTAACACATTTTTATATATTCCCATAGGCTATACAGTACCGTAACCCCCCATAAACTGAAGGGCTATCAGAGGGCACTCCATAGGTATGGTACAAAACAAACTCGTAGAAGGCGCGCTAGGGCATGTGAACACGGCACACGAGGAGATGCCAGGGTAGATATACCGATTGCTCTCCCGGACTGGTGGAAACGCATAGCAGCTACTACCGCCCACCTTGGACACACTCCCATATCAAAATCGAGGGGTGGCCACCAAAACAATCACAAAAGCAATAGAATGGTATCGAAGAAATGTGCCCGATCGGAGGAATGACCTCACTTGGCCCGGTATAGCTCCTGATTTTAGTCACATCTAAGCTGACTCACGGGAGTCAGGGTCACATCATACCATATAGAATCATTGCCAAACCATTCTACTTCATTTCTAGAATCTCCACCACGTACACAGTTGTTAAAGTGGTTTTCGGTATTGGCAGAGAGTATTCCAATATTCGATCACGGTCTCTTTAACAACCAAACGTTATTATAACACCACAGTCATTTCAAAATATCATATTCATTTCAAACCCATATCAAATTCGATATCATTATTCACTTTAAATAATATTCATTTCCAAAATCGTAACACTTTCAAAAATTATAACCATTTCGAAATCATAACACTTTTGAAATCATAGCACTTTAGAAATCATAACACTTTGGAAATTATAACACTTCGAAATCATAACACTTTGAAATCATAACACTTTCCACTCAATAGTTTAGACATAGGAA
This sequence comes from Allium fistulosum, assembly GCA_030737815.1. Lineage (NCBI taxonomy): Eukaryota > Viridiplantae > Streptophyta > Magnoliopsida > Asparagales > Amaryllidaceae > Allium > Allium fistulosum. Next base: position 1,239,467,492 of record CM060903.1, on the reverse strand, counting down.
ATAGTATATGTAATAAAATAGATTATAAAATAAAATAGTTTATATAATAAAATAGTTATAAATTAAAAATAGTTTATATTAAAATAATTAGTATATAAAAATGGTTTTGTATTAAAATATTTATATATAAAATAAAATAGTTTCCTTAAATTTCACAAATCGATTCAGATCAACCTGAATTCCCAAAATTAAATTAAATTTAATCTCAATTCACCAATTTCAATTCAGTTCAAAACCATTTAAAATGTATATCGATTTCAAATACATATATAAACAACAATTTAAACAATTTCAATTTCAATAGATTTCAAAGCTTAATTTCATTTATATTTCAAATTCAACTTTACCATTATTTTATATTGAAAAATTTCACTTAGTCAATCCAATATTATTTAAATAAAAACCTTAAATTACAATTTATATAAACTAAATATTCCCTTTAATTTATTTACTTGAAATATTCATTTAATCATTTAAATCAAAAATCAAGTTATAAATCATATCTATAAAATCTTAAATTTAACAAGTCTCAAATCGGTTTTATTTAAGAATAATTCAAATAAATTTCAAATTAATTTACATTTCTCTGTCCAACTCAATTTTATTTAAAATTATTATCAAATCTATATTAAAGATATAATATCTTGAAATCAATATTTATTAAAACCACATATATTTCTTTTCAAAACCTTGGAAATCATTTATATATATATATATATATATATAAACCAACGGTGCTTGTATATAATTTTCTACCCTATGGTCAAGTGATACAGGTATTTATCATTTCAATCCGCAATTTAAATATGTACGGGTATATATCTCTTCAACCCCAATCCCAAATTCAATTCAATGAAAATCGCTTGGATTTATCATTTCAACCCATAACGATTTTCTCCTATTCTACCAGATCGTTCGGGTATGTATCATTTCAACCCATAGGGAATTTTATACTAACAGAGAACTTGCAGAGTGAGAACAGATATGATAATAGTAATAATAATATCAACAACAGGCATATATCATCAGTAACAAATAAAATATATATAACGGGATATGGTGTCATATCCCACAAGTGAACAATTTCAGATAACAACATATCATATATAGCAATTATAAAATTAACAGTTCAATTTAGCAGCATATTTCAATTATCGTTTCAATTGAAATCAAATTTAATAAATATAAGAACGTTAATCGGGAGTGATTCGCTCACCTTCCGAGGCTAGGGATGAACGAGAGGCTAGAGATGAGTTACGAATTCAAACACAGATTCCAAAGCAAAGCCAGGTGGAACACGAATTCGACGAACAGAGCTGATAATAGGAATCGATGAAATAAATTAGAATCTGCTTGATATAGACTGAAATGAAATATATATAATATATTATTATTTTTCTTAAAACCAAAAATCAATTAAAAATACATATTTAAAATTCTATATATACCTATATATGTGTTTTAGACAACAACAATATATATACCCATATACATATTATAAACATACATAATATATATTTTAAAAAAAATTCAATACAACATGCTTTTATTATGATATAGACCCAACTCAACCTTTTAGAAAAGCAAACTTACACAACTGCACCAAACGCAAAAATGAATATATATATATATATATGTACGATCAACATATACTTAACTGAAATATTATACATATATAAACCGACACAATTAAAATAAATATATATAAATATATATATACTATCAGATTAGAAAATTATTTTCCAAACTTCAAACAACTGAAAGGAAAACTACATATATTTAATATCCACATATATATATATATATATATATTCAACTAATTAATATAAATAACATGCATATGAGATTTAATAAAAATGCAAGATACTTATATGCAGATCTATACAAAATGTCCAGATCAAAATACCCATTTATAATGCATACATTAAAACCTATATACATATATAGAAATCTGAATATCCATATTTTTTGAAAACTAAAATCAAAACAGAGTCATTTACATATTGTTCTGAATTCTTATATTTATCTGCAAGCTGCACTACAACTTAATATATATATGCAACAGATCTTAGAGTATATACTTCATGTAAACAAACAAAGCCTATACACACGACTTATATATAACTAACAGATTATAAATATCTTATATAACCATATGTATACTAACATATATGTGCAGACTCAACATATCTTTTAAAAACTATGACATATATAAACTAATATTCTATGTATATAAGCTAATACGTACATAAGCAGCTTAATATATATACAATAAAATATATATATATACAAAATGAAATCAATACTTCAAACTAAAATATAACACAATATATATAAAAGAGAAACTATAGCAAACTATTGTTTTTAAAACTATATATATATTCCTTTATTCATAATACACTATAATGTAACGTTTATAAACATGCATACCTTCATATGTATAAACAAGAGATGGGGAGAGTAGTCGAGAAGGAGGAGAAGGGAAGAATGGAGTGGCCGCTATGGTGCTTCGCTTGGCAGGCCGAAGAAAAGGGAGTGGAAAAGAGGAGGTGCGATCAAGTTGAAGGTTAGGGAGAGAGGGGAACGTTATTGAACGACAAAAGGAGGAAGGGGAAAAGGAGGAGTAGTGTGTGAAAGCTCAACCATTAGTGGTTGGTGATGGGGTGTGGGCATGGGTGGTTGCTCACGGCAGAGGCTGGGTATGGATCTCGAGAGGATTTGTTATGGTGGTTCGTCCATGGCCGAAGTGGCTAGCTCAGTGATGAGAGAGGGGTGGAGACGAAGAAGGCGGGTCTGGCGAGCAGTTGATGTGGAGAGAAGAAGTAGGCTGAGGAAAAAGAATACCCACTTATAAAATCTTTTGTATATAAACTATCTTATTTACATATATATAAAAAAAATAAAAAAAATGGCTTTAGAGAGATTGGATTGGAGAGATGAGCAAATGAAGTGTGAATTCGGTAAGAAGAAGGAGCAGGGTTTCACAGGGAAGAGTAAGACAGTTGTTGGCAATATATGAATGTAAACTTATACAAATGAAGAAACAGTATATTTTTCAAAGGTCAGAGGATTTGAAAAATGAAAAGACTCGAGCAAAGATAATAATGGGATAGGAAAGGTCATCAGTGAATTCTGGCAGAATAATTAATGCAAGTGATGTACGGACATTTCAGCTGGCAATTGAAAAGACAAGGAACAAAATTCCAAATACGGCACCGATACGACAAACTGTTTGTCATTTCCCACCGTGTACCGAACATCGAATTTCAAAAATGAATATACTATGGAGATCAGCACGACAAGACGATGAAAATGGTACACAGATATCATCGATACGATCATCCTATCAAAAGTCGATAATCGGTACCGAAAATGCTGCTAATATATCAGAATTAAGATAAACGGAGCAATAGCAGTCCAAATTTGACGAAACGAAATATGACGTCTCACTCAGAAGATGATTTATAAATTTAATATATAAAAATATTCAGGTTTGGAAAACATTTTATTATCATCAAATATTAACTGATTTGAATTGAAATAAAATTACACAATAAAATAAACTTCCATATTATTAGATGAAAATTTACCATTTGCTATGTTTAAATAGACGTATTCCAAATATCAAACTTTTATTTCAAATTTCAATTATTTAAAATTTCACAAAAAATTCAGTTAATTACGTTATTAAAACCATTAAAATTTACGAGTCGTTACACTCTCCCCCACTCAAAACTTTTCGTCCTCGAAAAGGAAGGAGGTAGGAGAATAGAAGCAACCATAAAGAAAAATGGATTAAAATACAACAATACACAATTAATTTAAACCATATAAACTCCATTTATTTTAAAATTGGTTTATATTTAATTAATCGATTCCAATTCATTTTATTTAATAAATCAAATTTATGGTGTTCACATTTGATTGATTTCAATTCCCTGTATTTTTATTCAATTGATTAGCTTCCCATTTATTAACATTTATTGCAAAAACTTCACAACAGAATTTATTTTATTTTACTCATCTATTAAATCTATTTGATCAACCATAGTTAATTCTACCTCAACATTCAACTTCAACAATTCAAACCATATAAATTAATATTCAACAATTTGGTTTAATCCATTTTATTCAACTACTAAATAGTCATCTAATTTAAAATTGATTCTCTTTCATTTTATCAACATTTCTTTCAAACAAATTCATTTTTTAACTAACTCATCTATTTCAGCCATTTATCTTCAGTTGGGTTGATTCCACAAAATTCAAGTTCACTACTCTTAAGTTCATATTAATTTGCTTAATTATCATTCTCCTTTATTTATTGAATTTATACCACTTAATATATATTTTGCAACATATATTACGTGTATAAACATTCCTTATAACCCTATATTATTCAACAAATTAGTTCTCTTTTATTTATTAAATTTACTATCCAATTTATTATCAGTAATTTCCCTTAACAAATATCATTTTTGATATCCTATTACTTATATCATAGTGTATATTATTTAATTACATTCTACTTACATTTAAACTTTCTAGATAAGTTATATTAATATTCAGAATGTAATTAAATATACAAATTTATCTCTTACAACATCTATATTAGCTAAATTTAGTTTGAACAATTTATTACATTATTTCTCTTGTACAACCCCTTTTTATATCCTAACATTTTAACTTTTGAATATTTTAGGTAAGTTATATATATTAGAATGCAATTTAGTGTTATACAAGTAAGTTTTTTATTCAAATTCAAATATTTCAAGTTGATTGAATTTCATTTATCATTTTAGATAATCCAATTATTCAAACATTTCACTTTATTTCAATAATTGGAAACCATTTCTTAATATAAAACTTAAGATTCAAATTTTCCGGTTTCACTTCAAACTATTTTGAAATAATTATATACACATATATATTATATAAATGAAATCATATTCAAGAATTTAAAATCAATTTCTTTTTCCAAAACAAAAGTGTAGCAAAGCAACAAAGGGGCCTCTCCACTTCGAGACTCGAAAATGAATGTCGATGATGCTGCAGTCATCACCGAAATTATTTTCCAGCGACAATAGAGGAGAGTACTGACTTACTTTTAAAATTATTCTTCTGAAACAATTTCCATTCGAAAATACTTCCAGATAATATATATATCAAAACTTTGAAAACCAAAATTTGAAAAGTACCGGAAATTAAATTCTCAAATCCATAATTTAAATTTATTGCATTTTCAAATCAAAAAAACCCTGTTTATAAAATTTGAACACCTTATAATAGATAACAAAAGATAAATAATAATGATAATCTAGTATTATCATTCCTAATTCCTAACAACCAATTCCTTTAATTATCAAATTTTGGAAAACTATACTTTTTTATATATATATATATATATAATATAACCATTCATAAAATTATATTCCTTTACTAGTTTTGAAAACAATATTGTGTCATTTTGCTCTGTTCAAGTGTTTTGGAATTCCTATCGATAGCGTTAGCTAGATGAATCGATCGAAACCCAAAATTCAAACTTAACATCTCAAACAACATAATATATACAACATTTTATATTAATAACAAATACACTCCCTCACTCGATGATTCCAGAATGGATTTCAAAGACGGGTAGAGATTCAAATTAGAAAGACTCTAATTAAATAGAATTCAACTAGAAGATAGGCTCGATATGGAGGTAGGATAACTAAATTACAAAAGAGGAAGATGGGTAGACTTATATTGATCGCGGGTGACCTTAACCGGGTCAACCGAGATTCCAGGGATAAGATCGATGCGAAAATTCAATTTCCCGCTTAAATGGAGAGATGTGACTTCAAACATCAGGATAAAATTGCCAATTGAGGTGGCAAGATATTCTCAGATTCCTTATAGAAGATGATTTACAAATTTAATATATAAAAATATTCAGGTTTAGAAAACATTTTATTATCATCAAATATTAACCGATTTGAATTGAAATAAAATCACACAATAAAATAAACTTCCATATTATTAGATGAAAATTTACTATTTGCTATGTTTAAATAGACATATTCCAAATATCAAATTTTTATTTCAAATTTAAATTATTTAAAATTTCACAAAAAATTCAGTTAATTACGTTATTAAAACCATTAAAATTTACGAGTCGTTACACTCTCTCCCACTCAAAACTTTTCGTCCTCGAAAAGGAAGGAGGTAGGAGAATAGAAGCAACCATAAAGAAAAATGGATTAAAATACAACAATACACAATTAATTTAAACCATATAAACTCCATTTATTTTAAAATTGGTTTATATTTAATTAATCGATTCCAATTCATTTTATTTAATAAATCAAATTTATGGTGTTCACATTTGATTGATTTCATTTCCCTGTATTTTTATTCGATTGATTAGCTTCCCATTTATTGCAAAAACTTCACAATAGAATTTGTTTTATTTTACTCATCTATTAAATCTATTTGATCAACCATAGTTAATTCTACCTCAGCATTCAACTTCAACAATTCAAACCATATAAATTAATATTCAACAATTTGGTTTAATCCATTTTATTCAACTAATAAATAGTCATCTAATTTAAAATTGATTCTCTTTCATTTTATCAACATTTCTTTCAAACAAATTCATTTTTTAACTAACTCATCTATTTCAGCCATTTATCTTCAGTTGGGTTGATTCCACAAAATTCAAGTTCACTACTCTTAAGTTCATATTAATTTGCTTAATTATCATTCTCCTTTATTTATTGAATTTATACCACTTAATATATATTTTGCAACATATATTACGTGTATAAACATTCCTTATAACCCTATATTATTCAACAAATTAGTTCTCTTTTATTTATTAAATTTACTATCCAATTTATTATCAGTAATTTCCCTTAACAAATATCATTTTTGATATCCTATTACTTATATCATAGTGTATATTATTTAATTACATTCTACTTACATTTAAACTTTCTAGATAAGTTATATTAATGTTCAGAATGTAATTAAATATACAAATTTATCTCTACAACATCTATATTAGCTAAATTTAGTTTGAACAATTTATTACATTATTTCTCTTGTACAACCCATTTTTATATCCTAACATTTTAACTTTTGAATATTTTAGGTAAGTTATATATATTAGAATGCAATTTAGTGTTATACAAGTAAGTTTTTTATTCAAATTCAACTATTTCAAGTTGATTGAATTTAGTTTATCATTTCAGATATTCCAATTATTCAAACATTTCACTTTATTTCAATAATTGGAAACCATTTCTTAATATAAAACTTAAGATTCAAATTTTCCGGTTTCACTTCAAACTATTTTGAAATAATTATATACATATATATATATATATTATATAAATCAAATCGTATTCAAGAATTTCAAATCAATTTCTTTTTCCAAAACAAAAGTGTAGCAAAGCAACAAAGGGGCCTCTCTACTTCGAGACTCAAAAATGAATGTCGATGATGCTGCAGTCATCATCGAAATTATTTTCCAGCGACAATAGAGGAGAGTACTAATTTACTTTTAAAATTATTCTTCTGAAACAATTTCCATTCAAAAATACTTCCAGATAATATATATATATATCAAAACTTTGAAAACCAAAATTTGAAAAGTACCGGAAATTAAATTCTCAAATCCATAATTTAAATTTATTGCATTTTCAAATCAAATAAACCCTGTTTATAAAATTTGAACACCTTATAAAAGATAACAAAAGATAAATAATAATGATAATCTAGTATTATCATTCCTAACAACCAATTCCTTGAATTATCAAATTTCGGAAAACTATACTTATATATATATATAATATAACCATTCATAAAATTATATTCTTTTACCAATTTTGAAAACAGTATTGTGTCATTTTGCTCTGTTCAAGTGTTTTGGAATTCCTATCGATAGCGTTAGCTAGATGAATCGATCGAAACCCAAAATTCAAACTTAACATCTCAAACAACACAATATATACAACATTTTATATTAATAACAAATACACTCCCTCACTCGATGAATCCAGAATGGATTTCAAACAGGGTTAGAGATTCAAATTAGAAAGACTCTAATCAAATAGAAGTCAACTGGAAGAAAGGCTCGATAGGGAGGTAGGATAACTAAATTACAAAAGAGGAAGATGGGTAGACTTATATTGATCGCGAGTGACCTTAACCGGGTCAACCGAGATTCCAGGGATAAGATCGATGAGGAAATTCAATTTCCAGCTTAAATGGAGAGATGTGACTTCAAACATTAGGATAAAATTGCCAATTGAGGTTGCAAGATATTCTCAGATTCCTTATAGAAGATGATTTACAAATTTAATATATAAAAATATTCAGGTTTGGAAAACATTTTATTATCATCAAATATTAACCGATTTGAATTGAAATAAAATTACACAATAAAATAAACTTCCATATTATTAGATGAAAATTTACTATTTGCTATGTTTAAATAGACGTATTCCAAATATCAAATTTTTATTTCAAATTTCAATTATTTAAAATTTCACAAAAAATTCAGTTAATTACGTTATTAAAACCATTAAAATTTATAAGTCGTTACACTCTCCCCCACTCAAAACTTTTCGTCCTCGAAAAGGAAGGAGGTAGGAGAATAGAAGCAACCATAAAGAAAAATGGATTAAAATACAACAATACACAATTAATTTAAACCATATAAACTCCATTTATTTTAAAATTGGTTTATATTTAATTAATCGATTCCAATTCATTTTATTTAATAAATGTAACGACCCGATATTTTGGACCATTCGCATCCATTATAAGTGTATAGGTAGACACTCATGCTAGAGTTGAATTGCTCAAAATACCACGTTGTTAATTTAAATTTGGCAAAACTCAGCATATGCAGTAAATAAATTAATCATAGAATCACAGACACAAAGTAATACAATAATACGCAGCGGAATAGATAAAATAGTAGTTCATGAAGCTACTATATAAACATCAGAGTTAGAAATAAAATACAACAGAATATCTCAAATGCAGTGAAGTCTCCAGTACAACAGATGACTTCTCTGAACAAATCAACTAGAAGAGCTGAAAGCTGAGGCGATAGTTGGGTCTCCAAAGGAAGCTCCAAACTCCAAGGGTGAGTCTCAAATGCTGTATCACTCGGTCTGACCCGAGCGTAAAGCAAAACACAAAACACTCGAGTCAGGATTAACATTCTTATATCAATAAATCCAACTCAAGTGAAATATCAACTGAAATACAAGTAGCTTAAAGGATGTTTGGGATTACCATCCTCTAAGGATCTTCAGAACTATCTACAAGGTGGAAATATACATCAGAACACCGTGGTCATTTCAAATTAATTTATTCTTCAAACCCAAATATCATTTCATTTCAAATATATCTTTTTTCCAAAATAGTATATATATATAGGTTAAATAATTTAAAAGTAAAGTATTTATAATTTCCTCGAGTCTCACAAATTGCTTCTCATCAACTTCAAATTCCAAATTCAAATTTTATTCAAAGCTCAATTCATCAATTCAATTCAGTTCTAAATATACCATTTAAATTTTCAATATATTTCAAAGCTTTAATATTCAACATTTTCAAAGTTAAATTTAACAGTTTCATATAGCTCTTGATTTAACTTTATTATTATTTTTTTTCAGGGAATATTCACTTAATAATTTAATATCATTTACTAGCCTTAAATCACATTTTACTAAATATTTCCTTAAACTTTATTTACACAAGAAATATTCATTAGATTACTTATAAATCAAACTCAAGTTATAAATCATATCTTACATCTCAATTTCAATAAGTTTCAAATCGGTTTAATTAAATAAAATTCTTTATTGAATACAATTTCAACTAAATTCAAATTATCTTTCTAACCTTAACTTATTCAAATTATTACCAAAATCTATTTTGAAATATATTTTTAAATACTCAACATATTATATGTATTTAAATCAATCATTCCCATTTATATACAATAATTTAAGGCTCAACATTTATTAAAACCATATATTTCTTTCCAAAACCATAGAATTCATTTTTAAAATATTTATATATATGGACCAACGGTGTCTGTATATATATTTATCATATGGTTAAGTGATACGGATATTTATCATTTCATTCCGAAATTTAAATATATACGGGTAGATATCATTTCGACCCGTAATCCCAATTTCAATTCAAATGAAAATCGCTTGGGTTTATCATTTCAACCCATAACGAAATTCTCCTATTCTAAAGTCCGTTCGGGTATGTATCATTTCAACCCATAGTAAATTCTAAACTACAGGGAACTTGCAGAGTGATAACAGATACTAAAAAAGAAATAACAACAAGCATATATCATCAGTATAAATAACAGATACGGGTGTCAGATGTTACAGGTGAACAGATACAAATAATAGTAATAACAGGCATATAATACTAGATACTGGTGTCAGATGTCACAGGTGAACAGTCATAGATAATAGCATATATAACAATGTAAATAACTACAGCAGCATATTTCAATTGCTATTTCAATTGAAATCAAATTTAAATAATAAAAGAACGTTAATCGTGAGTGATTGCTCACCTTTCGAAGCTAGAGAGGATAAACACTGAAATCGAGTTACACATCCGAACACAAATTCCAAGGCAAAGCTAGATTGGCACGAATCGACGAGTAAAGCTGATAAATCGAATTGGACGAAATCAAGTCAGAATTGGATTGATGAAGATAATTGATATATAGGTCAACTTATATAAAACTATATATATATATATATAACTATACCAGATTCTAATTTCAAACACCATTTAAATTTAAATATATATATATATATATATATTCCAAGGTCTATATAAATCTTAACTCATACAAATTTTTAACTCATAAATTTTTAACTCATATACATATATTAAAAAGCAACTGATTACAACTGACTTGTACACATGCAGACAATATAAAATTTCTGTACTAAGTTACAGATATGCAGACTCATATACTCATTACATTTTTAAACTAAATATCTATTTAAACGACATAGCTTACTCGTATATATAGGCTAACTGACTGATTTAAAAATTTATACAAACACCTATAATTTATAAACTATAAAGATCCAAACGGTAAACTATACAGATTTTTATAATTTTATACATATATCGTACACTATAGAGTGAACAACCGGTTATATAAACAACTTACATATAATAATATATGACCGAAACATAGCTATATATATGACAGACTTAAAATCTATAACTTAAAACTTATAAACTAATATAAACTTTAAATATATACAACTCACGTACGAGCCGAATATATATGAAACTGCCAAACACTCTATGCATCATGTACCAACAAAAATATACCTGAGTATATACATATATTAATACAAACTTACTCTATATAATATCTAAAACTAACACATGAACAGATCGAATATAAATATGCGTTACAAAATCTAATTCAAAATTATTAATATAAACTTAAAAATAACCAAGCATATTTTAAATACACTCAAAAACAACTCACCAGGATACTCAAAATCTCGTATAAAATAAATATACATATAAATCTATGTTTTACCAAACCTTTCGTATGCTTGAATATATAAAGCTATAAGTATAAGAAACGTATAATATATAAAGAAATACTTACGTAAAAAGAATAAAAGCAGAGAGGAAACAACAGTGCACTCGACAATGAAGCAGGGCAGGCGGCAAAGACGTATGGCCAAAGGATGGGTGCTCGGCACTAAAAGGAGGAGGACGGTGGGTTGTGGCCAGCTAAGGCGGAGGAAGGAGCATGCTGTAGCGGCGGCATGTGGGATGGGAGGCAAGGCCGTGGTCTCGGCAAGTCTAGTGACTGGGTGCGGTGGTTGCATGTGGTGATCTGCAACCACGGTGGAGGTTGGGAAAAAGTAGGGGAAGACGAGTTTGCTCGGATATGGCTGGGTGGAGAGTTTGGCATCGAAGTGGTCGACCATGGAGATGGGTAGATGAGGGAAAAATAATGGGAGAGGAAGAGATCTGGAGAAAAATGAAAGCTTGCATGATGATAGGAGATAACGGAGGAGCAGGGACCAAAAAAAACAGAGCTGAATGAAACATGCTTTCTTATATAATAAAGTTCAATAAATAAAGGTAAGGTGGAAGCTGCGTGGTCCAGAGACTAATTTCGAACAGTTCATCAAAAAAAGGGAATGCAAACGTTCACATTTAATAAATGCCAACGTATATAAAAAAATAATGGAGAGGTCACTTTAAAAGTCTACAGTTTCTTTTTGAATGTAAATAGAGATAAAGGAGGGAGAGGGGGCAAAAGAAACGTACTGTAAATATAAATTGAAATGATGAATGCAACGAGGATGAACGACTAAACATGTAATATAAAACAAATGTAAAAGCAACGGTCATCCCAAAATCTAGCTGAATCATAAAGGATTATTAATGGTTTGATTGGACAGTACGTTCCGAATTTTTGAAACGGAAGGAAGAAATAAAGTCAAATTTTACGGTACCGTCACAACGAACAGTTAATTGCTACCGTCGCGTATCGGATCCTAAAATACAGAAATAAATATACCGCAGAGATCAGCACGACGTGACGATCAAAACAGTATACAGATACTAGTGTTACGATCATCCGGTCGAAAGTCGATAATCGGCACCAGAAATGCTGCTATTTTGCCAGAATTAAGATAAACGGAGCAGTAGAAGTCCAAATTTGGAAAAATGAAAGATGACATCTCACTCAGAAGAAGATTTAGAAATTTACTGTATAAAAATATTCAAGTTTGGAAAACATTTTATTACCGTCAATTATTAACTGATTTGAGTTTGAATAAAATTATACCATGAAATAAACTTCAATATTATCAGGTGAAAATTTACCATTTGCTATGTTTTTAAATACGTATCCTAAATATTATATTTTTATTTCAAAATTTTATTATTTAAAATTTCACAAAATTCAATTAATTACGTTATAAAAATTATTAAAATTTACGGGTCGTTACAATAAATCAAATTTATGGTGTTCACATTTGATTGATTTCATTTCCCTGTATTTTTATTCAATTGATTAGCTTCCCATTTATTAACATTTATTGCAAAAACTTCACAACAGAATTTTTTTTATTTTACTCATCTATTAAATCTATTTGATTAACCATAGTTAATTCTACCTCAGCATTCAACTTCAACAATTCAAACCATATAAATTAATATTCAACAATTTGGTTCATTTTATTCAACTAATAAATAGTCATCTAATTTAAAATTGATTCTCTTTCATTTTATCAACATTTCTTTCAAACAAAATCATTTTTTAACTAACTCATCTATTTCAGCCATTTATCTTCAGTTGGGTTGATTCCATAAAATTCAAGTTCACTACTCTTAAGTTCATATTAATTTTCTTAATTATCATTCTCCTTTATTTATTGAATTTATATCACTTAATATATATTTTGCAACATATATTACGTGTATAAACATTCCTTTTAACCCTATATTATTCAACAAATTAGTTCTCTTTTATTTATTAAATTTACTATCCAATTTATTATCAGTAATTTCCCTTAACAAATATCATTTTTGATATCCTATTACTTATATCATAGTGTATATTATTTAATTACATTTTACTTACATTTAAACTTTCTAGATAAGTTATATTAATGTTCAGAATGTAATTAAATATACAAATTTATCTCTTACAATATCTGTATTAGCTAAATTTAGTTTGAACAATTTATTACATTATTTCTCTTGTACAACCCCTTTTTATATCCTAACATTTTAACTTTTGAATATTTTAGGTAAGTTATATATATTAGAATGCAATTTAGTGTTATACAAGTAAGTTTTTTATTCAAATTCAACTATTTCAAGTTGATTGAATTTCATTTATCATTTCAGATATTCCAATTATTCAAACATTTCACTTTATTTCAATAATTGGAAACCATTTCTTAATATAAAACTTAAGATTCAAATTTTCCGGTTTCACTTCAAACTATTTTGAAATAATTATATACATACATATATATATATACATATATTATATAAATGAAATCATATTCAAGAATTTAAAATCAGTTTCTTTTTCCAAAACAAAAGTGTAGCAAAGCAACAAAGGGGCCTCTCCACTTCGAAACTCGAAAATGAATGTCGATGATGCTGCAGTCATCACCGAAATTATTTTCCAGCGATAATAGAGGAGAGTACTGATTTACTTTTAAAATTATTCTTCTGAAACAATTTCCATTCGAACATACTTCCAGATAATATATATATATATATATATCAAAACTTTGAAAACCAAAATTTGAAAAGTACCGGAAATTAAATTCTCAAATCCATAATTTAAATTTATTGCATTTTCAAATCAAAAAAACCCTGTTTATAAAATTTGGCCACCTTATAATAGATAACAAAAGATAAATAATAATGATAATCTAGTATTATCATTCCTAACAACCAATTCCTTTAATTATCAAATTTCGGAAAACTATACTTATATATATATATATATAATATAACCATTCATAAAATTATATTCTTTTACCAATTTTGAAAACAATATTGTGTCATTTTGCTCTGTTCAAGTGTTTTGGAATTCCTATCGATAGCGTTAGCTAGATGAATCGATCGAAACCCAAAATTCAAACTTAACATCTCAAACAACACAATATATACAACATTTTATATTAATAACAAATACACTCCCTCACTTGATGATTCCAGAATGGATTTCAAACAGGGGTAGAGATTCAAATTAGAAAGACTCTAATCAAATAGAATTCAACTAGAAGAAAGGCTCGATAGGGAGGTAGGATAACTAAATTACAAAAGAGGAAGATGGGTAGACTTATATTGATCGCGGGTGACCTTAACCGGGTCAACCGAGATTCCAGGGATAAGATCGATGCGGAAATTCAATTTCCCGCTTAAATGGAGAGATGTGACTTCAAACATCAGGATAAAATTGCCAATTGAGGTGGCAAGATATTCTCAGATTCCTTATAGAAGATGATTTACAAATTTATTATATAAAAATATTCAGGTTTGGAAAACATTTTATTATCATCAAATATTAACTGATTTGAATTGAAATAAAATTACACAATAAAATAAACTTCCATATTATTAGATGAAAATTTACTATTTGCTATGTTTAAATAGACGTATTCCAAATATCAAATTTTTATTTCAAATTTCAATTATTTAAAATTTCACAAAAAATTCAATTAATTATGCTATTAAAACCATTAAAATTTACGGGTCGTTAGATACATAAGGTGATATAATATATAATTTCTAAGGTGTAGAATATAAATATTATAACACAGCTGGAATGGTTACATTGGTTACATTTAACAGTTTATTAGAGGGTACAATCAAAATCGATAAGGAATGTTCGCATATTAGATTTTCCATGGTGATCTCTTCAATGGAGCTGAATCCGAACTTCATGCACAAGGATCAAAAAACACCTTCCGAGCACTGTATATCTCTAGATAAAATATACCATAAGGTAAACACAAAGGCCTATGCCAAACATAAACATTAACAACGTGAACCAAATACCATCAACTCCCACGCACAACATCGATAAGCATGCTCTAGATCTGGAGTTGATAATATCCTATCGTGAGACTACAAAACACCATATTGTGCGTCTTACTCTGTCTTTAGCCATTACCGATGTTGGGGTTACGTTTGACATCTTTCATACGAGTCTTCATCACTCGAACAGAACACAAATCCCAAATTGGGTCCCCACATCTCGAATAGATCTTGAAACCACACATAGATTCCATAACTCAAAAAATCTTGGAATCACACATGGATTCCCACATCCTGAATAGATCATGAACAGCTACATGCGTTCGAGCATCATAAACAGATCTAGAATCTCCACATAGATTCCTGCGTCTTGAACAGATCCACTTCCAAGAGATAGAACACGTATCTCAGCCTTAAAGTGGTTTTCGGTAAGTAACACACTTACAGATCCCGGTCTCTCCAAAACTTAATCGACGAATTCGGTCATTCAATGATAATGAGAGCGATCGAACATGGAAGCCAAATTTCTTATACTTATCACGTTTCCAATATTTTCATCTCACACCATCCCTCGATTAAGAGTGAAGCCGATAGGTTAGAGCTCTATTGCTCATATCCCTACACGAACATCAGTCTTAATTCTTAAAGATAGACAAGCCTACTTCATCGGCTTTTAGTGCTAAGTATATGACTAAAAGTTTTCCATAAACGAAGAAACATACAAAGCATGATCAAGTCGTACAAAGCACGATTAAGTCACATAAGTGACTTCTAATCCCCTATTTGTTTAATTAATCTTTTATTAATTAAAAACTCTTTTATTAGCAAATCTTCTTTTATCTAATAAGACTTCGTTTATTAATTCATACTATTCATTTGTACTCTTTCAATACTTCAAAAATTATTTATATACTTATCCCAATTGGTAAGTATATTCACAAATCATTTACAAGATATCCTACTTTAAACCTCTACTCCTTTTATACTTCAAAAAGTATTCATATACTTATCGCAACTGGTATAAGTATATTCATAAATCATTAACAAGATTTCTTACTTTAATATTTTCTTCAAAATGTCCATTTTAAGAATCTAAGTACTTTCACAAATCCATTCAAAAAGGTTTAAGACTAATGTTATTTAAACATTGTCACTAGAAACCCAAAACCATTTCACTTATGCTTATCTTTAAAACATTATTTTAAAGATCTATTTACATTCATAAGTTTAATCAAAAATGGGTAAAGATGAACATTAACAAAACATCGGCACAACAAACCCAAAACCATTTTACTTTTGCTTATCTTTAAATCATTGTTTTAAAGATCTATTTATATTCATAAGTATAATCAAAAAGGTTAAAGATGAATGTTAATAAAACATTGTCAAAACAAACCCAAAACCATTTCACTTTTGCTTATCTTTAAAAAGTTCGTTTTAAAGATCTATTGACATCCCTAAGTGAAATAAGAAAGGGTTAAAGACGAATGTGATTACCACATTGTCACAACAAACCCAAATCATTTTTCTACTTGTTACTATCTTTACAAACCTTTATTTTAAAGATCTAAGTTCATATTCAGTTTAGATCGATAATCGACTAATCGATTATCTAGTCAAAAACCATTGCTTATACAAATCAATGTTCATATACTTAACTCGTTTCCGACATTCTCGACTTAACTATTCCTCATTCAAGAGGGAAGCCCAGTAGGTTAGAGCTCTATTGCTCTGTCCCTACTCAACATCAATCTTAAACACTTAGAAATAGATAGACCTACTTCGTTGGCTTTTAGCGTTAAGCAAAGTTAATTACCTTTTTTAACAAGTAAGTAAACAACAAGAGTAACACATTTCCGACATATCTACTTATATCGTTCCTCATTCAAGAATTAAACTAAGTAAGTTTGGGCACGGGTTGCTCCAAGCCTTGCCTAGACACCTCATTCTTGAATCTCACAAAAAGACAAGTTTACTCATCGGGTTTTAGTGTTAAGCCTAATCAATCACCTTTGTCAAAACTCATATATATAAAATAATACTTTAGAAATACTTGTAAATAGGTTTTAAATATCTATATACAATATTACTTGAAACCAACTAATTTAGAAGTTTGATAAAAAACATGTTTTATATTTTGCAGCACTTTACTTTCAAAATTTGTAAATAATCATTAAAACAATATTTAAACTTCTACTCTTTTTTCATACTCAAATATATTTTATAAGAACTTCCATAAAAAGATTTTACAATGAAAAGAATTTAGAAACCATTTAAATCACAAAAAAATAGCCAAAACATCGCACTTTAAACACTTAAAACAATAAGCGACTTACTACAGTATTTGAAAATGCTGTTAAAAGTCCTTGTTAAAACACATTGAACAGCACAATCTTTGCGACTAGTTTTAACCACTTAAACAAATGATTTAAGACTTGAAATTTTTATAGTAAGTACTACCATTAGGGTACTTAAAAACCATGGAAAGAAATCTATAAGAATATCCGTCCATTTATTTATAAAAATTCCCAGAAACAAGGGATTTCAAGTTGCACTTATAACGACTATTCTCATTTCAAACACTTTCAAACTTACTTCAATTTAACATACAAGTTAAACAGCCATTTAAACAGCCATTTAAACTTTGATTCAAGGCCAAGACACATTTTTAAGAGCACTACACCAAAATAGGTGATTCCCAACGAGTATAACTGTCGCAAACAGTTTCATTTTTAAGAGCACTACACCACATTTATACAATATAAATTTTCATTTGCTTTTAAAAGCAAGAGGGGTCCAAAGTTCATAACTTTATTTAGTTAATGTCACTTTAACTTTATAATTTGCGCACAATATATACACACACCATATATACTTAAGAGATAGTGCGATAAATCACCTAGATCCATGCCTAACCTAAGCACAAAGTTATAAGAACCAAAGAACCACCACCTTCCATTAACGCAAGCCTAAAGGTCCAACCTTTAGCCCTTCCAAACCAAAGCCAACACCTTCCTTCTCATTCTCCATGCTCACGACCCAGCCAAGCTCCCCCTCTTCCTCTCACCTTGTAATGACCCACTATTTTGGACCATTCAAATCGACAATAATCCACACATGTCCGACTTGAATAATTCAAAATAACATATTGTAATAAAATTTGGAGCAAATAAAATCAAACAAAGAATCACAGACACAGAATATCATAATAACTCGCAGCGGAAATAAAATACCATAGTAGTTCATGAAGCTACTATATACAAACTCTCAAAAACATATACAAAATGTCATAGTTTAAAATGGATACAATAGATGTTAGGATACATAAATCAATAACACAGAGATAATACCGAATAGTAAATAACTGGATTAGAAGATAAGAAATAACAGATGGACAGATAAGCTCCAGCAAATCTCTAGCTCCAGAAGATAAATTCCAAAGCTGTGATTCTCAGGCTGACTCGAGCGTAAAGTAAAACACAAAACACTCGAGTCAGGACATATATACTTATACAATATAAACCAACTCAAGAGAACCATAATAGCAATGCATAATAACTTAGAGGATGCTTGGGATCGCCCATCATTTAAGGATCCATAAAACCATCAATTAAATAGTAGTGACAATATCACAGAAATGTCCATATCGAAATAAACCATGCAACTAACAGTGTTAATGTGCATCACAGCCATCATCAGGAAATCAAATGACATACAGAGAAGTATACCCGTGGTTATAGTATTTCAAAATAATATTTTATATTTCAAAAATTTAATATCATTTCAAATCTAAATCTTTATCAAAATAAAGATTAAATCATTTACAAACTATTTCAATTTATCAAAATATCATATCTTTTCAAACTTTCTTTCAATCATTATTTGAATTCAAATCCAATTTATCAAATAAAATACCTTTTAAATTCCAAAATATCATTCATTTATTTTTCTATCAAATCTCCCTTTTAAATAGTTTATATTCCAATTAAATTAATTCATTTAACCATTTAAAAGTGAAGTTATTATTCTTTCAAGTCATGTATTCAATTTCCAAAATTTCAAACCATTCTGAGTTCATTTACTAAGTCAAAACCCATAAACATTGAAAATTTCAGCCTTTCACCGCATCTAGAAAAAGCTGTTATTGGTTATACTTGAAAACATTTTAATTTAGCAAAGACAGCACTTTAAAAACTACTGTTATATCTCATTTTAGTTGAAATTTAGTTTAAAACAGCAAAGACAGCATTTTTCCAGAAATGCTGTAATAGCTTAAGTTCAATATAAGGGTTTTATTAAATTTCAGCAAAGACAGCAGGCAGCTACAGTAGTTTACAGAACTGTTGTAATAGCCCTTTATTAAGTTCTTTAGCCTTTTCATTTACTACAGCAACTACAGCATTCAGAAATGCTGTAATAGCCTCTTTTTACTAAGTTTTAGTTAAGTTCTGAAACCATAGCATTTCTGAATGCTATTAAAAGTCATTTCCAGATTTTTGTGTATTTCCAGCCAATAATAAAATTCATTTTAAACCCTTTTAACATTTTAAAAATCATGTTTTTATCATTCAAAAATGTTATATAATATATCATTTAACACATGATTTTTATTAAATAAATCTGTTATAGTTAAATCAAATTTCAATGAATTATTTAACAAATTCAAGTGTCAATTTCTTTTCTTCACATTTTTAATAAATAAACTTAACATTTAAATTTTATTTCCATTTCACAAATTTAACTAAATTTTCAATCTTATTTAATTAACTTAAACCTTTAATAAAACCAAATTCACATTTTCAAGTCAAGTTATATTTTAAAATTACACTTTTAAGCATTCGTTTATTTAACCATTTTAATACATAGAAAAAATCAATAATACTTCATTAAATCATTTAAATTCAAATTTAAAACAAATTATCATATTTACCATTTTCCAAATATAATTAAATTTCCATTTTATTTATATAACTTAAATATCATTTTAAAACCAAAATTCCAAATTTCCAACTTAAGTTATATTTCAAAAATTCACTTTTCCCATTTATTTAAATTACATTTTTAACTTCTAGAAAAATCCAAATTTCTTTATTTAAACATTAAAAATCCAATTAAATCAAATTTTCATAATTTACAGTTTTGAAAATATTTAAAATATTCAAAATACTTTATACAAATAACCATGGGCCTGTATATAGTTTTCCAACCTAGGTCAAGTGATACGAATATGTATCATTTCAATCCGCAGTTTAAAAAGCAAAAATCCGGGTTCTATCATTTCAAACCCGCAATCCCAAGTTAAAATAAATAAATAAAAACCGTTCAGGCCTATCATTTCAGCCCATAACGATTTTTCCTTATTCTAAAGTCCGTTCGGGTATGTATCATTTCAACCCATAGTGAATCTAATCTACAGGGAACTTGCATTGTGATAAACATATATAAAATGAACAGTATACAATATATAACAGTAACAGATGAGATGACAAGTAAATTAACAGGTTTAACATCATATAATTAAATCATCACAGGCAATTATAACATATCATAATATTCTACACATTCAATTGTTGTTGTTTCACATTAGTATAAATATAAAATGTCGTGTGAGATTTACTTACCTCTTTTGCTGGAGATGCAAGTTCAAATGACACAACACAAACCAGAACACAATGACAAAGCTATGAACTTGAGTGGAGAGCGAGATCCAAGTTATAGATCTTCTGTTACAACCTAAAACAAAACCAAATAATAGTTAAAAATCAATACGATTGAATTTGAATAACTTTGAAACAAAAAGCAATTTGAATACGAAACTTTTTGCCTTGCTTTCTCTACTTGTTTGCATGGCCTAGGGGATCAATTAGGTCAGGTTTGTACTTGGTTTGGATAAGGTATGGGTCTAGAAAAGGTAAGGCTACAAGGTAGAACATGATGGAGGAAGTTACAACATAGGGTAAGTGAAGGGTTTCTAGGCAAATAAGTGGAAAATGGTCCAAACTAATGCTCGACCATGGGAAATTTTGTTCGGCCAGAGGGTGTACATCTCAGGTCAGTAGCTGGAGTGATGAGGTAGGGTCTGGACAAGGTGGTGGTGGCGGCCAAAGGTGGTGGAAAATGAAGGGTATGGTCAAGTGGAGCTCGGCTAGCATTGTTTTTAAGGCATTGTTTGTATTTTGGTGGAGTTTTGTCATCATGGAGGGTCATGGCACTTTCAGGTCAGAGAAGAGGGATGGTTAGGCCATGGATTAAGTGGAGAAAGAGGTGGTGGTGGTCGGTGGAGGAGATGGTGGAGGTAGAGGCCTAGAAACATGTGAAGAGGCAAGGCAAAACATTGAAAAAAATGAGGAAGATGATGAGAAAAGAGGCCATTGCTTACCAAAATTTCAGAAATGGTTTTTGGTCATGACTTTGCTGAAATGAGAAGCTTTTCTCACATGAAAAATAATTAAAACTCACAGCTACAGCTGAAAGAAAGAACGGCCAAAGTTAGACAATGAAAAGGCAAGCAAATGAAGAGACTAGCTAATGAAAAGTCATAGTTTATAAAGCTTTTTGTCTCTTCAATTTTCCATTCTTTTTAATTAAATAAAAACCAATGAAAATTTAGTAAATGAGTTTAAAAACTGAAACAAAGTAAAATAGAATGAAAATAAATAATTAAATTTAAAGAAAATAGAAAAATAATTAAAGAAATTGCTTAAAATTTGGAGACAGGGTTCAAAAATTACAAATAAATCATCACTAGCTTAAGGAAAATACCAACTTCACTTTAAATATTCTAAAAAAAATTGAAGTAAAATAATTCATTTATATTTTCAAAATGAAATAAATAATTAGATTTAGAGAAAATAGAAAAATAAATAAAGAATTACTTTAATTAATTGAATTGGAAAAATTGTAAACAAAATACAGTTGAAACTAGAAAATTTCAATAGCGCTTTTTAAAATGTTTTAAAACTAAAATATATACATAACATGTTATTTTACCCATATAAATTTAAATTAGAACATTACATGACCAAATAAAATATTATTTATATAATTTAAAATAAACAATTTTGTTAAATACAGCAAATTACACTCAATAGTTAAAAAGGCATAACTTTCATAATATTAATCAGATTTTAACGAAACGAAAAGCATTATTCTTAAAATTTTATTTACTTTCATAATAAAAGATAAAATTCAAATTTTAAAACTTTTAAATTTCTAAATTAAAAGCCAAAGTTTGACCATATTGACCAAAATTAACTTTTTGGAAAATATTCTTTTTAGTTATGTTTGGAATTCTAATTCACATCAAAATCAAAATTTATATTTAAAATAAGAAAATTTATTCATTTTAATAAATAAAATAAAGTTTTTAAATCAGGAAATCAATTAAAATAACCAAAATTTACAATTAAAATAATCACAAAATACAAGGTTGTTACACTCTCCCCCACTCAAATCTTTTCGTCCTCGAAAAGGAATGAGGTACGGAAAACACAGAAAAAAATAGAATGGAATAGGATTAAGACAAGATGACAAGAAGATTAAAATTATACCTGATAACTGTTGTTACAGGTAAGTTTAACAAGATGGAGAATAGGAGTAGCTAGAAGGAAAAATAGGACAAAAGACAAGGATGAGCCATTAATTTAAAACCATATAAATTTCAATTGGAATTCTTTAATACTTAATAATTTGGTTAAATCCATTTTATTAGATCCATAAAAGTCCTTTAATTCAAATTGTTAGTTAAAGAGGTAAACAATATTTAAAACACTTTAAAATCCTTAAGAAAGGAAATAACTGATCAAAGTATCCTTTATATAATATTTTATCAAAATACTTTTATAACTTGATGTCTTAACAAGTTTATCCTCGTTCCTGCAGACTCTGGCAGTGCGTTGATCAGGCGCAAAGCTAGAATTCTCCAGGTACTTAGTAGACTTGTTTCAACACCCAGTGAAAATACTGAAAAACTTTTAAAAAAGATATGGAAAGTACAATCCAAAAAAAAAACATGTCGATCATGGATCGCGGATACACAATGGTTACGCCTGGATCCCCCAGGAAACATCTGTACTCGTAGGCCGCCCCCCAACCTTGCGATTATGCCATGAAGACTGGTAGTACAGCAGATACACAATGGTTACGCCTGGATCCCCCAGGAAACATCCATACCCTAGGCTCTCGCAGCCCCTGCTGATTACGCTACCAAGCAACCCAATAGATCGCAGATACACAATGGTTACGCCTGGATCTCCTAGGAAACATCCGTACCCGTAGGCCACCCCCCAACCCTATGATTATGCTATGAAGTCGCGCTCGTAAGACCATGGAGATTTCCATGGAATTCGATGGAAACTCGAGTATCATATCCGAAAAACCAAAAATCAGAGAAAAATATCGATAGAATGAATCCACAATGTAGCCACAAAGCGGATATCAAGCAGAAGGCACTTTCCATATCTTTACTTCGAAAATATGTATCATATAGTACCTTTTCAAATCACTTTCAAATATCATACTTATATAAAGTCCATTATATATAAGCTTTCATTTTCAAATCAAATACTTTCCAAAATCAATAGTATATCAAATCACACTTATATAGACTTCAATTATATAAGATTTCACTTTTCAAATTGAGTACCTTTTCAAATCCATATTTTTCGAATGTTTGCGCAAAAAATGGGCAAACACCTCCAAGTCGTATGATTTAGTTGATTTTATGTTGTTTTTAGTGATCTTGGTAATCTATGCAAATATATAAAAAGCAGGGACTAAACTGTAAAAGACACACAGATTTATAGTGGTTCGGCCAGAATGTGCCTACATCCACTTTATATGTTATTCTCCTTTTACTGTTCAGATTACAAGTACAAAGCTTTTATACAAGTATATGAAAGTTGTTTGAAAGTTCTATCCATGCTTGAGCTCTCAAACTTGTCTGCCATTGTTGTACCCCTACCCCTCTATTTATAGAGTGAGGCTGGGAGTAGGGGTTCTGGATGTATATAGCTGCTGGTGGGCCTGGGCTGATGCAATCTGGCCTGGCAACGTTGGTTTGGCAACGCCTTGGTTTGGTAGTGCTTCGGTCCGGTGGTAGATGGTTGGAGTTGAGACCTTGGTTCGGTAGCACTTTGGTCCGGTAGGTTCGGTGGGACTTTGGTCCGGTAGCACCTGGGAGATGGGTTGGTTCGGTGGCAGGTGGAGTGGCTTCCTGTTCGGTAGTGATGCTTTGGGTTTGGTTCGACAGGTAGTGGAGCAAGGGTTGGTTCAGCAGGGCCTTGGAGACGTGTTGGTTCGGTGGGACTTTCCTCCCTATGGTTCGGCGATGCCTTCTTCTTTCTGGCTCGGTGGTGGTGGAAACGCACCCAACATTTGCCCCCCAAAGTGGGGCATATGCCAACATATGTCGTGCTTTGTTTTAGGCCCTTCGACTTGGACACTCTCATTCGGTCCCTAGCGCCGAACCAGTTGGTCCGGTCGTTTCTATTTGCCTATAAGTATGGGCCACACACTTTCGTTATTCCTTACTAACTGAAATAGCCGAACCAGATTCTTTCCTGCCGAATCAATCATATCGCCGAATCACGTTTGACCACCGGTCCAGGTTATTTCCGAATGACTTTTATGTTTTGAACTACCGAATGAATCCGTGGAGTATGAGTGCCGGATGAACCTTCGAGCCTTGAGCTACCGGATGAACTTGAGTGCCGGATGAACCTTCGAGCCTTGAGCTACCGAATGAACTTGAGTGCCGGATGAACCTTCGAGCCTTGAGCTACCAGATGAACTTGAGTGCCGGATGAACCTTCGAGCCTTGAGCTACCGGATGAACTTGAGTGCCAAATGAACTTTAGTCTCGAACTACCGATCGGGCTTTTATGTTTTGAATTATGAACGATATTCCATGCCGTATGTACTTGCTTGTTTATGTCTCCACACTCCTTGTTCTAATAATGTGTTTTCTCCTGTTGTAGATAATGTCTCATAAAGTCGAAACTCGTTCTGACAAGAAGAAGTCCAAGGACCGAGGAGAGTCCTCCATAGTGCCCCCAGTTCAGGCAGCACCAGAACGACAGGGACCAACCCCGAGATCGCTAGTAGACAGGTACGGTCCTCAAGTGCTCCTGAACTCACCGCCTGATTGCTTTCCCAGCTCCCTCAAAGACGAGAAGCTTGACGTTATCTCTCGCTCTTTTGGGATCGACAGAGCGCACATGTTGTTGCCAGGGGAAGGAGTGATGCCGTATAACCCCCCTGATGGATATTTTGCTTATAGCAGGTATCATTGCATGTGTGGTGCCATCCCACCTATCAATGCTTGGATAGTCAGCTTCGTCACATACTTGAAGGTGGCTCCTTTCCAGCTTCAGCCCAACTCCTATGCCATCTTGGTGAGCCTGTTCGTCATCTTCCAGAGGAGATACGGACGTCCTCCTTCCAATCGGGAAATCCGGTATGTAACGACCCGTAAATTTCAACTGTTTTAATAACGTAATTAGTTGAAATTTTGGGAAATTTTAAAACGATAAAATTTTGAAATAAAAATTTAATATTTGGGATACGTCTAGTTAAACATAGCAACTGGTAAATTTTCGTCCAAAAATATGGAAGTTTATTTCGCGCGTAAATTTACTTCAATTTAATCAGTTAAAAAGCAATGAAAATAAACTGTTTCCGAAACCTAAATATTTTTACATAGGAAAATTCTAAACCATCTTCTGAGCAAGATGTCAGTTTGTAGTTTTCCCAAATTCGGACATCTTTGGCTCCGTCGATCTTATTTTTCAGCGTTTTTCTTGCATTTTCCGCTATTAGAAAATTCGAATTTTTATAATTCAAATTTTACCATTGATATCTGTATACCGTTTTAATCGTCTCGTCGTGCTGACTTTTGCAGTATATTTAATTTTGTGTTTTGATGTTCGGTACACAACGGATAGGTGAAAACGGTTCCCTGTACCGGTATCATTTTACCCTTTTTCCTAGTCCATTCATTTTTCATTTCCACGTATAAATGAATAGCCGTAAGCTATTAATTATTTTAACTTTTACTTTTCAATATTCTTGGTTTCAGTTTTTTTTTTGCGTTGATTCATTATCTCAAATTCGTTTGACATCCATACTCTACGTTTTCGAGAAAAATTTATGAGTTAAACTTGGTATCTGCTTCTCCTTTTCTATTCTTTCTTCCAAAGCTTTTATACATGTCACTCCCATTTATACATGCTCGGCCATCCTCCTCTAGATTCCGCCCCACTGACCAAGTACCGAACATCCACCTTGTCTCTGGTCTTCTGCCTTCGAGCCAAGATCCGACCATCATCATGCGAATGCATCACTGTCTCCTCGCGAGACCCTTCCACCATCAGCCGAAGCCACCTACCCACATAACCGCACTTCCAACACCTTGCACCCCTGACCTTTCAACCTTCGACCTGGCGAGCAACCGCATCCCCAGGCTCGGCCACAACAGACTCCAGTCCACCTCGCCGACCTGCCGTGAACCACCAACAGCGAGCACCCTTCTCTTCCCCTCCTTCCCCTTCACCGTACCACCGCCTGCACCCTCCTTTGGCTTCACCAAGCAGCTCACGGCTATCTTCCCTGTAGATGCTACTCAAAAAGCACCGAGCACCCACTAACTCACCATCAACCCATCCCCTCTTCCCACGCAAGCCCAGGCCCACTTCCGCATAGCTCCGAATGAGCCATCCCTGTTGCCTCCTTAGCCACTGCTGTCGCGGTGAGTTTGTTTTTTTTTTCTTCCTTGATTTTGTCTCGGGTTATATATGGTGTACATATATATATTAAACTTATATAAATACTATAAAATAGTTTCTTTGTAAAGGTTGATAATATCGTATTAAGTATATTAGTTGTATTGTATGTTGACATATATTAAGTTCATATAAACTTAGTTTGTGTAAGTTAGTCTATATATAGGGTATATATTATAATAAAGTCTGTTTTGAATCAATGTTGAATTTTCGAAAGGTATAGATACAGTTTGTATGTAAGTTCCTGCTTACATATATACAAAGTTAAGTCGTTTATATATATACTTGGATTTTTTTTTAAAAGTAGTTTATTTGGGTTATACAATTATGACAGTTTACGTATATATAAGAAGTGTTCATATATAAAGTATGAGCAAAATTATTTTGTTGGATTTGTAAACACAGACATACGTGTAGCCTATAATATATACTGTACTACCCTTGCCTGTCGAATTCTAGTCTTTTATATTCATATGTGTCTTAGTTAAAAGTTGTTCCAGTATACATAGTACTTTTAAAATGTAAAGTTTATATTATAGTATTTCATATGTATTATAGTCTATTCTGCAAGTTACAGTATATTAAGCCTAAAGAATTATATTTCTGTATATTGTATTCTGAAGTTCGGCCTCTTACTATATATATACTATATTTTAAAGTTCGGTTTATATATATGGTGCCTGTATGTGACTACCGTTTTAAAAATTATCTATATACTATGTTTTTAGTGTCTGTATATAATTTGAAAAAAGTATATATATATATATATATGTTATGTTATAAGCTGGTTTTGTTTTGTTCTTCCAGTAATAAGATATAGATTGTTGAAACCAGCACTACAGTTACTTATATAGATTGTAAAATATGTATAGAGATTTGATAACTTGATTTGTGTATATCTTATGTATCACATCTGTACTCTATTTTTAAAGTATGCAGTATGACATATTGTATAAATAAAAGGGGTTATTATAACAAAGTAAATTTATGGAGATTTGTTTAAAAGGGTTATTTATTGGTTTTAAAATACATATATATATATATATACAGATTTATATTAGACATGTGTTTCAAAATTTTAAATTGATTTTAGAGTGATATATAATGTATATATTTGTTCAGTTTACATCAAGTTAATTTGACTTATTCGCATCGATTCTATTTATCAGCTTTGTCTGTCGAATTCATGCCGATCCTATTCGCTTTGAAATTCGTGCTTGGATTCGCAATTCGATTTAAGTGACTGTTTCAGTGCACGTATCCGTGTCATCTCTTGTTTTCTTTAGCCTCGAAAGGTGAGCAACCACTCACGATTAATGTTCTTTTGTTTATTAAATTTGATTTCAATTGAAACGACAACTGAAATATGCTACTGTTTGATATTTACACTGTTATTACCTGTATCAGTTCACCTGTGACATCTGACACCATTATCTGTTATATATGCAATGATAATACAGTTTGGTTGATAATTGATTTATTGTTGATGTTTCTAGTGGACGTTAAATTGTTAATGTTAAAATGATAAACAATATGAAATTGAACTTGATATAGGATAATTAAATGTTAAATTTGATTAACTGACATTTGTATAGTATGACCCTTTTTAATTGTTAAATTAATTGACATGTAGAATAGTGATAATTACACTTTGAACCATTGAACGTATATTTGATTAATTGTTGTAGTGTTAAAATTGAAATCGAATGACAATTGAAGAACCGTATAAATATTAGTGTAATATAATCTTTAATCTACATGAAATGATAGTGTAGATTCTAGAGATAATTTTATTAATTCGTACAAATAACAATGCGAATTAATACGGTTATTTCGGGATTATTTGAATTAATTATTGGATTGTTATTGATTGTTGTTATTGCTTGTTTATTTACTTTGACACCATCCCAGTTATCACACTGCAAGTTTCCTTTACTATGCTTTGATTTTTAATTGAATTGGAATCGGGTTGAAATGGTAAATACCCAAATTGAACTTTGACCTAGGATAGGAAATTAAATAAAACTCGATTGGTCAATAATCTGATTTAAAAATAAACGAAGATTTTATTTGAATAAATAATATGGTTTTGAAATGAAGTTGGAAGTTGAATTTTAATGAAAGGAAAATGTTAATATCTAATAATCTGAAACAAAATATTAACAATGTAATTGATGAAAGAACGATGTTTAATTTGAGGAACGATTGAATTAAGTTTGAAATGAATTAATAATTAAGTTTGAAATTATAATTAAGTTTGCAATTATTAAACTTTGAAATTATTGAATAATTAAGTTTTGAATTATTTAATACTTAAATAAGATTAAATTATTTAATGATTAAATTGAATTGAAATTCTTTAATAAGAAAATTGAACCTTTGAATAAGTGAATTTTACTTCGTAAATAATTGAAATTGAGTTTTCTTTATTAATTAAGTTTTGGAAAATTATTTAAGTAAGTAAAAAGTGAAATTGAATTTCTTTAACAAGAAATAAAAATGCGATTTATTGAAATTAATGTAAGACTTGAAATTTAAAGAATGTGATTTGACGAATTTAATTTAATTCAAAATTGTAAGTTTTGATTTAATGAAGTTGAACTTAAAAAGGGAATGTAATGGATTTGAAATTGTTTTGAATGATAAAGTAACTTAACGAATATTAAATGAAATCGATAAATGAATTTAAATTGATTTGAATGTTAAATTAGGTTAATTCAAATGATTTCGGAATGAAACTGATATTCGAACTTGAATTGATATTTGAATTGTTTAAATAAAGATTGAAATTGAATTATAAGATTTTGAAATTATGAATTTGGAAGTTTTGAAACGTAAATTTTGGAAATTGGTTTAGAAAGACAAACGAAATGTTGATTTATAAACTCTGATTGAAATTGGAATTGATTTGGTTTTGAAATAAATAAATGACCAATCGGTGAAATAATTTCAAAGGTTATTAAAGAGACCGGGAATCGGTTATGGATATACTCTCTATCTAAACCGAAAACCACTTTAATAACTATACGCGGAGTGATGATCCAGAATGAAGTGGTTGGAATGATGTACGTGATGACTGAAGAAAGAGAACAATAATGGATAGCCTTGACACTTGTGTCAAATTGGAAATGACTAAAACAGGAGCTGTGCCGGGCCAATGGAGGATTAGCTACCTCAAGTGGACACACTTCTTCGAACTACTTATTACTTGTTGTCGATTGGTGCACCCTTGATTTTGGGAGTGTTGTTTCACGGTGTTGCGGGCGCTGCGGCGTTGCGTTCTCACCAGTCCGGATCAGGCGAACGGTAGTATCACTACCTTGGGTATTGCCTCATGTGCCTTGTCATACTTGTATTCCATTTATACGCGACCACTATGATTTTGATTTGTACCTTTAGTATATGGATTGCCCTCTGGTGACTTCCGGTTTTGGGGAAACTACGGTCTTGTATATGCTTTTGGGAATAAAAATGTGTTAAGGGTGGAATGGGCCATGACTTAACGCTATTTTGATATCTTTTTATATTACTGATAGACATTATCTACTTATCGTACACTACTACATAGTAGATAGTTTAACGGATCCTTAAAGGATGGTTATTCCAAACATCCTTTGAGTTACTTGTATTTCAAATTGCTATTTCACTTGAGTTGGATTTATTAATATAAGAATGTTAATCCTGACTCGAGTGTTTTGTGTTTTACTTTACGCTCGGGTCAGACTGAGTGTACCAGTATTCGAGACTCACCTTTGAAGTTGGAGCTTTGCTTGAAGATCCAGCCATCTATTCTGCTTTCAGTATTCGATGATTCTAGTGATGTATTCTGATTTGTATCTGATGTATCGTATTACTCTTCTGTTGTAAACTCTGATGTATTTTATATATTCATATAGTAGCTTCATGAACTACTATCTCTTTTATTTCCGCTGCACTTATTACTCTGTGTCTGTGATCTGTGATTATTTATTTACTGTATATGTTCAGTTTTGCCAAATTTAAATTAACAACGCGGTATTTTGAGCAATTCAATTCCGGCATGAGTGTCTACCTATACACTTATAATGGATGAGAATGGTCCAAAATATTGGGTCGTTACACGGTATCTGTACAACTTAAGAGGCTACAAGAAGGGGTCTCCGTATATTAGCTTAGAGTCGGCTGTGTCCTTCAAGCCAGTCCTGGATTTATATTCGAAATTCAGCATGTTCAAGAAGGAATGGTTTTTTGTCAAAGATGACTCCATTTCTTTCCGCCGCTTCACCTCTGGCTGTAAGTTGAATCTCATTTATAATTTTTGTTCTGACTGCAATACTCCTCCTTACGTGCTTTATTTCTTGCTAGCGGCAGGTGGCTTTGCGGTTGTAGAGAACGATCGTCTGGTTCGGATGGCTGAGGAGATAGAAGCCATTCCGGAAGGGGAAAGGGCGGCTTCTTATTTGATCAGAAACGCTACTCTTCTGGGGCTCAACCTAATTCTGCCACGTCAGTCTGTGGTCAAGCAGAGAGACACAGCTGAGGAGAGGGCCACCAAAGCTAAAGGAAGGGCTATGGCGAAGAGCAGTAAAAGAAAACCCTTCTTAAAGCATCCAACTGCCGGGGGGAAGAAACTTAAGAAATCCGATGGGCCCTCCCCCAGCACATGCCCAGACGTTCCGGAGGAGGAAGACGAGGAGGAGGAAAGAGGCGAGGGTGAAGGAGGTGAGGCGGAGAGTGGAAGTGGTGGAGAGGGTGATGGACAGAGTGGTGATGATTGTGGCGATAGGCAGAGTGGTGATGGTGCTGGGGCTTTGTCTTCTAAGCAAGCGGGTGTGATCCAGGAGTGGACAGACGATGCTTTCTGCCTAGCTTTCGAAGGGCTGGATGAAGAACCGGCTCTGGTAGAGAAGTCTAAGAAAGCTGACAAGGCCGGAGCCGGCGCCGATTCACCTTCCAAAAGTGTTCTAGTTGAGGCAGCCCCCGCGACTCAAGGTGAATTTTTGACTTCTACAGACTCCATTTATGATAAGGACTTAGGAATATTTTACGATCAGCTCCCGTCCTGGAATGAGATCCAGGACTTATTGCAGTATCCCACTCCTCCCCAGGGTTTGTATAACAAAAGTGTCTCCTTACTTTTCCCAACTTGACATATTTCTTGAATTATAGTTTAACGTCCGCTTGTAACACTAGGTTTTTTGTCCCAGGATCGGATGAGGTGGCCAAGATATCGGGTGTTCGGCATCGTCTTGAACAATATAAACTTCTAAGGGCTTCCACTAAGCCAAAGCCTCCGACTAACCGCCCTGGAGACGTAGTCGGCTACCGTCCTCTTCTCTGAGTTATCGAAGAGGATATCCAAAAGAAGAAGA
Organism: Allium fistulosum; assembly: GCA_030737815.1. Classification (NCBI taxonomy): domain Eukaryota; kingdom Viridiplantae; phylum Streptophyta; class Magnoliopsida; order Asparagales; family Amaryllidaceae; genus Allium; species Allium fistulosum. The sequence goes on along the minus strand of CM060903.1, from coordinate 1,239,434,770 downwards.
GGAGTCGCTCCTTGTTGGAATCTCCACCTGATCCTCAGCCCCCGACTCAGCCTCTTTAGGATACCACAGAGGAGAATACTGAGCTTATTCTTTCCCCGCACCTGTCTGAGAATCCTACCGTTACCCCGATAGACCATCCTAGCTTGGCTCGTAATCCGTTTGCGGGTCATCTGGATCTGGATCTGGGTTCTCACGATATTTCCTTTGATGAGGCTATAGGTGAGCACCTTCTCCCTCGTAATCCCATGGTAAGGGTGCTTGATGAGGCTAAGTCCCTGGACCTTGATTTGCTTACCACTCAGGTTGTAACCTTGGGGGACGAAGCTAAGGCAAACATTGACCGGGTTGCTGAGGAAACCAGGAAGCAGATGGGGCATCATGCTCGACTGGTTAAGGCTGGAGAAGAAATCGGCAGTGCTAACATTCGACTTCGTTTAATGGTTTCCGACCAGGCCAAACAACTCGCTGATCAAGCCATCCAGATCTCTCAACATGAGACCGCATCTAGGCAACTAAAGAAAACCATGGAAGAGGTCAACAGGGCAAAGATGCGGAAAATGGAGGTCGTTTGTAAGGAACGGATTGATATGGCTATTGCAACGGTGGATGAGGTTCGGCAAGCGGATCTCGAGCGGGTGCAGGAGTTGTACGGGAAACTTGAGGCTGCGGAGCTTGCTCAAACCAAGCTGAAGGAGGAGATGGAGGCGATGAGAAAAACCTTCCAGGCTGACTGCTCGCGATACCAATCGGAGAGGGACGCCACCATTGCAAAGATGCTGGCTTCTGAGGACCGAATAAGGGAGTTCGAGGAGAATGAGGGGGATAATGGATGAGATGCTTCAAGATATGTACTTTCGCACTTGGAAACAGGGCAACTTATCTTGGATGGATGATTACCCCCGAGTCATGGCTAGGATTTATCTCAGGGCCCTGGAGGAGGCTAAGTTTGATGCAGATAAGGAGGGTGGCGTGGCCTTTAGAATGGATGTGGTTACAGCTCAATTCACCAAGGAGGAGAAGGTGGCGGTGAAAGAGGGTATGCGGCTGCTTGCCGCTGAGGAGGTTGGTGTGCAGTTGGAGGATGATGATCAAGGAGCAGGTGCTGGTAAGTCTTCTCTTATAGCTTTTGTAACCTGACTGCTTATCGCTTATTTAATGGATTCTTCTTCTGAATTGGACAGGCGAGACCTCCGAGGTACCTAGTACCTCCGGCCAGCATGCTAAGAGTTCTGATCCCATGGCTAAGTAGATCTTGGAGGACCGGCAGGATAGAGGTTAGCTCCGATGCAGCTGACTCCTTGACTTGACCTGGATGTCTTTTTGGTTTGTTTGACATTGCTGTTTACGCTAGCTCTAAAACATTAATGTAACTCTTAGGCTGTAAGTTGTGTTATTGGCACCAAACGACTTTATTCTTAGCCTGTAATTTTTAACTTAAGCTGATTCTGTCGTATTTGACTGTCTTAATTATTTTGATGTGTTGCATAAGAAATACAGCTGTGCACATGCCTGTGATTTTATCGTGTTTGATGCCAATTTCTTGCTTAAGATATAATTTCATACCTTGCAAAGTTAATGTGATGTGCAAATAAATTATAGCTATGTATTTATTTACAAGAGAAGAAAGTACCGCCCTTCATGTCTTAGTTGTAGATGGTAGCTTTGAATGTCTTATATGACTGAGTATGGAATGTAGTTGATTGACCTGTCATCCCATTGTGATTTTTTATCCCCATCGGCGAGCGTCTCCTACTTTGTGTCTTGTACTTTAGGGATCGTTATAGAGGATAGGAGGAAAGTTTTTAAATAAGATAGAAATATAAGAAAAAGTAAAACTTCCAATCACGGAAGGCCTGCGATGTGCCTAAGTTCGAGGCAAACGGGTTTTGTAGTCACTTTCCCTAGCTGTGGGTCTTGGAGACATTTGTCACCCATCTTACGCCTCTGCGGGGAGTTTATCTTTTTTACCACAGCCGTACTTAAGACACATCGGAGCCGAGATCGCGCACAGTAACTACCCGGGCCATTATGGCCCGTAGTCGCGGGTATTATTCGATTTACCGTGGCTGGCTAGCGTAGGTGCCGATCGTCAACCGTGAACTACCCCTGGCTGGCCACACCTTATGTTGGGGCTTAAAGTAGGTCACGGTTGCCGGCGAGTCGAACGCCATAATGAGCTGCCTCGGCTATAGTCGGACTTCTCGGTGGCTTATAATCGGCTCATTACAGTTGGCTTTAAGGGCCGATCGCGAGCAATGAGTTAACTCGCAGCAGAGGGATGCTGGAGCAAAAGTGTCTCATTGGCGAGGGCATAGATTCGCATAGTAGCTGTTAGGTCTTGTCCAGGTGAGGTCGCGCTGTGATGTGTCTTGAATGGAAATGCCATTACATAGGATTTTGTTCAACAGAAAAGGATAAAGTTAACAAGCAGCCAAGGTATAAAGGAACAAGTTAAAAAGAGACAAGTTTTTTAAAGTGGTTCGGCACGAAAATGCCTACGTCCACTGATTCTCTTTGTTAATTCACTTCATATGGGCAGTACAAGTTAAGAAAAGTATCGACGAAGGTGTTGGATGTTCCATGCCCTCTGGAACACCTCTCCGTCCACTGTTGACAAAATATAAGCTCTGTTGTGGAGATCTTTATGAATTACATATGGTCCGTCCCAGATTGGATCTAGTGCTCTGGGGCGCGAGAAGATTCACTTGAGGACAAGATCCCCCTCTTGTAAGCTACGATGCTTGACTTTGGAGTTGTATTGCGCTGCCACTTTTTGCTTGTGAGCTGCTGCTTTGAGGGCTGCATCATTTCTTCTTTCCTCAATTAGATCCAAAGACATATGAAGGAGTTCTTCGTTTTCTTCTGGGTTATAGTGGATCCTACGGTGGGAAGGCACTATAGTTTCAACTGGGAGCATAGCCTCTGATCCGTATGCCAAAGAGAAAGGAGTATGCCCTGTTGATGTTTTGAAAGATGTGAGATAGGCCCAAAGTGCCGTAGGAAGTTCATCCACCCATGCGCCTTTTGACTTTTCAAGTTTCTTTTTGATTAGAGTTTTGAGAATTTTGTTGATAGCTTCGACTTGTCCGTTTGCTTGGGGATAAGCTACAGATGAGAAGCTTTTGTGAATTCCGTGCTCTTGGCACCAGTTGGCGAACTTCTCGCTGTCAAACTGAAGTCCATTGTCCGAAATGATTTTAAGTGGGACTCCGTACCTGCATAGAACATTTTTGATCAAGAAGTTAATAACTTTTGTTGAAGATACTTTATTTAGGGGTTCTGCTTCCACCCATTTGGTGAAATAGTCGACTGCCACTATAGCATATTTGGCCCCGCCTCGACCCATTAGCAGTTCGCCAATCAAGTCAATTCCCCATACTGCAAAGGGCCAAGGGCTGGTCATTTGAGTAATCTTAGTTGTTGGTAGCCGTGGAATCTTAGCAAACTTCTAACATCTGTCACATTTTTTGATGAAATCTAAGGCGTCTTTGCTTAAGGTGGGCCAGAAATATCCATATCAGAGTATCTTTTTTGCCAGAGTCTGCCCTCCAGTGTGATCTCCGTAGCTTCCTTGATGGATGTTGGATAAGAATTCCTTGGCTTCCCTTCCAGAGACACACCTTAATAAGGGGTTTGAGAAGCCACGTCGATAGAGGATGCCCTCTTGTATTGTGTAGCGGGAATCTTTCCTCAAGATTTTCTTGACTTCGTTACGCCCGTTGGGTAGTGTGCCATTTTGTAAGTAGTCTCGGATGGGAGTCATCCAAGTTTCTTCTTCGGTTGCAGCTATCAGATTCACTTGCTCAAAACTCGGGGTTAGTTGCCTTGAGACGGTTACTGTTCCTGAAATGGTGTCGTCTTTCATGCTAGCTAGTTTTGCCAGTTCGTCGGCCTCTTGGGTTTCTTCTCGAGAAGTGTGTTTGATCAAATAGTGATCCAATTGACCGAGGAGCCGCTTGGTCTTCCTTAGATATGCTGTGAGCCGCTCTTCCCGAGCCTGAAATTCTCCTAGTATCTGATTCACGATAAGCTGAGAATCACTATGAAGACATAAGGAATTGGCTCCAATCTCTAAAGCAAGTTCTAATCCCGCTATCACTGCTTCATACTCTGCATCGTTGTTGGTGGCAGCGAATTCCAACTTTAGAGCATAGCGTAGCTTATTTCCCCTGGGAGTGATTATTACCACACCTGCCCCCGAGCCTTGTTCGTTTGACGCTCCATCCACAAAGAGATTCCACTTGATGTCTTCTGCTATTTCCGATTGCTCCTTACCTTCGTTGGTAGTGAATTCGGCAATGAAATCGGCCATGGCTTATCCCTTGATGGCGGTGCGAGGATGGTAGGTGATATCATATTGACTTAGTTCAATGCACCATTTAAGTAGTCGCCCAGAAGTGTCGGGACGATGGAGTACCTGCCTTAGCGGTTGATCGGTCAGAACTCTGATGGAATGAGATTGGAAATAGTGACGCAGTTTCCGTGATGTGATTAGTAGACAGTAGACTAGCTTCTCAAGTTTAGGATATTTGGCTTCTGCCCCCGTAAACCTCTTACTTACAAAGTATATCGGCCGCTGCGTGCAGTTGTCTTCTCTCACCAAGGCGGCGCTTAGAGCATGAGATGACACAGCAAGGTATAGGTATAGCTCTTCGCCTTTGTTCGGAGTTGAGAGTACTGGTGGTCTCTGGAGGTGTTCGATTAAGTTAAGGAAAGCTGTTAAGCATTCGTCAATCCATTCGAACTTTCCTTTGTCTTTCTTTAGAGCTTCGAAGAAGGGGATGCATTTGTCAGTTGCTTTAGAGATGAATCTGCTCAGGGCGGCCACCTTCCCATTTATGCTTTGCATTTCTTTTCGGGTAGAAGGTATCCTGATATTTTTCAGAGCTCGGACTTGTTCAGGGTTTGTTTCAATTCCTCTGGCATGGACGATGAATCCCAGGAACTTTCCTGATGATACTCTGAAGGAGCACTTCAGAGGATTCAGCTTCATTCCATATTGGCGAAGTACTTGAAACATCTCGCCCAGGTGGCTTACGTGATCGTCGGCTTTCCTTGACTTTACCAGCATGTCATCCACATAAACTTACATAGTTTGTCCTATTAGCCCCGCAAACATCTTGTTGACAAGGCGCTGATAGGTGGCTCCTGCGTTTTTAAGTCCAAAAGGCATTACTTCGTAGCAATACAATCCCTGGTCAGTGATGAAACTAGTGTGGTCTTGGTCGGGAGTATGCATAGGAATTTGGTTATATCCTGAGTATGCGTCCATAAAGGATAAGAGTTTGTGCCCGGCTATGCTGTCCACAAGCTGATCGATTCGGGGAAGTGGGAAGCAATCCTTCGGGAAGGCGTCATTTAAGTTGGAGAAGTCAATGCATGTTCGCCACTTCCCATTAGCCTTCTTTACTAGTACCGGATTAGCGATCCACTCTGGGTAGATGGCTTCTCGTATGAAGTCATTGGCAAGTAGGTTCTTTACTTCTTCATCGAGGGCCGCTGATCGTTCTGCCCCCATACTTCTCTTTTTCTGTTTTACTGGTGCCTTGGTAGGATCGATGTTTAGTGCGTGGCATGCTATGTCTGGGGAGACTCCAGTCATATCGGCGTGCGTCCATGCAAATACATCCAAGTTGTGGCGGAGAAAATCAATGAGTTGTTCCTTCAATTCTGCTTTTAGTTGGGACCCGACTTTCAATAGTCTACTCGAGTCGTGTCTGTCCACAGATACAAATTCCATAGCCTCTGCAGGCTCGGCGGTAGCCTCCTCCTCTTTGTCCCTGGGGTCTAATTCATTGAAAGGGTCACTGGTATATCGAAGAGGAGGGGCTTTCTTTAGTTGCTATGCTTCCAAACTTTTTGTGCAGAGGGCAATCTCTGCACTCTTTCCTTTATCCTTCCTGTGGTTATTGCAAAGTTCAGTTACATAGCAATCTCGAGCAATGTCCTGGTCTCCCTCTACTTCCCCTATTCCATTGTCCGTTGGAAATTTCATCTTCAGGCACCATGGGGCCAGGAAAATTTGGAAGTCAGACAAGGCTGACCTTCCTAAGAAGGCGTTGTAGGCCGAGTAGTTTTCTATCAGCACAAATGTTTGTTTTCGTACAACGGAGCGGGGATGACTTCCAATTTCAACAAAGAGGTCCAATCGCCCGAGGGGCATCTTCGCATTTCCTGTGAAACCGTGTAGTGGTTTATTGCAGGGAAGAACATCCTTTAATGACAGCTTCATTTTGTCAAAGGCATGCTTGAATAGGATATTTACTGAGCTTCCAGTGTCTACTAGAATTCGAAAAACTTCGGCTGGACCGAGCCGGGCAGAGATAACCATGGGATCCGTGTGAGGGTACTGCCTTCCCTCCAGGTCACACCTACTGAATGTGATGTCACCATTCTCTATCCACTTCGGGTGGCGTTCTTCTATAATTGAATTGACGCATTCTTCATTGTTTCTAAGTGACTTTTCGTACCTTTCCATCTCTGTCCAGCTTCCGTCGGCGATGTGTGGCCCTCTCGAGATGGTATGGACCACTATCTTCTCTTGACTGGAGCCGCTGGTGTTGCGATTTCCTCTGCCTATTTCTGGGGATGGTAGCCTTGGGTTCTCATTGGCAGGAACTGGAGTCCTGTTCTGACCTTTTACATAGCGTTCTAGTCTACTTCTTCTGATGTGTTCTTCAATCAACTCCCGGAGATGATGGCATTCGTTGGTATCATGCCCATAGGATTCGTAGAAGCGGCAGAATTTTCCAAACTTAATTGCGTTATCTGATTCCTTCTTGTACGGGAGGCGTTTGTATTTAACTTCGTCTTGAGTGGCCAGGAAGATGTTTTCGATCGTTTCGTTCAAAGGGGTGTAAGCATCAAATCTCGGTCCTGGCCGATATAGACGCTTTTCTCCCTTCTTGCCTCCAGCATTTTCTCTAGAGTCATTTCTTCGAACTTCCTTTGCTATAGCGGGCGTGTTGCCGTGAGCTGCCTTATTTTGTTTCCCTGACTGCCCCTCAGTGGCAGCGTCTTCAAGTCTCATATATTTCCCAGCCTCATGGAAGAAATCGGGTAAAGTAGCTGGGTTTTCTTTTGTCAATCTTCTAGCAAATTTAGTATCTGGATGCACCCCACTACAGAGGGCCATTAAGATAAGCTTCTCATCGGCATCTTGGACTGCGGCCGCTGCGGCATTGAATCGGGTTAGATATTGCTGCACTTTCTCTCCAGGTTTCTATTTGATACTGGATAAGGAATAAGCGTCCTTGGGTTGCTCCATATGAATGCGGAACTGGCTGATGAACTTTTCTTTCAACATCTCCCATGAGCTGATGGATCCTTAGGGTAGATGGCAGAACTAGGAGGTAGCTAGATCTGCTAAGAATAGTGGAAAGCATTTGCACAGTACTCCCTCTGTTGCTCCGCTCATGAGCATATGCTGTGTGTATCTCTGTAAGTGTACAACGGGGTCAGAGGTTCCCTTGTAAGGTTCCATTGTTGGCATTTTCCATTCTCGGGGGGTGATGGCAATCTCGATATTGCGGGCGAAAGGGCTGGTTACCCTCGCGCCTATCCCTCGATCTCTTTGATCCCGTTGGACACACTCTCTGAACAAGCGTGTCATCCTTTCATCAGAATTTGGAGCGGATAGAAATGAGTTCGGTTCTTCTCTGTGGGATTGATTCTGTCCAGATGACCTGTAGGGATGGTATCGTCTATCATTCCTAATATTTTCCAGTGGCTATCTTTGGTCTTCTGGGAGCATGCTAGGGTCAGCCACAGCTGGCCCTTGCCTTGATTTTCCCCTGCTGGGTTCTGATCTAAGCACTTCCTTGGGTCCAACTTCGGGCTGGACTCTAGCTCGGCCCCGTTCATTGGCGTTTCCGTGGTTAGGCAGCATGACAGGCTCAGCTACGGTTGACCTTCGCCTGGTACCTCCCCCGTTTGGTTCGGTTCCAAGCGTTTCCTCGGGTCGGCGTTCGAACTGAGTTTGGTCTCGACTCCTACTATGGTCGCTTCTGTCGTTAGCTTCTTCGAAGAAGGAAGATCTTTGTTGCCTCCGAGATCCTCCAGACTGGGACTCACCCCATGATTCAGTGTTGCGGTTGGACTCTTCAGCATCCCTTAAGCGTGACATGAGTTGGTCCACCAAGGCTTCCTATTGGGATGTGAAGCGGTTAGTCACTTCAGCCACAACCCTGTCTAGATCTGCCCTAGTAATTGCTACCGGCTGTCCCATGGCAGGGGTTGTCGGATTTGCCTGACCTTCATTTGGTACTGCTGTTGGAATGGGATGATTTACTTGATCTGTGACCACTGGATCTGGAATACTGCTGGTTGCGATGTTTTTTCCTTTGTTAACATCTTTCTTCTGCTTAGGAAGCATGCCTTCCAAGCAATGAGCGATGATGTTAGGAAGAAAGTTAAGTGGGAGAAGCTGAAGTCCTGAGTTCAGCCGCTTCTCAGTGAAAGCACCAAAAATGTTTGCGCAAAAAATGGGCAAACACCTCCAAGTCGTATGATTTAGTTGATTTTATGTTGTTTTTAGTGATCTGGGTAATCTATGCAAATATATAAAAAGCAGGGACTAAACTGTAAAAGACACATAGATTTATAGTGGTTCGACCAGAATGTGCCTACGTCCACTTTATATGTTATTGTCCTTTTACTGTTCAGATTACAAGTACAAAGCTTTTACACAAGTATATGAAAGTTGTTTGAAAGTTCTATCTGTGCTTGAGCTCTCAAACTTGTCTGCCATTGTTGTACCCCTACCCCTCTATTTATAGAGTGAGGCTGGGAGTAGGGGTTCTGGATGTATATAGCTGCTGGTGGGCCTAGGCTGATGCAATCTGGCCTAGCAACGTTGGTTCGGCAACGCCTTGGTTCGGTAGTGCTTCGGTCCGGTGGTAGATGGTTGGAGTTGAGACCATGGTCTGGTAGCACTTTGGTCCGGTAGGTTCGGTGGGACTTTGGTCCAGTAGCACCTGGGAGATGGGTTGGTTCGGTGGTAGGTGGAGTGGCTTCCGGTTCAGTAGTGATGCTTTGGGTTTGGTTCGACAGGTAGTGGAGCAAGGGTTGGTTCGGCAGGGCCTTGGAGACGTGTTGGTTCGGTGGGACTTTCCTCCCTATGGTTCGGCGATGCCTTCTTCTTTCTGGCTCGGTGGTGGTGGAAACACACTCAACATCGAATCAACATCATACTTATACAAATCAAATTTTATATAAGTTCGATAACTCCCAAATCAATTATTTAGTAATATAAGGTTCTCAAATTTCAATTTTGTTTCAATATGAATAAAATTTTCAAAATCATAAACGCTTTCACCAAATTATCCTCCCAAATCAAATATCTTCGATTCCAAAGTATCCAAAATAATAAATTTAGAAAATAAATCCAAATTTCCAAATCAATATAGTTTAAGTCAAACAATTCATTTCCAAAATCATCTTATATTTACATAAAGTCTATCTTATATAAGGATCGAAATTTTCAAAAATAAATTTCGTTGTACGAAGAGCTATATGGGATTGAACATCTTTTCTTTATAAAAGTTTTTTTTAGAATAGTTTTGTATATGAAATAGTTTGTATGTAAAATAGAATAAAATAGTTTGTTTAAGAAGAACAAAATAAAAATAGTTTTGAAAAAATGATTTTAAATTGATAGTAGTTTTTCATAAAAGAAAGAATTCCAATTAAATTACAAAGATATCCAACCCAACAACTTCCAATTTCAGCGGCAAGTATATCAATGATATTAGAATATAAGATGTACATATGTCATCATTTCACAAAATCATATTCGATCATTCGCTCGATCACACAAGTTTGCTTTCGAACTAGTATTGTCCATTCGACTTCCCTAATGCGGATTTCGATATGGTTTCTCGACTAGAAACCATCAGTCTCCTTGCATAGCCATATACTATGATAGTGAATTCTAGAATCAAGCCCAAAATCCATATCAAATATTCGCCATCAAGAGTCAAATGAAAAATCCTAACACGAAATGGTGTAATTCACCTCGAACTTGTGTACTCAAACTCGGATCAATTTAATTATGCGAATAAAACAGCATACGTACAACTTATGTATCTATTCCAACTTGTTAAATATATAGTTTCATAAAGATGTTACTAAGTTAAACATTTAAACTAAATTATATATATATTTTTTCAAAATATTTGAAGACCAATTTTTTTCAAAACATTTCAAATCTAAATTTCATATTAAAGAAAAAAATTTGTTCAAAATAGCCTTATTCATTTACTTAACAAAACAGTTTCAACTTATGTAAATCATATTACTACATACTTTAAACACACATACCAAACTTATATACTTTATACTTCAAAATTTCTTAGCTTTGAAAAGTTAACCTTGATTTGGAAGTGCTCGAACCTTCAAAATAGTCGAAGAAATCATATTTCAATCCAAGAGTTGGAAATCAACAACAAATTAGTAAATCAATTTCAAAAGATGGATTTCAAATTCGAAAATCGAGGACTGAACACCGGCTCAATTCAAATTGTTCAAATATATATACATATATCTTTCGAATATCACATCACACTTCGGAATTTGAAATCAAAATTAGTTTCACAAGTCACCCGCATAATAAAGCTACCGAAGTGGCCTCCCCCCCATTCTGAAACTCGAAAATCAATGTCGATGATGCATTCATTCATCACCAAAACTATTTTCCAGCGACATAAGTGGGTTCTGGACTTCGATTTTTTTTTTTTTGAAATTTCTTTCGAAATCATTTGAAACTCATTAAAATCATTTGAAACATTTCATTTTCGATACTTTCAAATCATATTATTTATTATTTCAACATCTTAAAACCAGTTTCAAAAATGCCAGAGTTCAATCACTCAAATTCAGATTCAAAACCTTCAGTTATATATTATTTTATATGAAACCATTTCTTATAAAATTTTCACAATTTCAAATCCTTTCGAAACTTCAAATTCTCGTTTTAAACGGGTATATAATCTTTATCGAAAACATTTCACTTATATATATAAAATATGGTCACCCTTATCAAAATAACAATTTCGATGTATACACAAATTCCAAAATACAGTCAACCTCAAATTTTTCAAGGGATGATTCAAGGAGGGATTTCAAAGCAAAACAAAGATTCAAATTTAGAGGAACTCTAATCAAATAGAATTCTGATTCAAAGATAAGCTCAAACGAAGATAAGATAATTAAATTACCAAATAGAAGATGGATAGGCCCATACAGATCGCGAGCGACCTTAACAGGGTCAACTGTGACTTCAGGAATATAATCGATGCGAAAATCTAAGGCAAATCGACCTTCGATCGCTAGAGATAGAATCTAAATATAGCAGAAGATAGAAAACATCGTAAACCGAGGATACAGAAATCTCCGGTGAATCAATACCAATTATAAGGGAGTTTCACCCTTTTACAAATCACTCAAAGATTGGCGGAATCGCCACCTTAAAAAGGTCATTCAAAGTGGGTTATGCCATGCTCCATAATCAAAAGAATATAGGTAGGAGAGACAAGAATGGATTTCAGAACAAGTGGGAGCATTCCAAAATTCAAAGGAATCCTAACCATGCTAGAAGTTCAGAATTTTTAAGGAAATCCTAATCAAAGAAATTACTACCAAGGTGGATACGAAAGGTACAAAGTCCAGAAAATTTTCTTTCAAAACAAGAAAATTTTATATCAAAATAATCTTTAAAAATCCTTTAAAAATCATTTGAAAATCATTTTATACTTCGAAAATACGTTTTCTCACAAGGGAATGATTATGAGATTGATTTCACTCATTCTAGGGTATTTCTACCCTATCTCTAATGAGTTTTTGCTCCACAGGCTAAGGTTTGCCTAAAACCAAAGCTCTGATACAAAATGTAACGACCCACTATCTCGGACCATTCAAATCGACAATAATCCACACATGTCTGACTTGAATAATTCAAAATTACAGATTGTAATAAAATTTGGAGCAAATAAAATCAAATGCAGAATCACAGACACAGAATATCAGAATAACTCGCAGCGGAAATAAAATGCCATAGTAGTTCATGAAGCTACTATATACAAACTCTCAAAAACATATACAAAATGTCATAGTTTAAAATGGATACAATAGATGTTAGGATACATAAATCAATAATACAGAGACAATACCGAATAGTAAATAACTAGATTAGAAGATAAGAAATAACAGATGGACAGATAAGCTCCAGCAAATCTCTAGCTCCAGAAGATAAATTCCAAAGCTGTGATTCTCAGGCTGACCCGAGCGTAAAGTAAAACACGAAACACTCGAGTCAGGACATATATACTTATACAATGTAAACCAACTCAAGTGAACTGTAATAACAATGCATAATAACTTACAAGATGCTTGGGATCGCCCATCTTTTAAGGATCCATAAAACCATCAATTAAACAGTAATGACAATATCACAGAAATGTCCATATCGAAATAAACCATGCAACTAACAGTGTTAATGTGCATCACAGCCATCATCAGGAAATCAAATGACATACAGAGAAGTATACCCGTGGTTATAGTATTTTAAAATAATATTTTATATTTCAAAATTTTAATATCATTTCAAATCTAAATCTTTATCAAAATAAAGATTAAATCATTTACAAACCATTTCAATTTATCAAAATATCATATCTTTTCAAACTTTCTTTCAATCATTATTTGAATTCAAATCCAATTTATCAAATAAAATACCTTTTAAATTCCAAAATATCATTCATTTATTTTTCTATCAAATCACCCTTTTAAATAGTTTATATTCCAATTAAATTAATTCATTTAACCATTTAAAAGTGAAGTTATTATTCTTTCAAGTCAAGTATTCAATTTCCAAAGTTTCAAACCATTCTGAGTTCATTTACTAAGTCAAAACCCATAAACATTGAAAATTTCAGCCTTTCACAGCATCTAGAAAAAGCTGTTATAGGTTATACTTGAAAACATTTTAATTCAGCAAAGACAGCACTTTAAAAACTGCTGTTATATCTCATTTTAGTTGAAATTTAGTTTAAAACAGCAAAGACAGCATTTTTCCAGAAATGCTGTAATAGCTTAAGTTCAAAATAAGGGTTTTATTAAATTTCAGCAAAGACAACAGGCAGCTACAGTAGTTTACAGAACTGCTGTAATAGCCCTTTATTAAGTTCGTTAGCCTTTTCATTTACTACAGCAACTACAGCATTTCAGAAATGCTGTAATAGCCTCTTTTTACTAAGTTTTAGTTAAGTTCTGAAACCATAACATTTCTGAACGCTATTAAAAGTCATTTCAAGATTTTTGTGTGTTTCCAGCCAATAATAAAATTCATTTTAAACCCTTTTAACATTTTAAAAATCATGTTTTTATCAATCAAAAATGTTATATAATATATCATTTAACACATGATTTTTATTAAATAAATCCGTTATAATTAAATCAAATTTCAATGAATTATTTAACAAATTCAAGTGTCAATTTCTTTTCTTCACATTTTTAATATATAAACTTAACACTTAAATTTTATTTCCATTTCACAAATTTAACTAAATTTTCAATCTTGTTTAATTAACTTAAACCTTTAATAAAACCAAATTCACATTTTCAAGTCAAGTTATATTTTAAAATTACACTTTTAAGCATTCGTTTATTTAACCATTTTAATACATAGAAAAAATCAATAATACTTCATTAAATCATTTAAAATCAAATTTAAAACAAATTATCATATTTACCATTTTCCAAATATAATTAAATTTCCATTTTATTTATATAACTTAAATATCATTTTAAAACCAAAATTCCAAATTTCCAACTTAAGTTATATTTCAAAAATTCACTTTTCCCATTTATTTAAATTACATTTTTAACTTCTAGAAAAATCCAAATTTCTTTATTTAAACACTAAAAATCCAATTTAAATCAAATTTTCATAATTTACAGTTTTGAAAATATTTAAAATATTCAAAATACTTTATAAAAATAACCACGGGCCTGTATATAGTTTTCTAACCTAGGTCAAGTGATACGGATATGTATCATTTCAATCCGCAGTTTAAAAAGCAAAAATCCAGGTTCTATCATTTCAAACCCGCAATCCCAAGTTAAAATAAATAAATAAAAACTGTTCAGGCCTATCATTTCAGCCCATAATGATTTTTCCCTATTCTAAAGTCCGTTCCGGTATGTATCATTTCAACCCATAGTGAATCTAATCTACAGGGAACTTGCATTGTGATAAATAGATATAAAATGAACAGTATACAATATATAACTGTAACAGATGAGATGAAAAGTAAATTAACAGGTTTAACATCATATAATTAAATCATCACAGGCAGTTATAACATATCAATATTCTACACATTCAATTGTTGTTGTTTCACATTAGTATAAGTATAAACTGTCGTGTGAGATTTACTCACCTCTTTTGTTGGAGTTGCAAGTTCAAATGACACAACACAAACCAAAACACAATGACAAAGCTATGAACTTGAGTGGAGAGCGAGATCCAAGTTATAGATCTTGTGTTACAACCCAAAACAAAACCAAAATAATAGTTAAAAATCTATACGATTGAATTTGAATAACTTTGAAACAAAAAGCAGTTTGAATACGAAACTTTTTGCCTTGCTTTCTCTACTTGTTTGCATGGCCTAGGGGATCAATTAGGTCAGGTTTGTACTTGGTTTAGATCAGGTATGGGTCTAGAAAAGGTAAGGCGACAAGGTAGAACATGATGGAGGAAGTTACAACATAAGGTAAGTGAAGGGTTTCTAGGCAAATAGGTGGAAAATGGTCCAAACTAAGGCTCGACCATGGGCAATTTGATTCGGCCAGAGGGTGTACATCTCCGGTCAGTAGCTGGAGTGATGAGGTAGGGTCTGGACAAGGTGGTGGTGGCGGCCAAAGGTGGTGGTGGTGGTGGAAAATGAAGGGTATGGTCAAGAGGAGCTCGGCTAGCATTGTTTTTAAGGCATTGCATGTATTTTGGTGGAGTTTTGTCATCATGGAGGGTCATGGCACTTTCAGGTCAGAGAAGAGGGATGGTTAGGCCGTGGATTAAGTGGAGAAAGAGGTGGTGGTGGTCGGTGGAGGAGATGGTGGAGGTAGAGGCCTAGAAACATGTGAAGAGGCAAGGCAAAACATTGAAAAAAATGAGGAAGATGATGAGAAAAGAGGCCATTGCTTACCAAAATTTCATAAATGGTTTTTGGCCGTGACTTTGCTGAAATGAGAAGCTTTTCTCATGTGAAAAATAATTAAAACTCACAGCTACAGCTGAAGGAAAGAACAGCCAAAGTTAGACAATGAAAAGGCTAGCAAATGAAGAGACTAGCTAATGAAAAGTCATAGTTTATAAAGCTTTTTGTCTCTTCAATTTTCCATTCTTTTTAATTAAATAAAAACCAATGAAAATTTAGTAAATGAGTTTAAAAACTGAAACAAAGTAAAATAAAATGAAAGTAAATAATTAAATTTAACGAAAATAGAAAAAGAATTAAAGAAATTGCTTAAAATTTGGAGACAGGGTTCAAAAATTACAAATAAATCATCACTAGCTTAAGGAAAATTCCAACTTCACTTTAAAATATTCTAAAACAAAATTTGAAGTAAAATAATTCATTTATATTTTCAAAATGAAATAAATAATTAGATTTAGAGAAAATAGAAAAATAAATAAAGAATTACTTTAATTAATTGAATTGGAAAAATTGTAAACAAAATACAGTTGACACTAGAAAATTTCAATAGCGCTTTTAAAAATGTTTTAAAACTAAAATATATACATAACATGTTATTTTACCCATATAAATGTAAATTAGAACATTGCATGACCAAATAAAATATTATTTATATAATTTAAAATAAACAATTTTGTTAAATACAGCAAATTACACTCAATAGTTAAAAAGGCATAACTTTCATAATATTAATCAGATTTTAACGAAATGAAAAGCATTATTCTTAAAATTTTATTTACTTTCATAATAAAAGATAAAATTCAAATTTACAAACTTTTAAATTTCTAAATTAAAAGTCAAAGTTTGACCATATCAACCAAAATTCACTTTTCTGGAAAATATTCTTTTTAGTCATGTTTGGAATTCTAATTCACATCAAAATCAAAATTTATATTTAAAATAACAAAATTTATTCATTTTAATAAATAAAATAATGTTTTTAAATCAGGAAATCAATTAAAATAACCAAAATATACAATTAAAATAATCACAAAATACAGGGTTGTTACACACCTCCTCCCACTTCTTACTTGCGAATCATGATTCCCATAATGTCTTAGGCCCAAAGCCAAATTTTTGAAGAGATTAGGAATCTTTAACTTTTGAAAAAGTAAGAGAGTAATTAGTGGATTAATGCTTAAACACTTCCACTATTTTCAATCCTCCTACTTCATCTCAAGCTTAGGAATTTATTTATAATTATTAAACGAGCTCCTCTCCTCTATTTATAGGCTTCATGTGGTGAGGCATAAGCTTGCTCTTGCGCCCATAGGAAGGCTTACCTCCCAAACATGTACTTTATCATATGCTTAACACTTAAGCATTTCCATTTATGCACACTTCTCCTTTATGTCACTTCTCTTTTAGGCTAATTACCATTATACCCTCACCATGATAATATCTCTTATCCATTAGAACATTCTAGAACCTTCCAAGCTCAATCATGAGGTGTGTGTGTTAATTAATTGCTAATGTGTTCATTTGATCATTATCTTAAGAGGTAAACATTTCTATTTTTGCTCATTTTCCTATTTAGTTAACCATAAACATGAAAATATTTTAAGTTTCTAATTATCTCCTTAACGATTAACTAGACATGCGCAAAAAACTCGAACAACTTTTGTTGAGAAAAAAGTTGTTTATTGATAAAACGATTTTCGTTCACATTATCGATATTTTTTCATAGTATTTATTTTTGTAAACATTTTTCCAAAATAAGTTTACTATCATTACTTAAGGTTTAAAAGGAGGCTAAAAATCTTATTAAATCATTTTAATAACATTTAATCCAAGATTCAAATATTTAAATAATTCAGATATTTAAATACGAAGTGTCCTAATTTATGAGTCGTTACAATTTTGATGACCACAACTATATAAAATATAGTATATAGTGTAGAATATTACACATATGTTGAATCGAAGACTGTACAGTATAAAGACTCAAGGTAAAGATACGAAGACTTATGAGTTCAAAGATAAAGAAATAAAGATCTCAATGTTATAATTTAGTGTATAGAATCATTAGTAAATGTTGCTAAAGTCCTTGATAGCAATTTCAGATCTCTTTCTCTAACTTCTGATCTTTGATATTTGAAACAAAAATAAATTATTTTAATTTCAAAAATATATTTTAAATACTTTATAAAAGTTTTTTAAATGCAAAAAATATTTAAAATCTATGTTCAAAATATTTTGTTAAGTATAGAATTTTCAAAACATTTTAAAGAAAACAATCTTCATTTTTAACTAGCATATGTCGACATACATATCTAGGATATGTCGACATACATGCCGCCAAATGGTTTTTTAAATTTGGAATGGAAGCGTCTGTTCGAGACAACCCTTCACAAATGGATACGTTTGATCATTCACAATATATATCGGGGAGTGCAAAACGAATTTTCAACAACTAATTACTTACTTTTTTCCCACTCCTTACTCTCTTTAAAATTCTCTCGAAAAATATACTCTATTCTCTTCAAAATCATATAGAATCAATTTATACTTTATTGTATTGATTCAATACTACTTTCTTACTATTTTGGAAACAACACTCTCTTATTTTAAAGATCAAAGTGCTATCCAAGAGGCTATAGGATCCATTGTATCCAAAGTACAATAATTTATCTTTGGAAAAACTATCACCTCTACTCGTGTTTGTTTGGGTATGCTTATAGCCCAGTCGAATCAATTAGGCGTGCTTATAGCCCGATCAAATCAAGTGGGTGTGCTTAGTAGCTCATTCAATCTAGTGGGTGTGTTTGCAGCCCTATCAAATAAAGTGAGTTTACCCCTGACTCGGAGTACAAGAGGGTGTGTCTTGTAGCCTCGAAATCAAGATTGTATTTGGATTTTCCTTCTACCTGGTTAAAGATTAGCATTTGAAAAGAAACCTATATAAGCAATTGTACGAGATTGGATGTTGGAAAAATCTGAACCAGTATAAAATTGTTAGTGTTATCTCTCGAACTCTTACTTTGTTTATTGCTTTTATTTTTTTGCATCTGTGACTAATTGTTAGTATAATTCTGTGTTGTTAATCAATGATTTAATATTAATCTTGAAAGACAATTAAAAAGATTTACATAATTTAGAAAACACTATTCACCGTCCCCCTAGTATTAAAATAGCCTTAAGATCCATAATCCTGCAACCCACATTTGGAATCATAGCACTATATTTTCAAAAATTCATAATTTGATTTTTGAAAAGTTTAAATAGCTAACAAGACTGTTAGTACACTTGTTAACACTTTTGTAGAAGGAAAATCTAATATTAGACCCTCACTTTTTAATGGTAGTAATTACAGCTATTGGTCATGTAAGATGAAGATTTATTTACAATCTAATGGTTTAGATATTTGGAATATTACATAGAATGTAACGACCCAGAATTTAATCTCTATTTAAATGAATATTTATTTATATTTTTAAATTATTAATAAATGGATTTTTATTAACAAATAAAACTATTTTAAATAATAACTAATAATAACAATATCATTTTCAAAATTTGTTTACCAATATATATAGTTCATAGAGAAATAGAAAATGTGACTGGAAATTATTTTCCGAAATATCATTTTTTTCATTAGTTAAAAGTTAATTAAAATGTTAAAACACTATTGTAAACATACATGAACACAACACAAACTATTTAAACAAGTGTACATGTACACATATATGCATGTACATGTTTCTTCTTAAGCGTGTGTGTGTGTGTGTATATAAGATAAAAGAGGATATTTTTAAATAAAAGTGTATATATTTTAGTATATATTAATGCCTTTGTCAACATAGGGTATATGGATCATGGCATGATTAGTTGAACATAATGGAGGTGGGGTACAAGGAGGGGGCGGATCATGGGGAGGGGAGGTACGGGGTGCATGCATATGTGTATATTTTAATATAATCACCTTATATTATTTTAATTAATTCCTAAGCCTAGATATATACCACTCACCACTCATGTTTCAACCTCCTTCTTCATTTCAAATTCCTAAGAGCTTAAGTAAACTTAGCCATGGATTCCTCTTCATAATTTCAAAAGTGGGAAAATCCACTTAATTTTGCCAAAAATCTTCGTTTAATCCACACAATCACTTCTACATCTTCTACAACACCTCTCTTCTAAACTACAAGCAAACACCCACCCCAAAGCCATATGGTCAAGCCCAAACTAGTCATGAATGTGCCCATCAAGGCCTAGGCCGAGCCTAAAGTCCACTTAGCCAAGCCTATTTCAAGTGTTCGAGCAACCCAAAGTTCAATTTGTGCAAAGTTTCTAAAGCTTTTTCGAGTTTTGGCAAAAGTTTGCTTTGATTTAAAAAGTTTTGGTGAGTAAAACTATTATTTTTTGAAGAGAAAACAACTTGCTTTAATGATTTATATGTTGTGAAAATATAATGTTTGTTGTGTTGAATTATCATGTTGTTTGGATGATATATGATTGCAAGTTGGATGTTTGGAATAGATTGGTAATTTGGATAATATGTTGATATGTTTTGGATATGTTTATGGATATGGATATGTGATTGGTTTATGATATGATGGTAGTATTGTTTGTGAAACAAAACCAAGTATCTTGTGAAATTGTTATGAAACTAGCACTTTAAATGGTCGAAAGAGGACTTGAGATCTAATGGAAAAAAGCTTTCTTTTAGTCTTGACTTTGGAAATGTTTTCCAAGTTTATACCTTTTGTTTAAAGTTTTCAAAACCTTTCAATTTAGTTTTCAAACAAGCCTAGTCCAGTAGCACCAACCGTTGGAAATGCGAGTGGTAACAATTCAAATAAAAGGAAGCTCAATCTAGAAGAGAATAAGGGGAAAAAGTTCCAGGATATTAGTTGTTACCTTTGCAAGCAGAATGGTCGGATTTCAAGGTATTGTCCGAACCATGAAACTTCTAAGCAACAAAGGGGACCCATCTCTCCAATTCTCCTGAAGTCACTTTTTTTCAATTGTCACCAGCCGGGCCATATGATTAAAGACCGCCCATTCATGAAGAAGGCGCAGCAGCCTAGGGTGTATGTCATTAAGAATGAACCATCTACTTCAACGAATGTGAAGGGAAAAGGTGTCCTTGAAGGTACTTTATTGATTAATGGTATTTTTGTTCAATCATTCTTTGGTACCGGTGCCTCTCGTAGTTTTATCTCTTTAGAATCAATAGTAAAATTTCATCTTATTCCAAGTATCGTAGAAAACCCTATGTGTGTGTCTAACCCCATAGGTGGTGTAACCCATTCGAATATGATTTGTGAGAATGTGCTAATTTCCTACCTTTATCATCACTTTACTTGCGACCCGTATGTTTTAGACTTAAAAGTATTTGATATTATTCTAGGTATTGATTGGTTATCAAAGTATGGAGCTGTTTTAGATTATGCTGAAAGGACTATATTATTAGAAACTAAGTTGGGAAGGATTGCTTAAGTATCATGCACGAATCCTAGTATTAATATATGTAGTTTCTTGTATGCCATGGAATCATCCCAAGATAAGTTAAGTTATGTGGGATCTGTTAAGAATTTCCTGGATTTGTTTGAAGAAGTCAATAGCTTACTCCCGCACCGAGAGATAGAGTACCTCATTGATTTGGTCCCTAGTGCAAGGCTTGTGGTTCAACCCAAGAGAAGGATGGCCCCAAAAGAGTTTACAGAAGTATAGTGGCAATCATCGGGAGGGTTGAGGAGGGATAGTGTACCGGTTTTAAATTGATAACCGAGTAGTTTTAAGGATGAATGGACGGATCTATGTATCGAATGTCAACGATCTTAGCCCGGAAGGTTTGTCAAAATGATATCGTTCTAAGTTGAGTATCCATCCTGGTGTCTCAAAGATGTATAGGGATATGAAGCAGATGTTTTGGTGGAAGGGAATGAAGAGAGATATCTCTATCTTTATTAGCAGGTGTTCTTGCTATCAACAAATCAATGGTGATCATCAGAAGACATCCGGATTATTACAACCCTTGGAAATACCTAATTGGAAATGAGAAATGATATCAATGGATTTTATCGATGGTTTACCTAGAACTAGAAAAGGAAATGAAGGATTATGGGTTATCTTTGATCGACTAACGAAGGGCACACATTTTATTCTGGTAAAACCAACAAGGATCGCTGCTTCTTTAGCTGAAATTTCCATGAGAGGGATAGTCAGGTTGCATGGAGGTCCTTTGAGTATTGTAAGTGATCGAGACCCCATATTTACTAGTCAATTTTAGGAAGCATTGCAAACAACCCTTGGAACAAAGTTGAGCTTAAGCACAACATATCACCCCCAAACCAAACAGACAGACGGAGCGGGTGAATTGGATTCTAGAGGATTTGTTGAGAGCATGTATTCTGGGTTTTGGTGGATCATGGGAGGATCATTTGCATTTAGTTGAGTTATCCTATAACAATAGCTTCCAAGAAAGCATTGGGATGGCACTGTATGAAGCTCTATATGGAAGACCGTGCAAGTCACCAACATGTTGGGTTGAGACGGGAGATAGATTAGTTCTTGGATTGGACATGATCCGAGAGGCTACAGAAAAAGTTACAGTGATTAAGAAAAGAATGAAGGAGGCTCAAGATCGCCAAAAGAGTTATGCTGATAGAAGGTGAAGGGATTTGGAATTTATGGTTGGAGACTTGGTGTTCGTAAAGACTTCACCAATAAGAGGAGCTGTTTGATTTGGAAAAGCTGGAAAGTTAGCTCCAAGGTATATTGGACCCTTCCGTATTCTTGAGAGGATCTGATCACTTGCTTATTGGGTTCAGTTGCCAAAGAGATTGGCAGGTGTTCATAATGTGTTCCACGTGTCTCATTTGAGGAAATATGTTCATGACCCATCTTTGATTGTGGAGCCATCGGTTCAAGAGGAATTGGGAATAGAATCGAACTTGACAGTAGTTATTCATCCAGTTTTTGTTATGGATCAGGATGAAAATAGGTTGCGTAACAAGGTGGTGCGACTAGTCAAGATTCAGTGGAGCGAGGATCCAAGAGACTGCACGTGAGAGACGGTGGATCGTATAAAAGAAGCCTATCCCGAGTTGATGTTAAAATAGCTAGTCGTAGGTTGTATGTATAGTGTATGTTTGTTTGCTATGGATGCTTAGTGTATGTATTTGTATGTGTTTTATGATATAAATATATGGATTTTGGCGTAGTTTGAATTATCTCCTTGTTTGCTAATTTCGGGATGAAATTCTTTTAAGGGGAAAGAGTGTAGCGACCCATAATTTAATCACTATTTAAATGAATATTTAATTATATTTTTAAATAATTAATAAATTGATTTTTATTGACAAATAAAACTATTTTAAATAATAACTAATGATAATAAAATCGTTTTCAAAATTTGTTTACAAATATATACAGTTCATAGAGAAATAGAAAATGCGAGCGAAAATTATTTTTTGAAATATTGATTTTTCATTAGTTAAAAGTTAATTAAAATGTTAAAACACTATTGTAAACATACATGCACATAATACAAACTATTTAAACATGTGTACATGTACACATATATGCATGTACATGTTTCTTCTTAAGTGTGTGTGTGTATATAAGATAAAAGAGGATATTTTTAAATAAAAGAGGATATTTTTAAATAAAAGTGTATATATTATAGTATATATTAATGCTTTTGTCGACATAGGGTACATGGATCATGGCATTAATAGTTGAACATAATGGGAGGAGTACAAGGAGGGGGTAGATCATGGGGAGGGGAGGTACGGGGTACATGCATATGTGTATATTTAAATATAATCACTTTATATTATTTTAATTAATTCCTATGCCTATATATACCACTCATGTTTCTCATTTTTCAACCTCCTTCTTCTTTTCAAATTTCTAAGAGCTTAAGTAAAATTAGCCATGGTTTCCTCTTCATAATTTCTATAGTGAGAAAATCCACTTAATTTTGCTAAAAATCTTATTTTTAATCCACAAAATCACTTCTACATCTTCTACAACACCTCTCTTCTAAACTACAAGAAAACACCCACTCGAAAACCACATGGCCAAGCCCAAACTAGTCATGGCCATACCCAAAAAGGCCTAAGCTGAGCCCAAAGTTCATTTGGCCAAGCCCATTTCAAGTGTTCGAGCAACCCAAAGTTCAATTTTTGCAAAGTTCCTAAAGCGTTTTTGAGTTTCAGCAAAAGTTCGCTTTGATTTAAAAAGTTTCTTTGAGTAAACCTAATTTTTTTGGAAAAGAAAACAACTTGTTTTTAATGTTCTATATGTTGTGAAATTATAGTGTTTGTTGTGTTGAATTGTCATGTTGTTTGGATGATATATGATTGCAAGTTGGTTGTTTGGAATAGATTGCTGATTTGGATAATATGTTGATATGTTTTGGATATGTATATAGATATGGATATGTGATATTGGTTTATGATATGATGATAGTATTATTTGTGAAATGGTTATGAAACTAGCACTTTAAATGGTTATGAAAGAGGACTTGAGATCCGATGGAAAAAAAGCTTTCTTTTAGTCTTGACTTTGGAAATGTTTTCCAAGTTTATACCTTTTGTTTAAAGTTTTCAAAACCTTTCAATTTAGTTTTCAAACATGGCGCAGCTAGTGTTAAGTGAAATTTCCACCTAGAAATCAATTCTAGCGAACTACGCTTATGGCGATAGTCGCTATGGATGCAGTTCGAGAAATTTCGCGATTTCAAATTTTAAAGTATTTTCTTTTGAATTGTTTTGAAAACTTATTTCAAACTAAAATAAGTAAGTCAAAATTTTAATTTTTAGTTATTTAATAATTTAATTTATCAATTAGGGTCATTATTATTTAATTAGTTAATTAATTAAGTAATTAGGTTAAGTAATTAGAGTTTAAGAAATTATTAACTAAGTAAATTATTTTTAATTAAGTTTTAAATAACGATTAATTAAGATAAAAGTAAATTAATTTATATTTAATAAAGTTTATTTATTTTAGTTAATTATTTAATTAGAGTTAATTATTTAATTAATTATTGTTTAATTAAAGGTTAATTATCCACTTAATTAGTGTTTAATTTCTTAAATAAATGTTATTTAATTAAAGTTTCTTTCAGGTTTAATTATAAATAAAATTAGGATTATTAATGATTAAATTTTGATTTAATTAAGATTAATTAAGGATTAATTGAGTTTTAAACTTATGATTTAATTAAGGGTTATTTATTTTAAAGTTTCTTTTAAAACTCTATCGGTTATTTATTGTTAACCACTTTTTTTGTTTAAATGAATTGTTTTAAAACCAAGGATCTCTTGTCCATGCTATTGAGTAGCCAAATGAATTAAAGTAGTTGTAATAAAACATTGACACGTTTTATTGAAAGTAAGTCGACTTGTACTTATCACAAATATCGCACTTCGGGGACGTAATGAATACAAGGGAATTAATTTCGATAAGCGGGTCATGATAAGCTAAGAATATGGAACGTATGTTCATATACAAATCTTTACACCCTGATAGTGGAATAGTCCACTATAAACAACTTGACCTCTTAAATTATCGAACTTTGGTTTGGAGAAAACGAGATCAGATATTAATCTGAAAACCACTTTGAACTAACGTAAACGTTCGAATTGGAAATAGTAAAGGCAAGGTCCAAGATGAAGACTTTGAAGTGCCTTCGGTTCGTTCATCTCCTGAAAGACTTGTATGGATGAATGCTGACATTGTGTCAACATCTGGAAGGCAATGTTAGCGTTCCAAGTGGCAATGCTATAATAAAGGTAAACGTAGCCTCAGACCTCATCAACCGGGAATCACTAAAACAAGGGAGATGCAGCAAGGCTAAGTGGGTCGCTCCCATTAGGTTAAGGTCATCCCTATCGAGAGTCCCTACTATCAACTCATATATGCTTCGGTACGATTGCTGATCCCAACCGAGTGGTGATCTTATTCGGTACTATCCAGCAAGGGGTAGGCTGGTCTTATGTTGGCAGGGGATCCAGGCAAGATCTGTGTTATTTATCTAGAGATGCACCGTGACGGGCGGTATCTGAGTAGCCCAGTCATTGTATGGAATCCATTTTTCAATAAGTGTCGTATGGATTTAGTTATACCCAAATTTGTTGAAATGTGAGATGCAAGCATTTCAGCTATGTTCTATTTTACTTGAAAATTCTAGACATTATCATAATACCACTGGATTTCTATATAAAGCGTTTTGGTTATCGTAATGTAAAAACTCGTCCGTGATTATGTCCTGCATGGTCTTACGAGATACCTTTGATTTTCGACATGTTTTATAAAAGTGAGAATTAAGTTGTTTGAGTTTACTCACACCAGACCCATGTCTAACCCGGAGTTTGATTTTTTTTTCCTAAAACTCTTGGGTACTCAAATTTGTATGAGTAGCTAAGTGATCCAGGTTCTTACGGAAGCATTTTGCAAGGAGCTGGAGCAGGTGGCTTCACCGTTAGATGGTTATTATCTATTCCGCTGTGTTTATGTATGTTCTATGTATTTTGTGACGGATAGGTAGTTATAACTGTCCAGTGGAAGTTGCAATGTAACGACTCTGATGTATTATTTATATGGAAATGACAATGTAATATCATATGTTATATATTATTTGTTGTTCTGATTCGTGGTGAGATTATGTGATTGTGTAGTTTTCTTCTTATCTTCCTTTTTCTTCTACCCTTAATGGCTCGTCTTCCAGTATAAGAAAGGCTTCCATTACACAGAATGAGTACACAACCGCAGACTAACTTTTAAACTCAGACCGTTGAACAAAAGACATAAGCACTTAATAATTCTAAGGCCATGTGTAATGACCTCGAATTTTATCGCTTTGATTTATGAATATTTAATAAATTTTAAATATTCAATTAATGGTTTTTAATAATCAAATAACCCTCGTTTAATTAATAAATAATAATGGCGAACTTATTTTAAAGGTTGGTTTACATAAATAAATAGTTTGGAGAAAAATTAAAAATGTGATGGAAAATTGTTTCTCGGATTTTTGACTTTTCATCGAACGAAAATTGTTGTAATGAACACACTATTTTATAAATGGACATACAAATAACAAAATAAAAATTCCTATTTGCTAATAAAGGAATTAATCAACTCTAGTTATCATTAGAAAGTTCAAAGTAATAATTAAATTAAGTGATCTGACTTTTTCTTTTTAATTAAGAAAAGCGGACTTTCTGTGTATGCATTTATGTGCATTGGTAAAAAGGAAAAGATGTGCACATGGGTTGGCATGTGCTTGCATTGAAAAGGAGAGAAGGTGTATGGAAAAAAGAAGGGTAGTAGTTTGGAAAAAAGGAAGGGTGTAGCATGAATCAAGGAGGGGTAATTTGGCCATTTGGTCATTTGATAAAGGGGTATATGTGATCATTTTCCATTTTTCAAATTCTATAAAAGCAAACCTTCCACTTTATTTTCTATCCTTTCTCTATTTTTCCACTTTTGATCTCTTTTTCATCTCTTCTTCACTCATTTCGCCTCTTCATAATTCCTAAAGGAAATAAATACAGAACAACTCCTTGTCTCTTCAAACTTTTCTATGGCCTTTAATCATCATAGCTAATACTCTTATCATTCTAAGGTCAAAAATTTCGAACAGAAAACCCACAAACCATTCATAGCCGAGAGCATGGGGGCCCTACGGCCTTGGATATGAGCATGTAGAGGCTCGTAGAGGAGTTTTCTAAAGCAAAGCAAGGATCTTGTGAAGAATAGTTGGATGGTTGGAAGTTTGGTCGAGAGAAAAGTGAGATAACTCACTTTGTTTTAGCTTTAAAAATGAATGTTTATATATTATTGCTTATGGTGTGTATATAATGTTTGGTATAGTTTGATTCCCACTTGGAAGTGGATGGAATATGTAACTTTGCTTTGCAGAGAACAATAGCAAAGAAATATGGAACCCGAAGTGTCTTCGTACCGAATAGGTCGCTATATAAGCACTTTGAAGAATAAATTTTTTGTAGAGGGATCCTAAAGGATTCCTCGCCTTGTGATTTTTATTTACATACATTCTTGTTTATGTAAATGTTTGTGTATGTGGAAAGTGAATGTTGCTTAGTTATAGTCGACCTTCTTGTTGTTTGTTTTGTGACATTGAAATCATATGCTCTCTTTTAAAGTGGTTTACTACTTTGTTTTCTAAAAGTGTGTTGAAACGGTTTTTAAACTTGGCTTTTGTTTTCAAACCTTTTTGCAAAGGTACTAATGTGGTTTAAAAATACAGAAATGTGGTTTAAAAGTTATTTTATTAAGAAAAAAAGTTTTAAAAGTTACAGTCCATATAGCTATAGTCTCTATGGAAGCACTTTGGAAATATATGATTTTTGTAAAGTAAAACAAGGTTATCTACTTTAGATATATTGTAAATTCCTTTCAAATATGGTTTACAAAAGTTATATAAGTATTTTTGAAGGTGGTTTGGAATTTAAATATATTTCTAGGATTTTTTTGAAATATTTAAGTAAGGGTTTATTTTATATAAAGGAAATTTCTTTATTTTCCAAAGTCAAATTCTTTTTCAAAAGTGGTGACTTTTAAGTGGTGTTGGAATGAAGGTTTTAAATGGTGGTTAAAGCATTTTAAATATGATTGTAAGAAAGAAGAAAGCATGGATTACAACCCTATTATGGTAATAAATGTTTTCGAGAAAAAGAAAGAGATTATGGACTATTACATTCTTGTTATAGTAAATGGTTTTAAGATATTGGAAAGGAAATTTGGTTTATAACACATTTGTTATTATTAAATGGGTATATGGAATTTGAGAAGACTAATAATAAGTTTTTTACTTCATATAAAGAAAGGATCTTGCCTTTCGATATCAAGCTTTGGTTTAAATAAATGATTTTAGAAAATGTTTCCAATAACTAGTTTGAAATCAAAGACTGGAAATAAATTATGGAGTTGGTTTGGATTGTTTTAAAAAGACTTTATTTTATGCAAGGTATTTCTTTGTCGGTGCTATTAAGTAACATAAAACAAATATGATAAGTAGTGTTAAAATGTTGATAGGTTTATGGAAAGTAAGTTGTAACGACCCGCCATTTTGGACCATTCGCGTCCATTATAAGTGTATAGGTAGACACTCATGCCGGAGTTGAATTGCTCAAAATACCGCGTTGTTAATTTAAATTTGGCAAAACTGAACATATACAGTAAATAAAATATCACAGATCACAGACACAGAGTAATAAGTGCAGCGGAAATAAAAGGAATAGTAGTTCATGAAGCTACTATATAAATATATAAGTTACATCAGAGTTAAACCAGATACAACGGAAGAGTAATACGATACATCAGATACAAATCAGAATACATCACTGGAGTCATCGAATATCTGAAAGCTGGATAGATAGCTGGATCTCCAAGCGAAGCTCCAACTCCAAAGGTAAGTCTCGAAAGCTGAACCACTCAGTCTGACCCGAGCGTAAAGCAAAAACACAAGACACTCGAGTCAGGATTAACATTCTTATATTAATAAATCCAACTCAAGTGAAATAGCAATTGAAATACAAGTAACTCAAAGGATGTTTGGAATAACCATCCTTTAAGGATCCGTTAAACTATCTACTATGTAGTAGTGTACGATAAGTAGATAATGTCTATCAGTAATAATAAGATATCAAAATAGCGTTAAGTCATGGCCCATTCCACCCTTAACACATTTTTATTCCCAAAAGCATATACAAGACCGTAGTTTCCCCAAAACCGGAAGTCACCAGAGGGCAATCCATATACTAAAGGTACAAATCAAAATCGTAGTGGTCGCGCATAAATGGAATACAAGTATGACAAGGCACATGAGGCTATACCCAAGGTAGTGATACTACCGTTCGCCTGATCCGGACTGGTGAGAACGCAACGCCGCAGCGCCCGCAACACCGTGAGACAACACTCCCAAAATCAAGGGTGCACCAATCGACAACAAGTATAAGTAGTTCGAAGAAGTGTGTCCACTTGAGGTATCAATCCTCCATTGGCCCGGCACAGCTCCTGTTTTAGTCATTTCCAATTTGACACAAGTGTCAAGGCTATCCATTATCGTTCTCTTTCTTCAGTCATCACGTACATCATTTCCAACCACTTCATTCTGGATCATCACTCCACGTATAGTTATTAAAGTGGTTTTCGGTTTAGATAGAGAGTATATCCATAACCGAATTCCGGTCTCTTTAATAACTTCCGTAATTATTTCACCGATTGGTCGTTAATATATTTCAAAACCAAATCAATTTCAATTTCAATCAGAGTTTATAAACCAACATTTCATTTGTCTTTCCAAATCAATTTCCATAATTTACGTTTCAAACTTCCAAATTCACAATTTCAAAATCTTAAAATTCAATTTCAATTTCGTTTTAAACAATCCAAATATCGATTCAAGTTCGCAAATAAGTTTCCTTCCAAATTATTTGAATTAACTAAATTTAACATTCGAATCAATTTAAACTTATTTATCGATTTCATTCAATATTCATTAAGTTACTTTATCATTCAAAACAATTTCTATTAAATTTCCAATTCATTAAACCCATTATTTAAATTCAACTTCATTAAGTCAAAACTTACAATTTGAATTAAATTAAATTCATCAAATCGAATTCTTTCAATTACAAGTCTTACATTAATTCCAAAAATATCACATTTTCATTTCTTGTTAAAGAAATTCCATTTCACTTATTTACTTCCTTAAATAATTTTCCAAAACTTAATTAATAAAGAAACTCAATTTCAATTATTTACGAAGTAAAATTCACTTATTCAAAAGTTCAAATTTTCTTATTAAAGAATTTCAATTCAATTTAATCATTAAATAATTTAATCTTATTTAAGTATTAAATAATTCAAAACTTAATTATTCAATAATTTCAAGGTTTAATAATTTCAAACTTAATTATAATTTCGAACTTAATTATTAAATCATTTCAACTTAATTGAATCATTTCTCAAATTAAACATTTTCCTTTCAATAAAAATTCAAATTTCAATTTCATTTCAAAACCGTATTATTTATTTAAATAAAATCTTCATTTTTATTTTAAATCAAATTATTGACCAATCGGGTTTTATTTAATTTTCTTTCCTAGGTCAAAGTTCAAATTTTTTTTTTGGGTATTTATCATTTCAACCCGATTCCAATTCAATTCCAAAATCAAAGCATAGTAAAGGGAACTTGCAGTGTGATAACAGGGATGGTGTCAAAGTAAATAAACAAGCAATAACAACAAACAATAACAATCCAAAAATTAATTCAAATAATCCCGAAATAACCGTATTAATTCGCATTGTTATTTGTACGAATTAACATAATTATTTCTAGAATCTACACTATCATTTCATGTAGATTAAAGATTATTACATTACGGTTTTTCACTTGTCATCTATTTACAATTTCATACATCATAAATTTAACAACATACATTCAGTGGTTCACAAGTGTAATTAAACAGATCCTACGTGTCAATAAATTTAACAGTTAAAGGGGTCATATTATACAATGTCAATTAATCAAATTTAACATTTAACTATCCTATATCAAGTTCAATTGCATACTATTTATCATTTTAACATTAACAATTTAACATCCAATATAAACATCAACAATCAATCAATTATCAGTTAAACTGTATTATCATCGCATAAATAATTAACAGATAATGGTGTCAGATGTCACAGGTGAACTGATACAGGTAATAACAGTGTAAATATCAAACAGCAGCAATATTTCAATTGTCATTTCAATTGAAATCAAATCTAATAAATAAAAAAATGTAAATCGTGAGTGATTTCTCACCTTTCGAGGCTAGGGAATACAGAAGATGATACGGATATGCACACCGATATGGACATAGAAATTTGAGTTACGGATCCAAGCAAAGCAAACGGCACGAATACGACGATCAAGGCTGATAACAGAAATCGATAGAACATATCAGAACGAGATCGATGAATAAAATTGGTATAAGTGAACACATGTAATTATATATAAATATAAAGTCATATTTTAAACTCAACATATTTTTATATTATATATATAATTTCCAAAATCATTGGTTACACTAAACACATATACACTACCCGGTAGCAAAAGTAACATAGTAACTATACGGTATCAAAAGTGGCAGACTCAATTTATACACTATATAAAACCAGAAATCAGTGGGCACAGGGTAGTATAATATAATATACCTTTCAACATATATTTTGAAACCGCAACCTATAAATATAATATGGCTTATACATACAAATATTTGAGTGAATGGTACAAACGTGCACCATATACATAAACCGATAACTTATGTACGTAATAACAAATTTAGACTTTTGGTAAAATCAAAACTTCAAAATCAGTAAAATTTTACTCGTTATAATATAAACAGCACATTGGTTACCAACAACCCATATATTATTATTATATTAAAAATTTAAAATCATAACTCAGACTACAGCAAGTATAACTATACATTGTACACACTTAAAATATATAAACAATTTTAAAATCAGCACTCTATAAAACAAAAATAAAAGCAATATATCCCACATACGAATTTTTAAACATTATGTACCCAAAATATTTTTAGTAGACTACTAATTATACTGTTGCAGCAAATATATAATATATATATGTAACACTGTTACAACTTTATAAACTATAACAATTTAACTTACTTTCTATATAAAAGACTGCACAGCTTATGTACATTGTATATATATAATGTATAAACTATCAAAAAAAAAATAAAAATCAACATGAAATGGAAATATATATATATATTACCTAATATAAAGCAGCAGTAACCTACACATACTCGGTTTCGAACCATACAAAGTTTACAAGCTTATGAACTCAAATATACCTATGCATATGGACATATATATACCCTACCGCAACTTATAACTAATATGCATATGAAATCTGGTTAGGACAAGGTTATACCAATCAATATATAATCAAATATATTTATACATATATATAAAAACGATATAAGGAACAACATTTTACCCTGTCAATTCTACTATATAATAACCGAACAGATGTATATAATACTTGTTATAAAGCTCATATAATCTAACAGCTATATCTTAAAATCAATATATATTATATGAAGAAAAAAAAATAGCTTTCGTATATTATTAATAAACATAGTGACAGTCCTACCATACTATAACTTTTATATCAAGCAGCAGAAGCTACAGACTTTAAAAACGTGAAAACTGCTTTTACATACATACATTCTTTAGCATAATACAATATATAAACAAAGCTTATCAATATATAATTTCCGGAAAAAGGCAAACAAGATTTCCAAAAATAATAATAATATGAAGTATACATATACAGAAAAATAAATGCATACGTACTGTATACAATTTGCTACCATATCAAATAGTCACTTTTATAAAGTAAAATATGTACCCTACTATGCTTATAACCAAAAGTAAAATATATATTAATATAAGTTGATATATATAAACTTGTATATATTGTATTCTCATACCAGTAAAAAGAATGGGCGAGGCAGGTGGAGCCATGGTTGAGGCAGCAGTGGAGTAGACGGAGGAGAGAGAATGGTGGTGGCTGGTCAGGCACGCGGAGGTTGGAATGGCGATGCTTGGCGGGTGGTGGGCTGGAGCGGCGCGACAAAGAGAAGAGGTGGAGTAGTCGGAGGTGGTGTTGAGGACTTGGACGAGGCCGAGACCGGCTGGGGTACACGGTGGGGAGGTGGCTGCCAGCTTGGAGGCGAATGATGGCTGGGGTGGCGATTTCAAGCAGTGGAAAGGGGCGGCGGAGATGGCGTCGGCGTGTAGTGGTGGCGGCTATCGGTTGGAGGTGGATCCGGTGGGTGTGCTTGCACGGTTGGATGGAAAAGTGAAGATGGATTAGTGGCCAAGGTGGGAGGCAAATGTATGGGCGAAAGAAAAAAAATTGAATAAGCAGGGTAAAGAACAGGAAGAGAATGAGATTGCTTTGGAATAGAAAATGAATAGGCAAAAAGAAAAATAAATGTAAACACGAACGAAATAAATGAACCAAAAGAAATGTCAAACAACGAATAGTCACAGCCAAATAGCAGTTCAGAGAATATTAAGAGTAAGAGACTGTTGATTTTTTTTTTTGAAATTTGAATGGTCACGTGAAGTTCAAAGATTTAAACGGTACCGAGATGGAAACCGTTTTACTGATTTCACAATATACCAGAGTTCGAAAAATAAAAATAAATATACCGTTGAGATCAGCACGACGAGACGATCAAAACGGTATACAGATATCAATGGTACGATCATCCGATCAAAAATCGATATCGGTACGAAATGCTGCTATTTTGCCGAAAATAAGATCGACGGAGCAATAGATGTCCGAATTTTGAAAAACGACAAACTGACATCTTGCTCAGAAGATGGTTTAGAATTTTTCTATGTAAAAATATTTAGGTTTCGGAAACATTTTATTTTCAACGCTTTTTAACTGATTCAATTGAAGTGATTTTACGCGCGAAATAAACTTTCATATTTTCGGACGAAAATTTACCAGTTGCTATGTTTAACTAGACGTATTCCAAATATTAAATTTGTATTTCAAAATTTTATCGTTTAAAATTTCACAAAATTTCAACTAATTACGTTATTAAAACAGTTGAAATTTACGGGTCGTTACATTCTCCCCCACTCAAAACTTTTCGTCCCCGAAAAGGAACGAGGTAGGAGAATAGAAACAACCAGAAAGAAAGCAGATTTGAAATACAAAATAACAATTAATTTAAACCATATAAATTCAAATTTAAATTAATTGATATTCAATAATTGATATAATCCATTTGATTTCACTAAAATCAATCTCAACTATTTCTAAATTTATTATCTTATTATCCAATTATCTTAAATTTACAATTTCTAAAACCATAATTTTGAATAGTCTTTTATTATAATCATATTTTTTCAGCAATTTAAATTCTTCTTTATTCCAAATTATTGTTAAATTTATTCTACTTAATATATCTAATCACATATATTTAATCCATATAAATTAATTTAAACCATAAAAGTTTCGATTTAAATTAATTTTATTTTCACTAATTGTTTTAAATTTCAAGGTATTTTCATAAGTTGATCAATTTCAATTTATTAATTCTTTCAAAACAAATTTATTTCATTATTAACTGAGTTTACTTATTATCCTATCTAACTCTATTAACATCTTTATAACCAAAATTCAGTGTATAACATTTATTATAAACACTCAAATTTTATTTATAAATTCAATTTATCTTACATATTATCCAATTACATATTCAACTTCTGAATGATTTAGGTAAGTTGTATTAGAATGCAGTTGAACAATATACAAATAAAATTTTCCCAATTTAATTATTCAAGTTTAAATATTTATTCCAAATTTGGTTTTATTTATAATTAAAATCATCCTTTAACAAAATTTTAAGAATTAGATTTCCGATTGACTTTAAATAATTTAGAGATATATATAATATATTTATATCAAATCAAATTAAATTTTTAAAATAAGATACCTATATAAATGTAAATCAAAATATACTGAAGAAATTCAAATCAAAAATATTTTTCAAAACAAAACCGTAGCAAAGCTACAGAATAGTATCTCCACTTCGAAACTCGAAAATGAATGTCGATGATGCGGCCGCCATCACCGAAATTATTTTCCAGCGACTAAGAGAAGAGCACTGATTTCAACATTTTAAAAATTCTTTGAAAACGATTTCTGTTCGAAAATACTTTCAATAATATATACTTTAAAATTTCAAAACCAAAGTTCGAAATCACTGGAAACTAATAAATTCTCAAATTTCTGAATTAAATTCATTTCAAATTCTAAATCAATTATAAACCATATTTATAAATTCATTTAGAACAATAAATGATAATCAAATATTATCATTTCAAACAACCAATTTAATTAACTTATTAAATTCCAGAAAATTTTACTTATATTTTTACAATATAATCAAACAAATTTGAAAACAATATTGTGTCAGTTTGCTCTGCTCAAGTGTTTTGGAAATCCTATCGATAGCGTTGATCAGACGAATCGATCGAAAACCCAAATCAACATCAGCAACTCAAACAACACAATATAGAAAACATTTTTAATATAAATTTACAAATACACTTCCTCGCTCGACGATACAAGAATGAATTCAAAGCAAGGATAGAGATTCAAATTTGATGGACTCAAATCAAAGAGAATTCTGATTCGAAAATAAGTTTGAAACAGAAGATAAGATAATTCAATTACCACAATCGGAAGATGGATGAGTTTATTTAATTCACGGGCAACCTTAACCGGGTCGTCCGTAACTTCAAGAATAGGATCGATGCTGAATTCCGAGGTAAATCAACACTCGATCTCAAGAGATGAATTCAGGTATAGTAGGGAATAGATTGCATCGTAAACCGAGGACACTGAAATCTCCGGTAAATCGATGTCTATTTTAAAGGAGTTTCTCCTTTATGAATCATTCGAAGATTGGCGAGACCGCCGATCCATTATAGATATCATTCAAATGGAGTTATGGGGTGCTCCAGAATTTGAAAGAAGACGAATAGTGAAGGACACGAATGAATTTCGGAACCGAGGGGAACGTTCCAAAATTCAAAAGAATTTGAGTCAAGGGAAGAGATTTGAAACTCGAATAAGAGTGATTCTGTAAATACATTTACCCTATATGTTGAGTTTTGCCTAGAGCTACCAAAGCTCTGATACCAACTGTAACGACCCGCCATTTTGGACCATTCGCGTCCATTATAAGTGTATAGGTAGACACTCATGCCGGAGTTGAATTGCTCAAAATACCGCGTTGTTAATTTAAATTTGGCAAAACTGAACATATACAGTAAATAAAATATCACAGATCACAGACACAGAGTAATAAGTGCAGCGGAAATAAAAGGAATAGTAGTTCATGAAGCTACTATATAAATATATAAGTTACATCAGAGTTAAACTAGATACAACGGAAGAGTAATACGATACATCAGATACAAATCAGAATACATCACTGGAGTCATCGAATATCTGAAAGCTGGATAGATAGCTGGATCTCCAAGCGAAGCTCCAACTCCAAAGGTAAGTCTCGAAAGCTGAACCACTCAGTCTGACCCGAGCGTAAAGCAAAAACACAAGACACTCGAGTCAGGATTAACATTCTTATATTAATAAATCCAACTCAAGTGAAATAGCAATTGAAATACAAGTAACTCAAAGGATGTTTGGAATAACCATCCTTTAAGGATCCGTTAAACTATCTACTATGTAGTAGTGTACGATAAGTAGATAATGTCTATCAGTAATAATAAGATATCAAAATAGCGTTAAGTCATGGCCCATTCCACCCTTAACACATTTTTATTCCCAAAAGCATATACAAGACCGTAGTTTCCCCAAAACCGGAAGTCACCAGAGGGCAATCCATATACTAAAGGTACAAATCAAAATCGTAGTGGTCGCGCATAAATGGAATACAAGTATGACAAGGCACATGAGGCTATACCCAAGGTAGTGATACTACCGTTCGCCTGATCCGGACTGGTGAGAACGCAACGCCGCAGCGCCCGCAACACCGTGAGACAACACTCCCAAAATCAAGGGTGCACCAATCGACAACAAGTATAAGTAGTTCGAAGAAGTGTGTCCACTTGAGGTATCAATCCTCCATTGGCCCGGCACAGCTCCTGTTTTAGTCATTTCCAATTTGACACAAGTGTCAAGGCTATCCATTATCGTTCTCTTTCTTCAGTCATCACGTACATCATTTCCAACCACTTCATTCTGGATCATCACTCCACGTATAGTTATTAAAGTGGTTTTTGGTTTAGATAGAGAGTATATCCATAACCGAATTCCGGTCTCTTTAATAACTTCCGTAATTATTTCACCGATTGGTCGTTAATATATTTCAAAACCAAATCAATTTCAATTTCAATCAGAGTTTATAAACCAACATTTCATTTGTCTTTCCAAATCAATTTCCATAATTTACGTTTCAAACTTCCAAATTCACAATTTCAAAATCTTAAAATTCAATTTCAATTTCGTTTTAAACAATCCAAATATCGATTCAAGTTCGCAAATAAGTTTCCTTCCAAATTATTTGAATTAACTAAATTTAACATTCGAATCAATTTAAACTTATTTATCGATTTCATTCAATATTCATTAAGTTACTTTATCATTCAAAACAATTTCTATTAAATTTCCAATTCATTAAACCCATTATTTAAATTCAACTTCATTAAGTCAAAACTTACAATTTGAATTAAATTAAATTCATCAAATCGAATTCTTTCAATTACAAGTCTTACATTAATTCCAAAAATATCACATTTTCATTTCTTGTTAAAGAAATTCCATTTCACTTATTTACTTCCTTAAATAATTTTCCAAAACTTAATTAATAAAGAAACTCAATTTCAATTATTTACGAAGTAAAATTCACTTATTCAAAAGTTCAAATTTTCTTATTAAAGAATTTCAATTCAATTTAATCATTAAATAATTTAATCT
Source organism: Allium fistulosum (assembly GCA_030737815.1). NCBI lineage: Eukaryota > Viridiplantae > Streptophyta > Magnoliopsida > Asparagales > Amaryllidaceae > Allium > Allium fistulosum. The sequence goes on along the minus strand of CM060903.1, from coordinate 1,239,396,970 downwards.
TATTTAAGTATTAAATAATTCAAAACTTAATTATTCAATAATTTCAAGGTTTAATAATTTCAAACTTAATTATAATTTCGAACTTAATTATTAAATCATTTCAACTTAATTGAATCATTTCTCAAATTAAACATTTTCCTTTCAATAAAAATTCAAATTTCAATTTCATTTCAAAACCGTATTATTTATTTAAATAAAATCTTCATTTTTATTTTAAATCAAATTATTGACCAATCGGGTTTTATTTAATTTTCTTTCCTAGGTCAAAGTTCAAATTTTTTTTTGGGTATTTATCATTTCAACCCGATTCCAATTCAATTCCAAAATCAAAGCATAGTAAAGGGAACTTGCAGTGTGATAACAGGGATGGTGTCAAAGTAAATAAACAAGCAATAACAACAAACAATAACAATCCAAAAATTAATTCAAATAATCCCGAAATAACCGTATTAATTCGCATTGTTATTTGTACGAATTAACATAATTATTTCTAGAATCTACACTATCATTTCATGTAGATTAAAGATTATTACATTACGGTTTTTCACTTGTCATCTATTTACAATTTCATACATCATAAATTTAACAACATACATTCAGTGGTTCACAAGTGTAATTAAACAGATCCTACGTGTCAATAAATTTAACAGTTAAAGGGGTCATATTATACAATGTCAATTAATCAAATTTAACATTTAACTATCCTATATCAAGTTCAATTGCATACTATTTATCATTTTAACATTAACAATTTAACATCCAATATAAACATCAACAATCAATCAATTATCAGTTAAACTGTATTATCATCGCATAAATAATTAACAGATAATGGTGTCAGATGTCACAGGTGAACTGATACAGGTAATAACAGTGTAAATATCAAACAGCAGCAATATTTCAATTGTCATTTCAATTGAAATCAAATCTAATAAATAAAAAAATGTAAATCGTGAGTGATTTCTCACCTTTCGAGGCTAGGGAATACAGAAGATGATACGGATATGCACACCGATATGGACATAGAAATTTGAGTTACGGATCCAAGCAAAGCAAACGGAACGAATACGACGATCAAGGCTGATAACAAAAATCGATAGAACATATCAGAACGAGATCGATGAAGAAAATTGGTATAAGTGAACACATGTAATTATATATAAATATAAAGTCATATTTTAAACTCAACATATTTTTATATTATATATATAATTTCCAAAATCATTGGTTACACTAAACACATATAAAGTAACATAGTAACTATACGGTATCAAAAGTGGCAGACTCAATTTATACACTATATAAAACCAGAAATCAGTGGGCACAGGGTAGTATAATATAATATACCTTTCAACATATATTTTGAAACCGCAACCTATAAATATAATATGGCTTATACATACAAATATTTGAGTGAATGGTACAAACGTGCAGCATATACATAAACCGATAACTTATGTACGTAATAACAAATTTAGACTTTTGGTAAAATCAAAACTTCAAAATCAGTAAAATTTTACTCGTTATAATATAAACAGCACATTGGTTACCAACAACCCATATATTATTATTATATTAAAAATTTAAAATCATAACTCAGACTACAGCAAGTATAACTATACATTGTACACACTTAAAATATATAAACAATTTTAAAATCAGCACTCTATAAAACAAAAATAAAAGCAATATATCCCACATACGAATTTTTAAACATTATGTACCCAAAATATTTTTAGTAGACTACTAATTATACTGTTGCAGCAAATATATAATATATATATGTAACACTGTTACAACTTTATAAACTATAACAATTTAACTTACTTTCTATATAAAAGACTGCACAGCTTATGTACATTGTATATATATAATGTATAAACTATCAAAAAAAAAATCAAAATCAACATGAAATGGAAATATATATATATTACCTAATATAAAGCAGCAGTAACCTACACATACTCGGTTTCGAACCATACAAAGTTTACAAGCTTATGAACTCAAATATACCTATGCATATGGACATATATATACCCTACCGCAACTTATAACTAATATGCATATGAAATCTGGTTAGGACAAGGTTATACCAATCAATATATAATCAAATATATTTATATATATATAAAAACGATATAAGGAACAACATTTTACCCTGTCAATTCTACTATATAATAACCGAACAGATGTATATAATACTTGTTATAAAGCTCATATAATCTAACAGCTATATCTTAAAATCAATATATATTATATGAAGAAAAAAAATAGCTTTCGTATATTATTAATAAACATAGTGACAGTCCTACCATACTATAACTTTTATATCAAGCAGCAGAAGCTACAGACTTTAAAAACGTGAAAACTGCTTTTACATACATACATTCTTTAGCATAATACAATATATAAACAAAGCTTATCAATATATAATTTCCGGCAAAAGGCAAACAAGATTTCCAAAAATAATAATAATATAAAGTATACATATACAGAAAAATAAATGCATACGTACTGTATACAATTTGCTACCATATCAAATAGTCACTTTTATAAAGTAAAATATGTACCCTACTATGCTTATAACCAAAAGTAAAATATATATTAATATAAGTTGATATATATAAACTTGTATATATTGTATTCTCATACCAGTAAAAAGAATGGGCGAGGCAGGTGGAGCCATGGTTGAGGCAACAGTGGAGTAGACGGAGGAGAGAGAATGGTGGTGGCTGGTCAGGCACGCGGAGGTTGGAATGGCGATGCTTGGCGGTGGTGGGCTGGAGCGGCGCGACAAAGAGAAGAGGTGGAGTAGTCGGAGGTGGTGTTGAGGACTTGGACGAGGCCGAGACCGGCTGGGGTACACGGTGGAGAGGTGGCTGCCAGCTTGGAGGCGAATGATGGCTGGGGTGGCGATTTCAAGCAGTGGAAAGGGGCGGCGGAGATGGCGTCGGCGTGTAGTGGTGGCGGCTATCGGTTGGAGGTGGATCCGGTGGGTGTGCTTGCACGGTTGGATGGAAAAGTGAAGATGGATTAGTGGCCAAGGTGGGAGGCAAATGTATGGGCGAAAGAAAAAAATTGAATAAGCAGGGTAAAGAACAGGAAGAGAATGAGATTGCTTTGGAATAGAAAATGAATAGGCAAAAAGAAAAATAAATGTAAACACGAACGAAATAAATGAACCAAAAGAAATGTCAAACAACGAATAGTCACAGCCAAATAGCAGTTCAGAGAATATTAAGAGTAAGAGACTGTTGATTTTTTTTTTTTGAAATTTGAATGGTCACGTGAAGTTCAAAGATTTAAACGGTACCGAGATGGAAACCATTTTACTGATTTCACAATATACCAGAGTTCGAAAAATAAAAATAAATATACCGTTGAGATCAGCACGACGAGACGATCAAAACGGTATACAGATATCAGTGGTACGATCATCCGATCAAAAATCGATATCGGTACGAAATGCTGCTATTTTGCCGAAAATAAGATCGACGGAGCAATAGATGTCCGAATTTTGAAAAACGACAAACTGACATCTTGCTCAGAAGATGGTTTAGAATTTTTCTATGTAAATATATTTAGGTTTCGGAAACATTTTATTTTCAACGCTTTTTAACTGATTCAATTGAAGTGATTTTACGCGCGAAATAAACTTTCATATTTTCGGACGAAAATTTACCAGTTGCTATGTTTAACTAGACGTATTCCAAATATTAAATTTGTATTTCAAAATTTTATCGTTTAAAATTTCACAAAATTTCAACTAATTACGTTATTAAAACAGTTGAAATTTACGGGTCGTTACATAAGTCATCTTATATTTAGCATTAAAAGCCGATGACTAGACTTTCCTCCATTTGTAAGATCTAAAATCAGAGTGCTTTGACTAAGGCAAGGCTAGGTACAACCAGTGCCCTGACTTACCTGACTTTGATTCTGGGCGAGGGATTGAGAAGTCGAAATGTCAAAAACGTGATAAGTATAAAAGGGTTCATTTCTATAAACAAGTAGTGATTAATTAAGTATATGGAAGGTACTTCATCTTATACCTGACACTAAATTTCAAGGTATGGAAGCCCATTTCTATCTGTGTGGGTTAAAGAATGTATGTTGAGGCAAGGGTAGTTCGCTGTTATCCCACTTTTTAGCAAAGTCGAGATATCAAGAAATTAACTGAAGATCAATGATTACTCATCGAAAATATCGATTATACATCACAGGTTCGCCATGGATGTCGATGAATTTTGTTAAAGTCTAGATCGAGCTACAATTGACAAGACATGACAAGCAAAGCTGTGAAAGCCAACGTTTCAAGTTTCAAGTTAATCCGAGTTCGTGTGCTCAGGATATGATCGATGCAAGTTGCGCAAAGCTCGTTGTTCGTATCGATCAATGATCCATGATCAAGTCGATCTGTTCGAATCCATCCATGACTGCACTGTTCGAATCGATCGTGTTCGTATCGATCCTGGGCCTCGTATCCATCATGTTCGTATCGATCATGATCACTTCGCCTCGCATCCACTGAGTTCGTATCGATCAGATTGATACCCTATTCGTATCCATTGTTTACCCGTATGTTCGAATCGATCCAGGAAGTCCTGTTCGTATCCACTGATTTGTTCATTTCGTATCGACCACTTACACACGCTTCGTATCGATATGAAATCTCCCATCGATACGAATAGAGCCACAATTGATCGATTCGAACAGTACAATGTGATCGATACTAATAGCATCGAAGCAATCGATGCAGGCGAGGCACAAATAAGACTCGGTCAACTCGGCGAGAAGGGTGGACCGATCCAGGAATTTCGTGCCACATCATCTTGCACGCGCGTTCTTTTGATCGAGTCGACGAGATCGATGCGAACGTATCGAGTCGAACGAAGCAGCAAACTGAGAATACCAATTCTTATCGATCATATCTCCTAATCCACAAGTCCAAATGCTATGAAATTTTCACAGAAGCTTACGTACATGCTAAAGAATGTTCACACCAAGTTTCGACTCCGTTGGAAAAAATCTTGATCGATACGAATTACGTTCGTATCGATCACGGATCGAGTCGAAACTTCATGAGATCGATCGTGTGGGCCCACTCACGTGCCAGAAGAGGTCTCCCAAAGTTTGGGCCAGATATTTGCATGGAACGCCTATAAATAGCACCCTAGAGCTTACAGGAAAGGGACTTTGAGATCGAGCAACGTCCAGACTCTGTCAAAATCAAGATTGAACTCAACTTTATTGTTTGTACTCGAAAATTACTGCTGTAATCCGCTGGAATCGGGGAAGAACATCAATAAAAGATTAACTTTTGGAGTGGACGTAGGCTGGAGATAGCCAAACCACTATAAATCTTGTGTCTATGTTTATTTCTTTCCGTTTTAAGTTCATTATTCTTCACTTTTTATCCTCTACATTACTTACATCTGTGATCCGTGATTATACTACTGCTGGTTTTTGTTCATACACCGGTGCTTTCACGAAATTCGGGGTTTGTGACCAACTTTGGCGCAAACACTTTGGTTCTTTCACTAAGAACAACTAGCACCCGCTATACCAGATTTGAAGTTCAGATTTGAAAACTTGAAGAATTCAGATTTGAAGGACAATGACTCGACAAACGATTAGAAGACAAAGAGCCGAGAGAAGCCCACCAAGAGGAAGCCAAGAAGCATCCTATGGAGCTGGAGAAGGACCGGCTTCGATCTACATTACAAGGGATGAAATGGAGGCTATGGCGGATTCGATTCATGAAAGGTTGTTGAAAAGTCAACAAGAAACGATGCAAAACTTCTTTGATCAGATGAGAACAGCCGAAGCATAGAACTTTGGACCGACTACAGTGACTGTGAATGTAGGACAAGGAGCTAGAGCTGCAGAGACCAATGGAGATCAGATCGAAGATGAGAACGAAGAACCTGAAGGCAATCAACAAGGACCTGTGGGCAGACCCTCGGGATCTGGCATTGGGAGACCCATAGATGGAGCTCAGCAAGCTAGAGCCAACGCCAACGTTAATGAACCACACGAAGAATATTTCCCAGAATACCCTTCGAGACCTGGGGGGCAGGATAGAAGCATGCCGAGGGGACGACCCCAGGATGGATACGAAAGAATGGCTGGATTAGTGCGATGGATAATGAGGGGAGGATTGTCAAGCGGAGGCTTAGAGGAAGTTAGTCGGAGTTCGTTCACTCCGAATATCAGAAATGCGAGAAATCCTCCAAAATTCAAGCTACCCATGCTAGAACCTTATGATGGAAAGTCGGACCCGACCATGCATATTACCAGATATATCAGACATATGGAAGTGCTGGGAGCATCCGAGGAAGTGATGGCACGATGTTTCCCTGTATTCTTATCAGATTTGGCTGCGCTTTGGTTCAGACAGCTGGAGAACGGATCTATCAGAACGTGGGGTGAGCTAGTGGAATGCTTCATGAGACAGTGTAGGGTCCACGTGACGCGACCCAAGAGTGTGATGACCTTAGCTTCGATAAAGCAAAGGGCCGGAGAGTCCATAAGAGATTTTTTACTACGATTCAATGTGACGGTTGCTTTAGTGGATCGCCCGGATCCTTCGATGATTTTGATGGCGGCGGTAGCAGGAGTTGCGGAAGGCACAGAGTTTAAGGATTCTTTGGCAAGAGATCCACCACAAGATCTTGGAGAATTCTATCATGAGGCTGAGAGATTCATTCGGTTGGAAGATTCACGTGCTGAGAGATGGGAAACAAACGCTGTGCAAGGCGAAGGAGCCTCCAAAGAACAGTCTGAAGCAGACAAAGGGAAGCGAAAGTAGGACGATAGATACGATGGTCCTGATAAATGGAAGAAATTCTGAGAGCCTAGATTCAGGCAATACACAGACTTGATGGCAAGCCTAGAACGGATTTACACGGAAACACGGGGGCAACTCCCCTATCGAAAACCCCCCAGGAGGGATCCCACAGAACGGGAACGTAGGAGTGGAAAGTACTGCCTATTCCATGAGCTGTAAGGGCACACAACCGACGAATGTTGCCATCTGAAAGATGAGGTGGAGGAGCATACCAGAAGTGGTAGATTACCAAAATACACCAGAGATTGGACAGCGGCCGTAGGACCTGAGCAACTACCGCCTCCCCCTAACAGGACTAATCCTGGATCAGGATCACGACTCATCATCAATTGATTATGATGGCAAGGGCCAATTTCAAGATTTGGACTTTGGTCGATTAGATTCATTAGATTTGATTTCAAAATAAAACGGCTATTCCACTTACACATGTACGGGAACCAGAGAGATCCCTAAACATGCTTTGAGATGGTAATAGACTGCTCTGCCCGGAGAGGCAATGCCTAGTTTTTCCTGTTGTTTGAGATTGAACATCCGGAACTCGAATTTAATAAATGAACTTGAATTTCTCGAAATAAACCTTTGACCGGAGAGTTAACGGTGAATATTGAAAACCAGCTTGAAAACGATCGCTTTATGACCCTACCCGGAGAGGTGGGGTCCGGAGTGCAGGAAGTGAGTTGCTTCGCCGGAGAGCGACAGGATCGACTCACTTAACATCGTTCCCCATTCACCGGAGAGTGATTGGATCGGGGTTCGATAAGAGCCCGAAGTGGCCGTGATCGGCCTAGGATTTAGGCCAAGACATCGCTTAATGTTCAAAGACACTGAACCGGAGTGTAGGGGGTGTTGTCGCTTCGCCGGAGAGCGACATGATCGGCTCACTCGACGTTGTTTCCCCTTCACCAGAGAATGACAGGATGGGATTCAGCAAGAGCCCAGAGAGGCTATGATCGGTCTAGAAAGACCAAGACATCGCTATATGCCCTCGCTAGGGCCAGAGTGCAAGGGATAGGAAGCAACGCCGGAGCGCAACAAGATCTTTCTATTCGATCGCTAGGTTTGGAATGGACTTAGCAAGGGTCCGGAGTGACCATCGATAGTCCGGAGAGGCTGTAGGATTTGATCACTGACTTCCGCAAGCGGAAATGGATACTAATCCAGCTTCAAACAGCCGCAAACTTGATCGCCGATACTATGGCTATGAATAAAATACGAGCTCACAGCATTCAATTTGGAGCTATTCAAAACACGCCATTTGCCAAAAGGCATATTTTGGGGGGCAAAGTGTTATCCCACTTTTTAGCAAAGTCGAGATATCAAGAAATTAACTGAAGATCAATGATTACTCATCGAAGATATCGATTATACATCACAGGTTCACCATGGATGTTGATGAATTTTGTCCGAGTCCAAATCGAGCTACAATTGACAAGACATGACAAGCAAAGCTGTGAAAGTCAACGTTTCAAGTTTCAAGTTAATCCGAGTTCATGTGCTCAGGATATGATCAATGCAAGTTGAGCAAAGCACGCTGTTCGTATCGATCAATGATCCATGATCAAGTCGATCTATTCGAATCCATCCATGACCGCACTGTTCAAATCGATCGTGTTCGTATCGACCCTGGGCCTCATATCCATCATGTTCGTAACGATCATGATCACTTCGCCTCGCATCCATCGAGTTCGTATCGATCAGATTGATACCCTATTCGTATCCATCGTTTACTAGTATGTTCGAATCGATCTAGGAAGTCATGTTCGTATCCACTGATTTTTTCATTTCATATCGACCACTTACACACGCTTCGTATCGATACGAAATCTCCCATCGATACGAATAGAGCCACAATTGATCGATTCGAACAGTACAATGTGATCGATACAAATAGCGTCGAAGTAATCGATGCAGGCGAGGCGCAAATAAGACTCGGTCAACTCGGCGAGAAGGGTGGACCGATCCAGGAATTTCATGCCACATCATCCTGCGCGCGCGTGCTTTTAATCGAGTCAATGAGATCGATGCGAACGTATCGAGTCGAACGAAGCAGCAAACTAAGAATACCAATTCGTATCGATCGTATCTCCTAATCCACAAGTCCAAATGCTATGAAATTTTCAAAGAAGCTTACGTACATGCTAAAGAATGTTCACACAAAGTTTCGACTCCGTTGGACAAAATCTTGATCGATACGAATTACGTTCGTATCGATCATGGATCGAGTCGAAACTTCATGAGATCGATCGCGTGGGCCCACTCACATGCCAGAAGAGGTCTCCCGAAGTTTGGGCCAGATATTTGCATGGAACGCCTATAAATAGCACCCTAGAGCTTACAGGAAAGGGACTTTGAGATCGAGCAACGTCCAGACTCTATCAAAATCAAGATTGAACTCAACTTTATTGTTTGTACTCGAAAATTACTATTGTAATCCACTGCAATCAGCGAAGAACATCAATAAAAGATTAACTTTTGGAGTGGACGTAGGCTGGAGATAGCCGAACCACTATAAATCTTGTGTCTCTGTCTATTTCTTTCCGTTTAAATTCATTATTCTTCACTTTTTATCCTCTACATTACTTAGATCTGTGATCTGTGATTAACTACTACTGGTTTGTGTTCATACACTGGTGCTTTAACGACATTCGGGGTTTGTGACCAATTTTGGCGCAAACATTCGCTAACTTATTCGACTTCATTATTAATCGAGGGATAGTACGGGGTTGAATTCGAAAAGTGGTGATAAGTATATGATATCTGATTTTTCCATATACAAACTATATACTTACGCCAGATCATGGTTTGCCCACTATTGATAACTTGACCTATTTTAACTTAGGAAGTATATGAAAGCTTCACGTGTTCATACGGGTTGAGATTCCCTTAGGAGAACTCATTCTAGTGAAATGTCTCTTGCTTTAAAGGCGGATATATAAGATCACCTTGGGACTCTTATATCATCTGGTTACTTTTGAAAGAACTGAGATTGAGTCAATCAGAAATTGTTGATTGTTGGTTCAGAGAGATTGTTTGATCAAATAAGCATGGGTTATCCAAAAATCACTTCAAACTGGCATAAGCGTTCGAATTGGAGACATCTTTAAGATGATGGAATCAAAGATGGGGTCTTTGAAGTGCAAATGCTACTTGTAATTAATCCTGAGGGTGATTCCAACATGGATGTAGTAAAAGTAGTGCCTTCGGTTTGTTCATATCCTGAATAACTTATATAGATTAATGCTGGCATTGCATTGTTGCTTGGAGGGCAGTGTTAGCATTTCAAGAGAGATATGCTAAAAAGGTAAAATATAACCTCAAGCCTCACACCCGGTAATGATTAAAACAGGAAACATGTAGCAGGGCTATGTGGTTCGCTGCCATTAGGGTATGGTTATCACCCGATCTAGATCGATATTTATGGATTTATTTATGCTAGTGGCCACAGTATGGTTGTAAACTACAAACAAGATAATAACATATTCAGTACTATTCAGGAAGGGGTATGCCGGTTTTGTGTTGGTAGGGGGTCCATGTGTTGGCCTTTGGTACATTTTTCTAGAGGTGTACTGTGGTAGGCGGTACCCTAGTGCATTGTTATTGTATGGAATCCATTTCCCAATACTTGCCTTAACAGATTTAATTGTATACTAAATATGTTGTTGAATGTAATTAATGAAACCATTCCAACTATGATTAAATATACATTTTAAACCCTATATATTATTACAATATCACTGGATTTTCTAATAAAATGGTTTTGTTATCGTAAGTTAAAAACCCACCCGTGTTTACGCGCGACGCGGTCTTACGAGATACCTTTATTTTTGAAAGGTTTTACAACATTAATAATCCATATGATTTGAGTTTCTCATGTTGATTTACCAGACTGATCCGAGCATTATTTTCTTATAATATCCGGGTCAGACCCCAGTGCTTTTTTCGAGATTTAGCGATGGACGCTTGGAGCTTCAGGAGACGATATGGACACGTCCAAGACTTGATGTATCTTATTTCTGCTGTATTTCTTATTTACCAGCATTTGTAAGAACAGGCTGTTATAACTGTCCATGCTGATGATAGGTTAGATACTCTGATTGTTTTATGTATTTTAAAGTTTTTCATTTTTGTAAAAGATCACTTGGAAATTATATACTACTCATCACAATGTGATATTATATTTTGTCTTTTCTTTTCTTTTACCCCAACAATATGTCTTTCCGACACTCGGATGCTTGGTACATGAATATGGTGAATGTATTAGAGTCAACTTTTGAGGATCGAAAAGGCGGGTCGTTACTGTAACGACACACACTTCAGTGGGCCCATATTTTAGCTAAACCAAAAGCGCAAGTCCACTAAAATATGGATCGTTGGTTTGGTATCCTGCAAAAAGGAAAATATATCGGAGCACTAATGGTAATAAATCACAGCAAAAATAAGAAAATATAATAGACCATTATAATTACTGACCAAAAATCGACATCTCAAATGTCAAGGGCCTCAGCCAGACAACAGCTCTAAATCAACATCAGTAACTGTCTTTCTAAATCCTGTGGGTTGTAATGAGGAGAGGGTCAGAACAACGTTCTGGTGATTGGTAAATTATACATCTTATACATAACGCTAGCTTATGCCAATTGTTCACTATTTCATGTTATGTTAGATTTTATTATTAGTCACTACGAGTCCATTGCTACGTACAAACCGTACCCATCTTCTAGATCTATGTCTATATAAGTGTGTGTGTGTGTACATATATTCACACACCCTAAGTCCACTAATGGACCTAGATACTATCCTCACTAGTATCAATCGCTCAGCACCTCAAAAATATCCAACGCCATCGTATTATCGAGGAACTCATGCCATGCGCACCAACGACCTCCAGTCCACGAACTCCAGTCCATGAGGTCCTAATGCTTCGAGGATTTTTCATCACATACGCCAGCCTTTTGCGTACCCTTGTCTCCTTCTTATCGTAGATTAGGCTCCATGCACCACCACCCCATCTATGTTTTGAAGGAACCTTTATATGCGTTAACTAGCCTTGCCCTATCAAACAAACTAACAAACAACTGTGGCATTACATAACCCAACTGAACCAATCTTGGTAGGGGGAAGAGATCGGTTAGGTGTAACCCTATCCTTCCCGTTGACCGTAAGAGACCGATGCCAAGCTCGAGAAATATGCAACTCCTACCCTAGTTTATGGTATCCAAGTACGCCAACCTTTTACGTTTGTTGCAACTTGTTTTAGTACCTACGCACACCAAACTTTCCATGCCATGTTGCATAAGTCTGATCTCACTCACCGTCCATTTAAATTGCCTAGTGCAATCAAGGCAATAACCCCACTTAAAAACTTTGAAGTAGATCCAATTTGACCGTGCATTCGATATAATTATAACAAAATTTTTATAATCAAGGCAATAAGCACAGTCCAGACCTGGGGGTACCCCTTTAATACAAAATCGTACACTCGCCACGGGCCTTATTGGTTGGATATGTTTTAGGCATTCCAACCCAGTCTAATGACCTTCAGACATTGGTCCATTATAATTATAACATACAATTTATAATTATTCATACCCATCATAAATGCATATCTAAGGCTACTTATATACATATTTTAGACTTATGTATACTCATTCTTCTTTTATTTTCTTAATTGCCTCAACATATTTTATGTCTGACTTTTAGTCTTTGATCTTACTATGCGTTTATCTTTTATTTCATTAATTTCATTTACCGCTTCTCAATTTCAAACATCAATATCGTTGCTACAACATACACTAGTTCAACTTTTTTTATTTATATTCTATTTCTTATTTCTTTTTCTTGCCTATAATCCAGACTTACCTTTTTATTAGTTCAATTTTATTAACCTTTAAGATACATTCTTATTTCAATATTTCACTTTTGGGGTTTGCTATATTTTAATAAATTGGAATCAAACTTTAACAATTTAACTGTTAAAGGGTAAATTTCCATATCTTGTCCTAAAGAGGTGGTTTGTGCGATGTTTGTAATTATAAGAAATTTTCTTTTGTTTATTGAAATAAACAGTATAAAATACATTAATCATCATTATTTTATACATCTCTTTCTTTTTATAAGTATATGTTGCTTACTTGTCATTGCAAACATCACACTTTTGTTAAGTTTGAATTTGATAATATATGGAAATCCACTTCTAGTAACATGCATTCCTATAAATTAAAATATCACTAAAATCCCAAAAGTCTGGTTAGCTTTATTTTCATTCTCATTCATCAACATCAAATAAAATGGAATCTCAACTCATTAAGTTTTCAATTAAGAAATCTGACATAGAACTGATAATTAAAATTATTTCGCAATTACAGAATTAAATCTAATCATTAGGTAATTACAAAAATAAAACTAATTATTACGTAATTGCAGAATTAAAACTAGTCATTACGCTTCTGTAATTATCAATACAAAGTTATAGGCAAGTTTACAGTCTTCAACATTTCTTATATATTAATTCATTTAAAATTAAATTTAGTTCTCAGACATATAAGACTAGATTTGCAACAATATAATCTAGTATTATGTAAAAGTATATAACGTTCCCACTCACCTTTAATTAGCGCTCCCAAATCTCTAGATATATCTAGATCTGACCCTATTATATGTATTCTCCTCTTTTTGACTCCCTATTCGAATCTACAGACAATATTTTATATAGATCTATTAGAGAATTAGATTAGAGATAAGAGATTTAGATTTAGATTTATTAATTAGAATCAGATCTAAAAGTTTGCCTTATATGTAACGACCTGATTTAAATCTACCTTATATCCTCTATCCTTTTCTATTCTTCTTCAAATTGTATACGTGCAATCTATTTTATTTCTGTGTATTTAGAATTTTTTTGGAGGAGTAGAGAAAGTGACCGAGCTTCCACGTTCATTAGAAAATATGAGTTGGAAGTGAAGCCCTAGATCCTAATTTATAGATGTTCAAATCAGCGCTAACCGTTAGATGGAACCAAATTAGATCTAGGCCACACGGCCTCCCTTTACTGCCGCCTCCAAGTGAAGGCAGTTCGACCGCCCTAAGCCCAGGTCGACTGCTCTTGGTCGACCATGGCTAGGTCATGGTCGACCTTACCAATGCATTTTGGTGTGTTTCGAATTCGTTTTGATTTCTAGTTGATTTATTTCTTTCGTTATTTGCTTATCGTTAATTAACGTTATCTTCTGCCTTAATTATACTTTCTTAACTATTAAGCGACCATTAAGTTTAACGACGTTAATAAATCATTAATAAATTTTTCGTTTGAATTTGATTGGAAAAGTATATATATGAAAATTGATCAGAAAATCGCATTGAATCGAACGGTATAAATTTCGTAGCCAAATTCCAACAGTTGTGAAAATTCCATTTTCACCATTTATTATTTATTAATTAATTTCCATTTTAATTAATTAACGTAAAAACATATGGTGTTACAGTTGCAGTGGTATCAGAGCTGAAGGTTAAGTGAGAACCTTGGTTTTGGTGGGGTAAACTCATTAGAAATAGAGTAAGTGATGCCCTAGAATGTGTTTGGGTGTATTATATATGAGATTGCATATTTGTTAGTACTGTAAAAATGTTTGTATTTTAACTAGATTTTATATTTTATATATAAAAGAGTAATTTTCAAGGAATGGATATAGTTATTTTTGTTGTATTTGTTTTACGAAATGATAATATGCAATTATTTTCATTTACTATTTGATTAGTCATGCGCATCCAGTTAGAAGCATTGGTTATTGTTTGTTGGTTGATTATTTTTGCTCGGTCAGTTTATGCGCATTTATTGTTTGATTGAATTAAATATGAACACCTTGTGAATTCAGTTTGACTATAAGGCATTCGTTAATAATGTAGGTTTACCAAGTTTTCTTTGTTAAAAGGATTACTATAATAAAGGAAGTTGTTATATATAGATGATTTTATAAATATAGTTTATAAGTCGTGTTTTATAAATAAAGACGATTTTTGAGAATTTAAATCCCGGTATCTTTGAAAAAGATTTTAAATGATTTTTAAGAAAAGTAGTAACAATATTACTTGAAAGTATTTATAAGTATAAATATTTTCAAAGAGAGTTTTATTTAAGATACATTTTCTTTGAATTATTCAAGGAAAACGTCTCACTTAAGTTTTGTGGCAATTTGAATAATCTTTTATGTGATAATCAGATGTTTGCTTATGCGAACTTTGTCGTGCACTTAGTAAATTATTCCCTTTGTCATTGTACGATCAAAATCAGTTCGAATCCAAATGAACATAGAGCAAGTAATAATAGATATTTTGTTAAAACTATTTACATGGAAATATATACGGTATGGTTTCAAAATGGGATTCAAAAAAGAAGAAATATGTTTATGTTAACTAGTTTGAGTGGCTCGAAAATGACTAAAAATGGGCAAGAGATGTGTTCGGATGGTAAATACTTCTCTTAAGTATTACCCTTCTTGGTAAGGGGATGTAAGATACTATTTAGTAGGACCCAGTTCCTTGGTATCATTTTGGTGTTACTCGGTATATATATTCTATTGCTTAAAATATATGGTATTTTTTTAAAAGGGCTTTGAATTATAAACCAGGTATTCGGTTCTTAGGTTTCCTTAAAGAAAATGGATTCAAAATAAAAAGGTATTTTGATAAATGAGTGTGTTGATAAATAAATTTTTTAATATGGGTTTATATCACTTTTGGTTAGACAAGAAATAATTTAACACAAGTTTTAATGGGTTAAATTTAATAAGAATGTTTTAATAAACTTTGTTTCATTAAAACCGTGACTTTTGTATTAGCATCTAAGTTGTGAAAACTATCGATGTTATTGGATCGACTAATAAAACATCTTTATCCTAGATGTGTCTAAGGAAATGTAGACTCTAGGACTGAGTTTGGATACCAGCGTCCTACTCTTCTTAACTACCTGCCAGACTGAATAGGTAAAGAGATCGAAGAGGTCAACTTAGTTTTAAGACCCAGATTTATTTTGGGCCTGAATCTGAATTTAAGGAAAAAGAAAAGACCAAAGATTAAATCAGGTAGTTGTACATACTCTTAGGATGTAGTAGGGTGTTATACAAGTTTAAAACTTAAGTAATATTTTATGAAATGTTTTCATAAATAATTTTGGGAAGTAGAACGAATTGGAGTAGTATAATTATTAAGTTATCCTAAAGGGATAAGATCATAAGTTGGACTTGGATCATTTTATTCGCATGACTTTTCTTGATCCAAAGTTCAGGCACATGATTTTTAGGTACTATACACCAGTCAAAACAAGGCTTTTTTGGATTTCTCGATGGCGAGAACTTAAGATGGATTCTTGGGATAATGTGAGTGTTTTCTATCATAGTTTAGGACTATATAAGGAAAACATAAGTATATGATCAAGGAAACAGATCAAGGTTCTGTAATGGAGAAGTTAAATGATCGATACTAGTTTGGAAAAGAGATTTATGTATTCGAGAAATTAATTGGGTTGGATATTGCGTATGGATGATTCATGCACATCGTACGGGCTTAAGTATATCTGCCTTTAATGTTTTATGGCTTATGATGAGTTGGGTAGATGACTCTTTAATTTTTCATAAGGTAGTGTAAATAATCGATTGAGTAATGACCTATGGTTGTTGAGCATGAGGTATGCTCGGTAGATTGTTTATCATCCTTGTGTGATGAGAAGGCTGTAAACCTGGACAAACTCTAAGTTTGTTTGTTAGCCATTTAACATTTTTGGAAATGTTAAGTATTAGTATGGCCTGTTTCTTGGTTTTTTGTTTTGATGAAATTTTGAGGTCGAAATTTTTTTAAAGGTGGGAGGATGTAACAATCCGGAATTTTATCGCTTTGATTTATGAATATTTAATAAATTTAAATATTTAATTGATGGTTTTTAATAATCAAATAACCCTCTTTAATTAATAAATAATAATGATGAACTCATTTTGAAGGTTTGTTTATATAAATAAATAGTTCGGAGAAAAATTGAAAATGTGATCGAAAATCATTTCTCGAATTTTCGACTTTCCATCGAACGAAGGTTGTTGTAACATTTTGAACACACTATTTTATAAATGGACATACAAATAAAATAATAACATTTTTTTTTCTAGTAAAGGAACTGTTTAACTCTAATTATCATTAGAAAGTTCAAAGTAATATTTAAATTAAGTGACATGACTTTTGCTTTTTAATTAAGGAAATTGGGCTTTTAGTGTATGGATTTGTGTGCATTGGTACAAAGGAAAAAATGTGAGCATGGGTTGGTATGTGCTTGCATTGGAAAGGAGAAATGGTGTAAGGAAAAAGGAAGGGTAGTAGTTTGGAAAAAAAGGAAGGGTGTAGCAAGAATCAAGGAGGGGTAATTTGGTCATTCAGCAAAAGGGGTATGTGTGGTCACTTTCCAAATTTCAAATTCTAAAAAAGAACACCTTCCACTTCATTTTATATCTTTACTCCATTTTCCCATTTTCTCTCTCTTTTTCATCTCTTATTCACTCTCTTCTCCTCTGCATAATTCCTAAAGAAAATAAATACAAAACAACTCCTTATCACTTCAAACTTTTTCTATGGCCCTTAATCATCATAGTTAACACTTATATCATTCCAAAGATCAAAAAATTCAAGCACAAAACCCCTAAACAATTCATGGCCGAGAGCAGGGGGTCCTAGAGCCTTGGACGTAAACATATAGGTGCCTGGGGAGGAGTTTTCTAAATCAAAGCATGGATCTTGTGAAGAATGGTTGGATGGTAGGAAGTTATGGCCTTTTTGGCGAAGTTTGGTCGAGAGAAAAGTGAGATAACTTACTTTGTTTTAGCTTTAAAAATTAATGTTAATATATTATTGCTTATGTTGTGTATATAATGCCTCGTATTGTTTGGTTCCCGCTTGAAAGCATATGACATATGTAACTTTGTTTTTCAGGGGATAATAGCAAGGAATAATGAAGTCGTTGTGTCTTTGTAATGAATATATCGCTATGTAAGCACTTCGAAGAACAGAAATTTTGTAGAGGTATCTTAAAGGATTCCCCGCCTTGTGGTTTATATTTACATACATTATTGTTTAATTAATTGTTAGTGTATGTGGAAAGTGAATGTTGCTTAGTTATAGTCGACCTTCTTGTTGTTAGTTTTGCGACATGGAAATTCTATACTCTCTTTTAAAGTGGTTTACTACTTTTTTTTCTAAAGTGTGTTGAAATGGTTTTCGAACTGGTCTTTTGTTTTCAAACCTTTTTGCAAAGGTATTAAATTGATGTAAAATATTGGAATGTGGTTTAAAAGTTATTTGATTTGCAAAACAAAGTTTTAGAAGTTACGGTCCATATAGCGATAGTCGTTATGGATGCACTTTAGAATTATATGATTTTTGTAAAGTAAAAGGAGGTTACTTACTTTAGATATTTTGTAAATTCCTTTGAAATATGGCTTACAAAAGTTATATAAGTATTTTTAAAGGTGGTTTGGAATTTAAATATATTTCTAAAATGATTTGTATGAAATATTTAAGCAAGGTCTTATTTTATATAATGGAAAGTCCTTTATTTTCCAAAGTCAAATTCTTTTCCAAAAGTGATGACTTTTAAGTGATGTTCGAATGAAGGTACTAAACGGTGGTAAAAGCATTTTAAATATGATTGTAAGCAAGAAGAAAGCAGAGAATACAACACCATTGTGGTAATAAATGTTTTTGAAAAAAAGAAAGAGATTATGGACCATAGATTCTTGTTATAGTAAATGGTTTCAGGAAGTTAAAAAGGAAATTTGGTTTATAACACATTTGTTATTATTAAATGGGCATACGAAATTTGGCAAGACTAATAATAAGTTGTTTACTTTATATAAAGAAAGGATCTTGTCTTTTGAAATCAAACTTTGGTTTAAATAAATGATTTTGGAGAAATGTTTCAAATAACTAGTTTGGAATCAAAGAGTAGATATAAGTTTATGGAGTTGATTCTCCGATTTTTTTAAAAAGGCTTTGTTTTATGCAAGAGATTTCTTTGTCGGTGCCATTAAGTAACATAAAACAAATATGATAAGTAGTGCTAAAATGTTGAATGTTTATGAAAAGTAAGCCATCTTATATTTAGCACTGAAAGCCGATGAGTAGACTTTCCTCTATCTGTGAGATCTAGAATCGGAGTGCTTTAACTAAGGTAAGGCCAGGTGCAACCAGTGTCCTGACTTACCTGGCTTCGATTCTGGGCGAGGGATTGAGAAGTCAAAATGTCGAAAACATGATAAGTATAAGAGAGTTCATTTCTACAAATAGGTCATGATTAATTAAATATATGGAAGGTACATCATCTTATACTCAACACTAAATTTCAAGGTATGGAAGCCCGTTTCTATGTGTGAGAGTTTAAGAACGTACGTTGAGGCAAGGGTAATTCTCTAACTTCTCCGACTTCAATGTTAATCGAGGGATAGTATGAGGTTGAAATCAAAAGGTGGTGATAAGTATATGATGTTTGATTTTTCCATATGCAAACTCTATACTTACACCAGATTGTGGTTTCTTCATCATCGATAACTTGGCCTATTTGACTTAGGAAGTATATGAAAGCTTCACCTGTTCATACGGATTGAGATTCCCTTAGGAGAACCCATTTAGGTGAAACGTCTCTTACTTTAAGGATGGATATTCGAGATCCTCTTGGGACTCTAATATCATCCAATTACTTCTGAAAGAATCGGGGTTGAGTCGACCGAAAACTATCGATTGTTGGTTTGGAGAGACCGAGATCGGATAAGCATGGGTTATCCGAAAACCACTTCGAACCGGCATAAGCCTTCAAATTGGAGACATCTTAAAGATGATAGAATCGAAGACTGAGTCTTCGAAGTGCAAGGGCTACTTGCTACTAATCCTGAAAGTGATTCTAAAAAGGATGTAGTAGAAGGAGTGCCTTCAGTTTGTTCATATCCTGAACAACCTGTATAGATGAATATTGGCATTGCATTGTTGCTTGGAGAGTACTGTTTGCATTCAAAGTGGGATTTGCTACTAAGGTAAAAAGTAGCCTCGAGCCTCACACCCGGTAATGACTAAAACATGGGATATGCAACAGGGCTATGTAGTTCACTACCATTATGATATGGTCACCACTTGATCTAGATCAATATTTATGGTTTTATGTATGCTAGTGTGCACGGTACAGTTGTAAGCTACAACCGGGGTGATGACATATATAGTACTATCCAGGAAGGGGTTGGCAGGTTCTGTATTGGCAGGATGTCCATGTGTTAACCATCAGTATATTTTACTAGAGTTGTACTGTGCCAGGCGGTACCCTGGTGCCTTATCATTGTATGTAATCTATTTCCAATACATGCCTTTACGGACTTAGTTGTATACTAAATATGTTATTGAATGTAATTAATGCAACCATTCCGGCTATGATTAAATATTTATTTTAAACCCTATACGTTATTATAATATAACTGAATTTTCTAATATATAGTTTGGTTATCGTAAGGTAAAAACATGTCCGTCTTTTTGTGCGAAGCGGTTTTACGAGATACCTTTATTTTTGAAAGTTTTTATAACATTAAAAATCCATATGATTTGATTTTCTCATGTTGGTTTAACAGACCGATCTAGGTGTTATTTTCTTATACTACTCGGGTCAAACACGAGTACTTTTTCCCAGATTTTGCAATGGATGCTTGGAGCTTTAGCAGACGAGTTGGACGCCTCCAAGACTCGACGTATCTTATTTTCCACTGTATTTCTTGGTTTGTATTTATCAGCATTTGTAAGGACAAGCTGTTATAACTATCTAGGCTGATGATAGTTTAGTTACTCTAATGGTTGTATGTATTTTTTAAAGTTTTCTTTTTTGTAAAAGATCATTTGGATACTATATATTTGTAACAACCCTGCCTAAACAAACCTAAATTCCGACCTAGATAAAGTCCATCAAAACTTAGACCCATTCCAAAGCTTGTTGTTAGTTGGTAAAAAGAAAAACAATACAGCGCTATCTATATTTTCTTTCAGAACTCACAGCGGAAGGAAACAAATATAATAGAAATAAAGTACACATTTTATTTCAAATCAATTATCACAAAACATAACATAATGCCAACATAAAATGTTAAATCATCTTGTTCAAAAATACATTTCATTGGTACAATAGAAAATAACATGAAAAGATAAATAGCTACTGCCACAAGCTCAACTATTGTCATCGCCAAGCATCATCAACTCCTTCTCTAACCTGTGTTGTAATGAGGAGAGAGTTAGAACAATATGTGTCCGATGAATAAAACCCCGAGCCTTACTATTTCAATACTTGGGTAGTTTATTTCAAAATAAGAATATGTCTTATGTATTTTAAAACCATTTATTACTTCATATAAGGAAAGGAGGCGGGCCCTAAAACAACCACTTAGTACCTTCCATTTTCGAAGAAATTTTCCCAATCCTATAACCCATAACCCATAACCAACATCATAAATGTCTAATAATGTGAGAGATAGTACCCAAGTGCTTAATACCCTTACTGGAAGTAGGCAGACTATGACCACTAAAGACCTCAATTGAGGTAGGTCCCCATCATTTAATACCTATTCTCAAGGCGGACTCCTTATGGTTGCCTATCTAGCTGACATTGCATGAAATCTCTTCGAGCCACTTAATACTTCTTTTATGGGAAGACGAACCCTACAACAACCACTTAATACCTTATCCCGGAGCAGACTCTATCCGAGATACCACCTACTGTTCCTAACCACTAACACTTGACCATTTAATACTTCATTTAGGGGAAAGAGGCGGGCCCTTAAACAATCACTTAATACCTCCAAACTCTCGAAGCATGTCCCTCATCATATGAACTGTACCCCCGGAGATGTCTCACATTAGTCCGACTATTCGTAGATACCGGTAGCCAGATTAACTGTGCAGATTTTCCCTACATAATTAGGACTAACCTCGTGTCATCCGTAGTTACTTGTCTTAGGGAATTTCTTATGACCTAGTCATATTTACAACACTATATATATATAATTATATATATATATATTATCACATATAAATCTCATCGTGTTCATTATTTAGACTGTATAAGGATTCCTTCTTGTTAACCGGGTTTTTAACCCGTCGGAATTCAATAGGAGTTAGAACATCCAGATTAAGCCTGATAGACTTGAAACATGACCAAAGCACTTAAAAGAGCAAGAGGTTGGCCCTTAAGAAAATTCACCGTAAAATAAGAAATTTATTCGGATCTGCACCAATCTGATCCAATCGAGTCGGTACCGATCCGAATTGTTGAATCAAGCAATCTCCAAACCTTTGCATCGAGACCCTATGCCTCTATTTAGTTCACCTATCAAGTTTGGTAACATTCCAAGCAACCTAGTTCAAGAAATGAAGACTCGTCTGATCCATTCAAATGTTTACCCGCTTTCTGACCAGAGCAACTTAAAATGGACTACATAACTCATATGGACTCTGATCAACTTGAAATATGGAGGGAACATTTAGAAGACATAAAAGAAGTCTCACACCAAAAATCAACTCTATTGGCCAAGCCAATGTGGATCGGTACCGATCCAAATTTTGGATCGGATATGACCCAACTAAGTTGGACCCCACCACCTGAGATTCATTGTGTGGGTACCACACACTCTCTAAAAGGGACTTGCAAAGTTTCATCCGAATCTGATAAGTACCATGTGAGTTATGGATGGATCTCCTCCAAATTGAGTTAGTTTGACGAATCAGGTCCGACCCACCCAGGATGGGCCCCACCTTATGAGATCCGATTTGGGGGCTCTCCTACTCATGTACATTGCATGTATGAAGTCTCATGTCATTTTGTTAAGTATTGAGTGAGTTATTGTTGGATCTCCTACGATCCAGAAGAAGAGATTCAAAAATAAGCTAAGGGTTTGGATCACTGCCGATCCGACTCAATTGGATCATCGTTGATCCAAATACTTAGCTCAGATCCTCATGAGATCCGATATGGAGGCTTTCCTACTCATGTATATTACACGTATGAAATTTTGTGTCATTTGGTTTAGTATTTAGTGAGTTATGGATAGATTTACTACAAACAGATGGATTGGATGATCCATGAAGACGGATGATCAAACGAACTCCGAACGACTTGATATTCAAACATGGCACTCAATTATAGAATAGGATTACAATCAAACTGAGAAGTGTTAAAAATTCACTAATTATTCAAATAGGTACCAATCTGACCCCATCGAATAGGTACCGATCCGAATACCTAGCTCAGATAACCTCCAAAGGACTCGGTACTCAGAAATTC
This sequence comes from Allium fistulosum, assembly GCA_030737815.1. Lineage (NCBI taxonomy): Eukaryota > Viridiplantae > Streptophyta > Magnoliopsida > Asparagales > Amaryllidaceae > Allium > Allium fistulosum. The sequence goes on along the minus strand of CM060903.1, from coordinate 1,239,373,784 downwards.
ACTAAGTATTCGGATAGGTACCGATCCAAATACTTAGTTCAGATCACCACTAAACTTTTTAGGCTCCTTCTGCATGATGAATATAGGCTCCTGGAAAAGCGGCCCTGGCCTAAGTGCTCTCCAAATCCTATAAATACCGTCCCATCTGCAACAGAAAAAGGACCTACTACGATCTCTGTTGAAACTATGCCATTGTTTCTTCACTCTTATTTTCCCTAACAACGGCCATTAAAGGGCAACTGAGATCCTTCTGGTTATCTCCAACAATGGTGGCTTGATCTTACCTAGGAAAGAAGAATCATATTGTAATCCAAACTTCTTTGTAACAGCAGTTGATCAATAAAAGCTATAAAGTGGACGTAGGCTTTGTTAATAGCCAAACCACTATAAAAATCTCTTGTCTCTTTACTTTTTTTGCGATTTATTATTTCTTTTTCTATTTTATTTGCCTTGATAAAAAGGGCTAGTGCTTTCAATCTCAATCCAAGGTGTTAGTCCATTTTTTGGGTTAACATTTTGGTGCTTTCGCTGAGAAATGAACTCGGGCTTAGATCTAATTTTCCTCTTTGGATCCACTAGATCCAGAAGTTAGATCTGCAAAATCAGCTTTAGAAAGTTGGAGATCTTACCATTAAAGACTAATGAGGTGAAGAAAAAGGACTACTTCTGGAAGATCCATAGGAGCCGCTATCGTTGGAGAAGAGGCTAATCCTTAGCAAAATGAAGTTAACAACACCGACAACCTACTAAGAGGGGCCAATACAAGAAATAATACTAGAGATCATGCATCAGAATCCTCTATCAACATAAGGTTGTAGCCTAAGGGGGAGTTGAACAAGATGGTTAATGAAATCAACCAGAAAATGGCAAACAGTGAAAAAGCTCTTATGGACAAGATAAATGCTCTTTTAGTGCTCCAACCACCGACTACTCCCAAAATGGTACTTGAGGACATAGCTGCTATGAAGTAAGAAAATTCCTCTGTTTCTAGCTTGAATGGAAGAAATAGAATACATAAGCAAAAAGGAGTGATGGGCGGAACTATAGGAATTGTCATAGAACAAAATGCAAACACTCTGCCTATCGCAAAACCACCAGCTACAAACCCAAATCTAGAAGTGAAATCTCCACGGGAAAACATAGCAATGGATGTTTAGGATTCTGAAGGTGAATTACACCTTGACGAAGATGACTTGAATTTGGACGCTAACGTTCAGAGTACTGGATGGGGATCAATTCATCATCAACTTTGGATTCTATTATCCATGAAATAAGATCCATATTTCTATCTACAAAGTTTCCTGCTCTATTCAGACTTGGAAAAAGCCTACAAGGAAACTAACCACAAAGCCTCGTAGGAAGGAAAAGCCCATTGCTACCTCCTTGCGACCTGCTGATGAAGCAGTAGAGAACATAGAGATCAGTTATAAACAATGGATCGGCTTATTCACTAGAAGTGCTCCTACACCCGAACCCAAGCAGTAGCATAGTGCCAAGAAATGGACGAGGAACTACTACTCAAATGGTACTCGTAGAGGCAGGAAAACCTAGGAGATATGACATAAACTGGGATCGATTAACAGACCAAGCTCCTATTGTAGATTGCGATCACTCTCAACTGACCGGCCTCCAATCCCATCATGGAATTCCCATCGTCGAGTCACAAGTGATTGCCATCGAAAATCATCAAAAAACATCGAAAAGATCGATGAAAAACTCACTTCTGGGTTGACTCGAAGTCGAACTCGAGTAATCGCTAATTTGACTCGAAGCAGATTCTGGGGGCCCTGACTTGAAGTCAGACTTGGGTAATCATCCATTTGACTCGAAGCAAATCTAGGAAATTCTGGCCCAATCCAAGTCGGTTAAAACCAAGGAATTCTCCAAGTAAACATGCAAATGACTCCAAGCACCATGAGTCACCAGCCCAACACTTCCAATGCTTTGACTCCGAGCGAACCATGTGCTGACTCCAAGAAAATAGAAAATGGCAAATTTGCTCGGGTCGGACTCCAAGTAAAATACCACCGATCCCTCAACGCTGATCCGTCTTCTTTTACCCATAACTCGAACTTACGAACTCCAAATGCCTTGAAATTTGGAATAAAGCCAGATGTGGCATTCCTTATCATCCTATACAAATATCACCCGGTTTTAAAAAATTTGGGGATCACACTTATCCGTGACCCTATCCTAACTGATTTTCTATTCGATTGGTATTTCCAATCGTTCAAGCTTTGGACAACCATGCATATATCATTCGTATGACTGACATGTGGACAAAGCGTGGGCGACGAATTTAGTTTACTACAGGGCCCTCAGGAATCATTAAAGGGTGAAACAACCTACTACCCTAGAAGAATTCTATGGGAAGGCAAACAAGTTCTAGAGACTGGAGGTAGTGCAATTGGCAGAAGGAAAACTCGGCAATTTGCCAAAGAACAGCCGGATCGACGGGTCATATTGATCCCTCCATCTAAGAACTGGCATTGCTTCAGTAGCGTCGAAAAGGCTTATCCAAAGGATCATCGAGCAATCGGATCCAACCTCCTATTCTCCAGGAACCTATAAAATTATGTTCCCACGAGCTGTGCCCCAAAACTCTTCTTGGAGTCGATGAATTATCATTCCAAGGTCGTCTGGTCGCCAGACATCCGATAAAAATTCCTCTTGAAGTCGATGAACAATCGCTCCAACGACGTATGGTCGCCGGACTTCCGACTGAAATTCCTCTTGGAGTCGATGATTATCTCCCTAAGGCCGTCTGTTCAACGGACATCCAACCAAAATTCCTCATCGAGTCGATGAATTATTCCTCCAAGGCCGTCTCGTCGTCGGACATTCGACCACAAAAATCCTTCGCGAACGTGAAGGTCCTTCACAAACTAAAGTATCATGAAGGCAAACCGGCGCATTGGTGGTCATCTGATCCAGAACTTCCCAAAGTTAGTGAAACCATGCTCTAGGGCTATGAATCGACAGTCACATTAGTCACTCTATAGAATCAACGAAATCACTTCTAACGACCGAAGAAGCAAACATTGCTAAATTCCATAGCTTCGAAGTCGCTTAAAGAAACTAAACCAAAACCGAATCGACCTCGTGATTATTCAGAGGCTGGCTCAAATCAAGCCAAGATTTGGCACCCAAGATAACCAATAACCTCGGATCCCTAATATATAAGTCTCCAAAGATAGAGGCTTTCCCATGCTTTAATCATCTAGGAGGCACGGCCGCACCCATTAGACCGGGGGCAACCAGACAAATTATGGAGAAACCCTAGGTACAGTTCAACCGCGCAAATAAACCTATGTCATGGAGGCACCGCACACACTTGAATAGCCATAAGGAAGGACAAGACTAATCATACCACAGTTCTGTCATGCCTAATAAAAAATTTTAGCACTCTGACAATTACGGACCTAACAACCTAGCTAGTGCAACAAACGAAATACTAGCATAATACTTGCCCACTTCTTCCCAACTCCTACTTTACCGCTCTTAGTGACCAATTCCTCTCCCTCTTAGACCGTATGCCAGTTGAAGACCCATTCTCTGAAGGCGGTTTGGACCAAGAGCAAAGAGTCTTGCTCTAAACTCCCACAGGATCATTCTTCATATCCATCTTCATGTGATCAGTGGTAGATCTCCACCATGGCAACCTGATCTGTTTGGAAATGCACATCTTCCCAAAACATGGAATGATCATCAAGGCCATGGTTACCCGAACAAAAAAATGCTTAGCTTCTTGAACCAATAAACCATGTTTATGTAAGCAACCTGCAAAGTCGACGGGTCAAATCGACTCGAAAATCATTGTTTAGCTACTTGGACCGGTCAAACCACACCCGAGTATGCTCTATCTACTTACCGAGTCGAAGAAAGCGAATCGACTTAAACCGCCGGATCGACGTGAAATCTCGATCCCAGCCTTCTAAGAACTGGTGTTGCTCCGACAACACCGGGAAGGCCCAATCCCTCGCACATCACTTCTTAAGGCATGGAACCACACTCTTGAAGCATGAACTCCTCACGTTACCCGAAGATTGGCAACATTGAGAAGTTCCAAACCGTTCAGAATCGACGGGTCGTATCGATCCCAAAAGCCGTGCATTTCGTAAGCCACGCACCCCCAAAAGCCATGCATCCCATAAGCACGCACTCTCATATGCCGCGCCACCCATAAGCCGCGCATTAGTTCTTGAGCCATGGATCCATGCTCTTGAAGCACGAACTTCTCAAATTACCCAAAGATTGGCGATGTCGAGAAGTTCCAAACCATCCAAGATCGATGGGTCATATCGATCACATACGCGGTGCATTTTGGAAGCCGCGCACTCCCAGAAGCCGCGCATCATGTAAGACATGCACTCTCATAAACCACGCATCTCATAAGCTATGCAAACACAGCACAATGTTGCTCCAGCATCATCACTAGACCGTCAAAATTCTCTAAGTATCGGTGTTCTCTTGACAACAATGGGAAACTTGTTTATTGCAAGATTAACTGGAATTGATCTCTACCACCCAAAAGGACCGACATTGCTTCGGCAATGCCGCGAAGTTCCTAAACCAAGATTTTGACAAAGAGTTCCGATCTTTGACCAAAATGTCTAAAGTTAAGACATTCAATTCATGTGCTCCTAGAGATAGGAGCTGTAACTTAACTTTGACTGGAAGCATCCAGAGAGCCACCCAGAACATCAAGTCTCACATCAAGTGTTCAAAGTAATCAGCCCCGTGGACCAGGGACACATAACACAGTAACACTTGGTCAGGACAAAAAATCACTCCGTGGTTCTTTATGCCAAACAGAGAATTTCGTAAATCGCAACATAACTAAGCAGTATAGTATGATGAACGACTATGGACTTAAGAGGTAAACTTCTCCAACCTGATAGACATCGATATTGCCTCAACAACATCAAGAACTTCAGACCGTCATATAAACAAGATAACTGAACTCCTTAAAATTCATCATCGCTCGGAAATAGGCGATAAAAGGAGGAACCTACCGTCGACTAGAGATAGACGATGACTGAACTTGTTTCAAAAATCAAGTCATCGACGCACCAGCTTCTAAAGACAGAATAGGTGCTCGACTGAGTACACAAACTCCAACTTGCAAGAATCCAGCGTAGCCCAAAGATTGGCAATGCATGGAGGGAATAACTCGTCTTTCATCTTTGACATTGCTTAGAGACTAGCGACATCAGGAAGGATAACTCTCTATCGTCATAGATTCATCGTGGCCTAGACTTTAGCCTCGCTTGGTGTAATCAACCATGCATGGACCGATCAGATACCTCGACTCTTGCTTGTGGAAAACCAGTTGTTGCCCGAAGACAAATAATGGCAAGGAGAGAACACTTAGTATCAAGAAGCTAAACCATTGATTCCTGAAGATTGGAACCAATGAATAAGGCGGATATCCGCAACAACGCCAATTCCCTAGCAGAGCACATATTGTGTAGAAGAAGCGAAGTTAATTGTCATAGACTCAAGACATACATTACCGAACACTTTCGATCCATGATTACGATGGGAAGAGTGTAAGCGTACTAGGGGCAATGTAACAAATCACACCACACATCTAATCTTCTATAAGTGCTCGGAATTTAGCATTTGGGAATAATAGGTTCCACAAATGGAAGTCATTTTGCAACAAAAATCGACCGAAGGAAATTTGACCCTACACAAGAACAACCATGGAATTGGTTAAACAATGACCCTATACCACCAAAGGGAGCATTTGACGGTTATAAACAAAGCAAAGTAACAGAGATGTCTGGGACTTTCATCCTTCAAGAAAATGGCTTATCCCGGATTTAAGCAACGTTAGGAAAATAGTCTCATTGGGTTAACAGGAATCTACTCAACTCTACAAGATCAGATGAATGATTCAGTCCTTACCAACATAACTTTAACACTGCTCGAAGATAGGTGGCACTAAGAAAAGACTTCTACAATCCAATCATTGAAGTGCTAGTTTTCGAAGACTGAAACTAATACCCAACTAGATTTAAAGCATCGTCGGATCGGCGTGAAAAATCTATCCCAACCTCCTGAGTGTCAGTGTTGCCCCAGCAACACCGAGGCCTTTTCTCACTTCATAATTACCGGTGTTGCCCCAGCAACATCGGGAAACTTTCTACTTCCTAAGTATCGATGTTGCCCTGACAACGGTGGGAAACTTTCTATTTCCTAAGTATTGGTGTTGCCCAAGCAACGCTGGGAAACTTTCTATTCCCTAAGTACCGACATTGACTCGGCAATGTCGAGAAATTTGATATTCACTAAGTACCGGTGTTGCCCCGGTAATGTCAGAAAAACTTTAATCTATAGGGTTAATGAGAAACACTTACCATAGTGAACCATCAATACGCTAACTTCCGGAGATAGAAGTTGGTTCTTGACTGAGTTCTACCCTTGTTTTTGGAAAACTACTGTTGCTCGAAGATAGGCAAGCATAGGAAGACATAACCTTTCATAGGTCAATCATATGGTTCAACCTGACTGTAACATCTCCCACTTGGAGGCCCAAAACTAAAGTCTACGGATGCTGTAGTCATCCATAATTATTAATCCTCGGTGACTAAATATGGTAATGTTAGATACATTGATATGACAAAAATACAAGAATATGGTAAAATTTTAAAACATCAAACAAGTTCCACATCCCATTCCAAAATATTTCAAATTCATTACTTAATCCCAAAACGAGAACCACGTTTAGAGAAAATATATTTATTACAACATACGCCAAGAGCGACATAAGAAGATGCCCCCTTGGATGATCAGAGTATATATATAGGCAATTAAACAACTTTGCCTTTACAACAACACGACGAAATCAAAATAAAAGAGAACTCTAGATAGCTATCATGCCTCTTGCATGTCTCCGGAAGCTTATTCATCTAAAGAGGTACCTAAAAACCTCAACTCTCAAACTACTCAAAATCAATTGAGTACCCAAGAGTTTAAGGGGAAAACATAAACTTCGAGTCAGACATAAAGCCTGGTATGAATAATAATCTACCATCTCAAACCATTTAGATATCTAGTGAGACCACGCTGCTCAGCGGAACGGTTTTTCCCCTCACTAGTATCCTAAAACCTTTATAAAACCATATACTGTTCTCCTGCATCCACAAATGGTTAAAAAAATTCAAAACAATATGATGATATTCAAACAAGTAGAACAATTTTAGCCATCCCCCTTTAATCTGACTAACTGTCTCATTTATAGTTTCTAGGGTCACTATTAACCTATTAGTTTGCATGGGCTGACTATTAAACATTTCAATGTTTATGGACTCTCTGTCCAGATTTATAGTTTTCATGGGCTTACTATTAACATGTTTAATATTTATGGACTCCCTGTCCAGTTTTTTAGTTTTCATGGGCGTACTATTAACCTGTTTAAATTTATGGACTCCCTACCCAATTTCATAGTTTTCATGGGCTTACTAGTAACCTATTTAAATTTATGGACTCCCTGCCCAATTTCATAGTTTTCATGGGATCACTAAGAACCTATTGGCCCCTGCCAATAACCTCATTATTTCATGGGTTCTCCCTGAACCTATAGGTAACCAATAACTTCCCTCTTATCCTAGTTTTCATGGGTTGACTAGGAACCTATTGACATTTGTCAATAATTTAATCCGGATATAGTTTTCATGGGTTCAATACAAACCTATTAGCCCCTGCCAATAACTCTTTCTAATCACAGTTTTCATGGGTTTACTATGAACCTATCTCCATGACAACTTCTTTTATACATAGTTTTCATGGAATTACTATGAACCTATCTCCCTGACAACTTCTTTAATCAATATTTTAGCATCCTACATTCTGGTCTTTCTGACCTCCTAGATGCAACTCAATTCATTCAGGAGTTTACTTAATTTATATTCACTACTGGGTCAACCTAGCTTGTTATTCTGCTCTTCCCCAAAATATAGTTATGGGTCCATTACAATGTGAATATATACATATGTGAAGAAGCAAACATAATAACTTGGTTAATCGCTTTAACCTATTAATCAAGGAAAGCTTCTTTAAAAACTCCATCCTTAAAATCATTTCAAAACTCTTTATTTATGCCATGGTTTTTCTTAAAAATGAGATTGGGTTATTTTTTTTGAAAAACTAAGGCTTCTGAAACCATCAAAACTTTGCTTTCGACCTCACTGAATAGCCTCCTTCAAAAGCATATAAACCTCTTTTCAAAACATTAGGCTCTTGCCTATCGCAACACTTTAAAACTTTTCTTTCGAAACCTTTTGAATGTATTAATGTATTGCTTATTAACTCTTTGAAGCATAGCTTCGAAACCATTGAAAGTACCCCTTTCGAAACCTTTGAAAGTACCCCTTTCAAAACCTTTGGAAGTATCCCTTCCGAAACCATTAAAAGTCCCTCTTTTGAAACCATTTGGTTTATATTTAAAATATTATTTGGGTCAAAGTGAATATGAATGAAAGTATCTCTTTCGAAACCATTCTTTACCACATAAAAGTATTGGGGAAAACTTGATGGCGTCGGCACCACCCTTTCGAAAGCATAAATCATTTGGGTGAAACACTTGAAGGTTGGCTTCGAAACCCCTTTCGAAGCCATTTCCTTCGAAACCATTAACCCCCTTTTGAAAGCTATAATAAGTGGCTTAGCATAAGTGTAAAACAAGACAATCCTTCGAAAGCATTGACGGCTTCAACACACTCGAAAGGCAAAAGAACAATGGTTGGATTTCGACTAGGTCGGAACCACTACCTTCGAAAGCATCATTTTATAAATAAAGGAACCCATTGAAAATCCTATACTTTTAAAACATAAAATGGAAACCCCTTCAAAAGCTATAAGAAAACCCCTTTTGAAAGCATATGTTTCGACTCCTTCGAAAGTGTTAATAAAATAAGAAGGCGCTTCACTTTGGAAAACAAACAAAGGTTTCGATCCCTATCGAAAGCATTGGCTTCGACACCATGCCTTCCGCCCCTTTTTTAATCCACTACGCACCAATCTCATTGATGCCTTGTGTATTGGTTTCGGTATGGGTTGGTCTCGACTAGAATTGAGGTGGAAGCATAGGGTTGAAAGGCAACTTCTAAAAGAGGTGGAACATACTTTTTCTAGGTAAACTTGATTTAATGCTAATTAAAGCAAACACTTTCTAACTAACCTGCCAATGTGTAAACATGTGATTGGTTGCCTCAACTTTTAAAATCCTTTACCAAAATAACTGCCGCTTAATTTCAGATCTAAACCAAGGTTAATTTAGCAAATAAGCCCTTCCATTAAGCAAAACAATTAAATCATTTGTGTCCTCCTTTCAAAATAATTTAATTCGCATAGTAATTCACTTAGGAAAAATCCCCAAAAATCATAGAAATTCATTTTTAACATGTTATCTAACATATCTAAATTTCAAACCCAAATTCTCAATGTAGTTTCTGAAATAAATTTCTAAACCCAATTAACCATATTTTCCTTTGAAAATCCATAATAATCTTTCCATTGCTTGAAAAAATATCAAAATTAAAACCCAACTCCAAAATCATGTTTTATATAACATATATTTTTTCCATGGTATTCAAACATCAATTTCAATCGGTTTTTCCCTAAAACCGCATAAATCCTTATTTAAACAATTTTGTTTAAATCGAAAAAATCATAATTCACGCATATCATCATACAAATTATCATAAAATGAATTTAATCTTAAATCCGAAAACATATGATCATAAAAATTATAGAGATGGTATAAATTACAATTTACCTTGATTAAGACAAGGAGATTGGATTGAGATTAATTTCCCCTAAGCTTGAATCCCTAGCTTTCGATTGAATTCCTCTTTTCTTTCTTTGTTAATTGTCGGCTCCTCTATTAGTTTGCATTTTGATTGTTTTTATGAAAATGAGATAAATGAATGTGAATGGTATAAGGAACGGAAATATATAAGGGTTATGGTAACAAGTGCGGCTAATTCCCAATATACTCTTATGTAAATTAATTAACTTAAAAACCATTCTTAAGCCCATTCGTTAAGCACGGCCTTCTTATCTTTTATTCAAAGCTCAATCCCCTTATCACTCTAATTATTTACATTATTCTATTTAATTTATCAAATTAAATCTCCTGAACAATGTTATTAAAAATTAGGGGTATTACAGGCTCCCCTCTTTAAAGAATTTTGTCCTCGAAATTCAATAAGGACTAAATACTAAACATAGCAGTCATCTGTAATGACTCCTAACAACCATACTAGTCTACCTGACTAGAAATTATCTATATAAATCTAATGTAGACATACCCTCAAAGCAGATCAGGATAAGTATCTTAAATCCTATCCTCTGTCTCCCAAGTACAACCCTTCTCTTTGTCGCTCCACTGAACTTTCACCAACTTGACTGTCTTGGTCCTCAATCTTTGCTCATCTCTCGCTACAACCCGAACTGGTTGTTTAACAAAAGTCAAATTAGGCTCTACTATCAAATCTTCCAACCCTGTTGGAGGAATAGTAGTCTCTGGATCATGCACATACTTGCGAAGATGAGACACATGGAATACGTTATGGACACCTTACATACTTCTCGGCAACTCTACTCTGTATGCGAGCTTTCCAATCCTTTCTAAAACTAGAAACGGACCAACATATCTTGGTGCCAGCTTCCCTGATCTCCCGAACTGTACCACACCCTTCATCGTAGATACTTTGATGAAAACCTTATCTCCAACTGAGAATTCTAGGTCTTTACGCCTTTTATCTGCGTAACTTTTCTGTCTGGATTGAGCTCCCTTCAGCCTTCCTCGGATTAACTCAATCTTCACTGATGCCTCTCTAACCAAATCTGGACCTAAGACTAATCTGTCTCCCGTCTCCCGTCTCCAACCAACATGTTGGTGATTTGCATGGCCTTCCATACAAAGCTTCAAAAGGTGCCATTCTTATACTAGTCTAAGTACTATTATTATGGGAAAATTCAACCAAATGTTGGTGACCTTCCCAAGATCCACCAATGTCTAATACACAAGCTCTCAATAAATCCTCGAGTATCTTATTAACCCTATCTGTCTGCCCATCCATCCGTAGGTGATATGCAGTACTCATCTTGAGCTTAGTGCCTAACACATCCTGTAGACTCTTCCAGAATTCGCTAGTGAACAAAACATCTCTGTCACTGATTATGCTACTAGGAATCCCATGTATCTAACTATGTTCTTCCTGAACAACTTAGCTAAAACAAGTGCCGTCTTGGTTGATTTAACTGGAATGAAATGGCCACTCTTGGTCAACCTGTCCACTATGACCTATTTCACTTTCATTTCCCTTAATTGACCTTGGCAACCTGTCTATAAAATCCATGGAAATCGAATCCCATTTCCAAACTGTAATCTCTAAAGTCTGAAGCAATCCACTTGGCTTCTGATGTTCGGCTTTCACTTGTTGACAGTTTGCACACTGCCTAACCCACAAGCCAACATCCCTTTTCATACCTTCCCAAAAGAAGCTTCTCTTTATATCTTGATACATCTTGATCCCTCCAGGATGAATCGTAAACTTGGATGGATGACATTCTCCAAGAACTTCTTTCCTTAAGTCCTCAACATTCGGAACACACAACCGTCCCTTCTTTCTCAACCATCCTCTCTGGTTAAGTCCTCAACATTCTCCAAGAACTTCTTTCCTTAAGCCTTCTAATCCTATCGGCTCATACTGGATCCTCCTTCTACTTAGAAGCTATCCTTTCGATCAACACCGGTCGAACATCCAAACAAGACAACATAACGGTACTTTGACTAGAACTAGCAGTCGATCTTAGCTGCACACTACAAGTAGTCAAAGCTTCCAAATCTTTCCATTCTTCCAACATAGCTAACACCACATTCTAATGCCTTATGCTAAGAGCATCCGTTACCTTATTTCCTTTCCCAGGAGTATACTCTATACCAAAATCATAAGCAGCCGAAAACTCCAGCCACCTCTATTATCTCATATTCAGCTCCTTCTGAGAGAATAAGTACCTTAAAGACTTATGATCAGTGTATAACTCAAATCTCTCCCCTAAGAGATAATGCCTCCATATTTTCAATGCAAAGATCACCGCAGCCAAATCCAAATCATCAGTAGGATATCTTACTTCATGCGGTCAAAGCTGTCGTGAAGCGTAGGCAATCACTTTACCCTTCCGCATCAACACAGCTCCCAATCCAGTTTCACATGCATCGGTATATACTACCAACTCTTGGTTTCCATCTGGAACTACGAACACTGGTGCATTGGTCAACAAATGCTTTAACTTAAGGAACCCTTCCTCACATATGTCAGACCAAATGAACTTCACCTCCTTCCTGGTCAACTTAGTCAAAGGTGCTGCTATCCATGAGATATCCTTAATGAATCTCCGGTAATAGCCAGCAAGTCCAAGAAAACTCCTGATCTCGGTTACCGTCTCTGGTCTCTTCCAATTATTGACAGCTTCGATCTTAACTAGATCGACTGATAAGTCCTCGTCTGAAACCATGTGACCAAGAAACTTAACATCTTTCTTTCAAAAATAACACTTGGAAAACATCGCTTTCAGCTGATGCTACCTCAGCGTCTCAAGCACTACTCTAAGATGGTCCTCAGGTTCTCTTTCATCTTTCGAGTATACTAAAATGTCATCTATGAATACCAACACGAACCTATCCAAGTGCTCTCAGAAAATTCGGTTCATCAAATCTACGAAGAAAGTAGGTGCATTTGTTAACCCGAATGGCATCACTAACCACTCATACGAACCATACCTAGCCTGAAATGTTGAATGCTGTCCTCTACCACCCTTAACTGATGGATCCCTGTCGCCAAATCCAATTGGGAAAACACTCTAGCTCCACTCAACTGATCAAACCGATCATCTATTCTCGGTAGAAAATACCTATTCTTGATCGTCCTTTCGTTCAATTTACGATAGTCGATGCACATCCTTAATGACCCATCTGGTTTCTTCACGAACACCGCGGCCGCTCCCCAAGGCTAACTGTCTGGTCTAATAAAATTCCTTCCTTCTAGATCCACTAGTTGCACCTTCAATTCCTTTATCTCAGTAGGTGTCATTCTACTAGATGGTCTACTCATAGGTTTAGCTCCTGGCATAAGATCTACCCGAAACTCAACAGCTTGTTTCGGGGGTAGTCCTGTGACCGACTCAAGGACATCTGCAAACTATTTTGCTACCCGAACCTGACTTAACACTTCTCCCACTTCCATTGCAGTTAACAAAGCACAACTACTCCGGTCAGAATTCTCCACTGAGAATACGATTCGGTTATGACTATCTGAGTGTCTTAGTGATATCTCCCCATCCTGGCAAAATATCCTAGCCTCATACTTACTCAACCAATCCATACCCAAAATTATTCTGAAACCTACGAAATCAAATACATACAGACTGCATGCAAACTTATGACCTAACAAATCAAGTTCTAACTGGTCACATCTCATACCCAGAGTTGCATACCCTCCTATTAGATTCGCAACCCTTAAGGAAGTAACAAGGTATGTGGGTTCTATGCATAACCTATCAACCAAATACTATGATATAAATGAATGTGATGCACCGGTATCAAATAATACCCTAACAGGTGTACTCTGAATCAAAAGTGTACCTTCCATCACAGTTTTCACTTTTTCATCTGCAGTCGATCTAGTAGATGATGGTCCAACAGCAAAATCTTTACCCATCTCCGCCCTGACTGGCTCTGGACACTGGTTCTTATAATGCCCAACCTGATCATAGTTGAAGCGCTTCACATTCTTCTTTTCCACAAACTTCTTCCCCTTGCCTGACCGACACTCATAAGCATAATAACCCTTCTTGTCACACTTGAAGCATACTAAATCGGCCTTTTCCTTCTGGCAGCATCCCCCTTCTGGGCTCCCTTCTTCTTAAAGAACTTCCTCTTCTTTTCCCGAGGACCCTGGGATTCAACTCGCTTCTCTCTAGCACAAATAGAAAGCATCTCCTCATGGAAAATTGCTATCTCCACAACCAAATTACAAGGATCACAGATATGTGTCAAGGTCGCCCTAGCCCGGCCTCAACCCCCGAATGAACCTCTCATTCCTTCTAACGTTGGTGTCTATAGTAGCATACCCATATCGAGACAGCTCATCAAACTTAGCAGCGTCCTCGATTACTGACATCACTCCCTGAACTAAATCCATAAATTTCCTCATCAACGCCGACTTAGCAACTTCAAATAAAAACCTATGCTCAAATCTCCTTTCGAACTCAGCCCATGTAAACTCTTCCTCCGAAACTCCGGTGGTCACACTATTCCACTAGTGAAGCGCTGCACCTTGCAACTGCCTAGAGGCCAGCCTCCTCTTCTGCTCACCATCCAAACCTAGATCTACAAAGATTCTCTCACAGTGAACAGCCAATTCTCAACTTCAATAGCATAATCCGTTCCCATAAATGGCTTTCCACCCAGACTGGTGTAGTCTTTGCTCAGCTTAGCATAATTATTCCCAACTGGAGCCACAGGATTTGCTCCTCCAACATTTCCAGCAACTCCTGCCTGTATAAGATTGGCGAAAAACTAATACATCATCCCCGCATCTATTGGATGATTTCCAGCACCCTCATTAGCATCAGCATTTTGGTTAGCATTAGCCTGTCAACCTTGGTTCCTCCTAGTATTAAGTCGAGCATTTCCATTGGTTGTGGTGCTTCCTCCACCAAGATTTCCTCTTCCGTTTCTTGCTTCCATATCTTATTTCTCGTAAATCTGCATACGAGCCTTAGTAAGATAATGAAGAATGGTCTAAGAGAGAGGGGAATACATACTTATATATATACCAAATATAAGCATGTTACTATAGCGTTAACCCAAACCCTGATCTTATTTTCAGATTCATTGGATTATGTTTGAAAATCTTTTAGGTTTAAATTTCTTTTAAGTTTCATAAACCCAAGCTCTGATACCAACTTGTAACATCCCCCACTTAGAGGCCCAAAACTAACAGCTACGGATGCTGCAGTCATCCATAGTTATTAATCCTCGGCGACCAAATACGGTAATGTTAGATACATTGATATGACATAAACAAAAGAATATGGAAAAAAATTAAAACATCAAACAAGTTCCATATTCCATTCCAAAATATTTCAAATTCATTACATAATACCAATACGAGAACCATGTTCGAAGAAAATATATTTATTACAACATACGCCAAGAGCGACATATGAAGATGTCCTCTTAGATGATCGGAGTATATATATATATAGGCAATTAAACAACTTTGCCTTTACAACAACAACACAGCGAAATCAAAATAAAAGAGAACTCTTGATAGCTATCATGCCTCCTGCATGTCTTCGGAAGCTTATTCATCTAAAGAGGTACCTGAAATCCTCAACTCTCAAACTACTCAAAATCAATCGAGTACCCGATAGTTTAAGGGGAAAACATAAACTTGGAGTCAGACATAAAGCCTGGTATGAAAAATAATCTACCATCTCAAACCATTTAGATATCTAGTGAGACCACGTCGCTTAGCGGAATGGTTTTTCCCCTCACTGGTATCCTAAAACCTTTATAAAACCATATACTGTGCTCCTACATCCACAACGGTTAAAACAATTCAAAACAATATGATGATATTCAAACAAGTAGAACAATTCTGGCCATCCCCCTTTATTCTGACTTACTGTCTCATTTATAGCTTCTAGGGTCACTATTAACCTATTAGTTTTCATTGGCTGATTAATAAACAGTTCAATGTTTATGGACTCCATGTCCAGTTTTATAGTTTTAATGGGCTTACTGTTAACCTGTTTAATGTTTATGGACTCCCTGTCCAGTTTTATAGTTTTCATGGGCTAACTATAAACATGTTTAAATTTATGGACTCCCTGCCTAATTTCATAGTTTTCATGGGCTTACTATTAAACTGTTTAAATTTATGGACTCCATGCCCAATTTAATAGTTTTCACGGGATCACAAAGAACCTATTGGCCCCCGCCAATAACCTCATTGTTTCATAGGTTCTCCCTGAACCTAATGGTAACTCCAATAACTTCCCTCTTATCCTAGTTTTCATGGGTTGACTAGGAACCTATTGACATCTGTCAATAATTTAATCCGGATATATTTATAATGGGTTCACTACAAACCTATTGGCCCCTGCCAATAACTCTTTCTAACCATAGTTTTCATGGTTTTACTATGAAACTGTCTCCCTAACAACTTCTTTTATACATAGTTTTCATAGGTTTACTATGAACTTGTCTCCCTGACAACTTCTTTAATCAATATTTTAGCATCATATATTATGGTCTTTCTGACCTCCTAGATGCCATTCTATTCATTCAGGAGTTTAATTAATTTATATTCACTACTGGATCAACCTAGCTGGTTATTCTGCTCTTTCCCCAAATACAGTTATAGGTCCATTACAATGTGAATATATACATATGTGAAGAAGCAAACATATTAACTTGGTTAATCCCTTTAACCTATTAATCAAGGAAACCTTCTTCAAAAACTCCATGCTTAAAATCATTTCAAAACTCTTTATTTATGCCATGGTTTTTCTTAAAAATGAGATTGGGTTATTTGTTTTGAAAAACTAAGGCTTTCGAAACCTTCAAAACTTTTCTTTCGACCTCACTTGATAGCCTCCTTCGAAAGCATATAAATCTCTTTTCAAAACATTAGGCCCCTGCCTATCGTAATACTTTAAAACCTTTCTTTCGAAACCTTTCGAATGTATTAAAGTATTACTTATTAACTCTTTGAAGCACAGCTTCAAAACCATTGAAAGTACCCCTTTCAAAACCTTTGAAAGTACTCCTTTCGAAACCTTTGGAAGTATCCCTTCCGAAACCATTGAAAGTCCCTCTTTGGAAACCATTGGGTTTATATTTAAAATATCATTTGGGTCAAAGTAAATATAAACGAAAGTATCTCTTTCAAAACCATTCTTTACATATAAAAGTATTGGGGAAAACTTAACGGCGTCGGCACCACCCTTTCGAAAGCATAAATCATTTGGGTGAAACACTTGTAGGTTGGCTTGGAAACCCCTTTCAAAGCCATTGCCTTCGAAACCATTAACCTCCTTTCGAAAGCTATAGGAAGTGGCTTAGCATAAGTTTAAAACAGAGACAACGCTTCAAAAGCATTAGTGGCTTCAACACACTCGAAAGGAAAAAGAACAGCGGTTGAGTTTCGACTAGGTCAGAACCACTACTTTCGAAAGCATCATTTTATAAATAAAGGAACCCATTCGAAAGCCTATACTTTTAAAACATAAAATGACAGCCCCTTCAATAGTATAAGAAAACCCCTTTCGAAAGCATAAATGAATCCTTCGAAAGCTTTAATAAAACAAGAAGGCGCTTCTCTTTGGAAAACAAATAAAGGTTTCAACCCTTATTGAAAGCATTGGCTTTGACACCATGCCTTCCTCCCCATTTCAATCCACTACACACCAATCTCATTAATGCCTTGTGTATTGGTTTCGGTATTGGCTGGTCTCGACTAGAATCGAGGTGGAAGCATAGGGTCTAAAGGCAGCTTCTAAAAGAGGCGGAACATACTTTTTTTGGGTAAACCTGATTTAATGCTAATCAAAGCAAACACTTTCTAACTAACCTACCAACGTGTAAACATGTGATTGGTTGCCTCAACTTTTCAAATCTTTTACCAATATAACTGCCACTTAATTTCAGATCTAAACCAAGGTTAGTTTAGCAAATAAGCCCTTCCATAAAGCAAAACAATTAAATCATTTAGGTCCTCCTTTTGAAATAATTTAATTCTTATAGTAATTCACTTAGGAAAAATCCCCAAAAATCACAGAAATTCACTTTAACATGTTACCCGACATATCTAAATTTCAGACCTAAATTCTCAATATAATTTCTGAAATAAATTTCTAAACCCAATTAACCATATTTTCCTTTGAAAATCCATAATAATCTTTTTATAGCTTGGAAAATTATCAAAATTAAAACCCAACTCCAAAATCATGTATTATATAACATATAATTTTTCCATGGCATTCAAACATCAATTTCAATCGGTTTTGCCCTAAATCCGCTTAAATCCCCATTAAAACAATTTTGTTTAGATCAAACAAATCATAATTCAAGCATATCCTCATACAAATCATCATAAAACAAATTTAATCTTAAACCCGAAAACATATGATTATAAAACAAAATAGAGATGGTATAAATTATTATTCACCTTGATTAAGGTATGGAGATTGGATTGAGATTAATTTCACCTAAGCTTGAATCCCTAGCTTTTGATTGAATTCCTCTTTTCTTTCTTTGTTAATGGCCGGCTCATCTATTAGTTTACATTTTGACTGTTTTTGTGAAAATGAGATAAATGAACGTGAATGGTATAAGGAACGGAAATATATAAGGGTTATGGTAACAAGTGCGGCTAAT
Organism: Allium fistulosum; assembly: GCA_030737815.1. Classification (NCBI taxonomy): domain Eukaryota; kingdom Viridiplantae; phylum Streptophyta; class Magnoliopsida; order Asparagales; family Amaryllidaceae; genus Allium; species Allium fistulosum. Next base: position 1,239,355,321 of record CM060903.1, on the reverse strand, counting down.
TCCCAATATACCCTTATGTAAATTAATTAACTTAAAAACCATTCTTAAGCCCATTCGTTAAGCACAACCTTTTTAGCATTTATTCAAATCTCAATCCCCTTATCACTCTAATTATTTACATTATTCTATTTAATTTATCTAATTAAATCTCCTGAATAATGTTATCAAAAATTAGGGATGTTACACTGACATTGTAGGAATCAACCACTGCACATGAATAAAGCTGCGCAGAAAGGAAATCTCAGGATTGAATTGCTCATGTATTAATTTATAAGGATGAACACTAGTGCACAACCGCATTTCTAGAATTCAATTTATAAAAAATTTAGATACAACTAAAAAATAGGCAGCTTCGAGGAAATGTTGCTTAGAACAAAATAACTAGGTTATCAATTCCCGAAGACAGGAGTTGACATATGAACAAAAATTTTATGACGACGTCAGCAACCAAGAAGAGCATGCATAGCCAAGGATAAGCAAACAATCTTGGAAGGTCGGAAATAAAATCCTTGAACTTCCTCAATTCCAGAATGGGATTGAGAGCCAGATTGTGGGCAATTGAGCAATTCGCCCCATGCCTTTTCATCTCTCGCAAGCATCTGAATACGAGCGTTCGAAATAGCTAGTCCCACAAACATGGATAGGCACACAAATCCTCAATCCAAACCACGGAGTTGGTTAGATAAAAGTTTCATTTTGCCAATAGACATTTATAACAGCAAATTGCCAGTAAGGAAAATGAAGGATTCAATTTTCAGAAATTAACTGTCACTTAGAGTCTGGCAATAATGAGAAGGATTGATGACTTACTTACAGTCCGACTATATCATTTGGTACCATCTCGCGGGAATATGCCATCGCCCGAAGATTGGTGATGCTAAGAAGAGACCCGTAAAATGAAACTATTAATACATTGGCTTTTGGAAATAGAAGCAAAAGCTTAATCAAGTCTTCAGTCCTACCTTTTGGAATCTTACGTTATCCGAAGATCCACAACATCAAGGAAAAATCCACATGGTTAAGTTATCCATACATGAGTTTTCGAAGATAGAAACCAACACATGATTAGGATCTCAACACCGGACTCAAAATAATATACTTCAGCAAAAGATGTTGGAAATGCATCTTTCTAATGCATACCGACATCATTACAAAACTCAGATCTTGGGATCAAGCAACAAAGTACCTAGTTCCCGAAGATAGGAGCTATCATGTCAATCAAACTTGGGCAATCGAACTTTTTTCTCAAGAGACCCAGTTTCCCAAAACATGTTGGTTTAGTAGTCAAAGTAATCAGCCCTACGGACTGGGGCATATATACCAAAGCATTGTCGAATGAACTCAGTTGAGCATGAACCTGACCGACATAAACAAGAACAGTCATGAAGCTGGCTTGACCAAGCTACCTCATAGTTTTAGAAAAAGCAATTCTCGATCCGAGCTGGTCCGAACTGTAAACTAAGCAATCTATTCGGATAGGCACCGAGCCGAATTGTTGAATCATGGGATCTCCAAACCTTTTGCATCGTGACCATATGCCTTTATTAAGCTCACCTATCAAGTTTGGTAACATTCCAAGTAACCTAATTCAAGAAATGAAAACTCATCTGATCCATTCAAATGTTTACCCGGTTTTGGACCAGAGCAACTTAAAATATACCTACATAACTCATACAGACTCAAATCGACTTGAAATTTGGAGGGAACACTTAGAAGACAAAAAAGAAGCCTTATACCAACAATCAACTCAATTGGCAATGCCAATTTGGATCGGTACTGTTGTGGGCATTTCCGCCCACTAATGGTGAATATGAAGAGTCAGGGGTAAAATTTTCATTGTCTTGGAATGGAACTAAACTAGTTTAGAAGTATTCTCGAGATCAAGATATGAACCTAGGTCGAAACCGCGTCTCAATCCAAGTAACGGTTTGAAAGATATGAACATCTTAACATTAGCCCGTTGTCTAAGTTATATGGGTCCCACTTTGGAGAACTACTAATTTTCTCTCTCACATAGAACATTCAGGGGCACTGGAATACTCTACTTAGCGATACACAGCTACCGGTTCAAGTCTCATTCAATTCTAATCTGAATTGAGGGGGTTATAGCATAATAACATGTGTAGCACAATGGTAAAGACTTGCGCCTTTTAGCCAACCCACCTGTGTTCAAGTCCCGGCAAACACTTATTTTCATGAAGCTTGAGTAATGGTCCAATAGGGAATCAAACTACTAAACATCTAACCATTTCCAATGGAAGGAAGGTTGAACCAAATCCCGGAGAATGGAAGGTTGAACCAAATCTCACATGAAGGAAGGTTGAACCAAATCCCAGACCAAATCCCAGAGGAAAGAAGGTTGAACCAAATCTCAGAGGCTATGTACTCAGCTGCCACTCCTATCATAACCTCACTCTATAAATACCAGGCACGTGGCATTATAAAAAAGGAGGTTGGAAAAGAGTGAAGCTCTCATCAACAATGACAGACAACTTTGAGAGGGAATATCGTAGTTCCAATAGCATGTTTACTCATATTCAAAGCTTGTACTTGTAATCAGAAATGAAAGAGATAATAAAAGAGGAACAGTGGATGTAGGTGCATTCAGGTCGAACCGCTATAAAATTTGTCTTTTTACATTTAAGTCCTTTACTTATTCTTTATTGCACATTCTTGATTTTCTATCTCAATCATTCGCAACTAAAATTCATCAAACAATAGCTCTATACTAAAAACAGTATACGCAGCTCTAGTACTATGACTCGGAGGTGTTTGCCCATTTTTTGTGTAAATAGTTTGGGTGCTTTCACTGAGAAATGAACTTCCTTTTTTAAAAGGAAAATTCTCTCTTTCTTTTTTTTCCTTTTTACTTTGAAAATTTAAACTACTCTCTTTTGGGGTTTGAAGTTCATTTTTTTAGCCTTAAACTATTGTTTCGTTTAAATTAGAAACACTATTGTTTCTAATCTTCATACTAGAGATTATCATTTCTTGTCATGCGAAACTCTCTTCCTAATCTTTGTAGATTTGGAATATGTTTCTCTTTTCAGATTTACCATCACTATTTTCATCAAAAAAACGTTCTTTTCCTTCTTCAGCTCTGAATCACCTTTTATTTAAAAAAAGAATATAGTATCAATCTTTCAAATTTTCAAATCTACAATCATTGTTCTAAAAAGGAAAAAACTATCTTTTTCTATTCAAGATCTGAAATAATTGTTTCTATGAGAAATAGAAACAATCTCTTTTCCTTTTCCAGATCAAATTCATTATTTAAAAAAACTATCTTTTTATTGTTCAAGATCTGAAATAATTGTTTCTATGAGAAAAGGAAACATTCTCTCTTTTCAGATCTAAATTGGTGTTTCTATAAAGAAAGAAACTGTCCTTCTCCTTTCATACTTTCCAACACCATTCTATACACCAACCCTAATGCTCTGACATCAGATTGCTATAATCTATCCTTCCAAGTTGATAAATCTAGCGACACTGATGCGCAGAAAAACTCTAACATCATATTGTTGAAATTTATCCTTCCAAGCTGATAAATCCAACGACACTGATGGATAGAAACATCAAGATCAGAAATAGAAATGGTGAAATATTTCATACTTTCCAACACCTTTCCATACACCAACCCTAATGCTCTAACATCAGATTGCTAGGATCTATCCTTCCAAGTTGATAAATCTAGCGACATTGATGCGTAGAAAAACTCTAACATCAGATTGTTGAAATTTATCCTTTCAAGCTGATAAATCCAACAACACTGATGGACAGAAACATCAAGATCGGTAATAGAAATGGTACAGCCAACCAAAAGAATATTTATATTATTGGAATTTATACATGCCTTGGAGCAAGGGGTTGAAATTATTTCACAATGTGGGACTAAACAACCAAATGTTGTATCATTTTTTCTAGCAGTTCAGATCTACACCAACAATTTCATTCAAAAAAAGAAATATTTATTTATTTCATAGATCCGAAATCATTATCAATTTTCTCTTATTTTAGATCTACAAACACTGTTTCTTAAGAAAAAAGAAACATTTATTTATTTCTTAAGATCTGAAATCATTCCAACTTTTTTCTCTTATTTCAGATCTACAAACACTGTTTCTTAACAAAAAAGAAACATTTATTTCTTTCATGGATCTGAAACCAATATCTTTTTTCTCTTATTTTAGATTTACAAACACTGTTTCTTAAGAAAAAAGAAACATTTATTTATTTCTTAAGATATAAAATAATTCCAACTTTTTCTCTTATTTCAGATCTACAAACACTGTTTCTTAAGAAAAAGGAAACATTTATTTATTTCTTAAGATTTGAAATCATTCTATTTTTTTTCCTCTTATTTCATATCTACAAACTATATTTCTTAAGAAAAAAGAAACATTTATTTTTTTCTTATGATCTAAAATATTTCTATCTTTTTATTATTATTTCAGATCTACAAACACGGTTTCTTAATAAAAAAGAAACATTAATTTATTTCATATATCTGAAATCATTCTATCTTTTTTTTCTCTTATTTTAGATGTGCAAACATAGTTTCTTAACCAAAAAAGTAAACATTTACATTTCTTAGATCTGAAATCATCACATCTCCTTTTTTTCATGACAAAAAGTTTTTTTTACCAAAAGAAACTTTTGTTCATTTTTCAAAATCATTGTATATCTTATTATCTTTTCATCCAAATGTATTATTCCCTTGACATAAGAATCTCTGGTTTCTCTTTAGATCCATATCCTTATTTCTCTAACATAAGAAAATCCTCTTCTCTTTTCCGACCTACAACCAATATTCCTTGAAATAAGGAGCTCCATTTCCCTTCCCTTATCTAAGAAAAGTCACTTTGAGAAAATTCTTTTCTGTTGTCCGAATCCGCAATCACTATGTCTTGGAAATAAGAAATCATATCTCTTTTTCCCCCTTCAAATCTAAAAACATTCTTTCTTGGCCAAAAGAAACTTGTGTTCACTTTTCAAGTCTGAAGTTATTCAAACTCACTTTCCCATTACTGATCAGATCATTGTTTCCATCACCCAAGGAAACCTTACCCTTTTCCAGATCCGAGATCATTATTTTGAGAAACTCTATTTCTCTTTTTAGTGATTCTCTCTGTCTTTTAAGAGTTGGGCCATCGATCCTTCGAAACTACAAAACCTCCCCTTCCTTTCCAAAACTTGAATTATTGTCCCTTGAAAATTACAAGCTCTTCAGGAAAGCATAGGAGAACAACTTTCCAACATGCCTCTTAAGCGAAGGAACTCTGCTACAAAGAATACAAATGCTGTTAGTACACCCAATCCAGATGTGGAAAGATGGAAGATTAGTCTAACAACCTCCCCGTGCTAAAAATTATCAGACATAACTTCGAAATAGTTGTGGTTTAAATCAGTAAACACTTCGCTGCTTAATATAAAGCTTTGGTGGATAAACTCTTGACACGCTTAAGACAGATGAAAGTATTCAACCTTAACATTGTAATACAAGGGAAGCCCCGGTCTGGGGAACACATGGGGCATTCCGCCTAACCATATGAACCCCAAGCACAGCCCTCATCCATCCAGCATCTAATCAAAATACTACAATCGGGATCCCACTCATGGATCGAAATATCACAACTTGAAGACCAAAGGCATGGTGATTGATACTCAAAGTTTAGATATGACAAGCTCGACACTTCGTCACTCTTATCATGCCCGAAGGCATCACCAATCCAACGCATACTAGACAGGACCCAAATAATATAGCTCTCCTTACCTAGGGATATGTTCAACAAATATGAACAGAGAAGGAGATAAGACCAAGAGTTACTAGTCCACCCTCCAGGAAAACAAAAACTTTTGAGTGCCCACTACAAACCTTTATAAGGGGCTAACCTGGCCCCTTAGACACTTGCCAAGATCTCCACACTTGCTGATAAGCGGGGGGCACAAAGGAGGTACTATATAATTACTTTTCTTTCATTCTAATCAATCTTAAGCTATTGCAGGGCTCTACCATCTACTCTTGGATCTCCATCCTTGGAAAAAGGTAAAGGAAGGATTTGTAAATCCGTTGCATGTGCTGATCGACCCGAGGGTGCTTACACACTACACGAGGTAAAGACAAAAAATCAAACTAGCCCTACAACTATGCATGACCTCTCCATTGGGTTAGCAAGGCATATAAAGATGAGAAAACATCACTGTCAGGAATTCAGATAGATGGTCACCCAGGGAAGCTATCACAGCTTGTAGTACAAATGCTATAGCAAATTGAAGAGATACAACTCTCTACCTCCAGAGCTCGAATGATCAATGATCAGAGAGAAGCCATCCATTTGAGTATGGTGTTACCTCAAAGGGTAAGGAAGAGGACGCGATGGAAACGAGAACTTGGATAACATAATAGTTTATATAGAAAGGCTTTGAAAGACCGAGCTCCAGCAATTCCAACATATTTGGCCCGCAGCAGAAAGGCGAGAGATATCCAAAACCACCACCACTACTCCTCATATCACAATTCAACCCGAATCAGCAATATATATAGTAAACCGCTAGGACATTGCAGTCACCAATTAAGATACTAGCTTCATCACTCCATCATGATCTAATAATCAAAAAACACAATTCAAATTGATTAAAAACTAAAGATAGCAGGATGCACACTGGGACATCCACTATAAGTCCACCAAACTAGTCGGAGTCAACCTGACAAAATGACTAGACCAATGACTGCTAGGAGGCAGCACTAAAACACCAAACAAGAATCTTAGCAATCTTGGCCTAGAAAAACCCCCGTTATCAAATAGAGTACTTGCAGAAAATCCTTATGAGGAACTCTCCGTTCACACAATATGCTCACAAAACGCATGACAACAGATGGTCCTACAAAGGAGGTAAGATAGCAAACATTTTCTTTTGTTTTTATCTAACTTGGTTGTTGTCATTTCAGGACAATGCCATCGGCTCCTAGGTTCCACAGAGTCTTACAAAAATACCAAGCGAGATTTCCTATCCAAGAGAACATCTTAAACCAGGCATACTACACAACCTGGTACTATGCGCTTCTTTCGAAGCGGCAGGTTTGGTCTAAACTGCTCTTTCCCTTTTGACCTAGACAAGAGGCTAATGCATTCACTTAACACATATGCAGTTATATTCACTTAACACATATGCAGTTATATTCAGTTAACACCTATGTTGTGATAACCACTACTTCTTTTGTAATTAGCAACCCAGATCACAAGCACGTATTGCCAGCAGTGAAAATAAGATAGCCATGACCAAGAGAACTAGCCTGGGCAGTTCACTGCGGACGACTGCCTCTTTCCCTAGCAATGACATGCCAGTCGGCCATCCTGGCACAAATCTAGCTTGAGTAACTCAAAAAATAAATGCATTCGAATCCTAGCATGGATTGACTCATAAGAGGAGATGCCCCAAGCCAATGAGCAGGTTGAAGTTGTCAACAAAGTCTTAAAAACGCTAATTAAGAAAAAACTAGATAAATCCAAAGGAGTGTGGGTTGACGAACTACCCACGGCACTACGGGCTTAGCAAGCCTCCTACAAAACAACAATATGACATACTCTATTTGCTCTAAGCATACGGGGCCAGACATGTTGAGGAGAGAAGGAATCACACCGCTCTCAAGACCGCCACACACAGACGGAAAGTGGCAAAACAATAAAAATCTAAGGTGAAGCCCCAAGAGTTACAAGAGGGAGATATTGTTCTCAAGCAAGTCTTTCCCCGTCCAGGCGCACTAGATCCTGTTTGGGAAGGACCATTTGTTGTTCATAAGGATCTCCACAACGGAGCTTACATTCCATCGACGGTTGATGAAAAAGGTGTTTGGGAAAGGAAGGAATCTCCAGCATCTCCTCCATTACCTCTCTCGCTTGTAAAAAGCATGTATCACCTGAAACAATAATAGAAAGACAGTGGACGTAGGCATATTCTGGCCAAACCACTGTAAAAATTGATGTTTTGCTCGATTGTTTGTCATATATTTTTCCTATTGCGATCAATCGAAAGCTCTCGCCGGCAGCAGTGAAAGCAAGATAACCATGACTAAGGGCACTAAAATAGCCTGGGTAGTTCACTACTGACGATCGGCCCCCCAGCCATTAGCGATAAACTGACTATAAGCCAAGAATTAGGCACGATTATAGCCTAGGCAGTTTATCATTAACATTCGACTCGCCGGCAACATCGAACCGATAATAAATCCCACGATTATGGCATGGCTGCAGCCAAGGATAGTTCGTAGTTGACGATCGACACCCATGCTAGCTGGGCCATAGTAAATCGAATAATACTCACGATACAGACCATAATGGCCGGAGTAGTTACTGTGTGCGAATCCCGGCTCTAAATCTTAAGTACGGTAGTCGCAAAAGTTGCACTCCCTTGGAACAAAGGTTGGGCTGACAAACCATATGACACCAAAATCCACAATCAGGGCAAGTAACTTACGTGCCACGAATCTTAAGTTTAGAAGGACTCTCTTGACGGAGAATATAGTCCGTTGTACTTAAACTAGAAGCTTCTAACAATTTCTTTTAGTCTTATGGCATTCATACAGATAGTAGGAATATGAATTCCACTCTGCCAACCACAGCAGGATATTCCTTCGCTTCCTTCTCCGCCAGAGGAAACGGAGCATCGACTCAACTCTGTCAGAGATAGCAGAACATCAATCCAACATTGCCACAAGAATTGGAATATGCCTTCCAGCCAACTTCGCTCAAGAAACTATAAGGATTCTCCCAAAGCTGAGCACACTTATAGAACCTGAGAAAAACTCAATGCAAAGGTACGACTAACTTTTGTAAGATAAGCTAAATTCGATAAAAATACTTGGAGGCATAGCACCACCTCACCCCTTGATTATACACATACACTACCACTCAGCTTGTTAATAGCACATTGGAATCATAATCTCAATTTCAAAAGTTTAAAACCTATTCATAATACAAGGAAGCATGCTGTGAGAAGCAACCAAGTGCACTATACTGGGGGAAAACCCAGATAAATAATGAGCGCTCCCGGCCAACTTTTGACAACGTCGCTAGAGGGTGCTCTGGAGGATGTAATGAGTAATTGCGGACTGCCACGTCCCCCAAATTACTCTTTAAACCTAAGTAATAGGGAATCACTTCGAATGATAAGGACCTATCTAAACAGAAGAGATTCGATCTCTAACCTTTCGAATGTAATTAATTCATGTCAAAGTCTATTTTAACACAAATAGCTTGATACCTTTACCTAATAAATCAATCCCAAGGACATGCGGGATGACTCTAACACATATCTATGGTAAAATTGAAACTAAAAATGTATTAATAGTCTGTAACTAATTCTAAGGCAAGGATGAAAGTCCTTGACCACACTAGGCCCGAAAGGACCCTAAACTTGTAGGTAAAGTCAACAGAATAGGACGATCCTCTACCGCCGAAGCCGATGAGACATTTGAGTTGAAAGGTTGATTCTACCTGTCCAATGTAGAGATAGCAAGCTAATGTCACCAATAAACACCCCACGCCGGAGGCATCTGACTACGATAATCGGCATAAACCGGACCAGCAATAGGACTCCTAATTCACAATTTTGACAAATTTCCTTGAGCTTTGCTCAAAAGAGCCAGGACCACTCGCTCAGACCCGACATCTACCCTATTATCGCTTGCCAGTAGTCGACTCCAAAAAAATGC